>QXEO01000548.1:8196382-9396382 GCA_007115705.1 Dactylis glomerata
TGGCAGACATCGATGGGCACCGCAGTTTGACCTAGATCTCGGAGGGGGACTAGGGAATTCAGAAAAAAATCAAAAAAATGGAAAAACATCGCATGGAGTCATGGTGAGTGATGCAGCACCTAGGAAAAAATACCAAACATGCCATCCCAAGGGTTCACATGTGGACTCTCTCATAGAAAGGTGCTTCCAGACAGGAGTTCTCTTGGTCTTTCCTTGGTCAGATGATCATGGTTTGTGCAAGTTCCACAGCAAACTTTGGAACCATGGTCCATTTTGTGGAGATGTGCATCTTTGCATTCCCAACAACTTTGCAACATAGTGTTTTTCCAGTTTCCATATAAAAAATGCATTTCCCATTTTTCGGGTGCCCGGAGGGGTCGAAACATATGCTTTTTTGTGACGGGGGCACCAAGGGCACTGTGCAAAACATCACCACTCTAATTTTCATGGGTGGGGGACCTGCCAGGGGTCCCACATCCAGGAGGCTAGGAATTATCTCGGCCTACTGCCATATAATGAATTATTTTTGCCCTAGATCCTTTTTAATCCAATTTTTCACTGGGCTACAAGAAATGCACACCAGAAAAATTGGGGAAAATACAGGGAGGTCCCCTGGAGGTGTGGGGCCCTAGAACCAAGACCAAACCATGGTTCCCACCCCACCTGGCAGACATCGATGGCACCGCGAGTTTGACCTAGATCTCGGAGGGGGGCCTAGGGAATTCAGAAAAAATAAAAAAAATGAAAAACAGTGCATGGAGTCAGGGTGAGTGATGCATCACCTAGGAAAAATACCAAACATGCCATCCCAAGGGTTCACATGTGGACTCTCTCACAGAGAGGTGCTTCTAGACAGGAGTTCTCTTGGTCTTCCTTGGCAGATGACCATGGTTTGTGCAAGTTCCACAGCAAACTTTGGAACCATGGTCCCATTTTTGGTGGAGATGCTGCATCTTTGCATTCCAACCACTTTTGCAACTAGTGTTTTTCCAGTTTCCACATAAAAATGCATTTCCCATTTTTGGGTACCCGGAGGGGTCGAAACAGGTGCTTTTTTGTGAAGGGGCCACCAAGGGCAGTGTGCAAAACATCACCACTCTAATTTTCATGGGTGGGGACCTGCCAGGGGTGCCACATCCAGGAGGCTAGGAATTATCTCGGCCTGCTGCCATATAATAAATTATTTTTGCCCTAAATCCTTTTTAGTCCAATTTTGCACTGGGATACAAGAAATGCACACCAGAAAAATTGGGGAAAAATACAGGGAGGTCCCCTGGGGGTGTGGGACCCTAGAACCAAGACCAAACCATGGTTCCCGCCCAACCTGGCAGACATCGATGGCACCGCGAGTTTGACCTAGATCTCGGAGGGGGGCCAAGGGAATTCAGAAAAAATCAAAAAAAAATGGAAAAACAGTGCATGGAGTCATGGTGAGTGAGGCATCACCTAGGACAAATACCAAACATGCCATCCCAAGGGTTCACATGTGGACTCTCTCACAGAGAGGTGCTTCTAGACAGGAGTTCTCTTGGTCTTCCTTGGCAGATGACCATGGTTTGTGCAAGTTCCACAGCAAACTTTGGAACCATGGTCCCATTTTTGGTGGAGATGTGCATCTTTGCATTCCCAACCACTTTTGCAACTAGTGTTTTTCCAGTTTCCACATAAAAAATGCATTTCCCATTTTTCGGGTGCCCGGAGGGGTCGAAACAGGTGCTTTTTTGTGAAGGGGCCACCAAGGGCAGTGTGCAAAACATCACCACTCTATTTTTCATGGGTGGGGGACCTGCCAGGGGTGCCTCATCCAGGAGTCTAGGAACTATCTCGGCCTGCTGCCATATAATGAATTATTTTTGCCCTAGATCCTTTTTATCCAATTTTTCACTGGGCTACAAGAAATGCACACCAGAAAAATTGGGGAAAATACAGGGAGGTCCCCTGGGGGTGTGGGACCCTAGAACCAAGACCAAACCATGGTTCCCACCCCACCTGGCAGACATCGATGGCACCGCGAGTTTGACCTAGATCTCGGAGGGGGGCCTAGGGAATTCAGAAAAAATCAAAAAAAACGAAAAACAGTGCATGGAGTCATGGTGACTGATGCATCACCTAGGAAAAATACCAAACATGCCATCCCAAGGGTTCACATGTGGACTCTCTCACAGAGAGGTGCTTCCAGACAGGAGTTCTCTTGGTCTTCCTTGGCAGATGACCATGGTTTGTGCAAGTTCCACAGCAAACTTTGGAACCATGGTCCCATTTTTGGTGGAGATGTGCATCTTTGCATTCCCAACCACTTTTGCAACTAGTGCTTTTCCAGTTTCCACATAAAAAATGCATTTCCCATTTTTTGGGTGCCCGGAGGGGTCGAAACAAGTGTTTTTTGTGAAGGGGCCACCAAGGGCAGTGTGCGAAACATCACCACTCTACTTTTCATGGGTGGGGGACCTGCCAGGGGTGCCACATCCAGGAGGCTAGGAATTATCTCGGCCTGCTGCCATATAATGAATTATTTTTGCCGTAAATCCTTTTTAATCCAATTTTGCACTGGGGATACAAGAAATGCACACCAGAAAAATTGGGGAAAAATACAGGGAGGTCCCCTAGTGGTGTGGGACCCTACAACCAAGACCAAACAATGGTTCCCACCCCACCTGGCAGACATCGATGGCACCGCGAGTTTGACCTAGATCTCGGAGGGGGGACTAGGGAATTCAGAAAAAATCAAAAAAAAGGAAAAACATTGCATGGAGTCATGGTGAGTGATGCATCACCTAGGAAAAATACCAAACATGCCATCCCAAGGGTTCACATGTGGACTCTCTCATAGAGAGGTGCTTCCAGACAGGAGTTCTCTTGGTCTTCCTTGGCAGATGATCATGGTTTGTGCAAGTTCCACAGCAAACTTTGGAACCATGGTCCCATTTTTGGTGGAGATGTGCATCTTTGCATTCCCAACCACTTTTGCAACAAGTGTTTTTCCAGTTTCCATATAAAAAATGCATTTCCCATTTTTCGGGTGCCCGGAGGGGTCGAAACATATGCTTTTTTGTGACGGGGGCACCAAGGGCACTGTGCAAAACATCACCACTCTAATTTTCATGGGTGGGGGACCTGCCAGGGGTCCCACATCCAGGAGGCTAGGAATTATCTCGGCCTACTGCCATATAATGAATTATTTTTGCCCTAGATCCTTTTTAATCCAATTTTTCACTGGGCTACAAGAAATGCACACCAGAAAAATTGGGGAAAATACAGGGAGGTCCCCTGGAGGTGTGGGGCCCTAGAACCAAGACCAAACCATGGTTCCCACCCCACCTGGCAGACATCGATGGCACCGCGAGTTTGACCTAGATCTCGGAGGGGGGCCTAGGGAATTCAGAAAAAATCAAAAAAAATGAAAAACAGTGCATGGAGTCATGGTGAGTGATGCATCACCTAGGAAAAATACCAAACATGCCATCCCAAGGGTTCACATGTGGACTCTCTCACAGAGAGGTGCTTCCAGACAGGAGTTCTCTTGGTCTTCCTTGGCAGATGACCATGGTTTGTGCAAGTTCCACAGCAAACTTTGGAACCATGGTCCCATTTTTGGTGGAGATGCGCATCTTTGCATTCCCAACCACTTTTGCAACTAGTGTTTTTCTAGTTTCCACATAAAAATACATTTCCCATTTTTTGGGTACCCGGAGGGGTCGAAACAGGTGCTTTTTTGTGAAGGGGCCACCAAGGGCAGTGTGCAAAACATCACCACTCTAATTTTCATGGGTGGGGGACCTGCCAGGGGTGCCACATCCAGGAGGCTAGGAATTATCTCGGCCTGCTGCCATATAATAAATTATTTTTGCCCTAAATCCTTTTTAGTCCAATTTTTCACTGGGATACAAGAAATGCACACCAGAAAAATTGGGGAAAAATACAGGGAGGTCCCCTGGGGGTGTGGGACCCTAGAACCAAGACCAAACCATGGTTCCCGCCCAACCTGGCAGACATCGATGGCACCGCGAGTTTGACCTAGATCTCGGAGGGGGGCCAAGGGAATTCAGAAAAAATCAAAAAAAAATGGAAAAACAGTGCATGGAGTCATGGTGAGTGAGGCATCACCTAGGACAAATACCAAACATGCCATCCCAAGGGTTCACATGTGGACTCTCTCACAGAGAGGTGCTTCTAGACAGGAGTTCTCTTGGTCTTCCTTGGCAGATGACCATGGTTTGTGCAAGTTCCACAGCAAACTTTGGAACCATGGTCCCATTTTTGGTGGAGATGTGCATCTTTGCATTCCCAACCACTTTTGCAACTAGTGTTTTTCCAGTTTCCACATAAAAAATGCATTTCCCATTTTTCGGGTGCCCGGAGGGGTCGAAACAGGTGCTTTTTTGTGAAGGGGCCACCAAGGGCAGTGTGCAAAACATCACCACTCTATTTTTCATGGGTGGGGGACCTGCCAGGGGTGCCTCATCCAGGAGTCTAGGAACTATCTCGGCCTGCTGCCATATAATGAATTATTTTTGCCCTAGATCCTTTTTTATCCAATTTTTCACTGGGCTACAAGAAATGCACACCAGAAAAATTGGGGAAAATACAGGGAGGTCCCCTGGGGGTGTGGGGCCCTAGAACCAAGACCAAACCATGGTTCCCACCCCACCTGGCAGACATCGATGGCACCGCGAGTTTGACCTAGATCTCGGAGGGGGCCTAGGGAATTCAGAAAAAATCAAAAAAAACGAAAAACAGTGCATGGAGTCATGGTGACTGATGCATCACCTAGGAAAAATACCAAACATGCCATCCCAAGGGTTCACATGTGGACTCTCTCACAGAGAGGTGCTTCCAGACAGGAGTTCTCTTGGTCTTCCTTGGCAGATGACCATGGTTTGTGCAAGTTCCACAGCAAACTTTGGAACCATGGTCCCATTTTTGGTGGAGATGTGCATCTTTGCATTCCCAACCACTTTTGCAACTAGTGCTTTTCCAGTTTCCACATAAAAAATGCATTTCCCATTTTTGGGTGCCCGGAGGGGTCGAAACAAGTGTTTTTTGTGAAGGGGCCACCAAGGGCAGTGTGCGAAACATCACCACTCTACTTTTCATGGGTGGGGGACCTGCCAGGGGTGCCACATCCAGGAGGCTAGGAATTATCTCGGCCTGCTGCCATATAATGAATTATTTTTGCCGTAAATCCTTTTTAATCCAATTTTGCACTGGGGATACAAGAAATGCACACCAGAAAAATTGGGGAAAAATACAGGGAGGTCCCCTAGTGGTGTGGGACCCTACAACCAAGACCAAACAATGGTTCCCACCCCACCTGGCAGACATCGATGGCACCGCGAGTTTGACCTAGATCTCGGAGGGGGGACTAGGGAATTCAGAAAAAATCAAAAAAAAGGAAAAACATTGCATGGAGTCATGGTGAGTGATGCATCACCTAGGAAAAATACCAAACATGCCATCCCAAGGGTTCACATGTGGACTCTCTCATAGAGAGGTGCTTCCAGACAGGAGTTCTCTTGGTCTTCCTTGGCAGATGATCATGGTTTGTGCAAGTTCCACAGCAAACTTTGGAACCATGGTCCCATTTTTGGTGGAGATGTGCATCTTTGCATTCCCAACCACTTTTGCAACAAGTGTTTTTCCAGTTTCCATATAAAAAATGCATTTCCCATTTTTCGGGTGCCCGGAGGGGTCGAAACATATGCTTTTTTGTGACGGGGGCACCAAGGGCACTGTGCAAAACATCACCACTCTAATTTTCATGGGTGGGGGACCTGCCAGGGGTCCCACATCCAGGAGGCTAGGAATTATCTCGGCCTACTGCCATATAATGAATTATTTTTGCCCTAGATCCTTTTTAATCCAATTTTTCACTGGGCTACAAGAAATGCACACCAGAAAAATTGGGGAAAATACAGGGAGGTCCCCTGGAGGTGTGGGGCCCTAGAACCAAGACCAAACCATGGTTCCCACCCCACCTGGCAGACATCGATGGCACCGCGAGTTTGACCTAGATCTCGGAGGGGGGCCTAGGGAATTCAGAAAAAATCAAAAAAAATGAAAAACAGTGCATGGAGTCATGGTGAGTGATGCATCACCTAGGAAAAATACCAAACATGCCATCCCAAGGGTTCACATGTGGACTCTCTCACAGAGAGGTGCTTCCAGACAGGAGTTCTCTTGGTCTTCCTTGGCAGATGACCATGGTTTGTGCAAGTTCCACAACAAACTTTGGAACCATGGTCCCATTTTTGGTGGAGATGCGCATCTTTGCATTCCCAACCACTTTTGCAACTAGTGTTTTTCTAGTTTCCACATAAAAATGCATTTCCCATTTTTTGGGTACCCGGAGGGGTCGAAACAGGTGCTTTTTTGTGAAGGGGCCACCAAGGGCATTGTGCAAAACATCACCACTCTAATTTTCATGGGTGGGGGACCTGCCAGGGGTGCCACATCCAGGAGGCTAGGAATTATCTCGGCCTGCTGCCATATAATAAATTATTTTTGCCCTAAATCTTTTTTAGTCCAATTTTTCACTGGGATACAAGAAATGCACACCAGAAAAATTGGGGAAAAATACAGGGAGGTCCCCTGGGGGTGTGGGACCCTAGAACCAAGACCAAACCATGGTTCTCGCCCAACCTGGCAGACATCGATGGCACCGCGAGTTTGACCTAGATCTCGGAGGGGGGCCAAGGGAATTCAGAAAAAATCAAAAAAAAATGGAAAAACAGTGCATGGAGTCATGGTGAGAGAGGCATCACCTAGGACAAATACCAAACATGCCATCCCAAGGGTTCACATGTGGACTCTCTCACAGAGAGGTGCTTCTAGACAGGAGTTCTCTTGGTCTTCCTTGGCAGATGACCATGGTTTGTGCAAGTTCCACAGCAAACTTTGGAACCATGGTCCCATTTTTGGTGGAGATGTGCATCTTTGCATTCCCAACCACTTTTGCAACTAGTGTTTTTCCAGTTTCCACATAAAAAATGCATTTCCCATTTTTCGGGTGCCCGGAGGGGTCGAAACAGGTGCTTTTTTGTGAAGGGGCCACCAAGGGCAGTGTGCAAAACATCACCACTCTATTTTTCATGGGTGGGGGACCTGCCAGGGGTGCCTCATCCAGGAGTCTAGGAACTATCTCGGCCTGCTGCCATATAATGAATTATTTTTGCCCTAGATCCTTTTTTATCCAATTTTTCACTGGGCTACAAGAAATGCACACCAGAAAAATTGGGGAAAATACAGGGAGGTCCCCTGGGGGTGTGGGGCCCTAGAACCAAGACCAAACCATGGTTCCCACCCCACCTGGCAGACATCGATGGCACCACGAGTTTGACCTAGATCTCGGAGGGGGGCCTAGGGAATTCAGAAAAAATCAAAAAAAATGAAAAACAGTGCATGGAGTCATGGTGACTGATGCATCACCTAGGAAAAATACCAAACATGCCATCCCAAGGGTTCACATGTGGACTCTCTCACAGAGAGGTGCTTCCAGACAGGAGTTCTCTTGGTCTTCCTTGGCAGATGACCATGGTTTGTGCAAGTTCCACAGCAAACTTTGGAACCATGGTCCCATTTTTGGTGGAGATGTGCATCTTTGCATTCCCAACCACTTTTGCAACTAGTGCTTTTCCAGTTTCCACATAAAAAATGCATTTCCCATTTTTTGGGTGCCCGGAGGGGTCGAAACAAGTGTTTTTTGTGAAGGGGCCACCAAGGGCAGTGTGCGAAACATCACCACTCTAATTTTCATGGGTGGGGGACCTGCCAGCGGTGCCACATCCAGGAGGCTAGGAATTATCTCGGCCTGCTGCCATATAATGAATTATTTTTGCCGTAAATCCTTTTTAATCCAATTTTGCACTGGGGATACAAGAAATGCACACCAGAAAAATTGGGGAAAAATACAGGGAGGTCCCCTAGGGGTGTGGGACCCTACAACCAAGACCAAACAATGGTTCCCACCCCACCTCGCAGACATCGATGGCACCGCGAGTTTGACCTAGATCTCGGAGGGGGGACTAGGGAATTCAGAAAAAATCAAAAAAAAGGAAAAACATTGCATGGAGTCACGGTGAGTGATGCATCACCTAGGAAAAATACCAAACATGCCATCCCAAGGGTTCACATGTGGACTCTCTCATAGAGAGGTGCTTCCAGACAGGAGTTCTCTTGGTCTTCCTTGGCAGATGATCATGGTTTGTGCAAGTTCCACAGCAAACTTTGGAACCATGGTCCCATTTTTGGTGGAGATGTGCATCTTTGCATTCCCAACCACTTTTGCAACAAGTGTTTTTCCAGTTTCCATATAAAAAATGCATTTCCCATTTTTCGGGTGCCCGGAGGGGTCGAAACATATGCTTTTTTTGTGACGGGGGCACCAAGGGCACTGTGCAAAACATCACCACTCTAATTTTCATGGGTGGGGGACCTGCCAGGGGTCCCACATCCAGGAGGCTAGGAATTATCTCGGCCTACTGCCATATAATGAATTATTTTTGCCCTAGATCCTTTTTAATCCAATTTTTCACTGGGCTACAAGAAATGCACACCAGAAAAATTGGGGAAAATACAGGGAGGTCCCCTGGAGGTGTGGGGCCCTAGAACCAAGACCAAACCATGGTTCCCACCCCACCTGGCAGACATCGATGGCACCGCGAGTTTGACCTAGATCTCGGAGGGGGGCCTAGGGAATTCAGAAAAAATCAAAAAAAATGAAAAACAGTGCATGGAGTCATGGTGAGTGATGCATCACCTAGGAAAAATACCAAACATGCCATCCCAAGGGTTCACATGTGGACTCTCTCACAGAGAGGTGCTTCCAGACAGGAGTTCTCTTGGTCTTCCTTGGCAGATGACCATGGTTTGTGCAAGTTCCACAGCAAACTTTGGAACCATGGTCCCATTTTTGGTGGAGATGCGCATCTTTGCATTCCCAACCACTTTTGCAACTAGTGTTTTTCTAGTTTCCACATAAAAATGCATTTCCCATTTTTTGGGTACCCGGAGGGGTCGAAACAGGTGCTTTTTTGTGAAGGGGCCACCTAGGGCAGTGTGCAAAACATCACCACTCTAATTTTCATGGGTGGGGGACCTGCCAGGGGTGCCACATCCAGGAGGCTAGGAATTATCTCGGCCTGCTGCCATATAATAAATTATTTTTGCCCTAAATCCTTTTTAGTCCAATTTTTCACTGGGATACAAGAAATGCACACCAGAAAAATTGGGGAAAAATACAGGGAGGTCCCCTGGGGGTGTGGGACCCTAGAACCAAGACCAAACCATGGTTCCCGCCCAACCTGGCAGACATCGATGGCACCGCGAGTTTGACCTAGATCTCGGAGGGGGGCCAAGGGAATTCAGAAAAAATCAAAAAAAAATGGAAAAACCGTGCATGGAGTCATGGTGAGTGAGGCATCACCTAGGACAAACACCAAACATGCCATCCCAAGGGTTCACATGTGGACTCTCTCACAGAGAGGTGCTTCTAGACAGGAGTTCTCTTGGTCTTCCTTGGCAGATGACCATGGTTTGTGCAAGTTCCACAGCAAACTTTGGAACCATGGTCCCATTTTTGGTGGAGATGTGCATCTTTGCATTCCCAACCACTTTTGCAACTAGTGTTTTTCCAGTTTCCACATAAAAAATGCATTTCCCATTTTTCGGGTGCCCGGAGGGGTCGAAACAGGTGCTTTTTTGTGAAGGGGCCACCAAGGGCAGTGTGCAAAACATCACCACTCTATTTTTCATGGGTGGGGGACCTGCCAGGGGTGCCTCATCCAGGAGTCTAGGAACTATCTCGGCCTGCTGCCATATAATGAATTATTTTTGCCCTAGATCCTTTTTTATCCAATTTTTCACTTGGCTACAAGAAATGCACACCAGAAAAATTGGGGAAAATACAGGGAGGTCCCCTGGGGGTGTGGGGCCCTAGAACCAAGACCAAACCATGGTTCCCACCCCACCTGGCAGACATCGATGGCACCGCGAGTTTGACCTAGATCTCGGAGGGGGGCCTAGGGAATTCAGAAAAAATCAAAAAAAATGAAAAACAGTGCATGGAGTCATGGTGACTGATGCATCACCTAGGAAAAATACCAAACATGCCATCCCAAGGGTTCACATGTGGACTCTCTCACAGAGAGGTGCTTCCAGACAGGAGTTCTCTTGGTCTTCCTTGGCAGATGACCATGGTTTGTGCAAGTTCCACAGCAAACTTTGGAACCATGGTCCCATTTTTGGTGGAGATGTGCATCTTTGCATTCCCAACCACTTTTGCAACTAGTGCTTTTCCAGTTTCCACATAAAAAATGCATTTCCCATTTTTTTGGGTGCCCGAAGGGGTCGAAACAGGTGTTTTTTTGTGAAGGGGCCACCAAGGGCAGTGTGCGAAACATCACCACTCTAATTTTCATGGGTGGGGGACCTGCCAGCGGTGCCACATCCAGGAGGCTAGGAATTATCTCGGCCTGCTGCCATATAATGAATTATTTTTGCCCTAAATCCTTTTTAATCCAATTTTGCACTGGAGATACAAGAAATGCACACCAGAAAAATTGGGAAAAATACAGGGAGGTCCCCTAGGGGTGTGGGACCCTAGAACCAAGACCAAACAATGGTTCCCACCCCACCTGGCAGACATCGATGGCACCGCGAGTTTGACCTAGATCTCGGAGGGGGCCTAGGGAATTCAGAAAAAATCAAAAAAATGGAAAAACATTGATGGAGTCATGGTGAGTGATGCATCACCTAGGAAAAATACCAAACATGCCATCCCAAGGGTTCACATGTGGACTCTCTCACAGAGAGGTGCTTCCAGACAGGAGTTCTCTTGGTCTTCCTTGGCAGATGACCATGGTTTGTGCAAGTTCCACAGCAAAATTTGGAACCATGGTCCCATTTTTGGTGGAGATGTGCATCTTTGCATTCCCAACCACTTTTGCAACTAGTGTTTTTCCAGTTTCCACATAAAAAATGCATTTCCCATTTTTTGGGTGCCCGGAGGGGTCGAAATAGGTGCTTTTTTGTGAAGGGGCCACCAAGGGCAGTGTGCAAAACATCACCACTCTATTTTTCATGGGTGGGGGACCTGCCAGGGGTGCCACATCCAGGAGGTTAGGAATTATCTCGGCCTGCTACCATAAAATGAATTATTTTTGCCCTAAATCCTTTTTAATCCAATTTTGCACTAGGGATACAAGAAATGCACACCAGAAAAATTGGGGAAAAATACAGGGAGGTCCCCTAGGGGTGTGGGACCATAGAACCAAGACCAAACCATGGTTCCCACCCCACCTGGCAGACATCGATGGCACCGCGAGTTTGACCTAGATCTCGGAGGGAGGCCTAGGGAATTCATAAAAAATCAAAAAAATGGAAAAACAGTGCATGGAGTCATGGTGAGTGATGCATCACATAGGAAAAATACCAAACATGCCATCCCAAGGTTTCACATGTGGACTCTCTCACAGAGAGGTGCTTCCAGACATGAGTTCTCTTGGTCTTCCTTGGCAAATGACCATGGTTTGTGCAAGTTCTACAGCAAACTTTGGAACCATGGTCCCATTTTTGGTGGAGATGTGTATCTTTGCATTCCCAACCACTTTTGCAACTAGTGTTTTTCCAGTTTCCACATAAAAAATGCATTTCCCATTTTTCGGGTGCCCGGAGAGGTCGAAACAGGTGCTTTTTGTGAAGGGGCCACCAAGGGCAGTGTGCAAAAAATCACCACTCTATTTTTCATGGGTGGGGGACCTACCAGGGGTGCCACATCCAGGAGGTTAGAAATTATCTCGGCATGCTGCCATAACATGAATTATTTTTGCCCTAAATCCTTTTTAATCCAATTTTGCACTGGGGATACAAGAAATGCACACCAGAAAAATTGGGGAAAAATACAGGGAGGTCCCCTGGGGGTGTGGGACCCTAGAACCAAGACCAAACCATGGTTCCCACCCCACCTGGCAGACATCGATGGCACCGCGATTTTGACCTAGATCTCAGAGGGGGGCCTAGGGAATTCAGAAAAAATCAAAAAAAATGGAAAAACAGTGCATGGAGTCATGGTGAGTGATGCATCACCTAGGAAAAATACCAAACATGCCATCCCAAGGGTTCACATGTGGACTCTCTCACAGAGAGGTGCTTCCAGACAGGAGTTCTCTTGGTCTTCCTTGGTAGATGACCATGGTTTGTGCAAGTTCCACAGCAAACTTTGGAACCATGGTCCCATTTTTGGTGGAGATGTGCATATTTGCATTCCCAACCACTTTTGCAACTAGTGTTTTTCCAGTTTCCACATAAAAATGCATTTCCCATTTTTCGGGTGCCCGGAGGGGTCGAAATAGGTGCTTTTTCAATGTGGATGGTTCTCCTAAGCCATCCCTAGCTGCCTGGGAAATTATCTGTATGCCAAAGGATAAAGGAGGTTTAGGTGTGGTTAGTTTCCAGAAGCAGAATGCGGCTCTGCTGATTAAACACCTGGACAAGTTCTATAATCATAGTGACATTCCTTGGGTTCATCTTCTTTGGTCTGCTCATTATGTTGACAAGGTGCCACATGCTAAAAACCTCTGTGGATCTTTCTGGTGGAGAGACATGCTCAAGCTTGTGGATAACTTTAGAGGTGTCTCAATGGTCAAGCGTGGTAAAGGAAATACTTTTTTATTTTGGTCTGATAATTGGCAGATAGGTGGTTCGGCTCAACCTCTAAATGCTAGATTCCCACGCCTTTTCTCATTTGTGAGAAATGAGAATGTCTCTGCTTAGTTTGTGTTTGGACAAGAAGATCTCTCTTCTATGTTTCACTTGCCTTTATCGCATGCTGCTTTTAATGAGCTTGGCCAGCTCTAGCAGCTTCTGCATGACAATCCACTGTCAACACAGGAGGATTCTTGGGCATATTGTTGGGGTGAGTGGTATACTTCTGCCAAGTTTTATAAGCATATTCATGCTCATATTGTGGTTCCTAGAGTTTACAAATGGTTGTGGAAGTCTAGCTGCATTATGAGAACAAAAACTTTTGCCTGGCTTCTATTGCGTGATCGCCTAAATACTTGTGACATGCTGCAGAGGAGACACTGGCATGTGACTGATGCAACTCATTGTGCATGTGACTGATGCAACTCATTGTGTTTTATGTCCGGGCAGAGTTCATGAGGATAGGGTGCACCTCTTCTTCGAATGTAATTTTAGCAGCAGAATTTGGAGCTATCTTCAGATTGATTGGAATGGGAATGGTTCAAGTGATATGCAGGCACTCCTTGATCATGCTAGAAGGAGTTTTGGACATCCTTTCTTCATGGAGGTTCTAATTATGTCTTGCTGGCATATCTGGCTAATTAGAAATGCTGCTATTTTTCGTGGGGATAGGCCTACCTTTGCAAGGTGGAAGGCCTCTTTTGTTCATGATATGGTCTTACTGCAGCATAGGATCAAGGTCAAACACAGATCTAGTCTGTTGGCCTGGATCAGCTCTCTGCCATGAGCTTTGGATGGATTTGCACATAGTTTGCAATTAGTTCCTCTCCCCTCCCCCCCTTTTTTCCCCTGTACATAACTTGTTATTTTGAGTTAGTGTTAATAAAATGATGTGGGGCTTTTGCCTCACAGTCTTAGGGTTTCAAAAAAAACAGGTGCTTTTTGTGAAGGGGCCACCAAGGGCAGTGTGCAAAACATCACCACTCTAATTTTCATGGGTGGGGGACCTACCAGGGGTGCCACATCCAAGAGGTTAGGAATTATCTCGGCCTACTGCCATAAAATAAATTATTTTTGCCCTAAATACTTTTTAATCTAATTTTGCACTGGGGATACAAGAAATGCACACCGGAAAAATTGGGGAAAAATACAGGGAGGTCCCCTGGGGGTGTGGGACCCTAGAACCAAGACCAAACCATGGTTCCCACCCCACCTGGTAGACATCGATGGCACCGCGAGTTTGACCTAGATCTCGGATGGGGGCCTAGGGAATTCAGAAAAAATCAAAAAAATAATGGAAAAACAGTGCATGGAGTCATGGTGAGTGATGCATCACCTAGGAAAAATATCGAACATGCCATCCCAAGGGTTCACATGTGGACTCTCTCACAGAGAGGTGCTTCCAGACAAGAGTTCTCTTGGTCTTCCTTGGCAGATGACCATGGTTTGTGCAAGTCCACAGAAACTTTGGAACCATGGTCCCATTTTTGGTGGAGATGTGCATCTTTGCATTCCCAACCACTTTTGCAACTAGTGTTTTTCTAGTTTCCACATAAAAAATGCATTTCCTATTTTTCGGGTGCCCGGAGGGGTCGAAACAGGTGCTTTTTTTTAAGGGGCCACCAAGGGCAGTGTGCAAAACATCACCACTCTATTTTTCATGGGTGGGGGACCTACCAGGGGTGCCACATCCAACGAATCCATAATTTTTGATGCTCCATGCCTGTTTTTACACCATTTGTCTAATGTTTCGTTACACTTTGTGGCACTTTTATGCATTTTCTGGAACTAACCTATTAACAAGTCGCCACAGTGCTAGTTCACTGTTTTCTACTGTTTTTGTGTTTCAGAAAAGCTACACAGGAAATATTCTCGGAATTGGACGAAACAAGTTCCTGAAGTCTTATTTTCCCCGGAAGCTTCCAGAGATCCGAAGAGGAGACGAAGAGGGGCCACAGGCCACCCTCACACAAGGGCGGCGTGGCCCAGCCCCTGGCCGCACCCCCTATGTGTGAGGATGCCTGGTTCCACTTCTGACGTTGCCCCTTTGCCTATAAAGACCCCCCGACGGGAAAAACCTAAGTACCCGATCAATTTTCTAGAAACACATCGCGATCCGCCGCCGTCGTCGACCCGAGATCGGGAGGGTCCAGAAGCTCTTCCCGGCACCCTGACGGAGAGGGGAATCGCCACCGGAGGTCTTCTTCATCGCCATGCTTGTCTCCGGAGCGATGAGTGAGTAGTCTATCTTGGACTATGGGTCCATAGCAGTAGCTAGATGGTTGTCTCCTCCATCATGTGCTTCATGTTTAGATGTCGTGGGGATGACTTAGGGGGCGCATCACGGGCTAGGCAGTATGCCGGCTGACGTCCCAGGAGTCCCCGCGGCTTCAGCACGAGAAGACCGGCTCCGCCCGAAGGGCCGGCTGCGTCGGCAGCCGGCTGGAGACTCCACCGAGGAGAACTAGAGCCGGGCGATGAAGACAAGGCCACTCAATGGTAGTCTGGCCAAAAGCGGAGCGGCCCCGACAAGATCGGCAGGGACGCAGGACAGGAGTGACGAGCGCCACGACCACGTCCAACCAATGAGAGATCGAAGACCCTTCCCCACGACGGGATCCGAGGCAAAGGAGAGGGGATATGCCCTCCAGATGCCGGTCCAGGGAAAAGACACTTTATAAAGTGTCTTTGCCAGAGCAGGGTCAGAGGATCACGCCAAGGACACCGCCGCCGGGGAGCCGGCAGCCGGTCGAATCGCCACCTAAACATGTAACCAGGCCCCCGTCTATATAAGGGGGCCTGGACCCTTAGCGTAGGGGAGATCCAATCTTCTTCTTCCTCCTCTAGCCGAACAGCTCGAGGAGCACTGTAATCACGACTACTCGATCAATACGAAGCAGGCAGGAAGTAGGGGTTTACCTCCAACCGGGAGGGCCCTGAACCTGGGTAAACCGTGGTGTCTCTGTTGGCACAATCCCGAGCCGGACCCATCGTCACCAACGTCGAGCCCCTCCGATAAGCCACCCCATGGCTACTGTCTCTAAATTCCCACGACAGTTGGCGCCCACCGTGGGGCGAAGCGCGGTGGCGAGCGGAGTCAAGTTCCGGCCGGGACCCTCCGGCGAGAAGGTCGCCTCCGGCCTTGTCTGGAGGTTCGGCACCTTCGACTGCGTCGACGACAACTTGGCCCACTTCAAGAACGGCCTCAGCAACAGCGGCTCCTTCCTCGACGTCGGCAGCCACCGCTTCTACGTCGCCAAGCCCTTCCCGGAAGAGGTAACCGATGTGCTTGACCCACTCTGTGACACAGGCTCCGACGATGGCGAAAGCAGCGACTTTTGCAACATGGTCGAGGTGCGGGCCCTGGAGGAGGATGGTGGCGGCGGCTTACCGCGCTCCGCGCGCCCGCCGCTCGAACGCCCACCTCCACCGGAACAAGATCTTCCACCTCCAGAGCGGGACGTGCTGGACGCGGCCATCACGGACCTGCGCGCTCCGCTCGACATCTCTGCGGATCCGGTCAAGGCCTCCGAGGATCTGGAGCGGACGCGCCTCAACCTCCTCAAGGAAGCGGCCGACGTCGACGACACCCGTCGGCGCGTCCTCTCCACGATCAACGAATACAACGTCGCCCATGGCTTTACCCCGGCTGGAGACGGCCCAAGCCGGGCGAGGCAAGTTCGTCAGCGAGGCCGCGAGCTGGGAGCGGAGCTGAACCAGGCGGCGCCCTCGGCGAAGCTACCTGCGATCATCAACAAGCCGACTTACAGCACGCCTACGAAGAATCTCCGCGCCGCGCGCTACATCACCTCCGAGCTGGACGGACTGCAAGGCGAGGACCTACGGGAGAAGCAAGCCCGGATCCAAGAACTCCTGGATGCTGCCGATCTGCAGCAGCAGGCGATGGAACCACGCGGAGAGGCGAGCGGCACTCGAGGCGAGAACCGTATCGTCGTGGCCGGCCAGAACAAGTCGCATGGAGAAGCCTCGTCGCCAAACCATGGCCCGGCGGAGCACAGCTAGAGCAATCGAGTTCCAGGCAAAAGCGGTGGAAACCACCGTACCCAGCACTCCGGCCACCACAACCGGCAGCCTCGAGATCCCGCCGCAGTTACCAGCAGGCCGCGCCACCCTCCTCGGGTGGACGTGGTGGAACCGGCGCGCGGCAAGTCTGTGGCGCCAGCCCAGCCGGCTCAGGGAGCTGGCCAGGGCGCTCAAGGTCATCATCCGGCTCGCTCGCACGTGAGCCAGAGGATCGGGGAACGCGTCGATCCGCCGAAGGACGACGCACGCCATCGGCTCAACCTGCTGGCGGACTCCAAGTTCGACGAGGAGGAATCCTCGGCAGGGCCGGTCTGTTTCGGCCCTTGCATCCGCAACGAGCCTTTCCCGGCCAAGTTTGCGCTCCCGCGAGACATGCCCAAATATACTAGGGCGGTGAAGCCGGAAGACTGGCTGTCGGATTACGTCACAGCCGTCGACATCGCGGGCGGCAATAAGAGGACAGCGGTGCGCTATGCACCACTCATGCTGACGGGATCTGCCCGGACGTGGCTTAACAGCCTGCCGGCTCTGCAGATCAATTCCTGGCATGACTTCCAGGAGGCGTTCATCAAGAACTTCACGGGAACCTACAAGCGACCTCCCCGCCCACGACAGCTGGCCCTCTGCAAGCAAGGCCCCGACGAGCCAGACCGTGACTACCTCACGAGATGGTCCGAGCTGCGCAACTCATGCGAAGGGGTGGGCGAGGAGCAGGCCATCGGCTACTTCACGGACGGATGCAGAGAAGGAACCCTGCTGAAGCACAAGCTCCACAGAGCCGAGCCGAAGTCAATGGCGGACTTCATGGCGATAGCGGACAAGTATGCTTCTGTCGACTCCGCTGCGAGGGTGCAGTGCGTCGAGCCAGCGCCAGCCGGAGGCCAGTCTCAGCCGGTAGCCGGCCAAGGAGGACATCACCACCGTGATCGACACGGCAAGAGGAAAGATGAGCGCCGCGACAACAAGTACGGCTCTCAGCAAGTGGCTGCCGTTCAAGGAAGCCCGGGGGCTACGGGTGGAAGCCAGAAGCGCAAAGGAGACAAATTCAGCAAGGACAAGTACACCATCGAGGTGATGCTAGACCAACCCTGCAAGTTCCATAGCGTTTTAGGCAAGCCGGCAGCGCATACCACTCGCCAGTGTAGCTTCACCAGAGATCTAGAGCAAGGAAACCACCAACTGCCTGGACTGCCACCGGGCCAGCCGGCTGAAGCGCATGGAAACAAGAATCGACAACCGGCCAAGGCAGCAGGGGACTACCCCGAGGAAGCAAACGTGGAGCAATATCATGTGTTCACTTCTCAAGAGGAGGAGCCAAAGGATGAACCGTGGTTCGGTGTCGAGGTGAATGCAATCCTGCAAGTTGGACCTCAGTACATGCATTGGTCTGACGCGTCGATCACCTGGGGACGCGAAGATCACCCGCAGCTCATGCCGAGGCCCGGGGGCTACGCGCTAGTCTTGAACCCAATCGTGTTCTCTGAGACGCATACCTGCCGATTCTCGCGCGTACTCATTGACGGAGGCAGCAGCATCAGCCTTCTCTACCGCACTTCGATGGAGAAGCTCGGAATCCCAGAGATCCAACTGAAGCCAACTAAGCTCACCTTCCATGGGATTGTGCCTGGGCACTCCTGTACGCCGATGGGAAGGATTGAGTTGGAGGTGTTGTTTGGCGAGAAGGACAATCATCGTCGCGAGCTGATCTGGTTCGAGGTGGTAGACCTCAACAGCCCCTACCATGCGCTGCTTGGCCGACCAGCTTTGGCCAAGTTCATGGCGGTCCCGCACTATGCCTACTTGAAGATGAAGCTCCCAGGCCCTCGCGGGGTGATTACTGTCACTGGATGCTACAAGAAGTCAATAGAGTGCGCAAGAGCCAGCTCCAAACTGGCGGAGGCCTTGGTCATCGCTGAAGAGAAGCGTCAACTGCTGCGGAGGGTGGCGGCAGTCCAGCCGGGCCGCCTGGCGTCGGGACTGCCGGCTCCACACCTCAAGCCGGCGAGCCTGTCCAAGGAAGTCCCGCCCGAAGCAGGCAAGGAGTCAAAAGCTCTTGTCTCGGGGGCTGGCTCCTCCTCGAGGTAGGGGGAAGCGTTCCGCAGCTTCGCCTGAGACAAGTCCAAGATCGCTTAAGACCTTCGGCTAAGCCAAGGCAAAAACCTTGTATCTCGAACAAGTGTCGTTGAATAAAAGAAAGTTGGGCGGCATACGGCTGATCCCTGGAAAAGTGCTCTGAAGTACCTTTTACCTTTCTAAGCGTTATTCACGGGGGCTGGAAACCGGCTCCGAACGGGAGCCGGCAGCCCCAACCCGACGAAACGACCCTCTCGTTAGCCGAACGAGTACTGCGTGCGGACCGGACCCCGAGCCCAACCTCTACCCTACACCGCGTGGGATGGAGCCGGCAGGTCACCCACCTAGGAAAGTCGCTGAGAGGAAACGCCCGCGACCCGACGAATCGAATCCCTTGTCAGACGGGTAAGTACCATGTGCGAGCCGGACCCCGAGCCAAACCTCCAACCCAAGTCGAGGGCAATGGAGCCGGCAGGTCACTCGCACTGGGAAATCGCTAAGAGGACAGAACACGGAGCCGTTAACGAACGCTCACCCAAAAAACCGTGCGCATTGGTCAATAGCTGTGCGTGGGCCGGACCAAGCCAGATCTCTTATACGCCGAAGTACTACTCCTCATCCCGCGGCACGCTCCCGCCCTAGACCGACATTCGGCTGTCGGTCCAAGGGAGACCAGCCGGCACCAGGCTGCCGGCTGGGGGTAGAAGGGCCGAAGGATGGGGAGATAAAGGAAAAAGCCGAAAGGGGTCAGGTCAAATCCGGTCCATAAACAGCTAGAAATCAATACGTAAGGAACTCGGGGTGAAGCATCATCAGTACAAACGAACGAAGTGTTGTTGGGCGCGACATAAGTTCTGCGTACATAAGAACGAATAAGAAAACCCTGACACGCTCAGGGGGCGCTTGGCGAGCCAGCCGGCTCCAGTGAAGTAGTGTCGCCAGCTCGAGACGCCAAGACGAAGTCATCACCGCTGGGGGATGGCGGAATGGAGCGACCAGCGAGATCCTCGGGGGCTTTCTGAGGTTCTTCTGCAAGGTCGGGCTCTTCGAAGTCCATGCCATCCAAAGATTCGTCACTATCCCCAGCGTCGAAGAGCGCGTCAGTCTCGGCGCACTCAGCAATGGCACAGGCGCGCTGACGAAGTTTGGCTTTGTCGAGGCCTGCCAATCCACCTTCACGAAGATTCTCCAGTTGGTCCAGGTTGACGCCCGGATACCAGGAGAGCACGAACTCCAGAGCCTGTTGAGCACCGGCCCGAGCCGCGGACTCCCTCCAGATGTCGAGCCGGTTAGGCGCGAGAAGAACCCACTGGAGGAGGGCCTGGATCTCGCCAGGCACCACCCTTCCCGGCCACAAGGTTTCGAAGACGGAAACAAGGGCTCCGTGCAGATCCTTGCTTAGCTTGGCAGCCGGATGGAGTTGGCCTTTGGCCAACGCTACCAACTCCCCGGAGGAAAGCTCAGCCTTGGGGTCACTGCTGGGGACGATCTTATGTTCCGCCCTGAACTCCTTCAGCGCCACCGCGGCAGTCTCGTCGGAGTCAGGGAAGGCTCCTGCAAGGGCAATCAGAGAGTGAGGGGACGGCATGAAAGGGCAAGAGCCGAGAAATAGGAAAGGAAGTATACCACGAAGAGCTTCCTCCAGTCCCAGCAGGCCGGATTGAACCTTGCGGTCGCGGGCGCGCCAAATGCCGATCTCCTTGTCATAACGCTCGTTGTCGAGCCCCCGGAGAGTCTGCAGCTCGGCAATTTGGGCGCCGCGGTTCTCGACCTCGCTCCCCAAGGTGGCGTGAAGCTCCTTCACCTTGCTGTCAAACTCCGCGGAGAGGATTCTCTTCTCTTCAGCCAGCCGATGATCAAACCCCAGCTGCAGCGACGACCCCGCCTCCCGAGCTTTCGCCAGCTCAATTTCCAGCTCCTGAGCCCGGGCGGCCTGGGCCTGCAGACCCTGAAGCTCCTCGGCGTGCTTTCGCTTGAGTGACTCAACAGTGGCGGCCGACACCGAGTCGGCCAACTGGGACTCAAGCGAAGCTATGAGCGAGGTAGAGTCTGAAAGCGGAAGTATAAGAGCAGGAAGGACGACAGCAAAGTCTGCGAAGCAAGGGGCCTCAAGCTTACCTGACAGCTTCTCCAGCTTCTTCTTCAACTCCTGGTACTGAATCTTGCCGGCGCGGTACTTCGCCAGCAGCTTCTGGAAGACATTGGCTCGAAGCGCGTTCAGTTCCTGTGAAAAACGGAAAGGCAACGATTCTTAGCGAAATTCATTTTCGAGTCAGCTGTCTCTATAGCTACCCCGAAACTCGGGGGCTAGGATGTATGGCAAAATGGGCCGCGAAACCGCAGATCATGTCTCCCAGTTAGCAGAAAGAACCAGGGGCTAAAGGCGCAGCACTCACGTTGGTCGCCTGTATAGCGTCAAGGAGTTGGAGGCCGGCGTTTTGAAGCGACCCCTTGGCAGCAGTAAACTGTTTGTCCAACACCGCCAGAGTTGGCTTGCTGCCCTGCACCTTGAGCTTCTCTCCGACATCAGCACTCGAGGCGGTGTCTGCCCATTCCTGCTGGAGGCGGCTGGCGGAGCTCAGACTTCCAATGTTGGACTCAGCCGCGGCGACAAGAGCCTTCCCGCCAGAAGCACCTTCGGTCACTACCCCAGGGGCTGGCGAGCCATCACCACGTTCGCTCCTCGCCACCCGAGTGGCGAGGAGCCCTTGCGAAGCCTCGCCAGAGCTGGAGACCAGCCCAAGGAGCAGGGAATCAGCAATCGCGCCAGCCCTCGACCCGGCCACAGGCACCGTAGCTTGCACGCTCGGCGCGAGCTCAAGATTGGAAAGAGCCGGCACCGGGGCCTTTTCTGTTTCCCCCGCCGCGATCTCGCGCGCGCCTTCTTGACTGGGCGAGTCGGGGGAGGCGCAGATGGCGGCGTCGTTCCCCGCCGGGGCTTCATCGGTAGCAGGAGGTGGGGGCAGGTCAGCCCCGACAGGCGCAGTTTCCTCGACGAGCGTGGAGCCGGCCTCAGGCAAGGTGACTGAGTGGGGAACAGCGTCCACGGGCATCTCCGGACGCGCAGGATCCTCTGCCCCAGTGTCGCCCGCCAAGCTTCAACCGTGGGGAGCGGCAAACGTCCTCAACGCGACCCGAGTCGCTGCCCACGCCTTCCCCGTGCGCCCTCTTGCGGCAGGAGGGCTCGGGAGCCGGGGTCACGAGTTCCTCGGAAGCGACGGTGGGAGGAGGCTGGGCAGCCGGATCGACAGAAAGAGGCGACCTGCAAAGAGGGCGTCCCACGTCCGAGTCAATCGGGACCGCAACGGTAAAATGAGGACGAGAAGCAAGGAAGCGGGAAACTCACCCGGCTACGGCGATAGCCCGCCGTTTGGCCACCTTCTTCACCTTGGGACGGCGCAAGTCCTGCGCCGCCGGCTCCGGTTTCTTCCGCTTGTCAGCCGGCTCGGAGAAGGCCGGCTGGGCCTTTCTCTTGATGCCGACCAGATCATCTCCAGCCTCTTCAGGGTCTGCCGGCTCCTGAGCGGCAGAGTGTCGCCCGTGAGACTCTGGTAGATCCACGATCGGGGGAGCCGGAGCTCCAGCAGCGGTAGCGGCGGCTACGTGGAGAGCTACGCCCCCGAGGGTGGTAGCTGATCCTGCGTCGCCATCGTCATCTTCGGACCAATCTCTTAGGAGAGAGGGACTGGGGAACTTACTGGAGTGGTCGAGGAGTTCGCCCGAGTCTTCGAGCTCATCGTTTCCTTCGTCACCTTGAGTGGTGCTGGAGCTCTCGACGGCGGCCTGAGAACCGGCGTCCTCTACCTCCTCGGCTTCGTCCCAGACGACCTTATCATCCGATTTGGCTCTGTCAGTGGCAAAGCCAGCTTGACGCTGAGTCGAATTCTCTGCTGCCTGCAGGGCAAACAAGTTCTGCCCGGGCCGAACGAACAGAGGTCAGCAGACCAAAGTCGCAAAGGAGGCAAAGGCCTGAAGCCAAGTCCAATGAGCTTACCTCGGCAATTGGGTTGTCCCGATCATGAGGCTCCAGTCCCCACGTCCATGAGGCTTGAAGCTTGGCGTCGGCGATACGGTTCACCTTCCGAGCCAGCTCCAGCGCTGACAGCGCCTTGGAGGAATGGCGAGTAGGATCCTTAGCGGATCCCAGGAAGCACATCTTGTGCGAGCGGCGTTGAAGCGGTGACACGCGGGCGACCAGGAAGGCGAGGAGAAGATCGGTCGGCTCCAGGCCACCCTCCGCTTGCAGTGTGGAGATCCGCTGAAGAATCTTCTCCATGTCCGGCGAGGGGCGAGGAGGAGCGGCACTCCAGTTCTCCCGCTCGGGCCCGCCCGCCTCAAAGGGCGGCAAGTTGATATGATCCTCGCCCTCCTTCAGGTTCTTCACATAGAAGAAGGAGCGCTGCCATTTCTTGCAAGATTCCTTCCCTTTTATACCAGGGAAGTCTGCGGACTTGCGGGCGTAGAAGGAGGCGGTGCCGCATATCACCGGAACGGTGTCCGCCGTCTGGGTCTTGAAGAAGATCAGCCGGCGGAACAGCTCGACGTTGGGCCAGATGCCCAAATACGCCTCGCAAAGGGTAGCGAAGGCGGACAATACCATCATTGCGTTCGCCCCGATGTGGTGCGGTTGTAAATGAAAATGGTCCAGGAATCGGCGCATGAAGCAGCTGGCGGGCAGCGCGAAGCCCCGGGGGAAATGGTCATAGAAGACCACCGTCTCCCCAGGCGTGGGAGCAGGGACCAGTTCGCCGCCGGCAGGACGGCAGCTCACAAGGTCCGCGGACGGAAGCACTCGACCTCGGCGCAGCAGCTCGATCTGTTTCTCCTTCACCCAGGAGCCTTCCCAGGATCCCTTCGGCAAAGCGGGCGGAGCGGCATCCTTACCCGCCGCCGTTCCCTTCCCTTTGGGCCGGGGCGCTTTGGGAGCCATCCGGGTGCGGATCTAGATGAGCGGAATGGCGGCGGAGCGAACGAGGAGCCCTAAATCCCTTGAAGGCGAAGCTCAGGAGCAAGGGATTCTAAGTGGAGCGAATGCAAAAGGAAGAAGGGAAGCGGGCAACCGATGCTCTGCTTCCGAAACGGTCCTTGGTTTAAAAGTGAAGGGGCGGGTCAGTTGCTTATTTCAGCCACGACGGGTCGGCAACTGACCCCTTCCGTCACGAACCACGATCGCGTAAAGATCGGGCAACCGCCGTGGTTGCCGCAAAAGATCATGGGCCGGGGCCGATTGGACGTGACGCGATGACGTACGGACAAGTGGCGCCTTGGTTCGGCCCCCGAGGCAACAAGTTCCCAAGAAGCGGCTCGCAGGCTTGCAGTCGCCAGTCGGGCCGCCACCGGAGCCGGCTCGCCCTGAGGCGGTCGGAGGAACTCCGCAAGACCTGACCTTGGAAGTTGGAGCGACCAAGACGGACTAGAAATCCTGGGACTTCGACGAGGACGAGCAAGATTTCGGCGAAAGGAAGAACCCGCCGAAGCCCCATGCTAGCCCATGAGACTTCGCCAGTTTCGGGGGCTAGTGTCATGGGGATGACTTAGGGGGCGCATCACGGGCCAGGCAGTATGCCGGCTGACGTCCCAGGAGTCCCCGCGGCTTCAGCACGAGAAGACCGGCTCCGCCCGAAGGGCCGGCTGCGTCGGCAGCCGGCTGGAGACTCCACCGAGGAGAACTGGAGCCGGGCGATGAAGACAAGGCCACTCAACGGTAGTCTGGCCAAAAGCGGAGCGGCCCCGACAAGATCGGCAGGGACGCAGGACAGGAGTGACGAGCGCCACGACCACGTCCAACCAATGAGAGATCAAAGACCCTTCCCCACGACGGGATCTGAGGCAAAGGAGAGGGGATATGCCCTCCAGATGCCGGTCCAGGGAAAAGACACTTTATAAAGTGTCTTTGCCAGAGCAGGGTCAGAGGATCACGCCAAGGACACCGCCGCCGGGGAGCCGGCAGCCGGTCGAATCGCCACCTAAACATGTAACCAGGCCCCCGTCTATATAAGGGGGCCTGGACCCTTAGCGTAGGGGAGATCCAATCTTCTTCTTCCTCCTCTAGCCGAACAGCTCGAGGAGCACTGTAATCACGACTACTCGATCAATACGAAGCAGGCAGGAAGTAGGGGTTTACCTCCAACCGGGAGGGCCCTGAACCTGGGTAAACCGTGGTGTCTCTGTTGGCACAATCCCGAGCCGGACCCATCGTCACCAACGTCGAGCCCCTCCGATAAGCCACCCCATGGCTACTGTCTCTAAATTCCCAAGACATTAGATCTCATGAGCTGCCCTACATGATTGAGATCACCGTTATGTAATTCTACATGTTTGGTTTGTTGGGATCCAATGAATATTGGTGTTATGATTGAGTTGCTATACTGAAATATATCTTATATTATCTCTATGTTGTTTATGATCTTGCATGCTCTCCATTGTTAGTAGCTATCTTGGCCGAGTAGTTGCTAGTGACTCCAAGAGGGGGTATTTATGCTCGATAGTGGGTTAATGCCTCTATTTAACCTGGGGGAGTGACAGAAACCTCTAAGGTTGTAGATGTGCTGTTGCTACTAGGGAGAAAACAACATTCATATGCTCAAGGGCATATGCTTTGTTTACATTACACACTTTGCTTAATGCAATTATCTGTTGTTCGCAACTTAATACTCATGGGGTGTTCGGATGATATCTCCGTGAGTGGATTATTAGTCATAGATGCAGTTGGATGGCAGTCTATGTATTTTGCTGTAATGCCCAGAGTAAATCGCATAGTGATCTTCTTGACATATCACGTTTATCTTTATTCTATCAATTGCCCAACTATAATTTGTTTACCCAGCATGTGTTATTTTATCTTATGGAGAGACACCACTAGTGAACTGTGGACCCCGGTCCTATTTCCATCATATTGCTATCACCTGTTTACTTTACTCGCACTGTTTACTTTACTCGCATACTATTATCACTTTCCACTCGATATGCTCATACCCTTTGTTTCAAGCAAACCGGTGAGATTGACAACCTCATCGTAAGTTGGGAACAAAGTACTTGGTTGTGTGTGTGCAGGTTCCGCGTTGCAGCTAGCAAAGCAAAGCTTGGACAAGGCGCCCTATAAATTGTCCTGAGCTGTCACAAGCTAGCAAGCATCACCTTCAGTCGTTTGTCTCTCCTCTCCAAGAACGATAAACCTTGGTTTCTTAACTGAGGGAAAATCTGCTACTATATTCATCACACCTTCCTCTTGGGGTTCCCAACGGGCTAGTTATTTACCACGCATCAAGCATATTTTCTGGCGCCGTTGCCGGGGAGGATGTAGAAGACTTCTGCGAGGGGAGTTTTTCGCACACACATCCTTTACTTTGTTATTGTTTTGCTTTACTTTATTTATTTTACCTGCATCATTTTATCAAAAACCCAAAAAAAAATTAGAATCCTTGGTAGTTGTTATTCCTTTACTTTAGTTTATCATGTTGTTCCCTAAGTATGTTTTGGAGGACCTCTCAGTAGGTAGTGGTTCAATTATTGGGAAAGATAACATTGAGGAGTTCTTTAATCACATTAGTATGCATAAAGAAGTTGAGGAAAAGTCTTTGATTGAGCTAGCTCCTAGTAATGAAGTTGCTTTCGCTTATTTAGTTCACATGTTAGAAGCTAGGTTTGCTAATATTAATCCCTTTTTGCAATACATGTTCCTTAAGCTTCATGAAATTGAAGATCCTGAAAAGAAAGCTTTCATATTGGAAACTTTGCGCATAGAATTTAGAGATGTTGCCATTGAGGCTAGGAAAGTTTTTAAGAAATTTAATAAGCTTGGCTCACCTGTGGCAGTTGTTGGTACACCCAATGAAGATTTTAGAGTGCCAATACCTTATAAACTTGCAGGGCTTCATGATGTTTGGGAAAATAATTCTAGTTGGATTTGTCCTGAAAATCATTTCGATGAAAGTAGTGTACCAAAGCGTGATCATAAAGGATCTTCAAAAACTCATTTGGACATAATTCCTTGCATTTTTGAAAAGACTCCTATTGTGGATCCCGATGCTTCTTTCATAATTACTTCATCACTTGATGGTACTTGATTCGCAATTTTCTGCGCCTAGCTCAAAGGCGTTAAAGAAAAGCACTCTTGGGAGATAACCCAATATTTTATTTTCAGTACTTTTTCTTTTATTTGAGTCTTGGAAGTCATTTCTACTGTAATTACCGCTCCTTATCTTGTTTATTTCATTGTTGTGCCAAGAGAAGCCTCTAATTTGAGTGAGGTAAGATTTGGGGATGTTGCTGTCCTGAAACTGTTTTCGGTGCTGCACCATAAAAATTCGTATAAATTCTCTGTATATCTTTTGGACCTGCGATTTCTTGTGCATATGCCCCAGGTTATATCCAAACTTTCATTAGTTGGACACTTTTTGATTTGAGCAACATAAAACCCCTCGGCCTTTGTCAGCTGTTCTGTTTTGACAGATTTCTGCCAATATTTGTGTTTGCCGCTTTATCGCTTTCTTTTGAGTTCTTTTGATCACGGAACTTTTGGGGAAGTTGCTACAGTAGTTTATGCTATATATGTGGTGGTTTTGGGTTGAAACCTGAAGCAAAATGAGGTTGATTATATGTTATGCCTACACTAATGTTGCTAATAGATTTGTGTTTAGTTTTGTATGAAGGAAGTTTTCAAGTGTAGGGATTCGAGAATGATGAGATGAGTTGAAGAATGGACAAAAGCTCAAGCTTGGGGATGCCCATGTATCACCCCGAGAAATATCCAAGAAGTACAAGCGTAAAAGCTTGGGGATGCCCCCGAGGCACCCCTTCTTCATCGGCAAAAATCAGGTCACCTTTCAAGACACTATATTTTTATTGCTTCATGCACTATGTGTTTTTCTTGGAGCGTTAGTTGTTTTAGTTGTCTTTATTAGTTTAGTTTGTTTACTGCAATAAATGGTTGGACCCCAACAAATTTCTTTTGGATAAGTTGCCTTGCTTTTCATTTGCCAAGAACACTCCGTTTTTCACTCTATTCGTTTCAACGAGTGTTCTCTTTTTCTAGAACTGCGTTTAGCTTTCATTTTTCGCCTTGATTTGTGTTCAGATCTTGTAATATCTTTTCATCAAGGTGTATTTTTGCCTCTGATCTTTATTGTTTTTCATCAAAAGAGGTGTTTATAAAAAGTTTGAATGGTGTTGGAAAAGAGAAAAAGCTTAATGCAAAAAAGTGGTACAAGAAGGAGCTTGTGTAGACTGCGGCTTAGGCTTTTTCATGTCATGCTTGATGTCTTTTTGATAGTATGCTTAGTGGTTTTGCTGTAGCATGACTTGTCTCAAATAACTGAGATTGCTTAATGAGCCTTTGAAAAAATCATGCGTTGTTTTTAATTATTTGGAAGCATTATTTTGGTTTTCTCCTTGATGCTTTATTTGGGTTGACTTGGCGCATGCTCACACATGTTAGACTCATACAAAGTCGCCAATAGCCTCTATGATCATTTAGTTTTTGACTTTTGATGCCATCTTATGTTTTTTTATGTCGCTTTGTCGCTTTGCGTGATTATGGCCATTATTGCTCTCTTAGTTGTTCGCTCCCAGTCTTTTGCTAGCCCTCGCCTTGTACTGAGTATAAGCTCTACTCGTGCATCCAACTACTAAAAACCAAGTTTGCCAAAGTGTCCACCATACATACCTACTAGCAATTTGCTATTCCAAGTAAATTTGACTTGCTTTTATTTTCTCTTCAAATTAAACTCTTACCAGTGTTATGCGAAATTCGGTCAGTAAAGCTCTCACGAACCGAAAGGCACACTTTACTTTTTCCTGTTCTTAAAAATTTGACATTGTGGTCTCTTATGTTGAGTTGTTATGCTTGCAAGTTGTAAGTTGGAGACTAGCCCAGCCATGCAGTCATGGGCAAGCTTTCAACATTGCACTTCTTATTTGAGTTGATATCGTTGATGGCGCGGTGATGATGATGCCAGAAAACTTATTGGCTTGTAGTAAATGACCGGCCAGTTGGAAAACCCCAAGAGAAGGTTTTGATGAATATAGCAGCAAGTTTTCCCTTAGTTAAGAAACCAAGGTTTATCGTCCAGGAGAAAAGCAGACAATAACGAGTGAAGGTGATGCTTGCTAGTTTGCGACAGCTTCGGACAATTTATATATGGCGCCTCGTCTAAGCTTTGCTTGCTAGCTGCAACACGGAACCTGCACACAACACAACCAAGTACTTTGCTCCCAACTTGCGATGAGGTTGTCAATCTCACCGGTTTGCTTGAAACAAAGGTTATGAGCGTATCGAGTGGAAAACAATAGAGTATGCGAGTAAAGTAAATAGTGGGAGTAAAGTAAACAGGTGATAGCAATATGATGGAAATAGGACCGGGGTCCACAGTTCACTAGTGGTGTCTCTCCATAAGATAAATAACACATGCTGGGTAAACAAATTACAGTTGGGCAATTGATAGAATAAAGATAAACATGATATGTCAAGAAGATCACTATGAGATTTACTCTGGGCATTACAACAAAATACATAGACCGCCATCCAACTGCATCTATGACTAATAATCCACTTGTGGCGAATCAATCCGAGAACTCCACAAGTATTAAGTTGCGAACAACAGATAATTGCATTAAGCAAAGTGTGTAATGTAAACAAAGCATATGCCCTTGAGCATATGAATGTTGTTTTCTCCCTAGTAGCAACAACACATCTACAACCTTAGAGGTTTCTGTCACTCCCCCAGGTTAACTAGAGGCATGAACCCACTATCGAGCATAAATACCCCCTCTTGGAGTCACTAGCAACTACTCGGCCAAGATAGCTACTAACAACGGAGAGCATGCAAGATCATAAACAACATAGAGATAACATAAGATATATTTCAGTATAGCAACTCAATCATAACACCAATATTCATCGGATCCCAACAAACCAAACATGTAGAATTACATAACGGTGATCTCAATCATGTAGGGCAGCTCATGAGATCTAAACATGAAGCACATGGTGGAGAAGACAACCATCTAGCTACTGCTATGGACCCATAGTCCAAGGTAGACTACTCACTCATCGCTCCGGAGGCAAGCATGGCGATGAAGAAGACCTCCGGTGGTGATTCCCCTCTCCGGCAGGGTGCCGGGAAGAGCTTCTGGACCCTCCCGATCTTCGGGTCGACGGCGGCGGTGGATCACGATGTGTTCTGGAGAAGTGATCGGGTACTTAGGTTTTTTTCGTCGGGGGGTCTTTATAGGCGAAGGGGCGATGTCAGAGGTGGAGCCAGGTGGCCTCACGCCTGGCTGGAGCGGCCCAGGCCCTGGCCGCGCTGGCCTGGCATGTGGGGCCCCTATGGTCCCCCCTCCTACTCTCCTTCGGATCTCTGGAAGCTTTCGGGTAAAATAAGACTTCAGGAACTTGTCTCGTCCAATTCCGAGAATATTTCCTGTGTATCACTTCTGAAACACAAAAACAACAGAAAACAGGGAACTGGCACTATGGCAACTTGTTAGTAGGTTAGTTTCGGAAAATGCATAAAAGTGCCACGAAGTGTAACGAAACAGTAGGCAAATGGTGTAAAAACAAGCATGGAGCATCAAAAATTATAGATACGTTGGAGACGTATCAAGCATCCCCAAGCTTAACTCCTGCTCGTCCTCGATTAGGTAAGTGATAACAAAAGAATAATTTTTGAGGTGACATGCACCTACACAATCTTGATCATATATGTAAGCATTTGTGAGCTTGGATCATAAGAACTTAAAACATGGGCATGAAAGATATAATCTTGACAATAAGAACTTAGCAACCTTGTTGTAAACATGCAAATGAACACAAACAAAAGATCATAAAAATGAAACAATGAAAGTCAAACGTGTGTACAAATCATATGGAAAACATACAAATGGTTTTCAGCTTGTCCTTCGAAGAGAGCAAAACATAAATGCATAGGACACCTTCAAGTTTAAGAGGGCGACTAGATACAAATAATTTGAGAACAAGTGAAACCAACAATATGAATCAATCAATGAAAACTTTGGGACAATGCACATTATACTAAGATTGACAACTATGCTCTCTTAATGGTGCATAAAGATAGAAGGTGGTGACTCAACATAAAAGTAGAAGAAAGGCCCTTCGCAGAGGGAAGCAGTGATTGCAAGTTTTATAACCTTCAAAAATTATGGTACTTACCGGCTTTGAGCTCTCATTGCCCCCATCATAAGCATCTTAAATGGTTAAAATTAATGCGAGAACAATTATGATGCATATGCTTGACAAATCATAAGTTGAAAACCTTGTGTCCCGTGAATACGAGTACCCAAACCTCATGCTACTTTACTTAGAGTCCCAAGCAAGGCTCTTGTCATTGTAAGTATATGCATATCATTGAGAACCGCCAATGGGGTACCTCCGTGCCCGATGACATGGAACAAGCCCACATCAAAATGACAGGACAAGCAAATAATGAACACCTCGACATCTCTTTTATTTGCCATTTTTTTAGCTCTTTATTGTGAGATGCGTCGTCGAATGTTCACCATGGGTATGCTGCAAATTTCCACCATGAATTATGCATGGCTTAGATTAGCGGCCCAGCGTTTCCCTAACACATATACAAACTCCATGATCCCCACAAGATTCCCAATTCATTTCACACCGCGGGCATCCATAAACAAAAGATCACGATATCAACTCAATTAAGAAGTGCAATGTTGAAAGCTTGCCCATGACTGCATGGCTGGGCTAGTCTCCAACTTACAACTTGCAAGCATAACAACTCAACATAAGAGACCACAATATCAAATTTTTAAGAACAGGAAAAAGTAAAGTGTGCCTTCTGGTTCGTGAGAGCTTTACTGACCGAATTTCGCATAACACTGCTAAGAGTTTAATTTGAAGAGAAAATAAAAGCAAGTCAAATTTACTTGGAATAGCAAATTGCTAGTAGGTATGTATGGTGGACACTTTGGAAAACTTTGGCTTTTAGGAGTTGGATGCACGAGTAGAGCTCATACTCAGTACAAGGCGAGGGCTAGCAAAAGACTGGGAGCGACCAACTAATAGAGCAATAATGGCCATAATCATGCAAAGCGACAAAGCGACATTAAAAGAAGCATAAGATGGCATCAAAATTCAAAAACTAAATGATCATAGAGGCTATTGGCGACTTTGTAAGAGTCTAACATGTGTGAGCATGCGCCAAGTCAACCCAAATAAAGCATCAAGGAGAAAACCAAAATAATGCTTCCATACAATAAAAACAACGCATGATTTTTTTCAAAGGCTCATTAAGCAATCTCAGTTATTTGAGACAAGTCATGCTACAGCAAAACCACTAAGCATACCATCAAAAAGACATCAAGCATGACATGAAAAAGCCTAAGCCGCAATCTACACAAGCTCCTTTTTGTACCACTATTTTGCACAAAGCTTTTTCTCTTTTCCAACACCATTTGAAATTTTTATAGACACCTCTTTTGATGAAACCAATAAAGATCAGAGGCAAAAATACACCTTGATGAAAAGATATGACAAGGTCTGAACTCAAATCAAGGCGAAAACAAAAACCAAAAGCAGTAGCAGAAAAAGAAGAACACCCGGTGAACGATAAGAGTGACAACAGAGTGTTCTTGGCAAATGAAAACGAGTACATCTCCTCCAAAGGAAATTTGTTGGGGTCCAACCATTTATTGCAGCAAACAAAACAAACTAACAAAGAAAACTAAAACAACTGACGCTCCAAGAAAAACACATAGTGCATGAAGCAATAAAAATATAGTGTCTTGAAAGGTGACCTGATTTTTGCCGATGAAGAAGGGGTGCCTCGGGGGCATCCCCAAGCTTTGACGCTTGTAATTCTTGGATATTTCTTGGGGTCATGCATGGGCATCCCCAAGCTTGAGCTTTTGTCCATTCTTCAACTCATCTCATCATTCTCCAATCCCTACACTTGAAAACTTCCTTCATACAAAACTAAACACAAATCTATTAACAACATTAGTGTAGCATAACATATAATCAACCTCGTTTTGCTTCAGGTTTCAACTCAAAACCACCACATATATAGCAAATACTACTGTAGCAAATTCTCCAAAAGTTCCGTGATCAAAAGAACTCAAAAGAAAGCGATAAAGTGGCAAACACAAATATTGGCAGAAGTCTATCAAAACTGAACAGCTGACAAAGGCCGAATTTTTGAGGGGTTTTCCGTTGCTCAAATCAAAAAGTATTCAACTAACGAAAGTTTGGATATAACCTGGGGCATATGCACAAGAAATCGCAGGTTCAAAAGATATACAGAGAATTTATACGAATTTTTACGGTGCAGCACCGAAAACAGTTTCAGGACAGCAACATCCCCAAATCTTTACCTCACTCGAATTAGAGGCTTCTCTTGGCACAACAACAAAATAAAAAGGATAAGGAGCGGTCATTACAGTAGTAATGACTTCCAAGACTCAAATAAAAGAAAAAGTACTGAAAATAAAACATTGGGTTATCTCCCAAGAGTGCTTTTCTTTAACGCCTTTGAGCTAGGCGCAGAAAATTGCGAATCAAGTAACATCAAGTGATGAAGCATCAAGCTCATAATTTGCTCTAAGAATAGAGTCAAAAAGTAATTTCTTTCTTTTCCTAGGGAATTGTTCCATACCTTTCTTTAGTGGGAATTGATATTTGATAGTGCCTTCCCTCATATCAATGATAGCACCTACAGTTCGAAGAAAGGGTCTTCCCAAAATAATAGGACATGAAGCATGTCATTCAACGTCCATAACAAGAAAATCAACAGGAACAAGGTTATTGTTAACCACAATAAGAACATCATTAATCCTTCCCAAAGGTTTCTTCTTAGCAACATCAGCAATAGGAACATCAAAATAACATTTTTCAAGCAGTGGTAAATCAAGCATGTCATAAATTTTTCTAGGCATGATAGAAATACTAGCACCTAGATCACATAAAGCATGGCAATCAAAACCATTAACATGCATATCAATGATGGGTTCCCAACCATCTTCTAACTTCTTGGGAACAGAGGCTTTTTGCTTCAACTTTTCATCCCTAATTTTTATGAGAGCATTGGTAATATGCTTAGTAAAAGCAATATTTAAAGAACTAGCATTGGGAGTCAAAGCAAGCTTTTGCAAGAAAAAAATAACTTCAGATATATTGCAGCCATCGACATCAAAATCATTAAAAGAAATAGAGCTATCATCTCCTACACTCTGAAAAATTTCAGCACTCTTTTGAGAAAAAGTTTTGGCAGTTTTAGGCTTTTTAGCACAAGGAGTGGGAGTTTTCTCTACACCAATCAAAGTAAGAGGATTGCTAGCATTAGGAGCAACATCATTAGAGGTAGTAATGGTACATACCTTCATCTCTCTAGCCATCTCATCTTCTCTTTCCCACCTGGCATGCAATTCCGCTAATAATCTAATATTTTCATCAATTCCAACTTAAATAGCATTAGCGGTAGCAAAAACATTGTTCTCTTTGACATCATTAGGCAACACTTTTAATTTCAGAAGTTCAACATCATGAGCAAGGCCATCAACTTTAGAAGCAAGAATATCAATTTTGCCTAACTTTTCCTCAACAGACTTGTTAAAAGCAGTTTGCTTACCGATGAAGTCCTTGAGCATTACCTCAAGCTCGGAGGGCGCAGCCCTAGTGTTGTTGTAGGAATTACCATAAGAATTACCATCACCATTACCATTGGTAGAAGGATACGGCCTAGAATTGTTACTAGCAAAATTGTTCCTATAAGCACTGTTGTTAAAATTATTGTTTCTAATGAAATTCACATCAACATGCTCTTCTTGAGAAACCAAAGAGGCTAAAGGAATATTATTAGGATCAACATGAGTCCTATCATTAGCAAGCATAGCCATAATGGTATCAATCTAATCACTCAAGGAAGAGGTTTCCTCAACAAAATTTACCTTCTTACCTTGTGGAGCTCTCTCGGTGTGCCATTCGGAATAATTTACCATCATGTTGTCGAGTAGCTTTGTTGCGGCGCCCAAGGTAAGGGACATAAAAGTGCCTCCAGCAGCTGAATCAAGTAGGTTCCTCGAAGAAAAATTCAGTCCTGCATAAAAAGTTTGGACAATCATCCAAGTAGTCAGTCCATGAGTGGGGCAATTCTTTATCATAGATTTCATTCTTTCCCAAGCTTGAGCAACATGTTCATTATCAAACTGAGTAAACTTCATAATATTGCTACGCAGAGATATAATCTTAGCAGGAGGATAGTATCTACCAATAAAAGCATCCTTACACTTAGCCCATGAATCAATACTATTCTTAGTCAAAGACAGCAACCAATCTTTAGCTTTTCCTCTCAAAGAAAAAGGAAACAACTTGAGCTTAACAATATCACTTTCTACATCCTTATATTTCTGCATCTCACATAGCTCAACAAAATTGTTGAGATGAGCTGCATCATCTTCAGTACTAGAACCAGAGAATTGCTCTTTCATAACAAGGTTCAACAAGCAGGCTTAATCTCATAAAAGTTTGCAGCAGGAGCAGGTGGTGCAATAGGAGTGCAGATAAAATCACTATTGTTCGCGCTAGTAAAGTCACACAACTTGGTGTTTTCTGGATTGGCCATTTCAGCAAAACTAAAGTACACAAGTAAAAACAACTACCAAGGATTCTAATTTTTTTGGGTTTTTGATATAAAACGATGCAGGTAAAATAAATAAAGTAAAGCAAAACTATAACAAAGTAAAGGATGTGCGTGCGAAAACTCCCCTCGCAGAAGCCTTCCACTCTTCCCCGGGAACGGCGCCAGAAAACTTGTTGATGGCGCGGTGATGATGGTGCCAGAAAACTTGTTGGCTTGTAGTAAATGACCGGCCAGTTGGAAAACCCCAAGAGAAGGTTTTGATGAATATAGCAGCAAGTTTTCCCTCAGTTAAGAAACCAAGGTTTATCGTCCAGGAGAAAAGCAGACAATAACGACTGAAGGTGATGCTTGCTAGTTTGCGACAGCTTCGGACAATTTATATATGGCACCTCGTCCAAGCTTTGCTTGCTAGCTGCAACGCGGAACCTGCACACAACACAACCAAGTAGTTTGCTCCCAACTTGCGATGAGGTTGTCAATCTCACCGGTTTGCTTGAAACAAAGGATATGAGCATATCGAGTGGAAAACAATAGAGTATGCGAGTAAAGTAAACAGTGCGAGTAAAGTAAACAGGTGATAGCAATATGATGGAAATAGGACCGGGGTCCACAGTTCACTAGTGGTGTCTCTCCATAAGATAAATAACACATGCTGGGTAAACAAATTACAGTTGGGCAATTGATAGAATAAAGATAAACGTGATATGTCAAGAAGATCACTATGAGATTTACTCTGGGCATTACAACAAAATACATAGACCGCCATCCAACTGCATCTATGACTAATAATCCACTTGTGGCGAATCAATCCGAGAACTCCACAAGTATTAAGTTGCGAAAAACAGATAATTACATTAAGCAAAGTGTGTAATGTAAACAAAGCATATGCCCTTGAGCATATGAATGTTGTTTTCTCCCTAGTAGCAACAGCACATCTACAACCTTAGAGGTTTCTGTCACTCCCCCAGGTTAAATAGAGGCATGAACCCACTATCGAGCAAAAATACCCCCTCTTGGAGTCACTAGCAACTACTCGGCCAAGATAGCTACTAACAACGGAGAGCATGCAAGATCATAAACAAAATAGAGATAACATAAGATATATTGCAGTATAGCAACTCAATCATAACACCAATATTCATCGGATCCCAACAAACCAAACATGTAGAATTACATAACGGTGACCTCAATCATGTAGGGCAGCTCATGAGATCTAGACATGAAGCACATGGTGGAGAAGACAACCATCTAGTTACTGCTATGGACTCATAGTCCAAGGTAGACTACTCACTCATCGCTCCAGAGGCAAGCATGGCGATGAAGAAGACCTCCGGTGGCGATTCCCCTCTCCGGCAGGGTGCCGGGAAAAGCTTCTGGACCCTCCCGATCTTCGGGTTGACGGCGGCGGAGGATCGCGATGTGTTCTGGAAAAGTGATCGGGTACTTAGGTTTTTTCCGTCGGGGGGTCTTTATAGGCGAAGGGGCGATGTCGGAGGTGGAGCCAGGTGGCCTCACGCCTGGCTGGCGCGGCCCAGGCCCTGGCCACGCCGGCCTGGCGTGTGGGGGCCCTGTGCCCCCCTCCTACTCTCCTTCGGATCTCAGGAAGCTTCCGAGTAAAATAAAACTTCAGGAACTTGTTTTGTCCAATTCCGAGAATATTTCCTGTGTATCACTTCTGAAACACAAAAACAGCAGAAAACAGGGAACTGGCACTGTGGCAACTTGTTAGTAGGTTAGTTCCGGAAAATGCATAAAAGTGCCACAAAGTGTAACGAAATAGTAGGCAAATGGTGTAAAAACAAGCATGGAGCATAAAAAATTATAGATACGTTGGAGACGTATCAATCGTGATATTTTGTTTATGGATGCCCGCGGTGTGAAATGAATTGGGAATCTTGTGGGGATCATGGATTTTGTATATGTGTTAGGGAGACGCCTGGGCCGCCAATCTAAGCCATGCATAATTCATGGTGGAAATTTATAGCATACCCATAGTGGACATTCGACGACGCATCTCAAAATAAAAAGCTAAACAAATGGTAAATAAAAGAGATGTCGAGGTGTTCATTGTCTGCTTGTCCTGTCATTTTGATGTGGGATTGTTCCATGTCATCGGGCACGGAGGTACCCCATTGGCGGTTCTCGATGATATGCATATACTTACAATGACAAGAGCCTTGCTTGGGACTCTAAGTAAAGTAGCATGAGGTTTGGGTACTCGTATTCACGGGACATGAGGTTTTCAACTTATGATTTGTCAAGCATATGCATCATAATTGTTCTCGCATTAACTTTAACCATTCAAGATGCTTATGATGGGGGCAATGAGAGCTCAAAGCCGGTAAGTACCATAATTTTTGAAGGTTATAAAACTTACAATCACTGCTTCCCTCCGCGAAGGGCCTTTCTTTTACTTTTATGTTGAGTCACCACCTTCTATCTTTATGCACCATTAAGAGAGCATAGTTGTCATTCTTAGTATAATGTGCATTGTCCCAAAGTTTTCATTGATTGATTCATATTGTTGGTTTCACTTGTTCTTAAATTATTTGTATCTAGTCGCCCTCTTTTACTTGAAGGTGTCCTATGCATTTATGTTTTGCTCTCCATGAAGGACAAGCTGAAAACCATTTGTATGTTTTTCCTTATGATTCGAACACATGTTTGACTTTCATTGTTTCATTTTCATGATCTTTTGTTTGTGTTCATTTACATGTTTATAACATGGTTGCTAAGTTTCTATTATCAAGATTATATCTTTCATGCCCATGTTTTAAGTTCTTATGATCCCAGCTCACAAATGCTTACATACATGATCAAGATTGTGTAGGTGCATGTCACCTCAAAAATTATTTCTTTTGTTATCACTTACCTACTCGAGGACGAGCAGGAGTTAAGCTTGGGGATGCTGATACGTCTCCAACGTATCCATAATTTTTGATGCTCCATGCCTATTTTTACACCATTTGTCTAATGTTTCGTTACACTTTGTGGCACTTTTATGCATTTTCTAGAACTAACCTATTAACAAGTCGCCAGAGTGCCAGTTCCCTGTTTTCTGCTGTTTTTGTGTTTCAGAAAAGCTACACAGGAAATATTCTCGGAATTGGACGAAACAAGTTCCTGAAGTCTTATTTTTCCCGGAAGCTTCCAGAGATCCGAAGAGGAGACGGAGAGGGGCCACAGGCCACCCTCACACAAGGGCGGCATGGCCCAGCCCAGCCCCTGGCCGCACCCCCTATGTGTGAGGATGCCTGGGTCCACTTCTGACGATACCCCTTCACCTATAAAGACCCCTCGACGGGAAAAACCTAAGTACCCGATCAATTTTCCAGAAACACATCGCGATCCGCCGCCGTCGTCGACCCGAGATCGGGAGGGTCCAGAAGCTCTTCCCGGCACCCTGCCGGAGAGGGGAATCGCCACCGGAGGTCTTCTTCATCGCCATGCTTGCCTCCAGAGCGATGAGTGAGTAGTCTACCTTGGACTATGGGTCCATAGCAGTAGCTAGATGGTTGTCTCCTCCACCATATGCTTCATGTTTAGATCTCATGAGCTGCCCTACATGATTGAGATCACCATTATGTAATTCTACATGTTTGATTTGTTGGGATCCGATGAATATTGGTGTTATGATTGAGTTGCTATACTGAAATATATCTTATGTTATCTCTATGTTGTTTATGATCTTGCATGCTCTCCGTTGTTAGTAGCTATCTTGGCCGAGTAGTTGCTAGTGACTCCAAGAGGGGGTATTTATGCTCGATAGTGGGTTCATGCCTCTATTTAACCTGGGGGAGTGACAGAAACCTCTAAGGTTGTAGATGTGCTGTTGCTACTAGGGAGAAAACAACATTCATATGCTCAAGGGCATATGCTTTGTTTACATTACACACTTTGCTTAATGCAATTTTCTGTTGTTCGCAACTTAATACTCATGGGGTGTTCGGATGATATCCCCGTGAGTGGATTTTTAGTCATAGATGCAGTTGGATGGTGGTCTATGTATTTTGTTGTAATGCCCAGAGTAAATCGCATAGTGATCTTCTTGACATATCACGTTTATCTTTATTCTATCAATTGCCCAACTGTAATTTGTTTACCCAGCATGTGTTATTTTATCTTATGGAGAGATACCACTAGTGAACTGTGGACCCCGGTCCTATTTCCATCATATTGCTATCACCTGTTTACTTTACTCGCACTGTTTACTTTACTTGCATACTATTATCACTTTCCACTCGATACGCTCATACCCTTTGTTTCAAGCAAACCGGTGAGATTGACAACCTCATAGTAAGTTGGGAACAAAGTACTTGGTTGTGTGTGTGCTGGTTCCGCGTTGCAGCTAGCAAAGCAAAGCTTGGACGAGGCGCCCTATAAATTGTCCTGAGCTGTCGCAAGCTAGCAAGCATCACCTTCAGTCGTTTGTCTCTCCTCTCCAAGAACGATAAACCTTGGTTTCTTAACTGAGGGAAAATATGCTACTATATTCATCACACCTTCCTCTTGGGGTTCCCAACGGGCTCATTATTTACCACGCTTCACTGGACAAGGATAGGTTGACCATCAAGGCGCTGGAGGTGGAAAATCAGAAGCTAAATGCCACGTGCAGCGACCTTCGTGTGCAAATCACCAAGGGCCTCAAAGAGCAGATCAAGCAGAGCGAGAAGACCGTGGTAGCCTATGAGGCCAGAGACAAGTCCAGAGATCTCTTGAAGCTGATGACCGAGAGCACTCGCAAAGCAGCCGGTCTTCTCGAGGCTGTTAAGAAGGAGAATATCATGCTGAAAGCCAAGATCAATGAGTCCGAGCGCCTCCAGCAGGATCAGATTGCCTCCAAGTAAGAGGAGATACGACGTAGTCTGCGCGCTACGTTTCATCATCCTGTATGTCTGAACTTTGTGTTAACTAGCCTGAATCTTATGTTATCTGAACTAGTAGTGAAATGTTAACTGAACTATGATATTGCGTTAATGCTCTCTGTTATATGGAAGCAATTGTTGTAGGTACGCTATTGCTTATAGATAACTTGAAATGCTGAATTACATAGACATAACTTATTCATCTAAAATTTATTTCAATCTATCTAACTTGTCCTTATTAACTTCTGCTTGCTTCAAGAGATCTGCAATGCAGTTCTCCAGCCTTTTTTTCTCCTCCTTCAGCTAGTCCCTCTGCTTTTCTGCCTTGAGCTTCAGAAAAATCTGAATATCTAGAAGATTTTTCGAAATGGATCCCACCTGCCTATCGGTCATTGTTTTCTGGAGTTCTTCGGCCATATTGTTGTTTATTTCTTCGAGCTCCTTCTTATCCTGTGATAGCTTGTAACATTCATCAGCAGCAGCACAAGCATCACTAATTCTCCCAATACTTTCCGATTTATACAACTCCCATAACTTGACCAAACATTTCTTCAGTGCATCAGGCCACTCCGGATCAATCCACTCCACTATTCCACACTTCGGACCATCCTAATATTCAGCATCATAGTATAACAAATATAAGAAACTATGGAATGAAGAGAGAACAACGCTATTGAAACATTCTTGCAATATAAATAATCCAAACCTCCTTTGCGCATCCTATAAGCCTTTTCCCTGTGTTAGTGCCTTCGAAGGCAACAAATTTCCTTAGTTTCAACCCATGGTCACATGGTGCCTCCCTCTCGATCGCCAAACCATCCCAATCTAGGTTGTAGATGGTCTGTGGCACCTAAAACAAAACCTAAACCTAAATTCCTAACCCCATAAACCAACACGTCGAATAAAAGGAACTCACATTGGTCCGGCAGTAGTCGAAATCGGAGAGAAGGCTGCCGCTGTCGCTGCCGCTGCCGTAGCTTGTATCGTCGCCATCATTACAAGACGACATGGTGAAGGAAGGAGAGAGGGGGTAGAACTAGAGGAAGGAGAGAGAGGTGGTAGAGCCGGCGTGCGAGGTAGTGACTCAACGGTCAGTTTGAACATAAATATCTTGTTCTGCCTACTACCCATGCCTCCTACTACCCATGCCTCAGTGGAAATAAATAATTTATACGCTTTCAAAAGGAAAACAACACATAAGTTGGCAATTGAGTTTGGATAAATCAGGTAAATTATGCAGAACAATGACTGTCCCCTACTAGTTGGTATTTTTTGTAATATTTGATTTTTAGTTTTTAATATTTCAATTATGCATAGTTTTACTCTTCAAAATTTGAAATGTATTTTACAAATGTGAATCTACACAGTACAAGGCATGTAGATACACGACATGATTTGTTTGTAATATAATACAACAAGTGATGTAAACAACGCTTATTATTTCAGAAGTCATTTTATTACAACATCTCAATATCCCAGAAATGAATTTATAACATTCTCTCAACATAGTTCTACAATAAAATTACAAATTGACACTAGTTTTCAGAATAAGTTTGAGGCGAACAATATGAGATACAACATTTTCTAAGATACAACAGCTTATTGTATGAAGCAGTGATACGTCTCAAACGTATCTATAATTTTCGATGCTCCATGCTTGTTTTTACACCATTTGCCTACTGTTTTGTTACACTTCGTGTCACTTTTATGCATTTTCCGGAACTAACCTATTAACAAGTCGCCACAGTGCCAGTTCCCTGTTTTCTGCTGTTTTTGTGTTTCAGAAGTGATACACAGGAAATATTCTCGGAATTGGACGAAACAAGTTCCTGAAGTCTTATTTTGTCCGGGAGCTTCCAGAGATCCGAAGAGGAATAGGAGGGGAGCCACAGGGGCCCCACACACCAGGCTGGCGCGGCCAGGGCCTAGGCCGCGCCGCCATGGTGTGAGGCCACCTGGCTCCACCTCTGACATCGCCCCTTCGCCTATAAAGACCCCCCGACGGGAAAAACCTAAGGACCCGATCAATTTTCCAGAACACATCGCGATCCGCCGCCGCCGTCGACCCGAAGATCGGGAGGGTCCAGAAGCTCTTCCCGGCACCCTGCCGGAGAGGGGAATCGCCACCGGAGGTCTTCTTCATCGCAATGCTTGCCTCCGGAGCGATGAGTGAGTAGTCTACCTTGGACTATGGGTCCATAGCAGTAGCTAGATGGTTGTCTTCTCCACCATGTGCTTCATGTTTAGATCTCATGAGCTGCCCTACATGATTAAGATCACCGTTATGTAATTCTACATGTTTGGTTTGTTGGGATCCGATGAATATTGGTGTTATGATTGAGGTGCTATACTGAAATATATCTTATGTTATCTCTATGTTGTTTATGATCTTGCATGCTCTCCATTGTTAGTAGCTATCTTGGCCGAGTAGTTGCTAGTGACTCCAAGAGGGGGTATTTATGCTCGATAGTGGTTTCATGCCTCTATTTAATCTGGGGGAGTGATAGAAACCTCTAAGGTTGTAGATGTGTTGTTGCTACTAGGGAGAAAACAACATTCATATGCTCAAGGGCATATGCTTTGTTTACATTACACACTTTGCTTAATGCAATTATCTGTTGTTCGCAACTTAATACTTGTGGAGTTCTCGGATTGATTCGCCACAAGTGGATTATTAGTCATAGATGCAGTTGGATGGCGGTCTATGTATTTTGTTGTAATGCCCAGAGTAAATCTCATAGTGATCTTCTTGACATATCACGTTTATCTTTATTCTATCAATTGCCCAACTGTAATTTGTTTACCCAGCATGCGTTATTTATCTTATGGAGAGACACCACTAGTGAACTGTGGACCCCGGTCCTATTTCCATCATATTGCTATCACCTGTTTACTTTACTCGCACTGTTTACTTTACTCGCATACTTCTATTGTTTTCCACTCGATACGCTCATAACCTTTGTTTCAAGCAAACCGGTGAGATTGACAACCTCATCGCAAGTTGGGAGCAAAGTACTTGGTTGTGTTGTATGCAGGTTCCGCGTTGCAGCTAGCAAGCAAAGCTTGGATGAGGCGCCATATATAAATTGTCCGAAGCTGTCGCAAACTAGCAAGCATCACCTTCAGTCATATTGTCTGCTTTTCTCCTGAACGATAAACCTTGGTTTCTTAACTGAGGGAAAATCTGCTGCTATACTCATCACACCTTCCTCTTGGGGTTCCCAACGGGCTGGTCATTCACCACGCAACAAGCAACAGCTTTTTTCTGGCGCCGTTGCCGGGGAAGAGTGGAAGACCTCTGCAAGGGGAGTTTTTCGCACGCACATCCTTTACTTTGTTATTGTTTTGCTCTACTTTATTTATTTTTACCTGCATCGTTTTATATCAAAAATCCAAAAAAAATTAGAATCCTTGGTAGTTGTTATTTCTTTACTTTTAGTTCATCATGTTGATCCCTAAGTACGTTATGGAGGACCTCTCAGTAGGTAGTGGTTCAATTATTGGAAAAAGTAACATTGAGGAGTTCTTTAATCACATTAGTATGCATAAGGAAGTTGAGGAAAAATCTTTGGTTGAGCTAGCTCCTAGTATTGAAGTTGCTTCTGCTTATTTAATTCACATGTTGGAAACTAGGTTTGCTAGTCTTAATCCTTTTATGCAATACATGTTCCTTAAGCTTCATGAAATTGAAGATCCCGAAAAGAAAGCTTTTATTTTGGAAGCTTTGCGCCTAGAATTTAAAGATGTCGTTATTGAAGCTAGAAAAGTTCTTAAACGTTTTAATAAACTTGGTTCACCTATAAAGGTTATTAGTACAAATGATGAAGGAGCCGAAATACCTATACCTAGCAAGTCTTTGGATTGTGTGAAGCTTTCGAAAATAATTTTGACTGGATCTGTCCCAAAAATCTTTTTTGTGATTTGAGTGAACGAAAGCGTGATCACAAAGGGTCTTCAAAAACTTATGTGGATGAAATACAATGCCTTATTGATAAGACCTCTGCAGTTGATCTTAATGCTTCTTCTGAAAATACTTGATTCGCAATTTTCTGCGCCTAGCTCAAAGACGTTAAAGAAAAGCACTCTTGGGAGATAACCCAATGTTTTATTTTCAGTACTTTTTCTTTTATTTGAGTCTTGCAAGTCATTACTACTGTAATGACCGCTTCTTATCCTTTTTATTTCGTTTTTGTGCCAAGAGAAGCCTCTAATTTGAGTGAGGTAAAGATTTGGGGATGTTGCTGTCCTGAAACTGTTTTTGGTGCTGCACCGTAAAAATTCGTATAAATTCTCTGTATATCTTTTGGACCTGCGATTTCTTGTGCATATGACCCAGGTTATATCCAAACTTTCGTTAGTTGAACACTTTTTGATTTGAGCAACACAAAACCCCTAAAAAATTCGACTTTTGTCAGCTGTTCTGTTTTGACAGATTTCTGCCAATATTTGTGTTTGCCACTTTATCGCTTTCTTTTGAGTTCTTTTGATCACGGAACTTTTGGGGAAGTTGCTACAGTAGTATATGCTATATATGTGGTGGTTTTAGGTTGAAACCTGAAGCAAAACGAGGTTGATTATATGTTATCCTACACTAATGTTGCTAATAGATTTGTGTTTAGTTTTGTATGAAGGAAGTTTTCAAGTGTAGGGATTGGAGAATGATGAGATGAGTTGAAGAATGGACAAAAGCTCAAGCTTGGGGATGCCCACGCATCACCCCAAGAAATATCCAAGAAGTACAGGTGTCAAAGCTTGGGGATGCCCCCGAGGCACCCCTTCTTCATCGGCAAAAATCAGGTCACCTTCCAAGACACTATATTTTTATTGCTTCATGCACTATGTGTTTTTCTTGGAGCGTCAGTTCTTTTAGTTTTCTTTGTTAGTTTGTTTTGTTTGCTGCAATAAATGGTTGGACCCCAACAAATTTCCTTTGGTGGAGATGTACTCGTTTTCATTTGCCAAGAACACTCAGTTTTTCACTCTTATCGTTCATCGAGTGTTCTTCTTTTTCTGCTACTGCTTTTGGTTTTCGTTTTCGCCTTGATTTGCGTTCATACCTTGTCATATCTTTTCGTCAAGGTGTATTTTTTCCTCTGATCTTTATTGGTTTTCATCAAAAGAGGTGTTTATAAAATTTTCAAATGGTGTTGGAAAAGAGAAAAAGCTTTGTGCAAAATAGTGGTACAAGAAGGAGCTTGTGTAGACTGCGGCTTAGGCTTTTTCATGTCATGCTTGATGTCTTTTTGATAGTATGCTTAGTGGTTTTGTTCTAGCATGACTTGTCTCAAATAACTGAGATTGCTTAATGAGCCTTTGAAAAAATCATGCGTTGTTTTTAATGTATGGAAGCATTATTTTGGTTTTCTCCTTGATGCTTTATTTGGGTTGACTTGGCGCATGCTCACACATGCTAGACTCTTACAAAGTCGCCAATAGCCTCTATGATCATTTAGTTTTTGACTTTTGATGCCATCTTATGCTTCTTTTAACGTCGCTTTGTCGCTTTGCATGATTATGGCCATTATTGCTCTCTTAGTTGGTCGCTCCCAGTCTTTTGCTAGCCCTCGCCTTGTACTGAGTATGAGCTCTACTCGTGCATCCAACTCCTAAAAACCAAGTTTTTCCAAAGTGTCCACCATACATACCTACTAGCAATTTGCTATTCCAAGTAAATTTGACTTGCTTTTATTTTCTATTCAAATTAAACTCTTACCAGTGTTATGCGAAATTCGGTCAGTAAAGCTCTCACGAACCGGAAGGCACACTTTACTTTTTCCTTTTCTTAAAAATTTGACATTGTGGTCTCTTATGATTGAGTTGTTATGCTTGCAAGTTGTAAGTTGGAGACTAGCCCAGCCATGCAGTCATGGGCAAGCTTTCAACATTGCACTTCTTATTTGAGTTGATATCGTGATCTTTTGTTTATGGATGCCCGCAGTGTGAAATGAATTGGGAATCTTGTGGGGATCATGGAGTTTGTATATGTGTTAGGGAAACGCCGGGCCGCCAATCTAAGCCATGCATAATGCATGGTGGAAATTTGCAGCATACCCATGGTGGACATTCGACGACGCATCTCACAATAAAAAGCTAAACAAATGGCAAATAAAAGAGATGTCGAGGTGTTCATTGTCTGCTTATCCTGTCATTTTGATGTGGGCTTGTTCCATGTCATCGGGCACGGAGGTACCCCATTGGCGGTTCTCAATGATATGCATATATTTACAATGACAAGAGTCTTGCTTGGGACTCTAAGTAAAGTAGCATGAGGTTTGGGTACTCGTATTCACGGGACACGAGGTTTTCAACTTATGATTTGTCAAGCATATGCATCATAATTGTTCTCGCATTAACTTTAACCATTCAAGATGCTTATGATGGGGGCAATGAGAGCTCAAAGCCGGTAAGTACCATAATTTTTGAAGGTTATAAAACTTGCAATCACTGCTTTCCTCCGCGAAGGGCCTTTCTTCTACTTTTATGTTGAGTCACCACCTTCTATCTTTATGCACCATAAGAGAGCAAAGTTGTCATTCTTAGTATAATGTGCATTGTCCTAAAGTTTTCATTGATTGATTCATATTGTTGGTTTCACTTGTTCTCAAATTATTTATATCTAGTCGCCCTCTTAAACTCGAAGGTGTCCTATGCATTTATGTTTTGCTCTCTTTGAAGGACAAGCTGAAAACCATTTGTATGTTTTTCCTTATGATTTGAACACATGTTTGACTTTCATTGTTTCATTTTCATGATCTTTTGTTTGTGTTCATTTACATGTTTACAACATGGTTGCTAAGTTTCTATTGTCAAGATTATATCTTCATGCCCATGTTTTAAGTTCTTATGATCCCAGCTCACAATGCTTACATACATGATCAAGATTGTGTAGGTGCATGTCACCTCAAAAATTATTCTTTTGTTATCACTTACCTACTCGAGGACGAGCAGGAGTTAAGCTTGGGGATGCTTGATACGTCTCAAACGTATCTATAATTTTTGATGCTCCATGCTTGTTTTTACACCATTTGCCTACTGTTTCGTTACACTTCGTGGCACTTTTATGTATTTTCCGGAATTAACCTATTAACAAGTCGCCACAGTGCCAGTTCCCTGTTTTCTGCTATTTTTGTGTTTCAAAAGTGATACACAGGAAATATTCTCAGAATTGGACGAAACAAGTTCCTAAAGTCTTATTTTGTCCGGGAGCTTCCAGAGATCCGAAGAGGAATAGGAGGGGAGCCACAGGGGCCCCACACACCAGGCTGGCGCGGCCAGGGCCTGGGCCGCGCCGCCATGGTGTGAGGGCACCTGGCTCCACCTCTGACATCGCCCCTTCGCCTATAAAGACCCCCCGACGGGAAAAACATAAGGACCCGATCAATTTTCCAGAACACATCGCGATCCACCGCCGCCGTCGACCCGAAGATCGGGAGGGTCCAAAAGCTTTTCCCGGCACCCTGCCGGAGAGGGGAATCGCCACCGGAGGTCTTCTTCATCGCCTTGCTTGCCTCCGGAGCGATGAGTGAGTAGTCTACCTTGGACTATGGGTCCATAGCAGTAGCTAGATGGTTGTCTTCTCCACCATGTGCTTCATGTTTAGATCTCATGAGCTGCCCTACATGATTGAGATCACCGTTATGTAATTCTACATGTTTGGTTTGTTGGGATCCGTTGAATATTGGTGTTATGATTGAGTTGCTATACTAAAATATATCTTATGTTACCTCTATGTTGTTTATGATCTTGCATGCTCTCCGTTGTTAGTAGCTATCTTGGCCGAGTAGTTGCTAGTGACTCCAAGAGGGGGTATTTATGCTCGATAGTGGGTTCATGCCTCTATTTAATCTGGGGGAGTGACAGAAACCTCTAAGGTTGTAGATGTGCTGTTGCTACTAGGGAGAAAACAACATTCATATGCTCAAGGGAATATGCTTTGTTTACATTACACACTTTGCTTAATGCAATTATCTGTTGTTCGCAACTTAATACTTGTGGAGTTCTCGGATTGATTCGCCACAAGTGGATTATTAGTCATAGATGCAGTTGGATGGCGGTCTATGTATTTTGTTGTAATGCCCAGAGTAAATCTCATAGTGATCTTCTTGACATATCACGTTTATCTTTATTCTATCAATTGCCCAACTGTAATTTGTTTACCCAGCATGTGTTATTTATCTCCTGAACGATAAACCTTGGTTTCTTAACTGAGGGAAAATCTGCTGCTATACTCATCACACCTTCCTCTTGGGGTTCCCAACGGGCTGGTCATTCACCACGCAACAAGCAGCTACAGCACACTCACAAACATTTACAGAGTGATGCAGAATGAAGGAGATGAATCAAATAGTGACCAGAATTGGGTTGCACTTCTCACTGTAACATATCAGCACCTATGAAGCGGGAAGCTCAAAACTTCAAGATGACAGCTCTACAGCAGTCTCATCATCTCCAACCATTTCTGAAATTGCAACAACAAAAAATACCTTCTTACTCAATTTCTTCCTTCGGAAAACCTGCATGAGATCGTCATCTTTAATAATTTCGATGAAATCCCTCTTCTTAAAGTGCCACCAACGTAAACGTGCCTGCTGATTAGGGCCCCAAGGACATCTCTGCTTTAGCTGCTCAAGAATCTGGTCAACAGTAACTGTCTTGGGATCTACCATTATTTTCATATGATCGTTCTGCATAGCAAATTCTTGGCCACCATCTATTACTGCAGTGTAAGGATCCACTTGCAAAGCAATTAGATACATTTGTGAATGGTCAATAGCTGCTAGTTTACAAGCATCCATACCACTGGGAGAACCACCATCTGGATCAACAACTTTGGCACCTAACTGTGCTTCTGGTGCATCAACATCATCTACCATAACAAAGAGATCCAACTGACGAGTATCCTTATACTTCTCCCAAATCTGCAACAGCTGATGGGAGTGCTCAAGTTGTTCATACACCTGATTCATGTTCATCCACACAAACTTAGCCTTCTGTTTGGATCCCCAAGGAATCCTAGCGTGAAGAATGTCAACAAGCTGCGAAACAGACACAATCTCACTGCAATTCACATTCATTTGCACAGACTGCAAAGCCACACACCTCTCCAAGCCATAATCTAATCTAGCAATATACTGATACACTCAGACATTTATTTTGTATATGTTCTTTGAATCATCGCTCTCTCAAAAATATTGGGAAACAAAAGATACAAATTAGTTGCTTCTCTCTAATCATACCATAATTTGGGAAAATATAAGACAAAAAGTATGTTTTCTGCTTTTGGATAAATTGAAGCCTTCAGATCTGAACATAATTTGAGATGACTTCCATAAGATAAAAAATCTGGGTTTGCATGTTGGTTGGTTTGATAGAGATTGATGATTACTTGCATACAAAATAATACCACAATTTCGGATAACATATGACAAAAATCAGTCAGTTTCTTCTCTACAATTGTTCAGATACTGACAGTTACTCTTGCCGTTCCATAAAACATCCTAGTGCTATCGGGATGTAAGAGAGGGATCTGAAATATTCACCTCTGCTTTCTGGCGCTCACAGTAGAAGGCCCAATTCCGTTCATCTTTGGGATTTGTTCTTTTCCTCCAATCTGCAGGCGGCGCCGCGCCAGCGACGCCAGAGGGCTATCGCTCCGATTGCTCTTGGTCGGCGGCGCCATCGCCGGGCCGGCTCTTCGCTTGGTCGGCGGCGCCACCGCCGTCGGGCAAGCTTTCCGCTTCTCGCTGCTCCCCGCTGCTGGCTTGTTGCAAGATATCTGGCTGCTTTCCTGGCTTGCAGCTCCAGCAATCGCCGCTCCTGGCGGCGATGGTGCCTCTCGTTTCCTGCTGATAGACATGCGCCGCCGCCGGAATTTGACTCTGACCTAGGGGGGTCTAGGGTTGGAAGGACAAGAAAGGGGATTTATTCGTACTGAGAGTTACAGGTGGAGTTGACATACTGTCAATTAACGAGGCAACATAACGGAGACACCTGACAAGCAGGACCCACTCGCTCGGCACATAACGGAGAAATACTGACATGCGGGACCGCAATGGGCCCAAAACGGGAGAAGTCACGGCAATATTTGGTTTGCCCTCATTTCGTTCAGTATGGGCCCTCTGAGGAATTATCTATCCAACTTTTGAAATAACGTCTATTACAAGCAACAAAGGTACCTGTGAGCCTGTGCCAAAGAACTCGGTGACCGCAAACAAAATCACCCGAGGTGGGGAGGAGAAAAATGAGAGAGCCGCAGGGACCTGATGGGCTGTGCCTTTATTGCATCGAGTGGGCCAGCCAAGTACTTTGTACGTATCATAAATCTGTATTTTACATGTAGAAAGAATTACCTAATAATAAAGAGAAATACAAGTCGTCTCATCCCGAATCACTAGCAACGAGTGAACGACCGATTCATGACCGCTAGGCCGCGGTGCCGTTAGAAAAGCCGCACCCGTGTACTAGTACATTTCATCAGGCTGTTGTTGGGTTATGAAATCCATCGATAGCACATCTCCAACTGCCCTCCAACGCACGGGTGATTCAGTCACCTGAAATCGCGCGGCAAAATTCATTTACGAAATGGACGATGCGTTGCCAAGCCCAGACTCCTCGCCACGAGGGACCAGTAGCGTTCTGGGGAAAGAGCAGGTGTAACTGAACCGATAAATTCAGTTACGATCGCCCGCCCGGTTGACTCTGCTGCCTGTAGCAACAGCTCGACGTACGCTCAGGCTCAGCGGCTACTCAATGCACGAGTCAGTCATTGGCATTTGTTTACGCGGGACGTTCAGACGTTAGCCCATTATATATGAAACCATGGATGGATGGATGGATACGAGTTTACATGAACTGTTGGTTTTGACAAATGACAGTTAAGGCCGCTCACGATTCAGATGGGACAATCTTTGCAGCAGTGGTACAATTTGCGGTGGCTGAACCGTCATCCGTTGAAATTCTGCATCATAGAAGACTACCTTACCAACGGCATTGCTAGGAGAGGGGAAGGGACTGTCAGTCCAAGTTATTTGCAAATTAGTTACAGTTGCAATATGGGACGTCAGTAGTACTGCAATGTATCCTGACTGTTGAGCAAATACTTATCGGCAGAATTCAAGATGCAATCCAACTCTCTGTTGTTGTTGAAGAAACTACTACTCTCGAAGCCAACAAACAGTACTGGCATCTTGCATATCTTGAGACGGTATTAAAGAAAGGGAGAAGAAGACGACGACAATCAAGACTTTTTGAGCCTGATGATGGCCCATGAACGAATCCTGTCTCCCAATATTAAGAGGAATCAGTGTCTTATTAGGCATGCTTTTCGAGACGAATCCCATCCTCATCCCCTCCCAGTTTTCTCATGCTGCGTTCACCCCCCATCCCCATGCAGTGGCGGAGCTTGGACCAAATCTCAGGTGGGGCGGAACTGTGAAATGGCAAGCCTACGATTTTGATAGTGGATATTAAAATCCCCGTGAAAAATTACCATGTAACATTTAATGATATTTCCAAACTTAAAGTGTGATTTAGATTTGCAAAGTTCAAATATACATTATTCAGAGCAAACACAAATAATTGGACAAAAAAATGCAATCTACAAGATTCTCACTTGTGAGGAGTATGAACGCCAATGACCTTGTACTGCCTTTTCTTGCTAGTCCCATGCGTGTCCACGTCGTAGATTTTTTGACAAACCGGATTGGAAAAAGGTAAGCTGGGAGGCGCTCTCGCGACCATGGCCGCGACCGCCCGCGCGCCCGCGCCGCCGCGTTGATCTCCCTTCTCCGACCACCTCTGCCAGCTCCGAGGCTAGATCCGGAATCCTCTCCGCGCACTCCTCCTGTTCATCCCGAAGCCCAGCGTCGCCGCCGCCGGTGTCGCGGTGGCAGTGCTCTCCGCTCCGTGGTCTGCTCCGGCCGTGATGGGCACTGTTCCATTGCGGCCTCCTGCGGTTGGGAGCTCCGTGGCGGCGGCCACTCCGGCTCCTCCCGCAGCTCAGGCCCTCGCCGACCAGCTTGCCGCGGATCCTCTCGCGCATCGGAGGTCGGACCCGTCCAACGGCGGCCGGATAGCTCGACCTCGAGCTTGCGCCCGCCCTCGTCCTGAGCCGGCGATGGTGACTATGCGTCTGAGCTCTCCAGACGCGCCGGGCTCCATGGACGCGACAGTGTCCTTTCCAGCAACGTCGCCCGCCGGTCCCCTCGCCAACCTGTCCCTGTCCGCAGGGCTGCCCGCAGGCAGCATGCTCAACGACGTGGTCATGAACGCTCCGCCTCCGGAGCCCGCGGCCGTGCTTCATGCGGCTGCCCTCACTCGCCACAGGTCAGGCCCTGCCTTGGGTGGGAAGATGGGTGGCTTCGGCAAGTCCAGGATGGCCCTTCCCGACGGACAGCTGCAGCGTGATACTGCTGTGGTCGTTGAGGGCCTCGGGTCCTTATCGCTGCTAGGTGCCCAGGGTGAGGTGATTGAGGCCTTCTGTGCACCCGAATTGGCGGTGCTTCCCGTGCCAGTACAGTGTGGTCAGTCGGTCAGCTCAGTCGCCGATGTCCTGGCAGCTCGCAAGTCTGATCCGGCTGTTGGTGGTCTCTTGGAGGCGCCAGCGGAGTCCTGTGGCGACCTCTCTGCTGCTACAACTGCCACTCCTAGAGACGACGAAGGCTGGGTGCTGGTTGGTCAGGGCAGTCGCCTCGGCTGTGAGCCATCGTCTCTACTTCGGCATGAAGGTCTCGAGCGCAGCCGCACCTTCAAGCGTTGGGCTCGTGGGAGATGTTTCCGGTGCCTCCAGCGTGGCCACCAGGTCAACACATGCCGCGAGCCCTTCAGATGCATCAGGTGTCGCCGTCCAGGTCATCGGGAGCGTTTCTGCCGTGCGCACTTTCCTGCTGCTCGTTCTCGCTCGCCGGACGCTCGTGCTCCTTGTCAGCGGAGTTGCTCTCTGTCCGCTCAGCCACGTCGTTCCTCGGTGTCCCGAAGTTGGGCTGAGGTCGTGTGCCACTCGTCGTTGCGTGCACCTGCGCTGCCAGAGCTCTCTCCTAGGGGTTGCGAGGAGTTCAATACCAATGCCAATTTGGACACTCTTGTTCAGTCCCATGTTGCATTGATGCGCATGCAGCTTCTTCAGTTGGTCGACGCCCGTGTGGAGGAGGCGTCTCGCCCCCTTCGTGATGAGGTGGCAGCTCAAGCTGTTATTGGCGCGTGTTGGTGTTTCCTTGGAGCCGACTGGGGCATGTACTTATGGTGACACAGGGCTCGCCCTCGTGCAGGCTTCGCTTCCGCTTGACTCCACTGAGCAGAAGTCTTTTGTGGTTGAGGAAGATCATCTCCATGGTTGTTTCTCTCCTCGTGGCAATTCTTGCATGTCGCCACAACCTGTCTCCGAGTGCGAAGGAATGGGTGAGATATTGGATCCACTGCTGCAGACCACAACGGAGCTTAATGAGTTGTGTGGGGAGCCTTCTGTGGTGGTTGTGTCCACGACACCCTCACCACCGCCGTCTGAGCCTTGCCAGACGCTCGCCCGTGTGGATGTTGGAGGTTTGGATGCTTCAGACTCCCTCTCGTCCGTGGACATTGGGCATGTGGTGTCTTTGAGTGCTGCCTCTATTGAGGCCTCCAAGGTCGCGACTCCAGATCTGCAGATTATGCCCGTATTGCAGGGGCTACCGTCTGAGCCTTGCCAGCCGCCCGACCATGTGGACAGTGGAGGTTTGGATGCTTCGGTCAGCCTCTCGTCCGTGGCCTTTGGACATGTGGTGTCATTGAGTGATGAGATTGTCGATGCAGGTGTGTTGGCACCTAACTTTGAGGCTCTCTTTGCAAAAGAGTTATCCGACTTACTTGTCAGTTTGGAGGCCGCTAGTCCTGGATATGGCATGGAGATTGCTTCCGTCTTAGCGGGAAAGGCTTCTGATGACATAATCAGAAAGGTAGAGAAGTCTCTCAGGAGAAAATAGAAGAAGAGAGTCATCTCCTGGAAGTTTACACGGCTGCTTGATTGATGGATCCCATTTAAGTTGGCGGGTTCGTTCAGTTGGCCTTTTTGTGGTGTGGTGTTCTTCGTGTCGTCGGTTTGTGGTTGTTGTAGGTTGGAAGAGCTTGTTGGTTGTCTTGTTGGTTGGAGCTTTCGGCGTTGTTTGTGGTGTTGTTGTATTGGTTTTCGCTCAGTTTTTCATTAATTAACTGAGCAATTCTCTTCTTCTTAATTAATAGATGGGGCAAAGCTTTTGCCCCCATTTCAAAAAAAAAAAAAACGTCGTAGATTTTTTTTTAGGGAAGACCAGGCTAACGTTTATTTAATCATCGATGGGCTAGAACTATTTAGGTGGGCCGGGGCTGTGAATGAGAGCAGAGGCGGGTCGGCTAATGGAAATCGTGAGTGAAGCGTAGAGATCTAGCTTCCAGTCCATACGCGTGAATGGCCATTGGCTGGGTTAGGCTGAAAAAACCATGGGTAATGAACGAATTATAATTTTGCAGGGGGGGCGACTGCCCAGGTTGGCCCTGCCGATGCTCCGCCACTGTCCCCATGGCCTCATGCACACCAGCTCCATTTCTTTCCGTGGCGTCGTCCTATCACCTGGTCCTGGCGCTGGACCGTCAATCAGAAATCTAATCCGTCACTACGCTGACACCCACATTACCAGTCGAGTATACAAATCATCGGTTCGCAGTGTATACAGACGTCTGCAGATGCTACAGAATACAGGTGTCCGCGTTGAATTCTGGGCTACATGAGACAGCGCGAGGGACGAATCCAGCGAAAATAAGTGCGTCGTCAGTTTTGCTATGCGCGTTGCGACTCTTGTCATTATTACGCCCGGTTATTAAACCTGACTTTGTAATATACTACTCCTAGTTGTGTGTTGTCGGGATCAATGTTGAGATACTCGTGTAAATCGTCGGCTGTGAAGGCTCGGGTATTATCGCATTGGTCAACTCGGTGCTGCAGTTTGAAGTTCAAACATTCACAGGTGAGAAGCATTAGAGCAGTTTGGGCTTCCAAGGCTGAAATCCGGCACTATTTAGCGTCGGATGGATGAAAAATTTGGCGTGGGGAGGCCCATGTTCCCAGCGGCGAGCGTACGAAAAAATTCAAAATCAAACAGAATTCGACGAAAAACGTTCAAAGTTCGGCGAAATTTAGAGATGTTTATATATATAGGCGAGTTTTTACATATATAGGCCGAATTCATAATATATTTGAATTCGGCCTAACCTAAACTAAAAACACGCGTTCTACATGCCTAAATGGCGCTAGAAACGCGTGTAGTCGCTGCCGTCGTTGTCGCTGGAGCCGCTGTCGTCGTCCTGCGGCGGTGCCTGCTGGCTGCTCTGGCCGGGGGTCTAACGGCTGGACCCCTGTCTAGCGTCGCTGAAGCGCGGCAGCGTAGGCCAGTACAGGTCGTCGTCGCTGGAGTCTTCCACCTTGACCACCGGCGCGCCTCTGGCCGGTTGAGCGGCGACTTCCGCGCGGCGCCGCGCCTGCGCCAGGTCCAGCAGCCGCCGCTGCTGATCCGCCTGCTCGCTCTCCCAGTCCTGCCTGGACCAGGCGAGCGCCACGTCCATCGGCATAGAGTTGTCGACGGGGACGAGGTCGGCGAGGGACTTGGCGATCGCCTCGCGAAGCGCCGCGTCCTCGACGCGCGCGGCCTCCGCGTCGGCGAGGTCAGACGCGGCCTTAGCGTCGTCCTTCCTCGGCTTCCGCTTGCGGCCGCGCAGCGGCGGCGACGAGGTGCGCCCCCCTCGCAGATGACGAGGGCGCCGCTGCTGCGCCTCGGCGGCGCGGAAGGTGGCTCCTGCTTCACGATCATCGGCGTCGATGCTGACGACCGTGATACCGACCTTGACACCGACCCGGAGGACGTCGACCCGGAGGATCGGGATGCCATCCGCCGTGGCATCCACGAGCTCCCGCGGTGCAGCGACAGCGTCGGTGGCTGTGGTGGCGGCATCCCGAGGACGGGCGAGTTCCCGCGCTCGATGTGCGCGAGGACGGCCTCGAGGGTGCGGCCGAGCGCGCTCCACCAGCGGCGGCGGCCGGCGGCGTTGTTGCGTGCAGGAGGAGGGGGAGGGCCGTCGTACGTGGCGAGTTCACACTCATACCTGCGCCGGAAGAACGTCGTCCACGCCATGTAGTTGTCCGGGTAGAAGCGCGGCTCGACGCGCTGCTCGTCGCTCATCCCCTCCAGGACGTCGTCGATAGCGGCATCGAGGGCGGCGCCCACTGGCGGCGGAGGGATCGGGACGCCCCCCGCGCTCAGGCGCCAGCCAGCCTTCGGGCGCGCGGAAGTCAGGCGGCGCCGGGTAGCCCGCCACGTAGAGCAGGCGGCCCTCCCACTGGTGCAGGGAGCGCTGGTCGAAGCCGTTGTTGGCCGCGCCATCGTCCGAGCCGTAGCCCGCCATTGCTAGACGGGAGGAGGTGGAGAGTGGATTGGGGAGAAGGGGGTGAATGCGGCCGGCCAGACGCGCGGTAGGCCGCGATATATAGGCGGCCACGCATTAACTAGCCTCGCCGCGTGGCTGCACATCCTTCAGCGGCAGGCTTTTACAGCGTGCGGAAGACGATGCGCGGGAAGACAACGATACGCGGAAGACGATGCGATGAGGACGACGACCGCCCTCTCTCGCCGACAAGTCGGGGCCACCGGACGCGCGGGAACTTTCCTTGCCGTTTCGCGTGCATTTCTTTCGTCCGGAGTCCCCGAACGCGCCCCGGAAGACCAGGGATGGCCTGGGCTCGCCGGATGGATGAAGGCCCAAATCCGGGCGAAAACGAGGAACCGGGGGTGCGACTGGACCGTTTTTCGCCGTCCGGATGAAAAAAATGGCTGTCGGGTGCCTCGCCGGGACTATGACTTGAGATGCTCTTGGTGTATAAGCAAGGAAACAAACACCTTCGAGATTATGCGTGTGAAGAGTGGATCTTGTGCAAGAGAATAAATGTTATCCAGGTGAGAAGAAAATGCGTATGTTCGCTTCTTGTCTGACTTTGCCTCTTTATTCTGCAAGAGTTTAAAGGACATTTAGCATCAGTAATCATTTCATTTTGTCAGCCTGCATGGCTGCATCTCGTATTCATACCGATGCATGCAAATATTGGAGTAATTTACCACCCTTCTTCTGAAAGATTTTTTCAGCCGCGTGGTCTTAAGTTGATGACATCTCTGAATCCAGAAACTCATACAATATGCCCTATATATCAATCTGTTCTGTAAGACCAGTCACGGTTAGGCTTGAAAATCGCAGCTGTTCTCCATATCAAAATCACGCGAAAGTGAAAACTGATTTTGATGTTTCCTGTCCTGTACCGTACGTGCATTGCACCCTTTTTAGTTGAGTGCACACTTGATGTTCCTTTTCCCTCTGACGGGGAACGGGATATACATGAAGAAGAGTTGCAGTTCTTGGGAGAAATCTGTCCACTTCGATCAAGAGTCGTCGTTGTCAAATTCGGCCATGGAAGATTATCTCCGACGAAGTTTGATCATATATCAACTTGAACGTTTAAGAAGTTGCCAAGCTTAATGTCGTTGTTCATCGTCAGCTTGTCGATCAGCATGAGCTTGCGGTTCGTGTCCCATCATTCACATTGTAGCGGTTCAAAGAGCGATTTGCCACGATCGTAATTAAATGAATTTTTTATACGGAAAATAAATGAATTGATGTTCCATGGAATGATAATCCGATGGGCCAAGTTCGAGTAATTAACTTCTTGATGACTTCTCATGGTCGATTTTCTGTAGGTAACTATTCAAGTCATCATGTTTCCATAGACCTTTTCGCCCTTGCTCCAAGGATATTTGGATCGACGCACCAGCTCTGCTAATAATTCCTACAGTAGATACTATCCAGCAGCAGCAATGTGCAGTCGCTGTTGCAGCATCAAAGAGTGGACACATGCACACGCGCGCTTCTTCGCATGAGCATAACAGTGGCCATATGAAAAGGACACGTGGGGTCATTGACACTCCTCAGTTACCGCATAAATATGCACAACACGTTCTAAAGAAAAAAAGCAAAACAAACAGTGCTTGCGTGATGGCTTGTCACACAATTCAACAAAAGAAATTCAGTGAGAAACAATTTTCTGTTGATTTCTGCAGGCAGAATCATGGTCAAATCGCATCGAAGATGCAGTAGAACGGTAGATCTCCGTGGACCCTGAACACAAGCTTGAGTTAACCGTGTGGTTGGTTTGAGGAGGTGATGTATCACATCAGACTGTATCTGCAATTCTGTAGTAAGTAAAAGAAAACTACCTGACGGGATGCTTATCAGCTGAACTTGGAGATATGCTACGGTGTGGTAGCTTTTTCTGCCTGATAAGTAGCCGTAGTGGTTAGGCTAGATTAGCCCACCGGTTGGTGCCTAGTCCTAGCACATGCATATGCCTAATTCATCTGCATTGTCATCCGGATCAGATCATCGAGCTATGCACCTTTCACTTGCCATCAGGTATTAAAAGCGGAATCAACATATAGAACACGTTAACTAGTACTTACATAGTATAGTATGGGAGAAGAGGAGAAATGATCATTTTTCACACGTGTAGCTCGGTCTACATTTTAAGAAGAGAACAGGAGAAATAACCATTTCCGAAAATAGAGGGCTACGTGTAGCTCATCTACGTTTTGAGTGAGAAAAAGGTAAACTGGGAGGCGCTCTTGTGACCATGGCCGCGACCGACCGCGCGCCCGCGCCGTTGCGGTGATCTCCCTTCTCCAAACACCTCTGCAAGCTCCGATACTAGATCTGGAATCCTCTCCACGCACTAGCCCAGCGTTGCCGTCATCGGAGTCGCGGTGGTCGTGCTCTCCGCTCCGGCAATGATGGGCACCGGCCCATTGCGGCCTCCTACGGTTGGCAGCTCCGTGGCGGTGGCCTCTCTGGCGCCTCCTCCCGCAGTTTAGCCCTCGCCTACCAGCTTGTCGCGGATCCTCTCGCGCATCGGAGGTCAGAACCGTCCAACGGGGGCCGGATAGCTCGACCTCGAGCTCGAGCCCGCCCTTGCCCTGGGCCGGCGACGGTTACTCTGCGTCAGAACTCTCCCTACGCGTCGGGCTCCATGCACGCGACGACGTCCTTTCCAGCAACGCCGCCCGCCGTTCCTATCGCCAACCTGTCCCCGTCCGTCGGGGTCCCTGCAGGCAGCATGCTCAACGACGTGGCCATGAACGCTCCACCTCCGGAGCCCGCAGCCTTGCTTCATGCGGCTGCCCTCGCTCGCCGCAGGTTAGGCCCTACCTTGGGTGGGAAGATGGGTGGCTTCGACAAGACCAAGATGGCCCACCCCAAAGCTTTGTGCCCTCTCGACAGAGAGCTGCAACGCGACACTGATGTGGTCATTGAGGGCCTCGGTTCCTTGTCGCTGCTAGCTGCCTAGGGCAAGGTGCTTGAGGCCTTGTCTGCGCCCGAGTTGGCGGTGCTCCCCGTGTCGGTACAACGTGCTTGGTCGGCCAGCTCCGTCATCGCCATTCTGGCAGCTCGCAAGTATGATCCGGCTGTTGGTGGTCTTTTGGAGGTGCTAGCAGAGCCCTGCGGCGACCTCTCTGCTGCCGCAACTTCTAAGAACTTCCGCTCTTAGAGACGAGGAAGGCTAGGTGCAGGTGGGTCAGGGCAGCCGCCTCAGCCGTGATCCATCGTCCTTGCATTAGCATGAAGGTCTCGAAAGCATCCCGATGACCCACAAGTATAGGGGGTGTATCATAGTACTTTCGATAAATAAGAGTGTCAAACCCAACGAGGAGCGGAAGGTGTTGACAAGTGGTTTTGATCAAGGATTCACTGTAAATACTAGCAAACGGGTTTTCAGGGGTATTTGGTAATGCAAATAAATAAAGTACGAGTAAATAAAAGACAATAGTAATAATTGCTGCAAGTGGCCCAATCCTTTCTTGAGCAAAGGACAAGCCGGTTGTGTAACTTATAATAACCAAACGTTCTCGAGGACACACGGGAGTTTCTGTCAAGTGCTTTTGCTTCATGCCGCTAAATAATCTTTATTGGTTTGATAAGTGTTATGGGGGTGAACCTGTGCTAGCGCACTACCCTTACTAGGATAAATACACACTTGTGATTATACCCCTTGCAAGCATCCGCAAATACAAGAAAGTAATTAAGATAAATATAACCACAGCCTTAAACTCTAAGATCCTACGCTCCCTGGTGCAATGGTTTCCTAACGGAGGTTTAGGTTTTTGTCACTCCAGCAACCCCACAATTAGTAGCCAAATACATAATGCATCTCACTAGGCCCATAAATGGTGAAGTATCATGTAGTCGACGTTCACATGACACCACTAGTGAAATAGCACCACAACAAATAAATATCAAACCATTAAATATTACTCAACATAATTCCACTACTAACGACTTGACTTCTCCCATGTCCTCAAGAACTAAACGAACTACTCACAAGACATCATATGGATCATGATCAGAGGTGAAATAATGGTAAATAACAATCTGAACATAAATATTCAAAAAAAAAACAATCTGAACATAAACCTTAATTCAATGGTTCCACTCAATAGCATCAACCACAAGAGTAATCAACACCGGGAAAGTTTCCCCTAAGAATTTGACAAGATTCAACTCAAGATGTTACAGCGGGATGGCGTGGTGATGGTGGAGATGAAGGTGATGGTGATGAGGATGATGGTGATGATGATCCCGATGAAGTCCGATGCGATGGTGATGACGATGGCGATGATCTCCCCTCTCCGGGGAGGAATTTCCTCGGCAGATTTCTGCCTGCCGGAGAGCTTTTCTCTCTCTGGTGTTTTCCGCCCCGCAGAGGCGGCGGTGTCTATCTCTGAGCCCCCCCCCTGACTTAGGTTTTTGGGGACGATGAAATACGCGAAGGGGCGATGGCAGAAGTGGGCCAGGGTGGCCACACAATAGGCCGGCGTGGCCACGGGTCAGGCCGCGCCCCCTGTGTGTGAGCCTGTCCCGTGGCCCCTCTCGACTCCTCCTTCTGGCTTCTTCAGTCTTCTTGTAAAATATAATTTTCTGGTATTTATCTGGAATTTCCTGATCTTCCGAAATATGGTGTCTTGATAGTTCTTTTTCCAGCAGAATCCTGACTCCGGCAGCAAATCCTCCAATGATCATCAAACATGTAAAAACAGAGGAAACAACATAAGTATCATCTCTAAATATGAAATATATCAATGAATAACAGTAAATTATAATACAAAATAGTGATGCAAAATGCACGTATCAACCCCCCCCCCAAGCTTAGACCTCGCTTGTCCCCAAGCGAAAACTAAACTCAGTAAACATGGCCACAGGTTTATGGAGTGAAGTGTCGATAATCAAAATACGGATAAGAAGCATCACATTTACCAAGGCAGAAATTATAATAGACAGCAACTTTCCTTTATATGATATAGATTTGCAATAAGTAAAAGGGAATCACAAACAAAGATGCACAAGGTAAACTATAATTGGTGGTGGCAAACCTTAGTTCTTGGTCAGAGAACAATGAACAAACTATACTTACTTTTGACGGAGCCTTTTAAAAACAACAGAGCTAATATAGCAAAAACCATATGCTCAATGAAACAAACTTTTGCAATCATAGAAACCTTTCAAAGATATATTCCTTCAGATAAAAGCATTGTACTAACAAAAGAAGTTAGTAAACATGATTGAACGGATCAACATATGGATGAGTGAAACATAACAACTCAAATGCTTGCTTGAGATAGAAGGGAATAGGTTGACTCAACATAAAAGTAAAAGACAGGCCCTTCGCAGAGGGAAGCAGGGATTAAACATGTGCTAGAACTTTTCATTTGAAAACCAGAAGTAAAAGTTGTTTTGAGAGGTGGTTGCTTTTGTCAACGACTAGCAACGGAGTTCTTGATATCTTCCATACTAAACAAGTGAGAGCGGTTCCGAGATGTTTGATTAGTTGGCACAATTGTGCTCTTTTATAGCTTAGCACTCCTCCCCACCTTTTCCTTTCTCAAACCATGGCTAACCGATTCCATCGGGTGCCCACCAACTTTCACATACCATGGAGGAGTGCTCTTTTTCTTTTCTTTTGAGATTACAATGGTCTGACCAGCTCCCTTGCAAAATTAATGACGAGCAGATGAAGCTGCCTAGTCGAGGGGTACTTAATTTAGTATGGAAGATAACAAACCCATCCACTACGTCCTCATCAGCTAAAAACAGTGGCACAAAATGAGAAGTATTTGAAGGTTTTTGAAAGGTAGCACATGAAAATTTACTTGGAATGGCTTCAAATACCATGCATAGGAATTTATAGTGGACTCTTTGGAAGTAACTTGGCTTTTAGGAATTGGATGCATGAGAAGTATTCCCTCTCAGTACAGGTTTTTGGCTAGCAAGACTGGGTAGCAAGCATAAGAGTTGCATGAAACAAACAAACATACATATAATAGGAACAATCATGCAAACTTCCTTGAAGGTACAACGATTTTAACTTTGAGAATAATAATGCTTATAAGCCAAACATGAAGGAAAACTAAAGTGATGTAACTACAAGCACTTCTTTCTTCTTTTCTACTCAAACCTCAAGGTAATGTTGCTACTGACCAAGCTAAGTTTGCCAAAACCAACTAAATTTACTCATGCTCCCAAAGTGATACCAATACTAATCAACAAGACTAGTCATATAAGAAAGATTGCAAACTAAAATAAAGTGTGCGAAAAGTAAACGATAAAACTTCTCATTAATATTTCATTACCGCAACTCACACCAAGGGATACATAGATAACCAACTAAGGAGGATACTTCCATACTGCAAACTATTCTATAAGATAACTTCTCTATTCATGATATGACTCTACTTGAAAAGTAAATGAGTAAAAGATAATGATGTGATATCGCGGCACTCCCCCAAGCTTGGAACAAGCCAAGGGGATGCCAATACCCATGACGAATTACTCCTTTGGCGGTGGATGTGAGTCTTTATCATCATCGTACTTCCAAGGTAGAGTTCCCCCATCAAGGAAGGATGTCTTGGTCTCCAATATCCTGAAACTTGCAGAAGCACTCATTTGTTGGAATCTAGCTTCATACTCACAATTTTGGTTCTGCAAGTCATAGAGTTGTGCTTGTAATTGGTTAGTGGTCTCATGGAGCGAAAAGATGTCCTTCCAGAGTTTTGTAGTCTCTTTCTTGTACTTGGTGACAAGTTCTTGATTAATCCTATGGATGATGTCCACCTCGCGTTCCGCCATCTTCTTATATTTAAAAACTTCTTGTTCTAGTGCTTCCATCCTAGCTTCGAGACTCCCTTCTCCCTTAGGGCCTTGGACATCTTTGATCTGCAACTCCCCATCCTTGAGTAACAACTCCTTCGGATGCATCTTCAGCTCCCTCATATACGGATTAATGGAATCCGCAAGAGGGTTCTCCTCGGATGGACCGGACGAAGACATTGCAACTTCAAAGCTGAGAACAATCTCCTGACAGAAACAGCTCAAAACAAAAACACGACGAGAAAATGATATACAGACCTCGGGTAATCCAGGGGGTTATATAGGCGAAAATTAAACATCAAAACTAAGTCACATGAGGAAACCGAGACGGAAACGAGCTCCGGGGTGCTCACACAATAGGTGGGCACGGCCTGAGGTGGGCCCACGCCCCCTATGTGTGAGGACACACCGGACTCCTTCTCCTTCCCATTTTCGTCTCGTGATTTTTCATATTTAACAAAAACAATAAAAATATAATTGAAAAAGTTTAACGCGAACCTTTTCTGACTAGAACTATTACCTATTCGAAAACAAACTCTGCAGGTTCCTGCATATTGTCCTGGATGAACTCTTCCAGAGAAAGTGTTTGAATAACATCAACATCTTCATTATAAGAATCTCCAGCAATATAATGTTTGAGTCTTTGCCCATTCACCACTTGTGTAGTGTCATCTTTCAACGAAGTAATCTTTATCGCACCTGAGCGGTACACTTCCACAATAACATATGGTCCTTCCCATTTAGAGAGTAATTTTCCTGCAAAAAATTTGAGACGAGACCTATACAATAGAACTTTCTCACCAACATGAAACTCTCTCTTAAGAATTCTCTTATCATGCCATTGCTTGACTTTCTCTTTGAAAAGTCTGGCATTCTCGTAGGCTTCGTTTCTCCACTCATCTAAAGAACTCAAATCTAACAACCTTTTTTTACCGGCAAGTTTAAAATCCCTATTAGGCTCTTTCACTACCCAAAAAGCTTTGTGTTCTAATTCTAAAGGCAAGTGACATGCTTTTCCGTAAACCATTTTGTGAGGAGACATGCCAATGGGGTTCTTATAAGCAGTTCTATAAGCCCATAAAGCATCGTTTAACTTGCTAGCCTAGTTTTTCCTTGATCTATTGACAGTCTTCTGCAAGATAGACTTGATCTCTCTATTTGAAAGCTCTACCTGCCCACTAGTTTGGGGATGATAAGCAGAAGCAATTCTATGATTAACATCATATCTAGCAAGAGTTTTTCTAAAACCGCCATGAATAAAATGAGAACCTCCATCAGTCATAAGATATCTAGGCACACCAAACCTAGGAAAAATAACATCCTTAAGCATTTTTAACGAGGTCTCACCATCGGCACTCTTTGCAGGTATGGCTTCTACCCACTTAGTAACGTAATCAACAACAACAAGTATGTGAGTATAACCTTTTGAAGGAGGAAAATGACCCATAAAGTCAAATCCCCAACAATCAAATGGTTCAATAACAAGAGTGTAACTCATAGGCATTTCATTACGTCTAGAAATATTACCAACTCTTTGACATTTATCACAAGATAAAACATACCTTATAGCATCTTTAAAGAGGGTTGGCCAATAAAAACCTGATTATAGAACCTTTTGTGCAGTTCTATCTCCAGCATGATGTCCTCCATAAGCACTTCCATGGCACTTTCTCAATATTTATTGTTGCTCATATTCTGGTACACATCTTTTTATAATACCATCAACTCCTTTATATAAGTGTGGGTCATCCCAAAAGTAATGCCTCAAATCATAAAAGAATTTTCTTCTTTGCTGAGCTGTAAAAGTTGGAGGCAAATACTTGGAAACAATAAAATTAGCATAATCAGCATACCAAGGAAGGTCTCGCGAAGTTACATTTATTGAAGCCAACTGTTCATTTGGAAAACTATCATTAACATGAATAGGATCAAAAGAAATATTTTACAATCTGGACAAATTGTCAGCAACGGGATTTTCAGCACCTTTCCTATCTACAATATGCAAATCAAACTCTTGTAAAAGCAACACCCATCTAATAAGCCTAGGCTTAGCATCCTTCTTAGACATAAGATATCTAATAGCTGCGTGATCAGTATGAATAGTAACTTTAGAATCAACAATGTAAGGTCTAAAATTATCACATACAAAAACAACAGCAAGAAACTCTTTCTCAGTAGTAGCATAATTCTTCTGAGCAGCATCAAGAGTCTTACTAGCATAATGAATAACATTCAACTTATTATCTATGCCCTGTCCAAGAACAGCACCAATAGCAAAATCACTAGCATCACACATAATTTCAAAGGGTAAATTCCAATCAGGTGGTTGAACAATAGGAGCAGTAGTTAAAGCCTTCTTAAGAGTTTCAAAAGCTTCCTTACAATCATCATCAAAGACAAATGGTACATCTTTTTGAATAAGATTAGTAAGAGGCTTTGAAATCTTAGAGAAATCTTTAATAAACCTCCTATAGAAACCAGCATGACCAAGAATACTACGAATACCTTAAAGGGTTTTGCAGCATAGTAAATCAAAAAAATTCCTACGGATGCGAACAAGCAAGCCAGGATCTAATCTAGGAGATGTAATCAACGAGAGAGATAGATGAGATCTTCATACCCTTGAAGAAATCGCACAACGGAAACGTTCAACAGAACGTGGATGATGTAGTCGTACTAGCCTTCTCCTCCTTGCGATCCGATCCGATCCAACGCCGCAAGTGGCGAAGCCTCCGAGAGATGCACACATACGGCACATCGACGTCTCCTCCCTCCTTGGTCCAGCAAGTATGGTGGAGAGATAGATTGGATCAGCAGCACGACAGCGTGGTGCTTATGGTGGAGAATTTCTGCAGCAGGGCTTCGCCTACGTGCAGTCGCGAGAGAGAGATGTGGAGGGCAGCAGTTGGGCCGGCGGCTAGGGTTAGGAGAGGAGCACGTGCCAGCCCTCCCCTCCCCTTTAAATAGGTCAAGGGGGTCGGCCAAGAGGGCAGCCTTAGCCTCCAAGTCAACCCGGTGGCCCCAGGGAGAAAACTTGCCCCCTAAGTTTCCTTTGCTTGGCCCATAAGAAAACCCTAGGGTTTTGCCCTTGGCCTCGTAGGACAAGTGGGCACGGATGACCAGCCCCATGTAGGAAGCACCCTTTGGTCCATGTGGACCCTTTGGGGCATGTGGGCCCCACCATGGAGCCCTCCGGTACTTTCTAGAACATTCTGGTACTCTACCGAAAAAGAATAGAACTTTTCCAAAACCCAAAAACTGCTTTCCATTATATGAATCTTATTGTCCGGACCATTTCAGAACCTCTCGTGATGTCTGGGATCTCATCCAAGACTCTGAACAAAAAACTCAATAACCAATTATCCATTCTATCCTAGCGTCGATGCATGTTAAGTGTGTGACCCTACGGGTTCGAGAATATGCAGACATGATCTTCTATCAATAATCAATAGCAGGATCTGGAAACCCATATTGACTCCCACATATTCATCGATGATCATATCGGATGAACCACGATGCCAGGATTCAATTAATCTCATATATGTATTCCCTTCGTCTCGCGATATTTTACTTGCCCGAGATTCGATCGTCGGTATCGGCATACCTAGTTCAATCTCGTTCACAGCAAGTACTTTACTCGTTCCATAATCCAATATCACTTTGTGATTAACTTATTAACCATATGCTTGCAAGCGGTGTTGATATCGATTACCAAGTGGTCCCGAAGTATATCTCTCTGACTCGGGAGGGACAAATTCCATCTCGATACATGCAACCCAACAAGTACTTTCCGATTACCTGAGAGACACCTTTATGATCACCCTTTCATAGGATAACATTTGATGACCTCAAAGCTCTCTTCTGGTACTAGGGAGTTGCATTATCTCATGGTCTAAGGAATACAATACTTGACATAGGAAAAAGCTTTGCAAAGATGAACACAATGACACGATCTAATTGTTGTGCTTTATTTGGGTCTGTCCATCACATCATTCTCCTAATGACATGACCTCATTATTAATCGACAACTCATGTCTATGGTTAGGAAACCTTAACCATCATTAATCAATGAGCTAGTCTAGTAGAGGCAAACTAGGGACACGGTGTTGTTCATAAACCACACAAGTATTAATGTTTCCGCTTAATACAATTCTAGCATGGAGTATAAACATTATCATGAACAAGAAATATGATAATAACAATATTATTATTGCCTCTAGGGCATATTTCCTTCACTCTCCCACTTGCACTAGAGTCAATAATCTAGTCATACTTGGGCCTTTAACACCTATGGCATTCCGGTGTTATTCATACGCGTTGCACGCGGTAAACCTTATCTACGGGTCTGACACTTTCAGGTTCGTTTGTATTTGCATATTATTTTGCGTCAGCACGTATTACTCATCTTGTATGAGATGGCATCGTATAAACTTGGTCTTCTGATGAAACCTTTGTTTCTTTGCCAAAACTATGTTGTCACTATTGTCATACAATAGAACTACATAGTACTAGCACACTTGGAACTACACCTCCACGATCGGATCGTAGAAATTTAATTTTCCTGTTATGATGGTTTTTCCACTTTGTTCTGAAATTCTTTAAACTTTTCAAACATTTCAGATTTATGTTTCATTAAATAGACATACCGAATCTACTTAACTCATCAGTAAAAGTGAGAAAATAGTGATATCCACCGCGCGTCGAAATACTCATTGGTCCGCACACATCGGTATGTATGATTTCCAATAAGTTCGTTGCTCGCTCCATTTTTCCGGAGAACAGGGTTTTGATCATCTTGCCCATGAGGCATGGCTCGCACATGTCAAATGATTCAAAATCAAGAGACTCCAAAAGTCCATCAGAATGGAGTTTCTTCATGCATTTTACACCAATATGACCTAGACGGCAGTGCCACAAATAAGTTGGATTATCACTATCTACTTTGCATCTTTTATGCCGCTTCTAAAGTGATTATATACTTAGCCCTCGTTGTAGTGTCCGCCACAATGTTAACATTGGAACTCATCCAAGTCATCATGGAACTTTCTTCTATCTTATTGTGCCACCTTCTAACTCAAAATAAATAGCTTAAAATTGAGATAAAATTTTACCTGTATATGTGACAAAGCCAATGTAACACATTGCAATGAACCATTTGTCACTTTTGCATACAGAATATATTCTTAGTTCTTCGAAAGTACATAAGAATATTCTTACTATTGTCCAATGATCATCATATGAATGCTCGGAACCTTTTAGAGCATCGGACATATCTGGATCTACATATCATGGTACACAAGATTGATAAAATCATTCTTGCGGTTTCACTCATCAAGTGTCAAAACAATTGATTCTTGCTCCAACCTCTTCCATGCAACAAGAACCGTTCTTATTGTTTCCATATTGAACAAATTCAATATTTCATCTATGTACTCTGGCAAAACTATATTAGTGCCTCAATCTATCTGCATAGACATGGATGCTTAATATTCAGGTTTTACCTAAGTCTTTCATCAAAAACTAATTTTAATGAAAACTTAACAATATCAAGAAAAACACATTATTTCTAATAAACGATATGTCGTCCACATAAAGTATTAGAAATATGTCTGAGCGCTCCCACTTACTTTCTTGTAGTACAAGCATCTTCAAATATCTTGATGAAATTAACACTTTAATATTTTCATCATTGAAGATTCCAACTTCGCTATGCTTACTTCTACCATAGAAGTTTGCATACATATCTAGCAACCTTTGAATCAACAAAACCCATTGGGTCATGTCAGATACACGTCCTTGGTGTGCATTCCGGTAGAGGAACGTTGTTTCATTTATTCAACTATCATATCTCAATATGTAATTGTTGCTAGAATAATTCATATGACGAAGTCAGGGCCCATCACCACTTCTTTGTATATTGTTGGTTACTATTATCTAATAATATCTCGTCCTCAAATCTTGCTATTTGATTACGACCAACTTGGTTAAATAGGAACTTCGATGCCGTGACTACAACATATTGTAGACGCGTGAGCTATGAATGCAGTTGCCGCTTCCAGGACATTTTCTGGTGCTGCGCTACTCTGATCATCTTGCTCAGATTCAATAACCTCATCAAGTTCTATCTTCCTCCCACTTAAACCTTTCGCGAGAAAACTCCTTCATAAGAAATTCACTTTTAAGCAACAATCACTATGCGTTTGGGTTCATAGTAGAAGGAATACCCATCGACATTCTATGGGATGACCTACAAAGACTTACTAATCCGATTTGGGTTGTAAACATTTTACATATGCCGTGCATACCAAAATTTAAGAAAAGACAACTATAACTTGTACGGTGTCATTTCAGCGGATTATGATGGTGCTCTATTCAGTGAAAAGCGGTAGTCTCTAAAGCATAATCCACAAATTATATTGGTAGTTTTATTTCATCATTGATCTAACCATGTCAAACAAGGTTTGATTACATCCATCGAAAACTCCGTACTCCTATGGTGTTTATCACGATGCAAGTTTGTGGAACAATTCCTCTAACTCTTAGATGCTTGCTAAACTTGTAACTCAAATATTCTTCTTTATGATCCAATCATAAAAACTTGAATTTTTCTTGTTACAATAATTTCCACTTCATAAATTGAACAATTTCAATTGTTTCATACTTCTATCTTATCGAGTAGATATACCATACATCTATTCGAGTCATTGATGAAATAGAAAATACACCATGATCGACTTCACACCATGGACTACATACATCAACATGTACGATCTCCATTTAGTTAGTCGCTTGTTCTGTCCATGGCCCATGAACGGAGTTTAATCATCTTTAGGAAAAGTCTCACAAGCGTCAATCAATTCAAAATTAAATGACTCGAAAATCTATCAATATAGAATTTCTTTCATGTTTTGTTTCCAATATGACTTAAACGACGGTGTCATATATAAGTGAAATTCATTTTGTCTTGCGACCTTTAGCATCAGTGTTATAAATGTCTATTTCACCAACAAGATAATAATAATCTATCCATCGATTATGGAAGACGGTAATAATTTGAACAACCATTGCTCTCATAATACCAGAACAAAATAACAATTATTAAGTTCTTAACAAACCTAGAAGGCTAGGTTTTATGCCGACGAAAAACACAATAACACATTTATTTGTTTCTCGAAGCGCATTGTTACCACATTCTTTTGCTAGTTACTTAGGCCATCGTAGTTCTTGTATTGTTGCTTTGTATGACATTTCATACCAACAATCTAGTATCCAATACCCAAGAATTACATTATGTACTAGCAAAGAATACATCTATAACATGTATATCATTTATATACCTGTGCTAGACATTTCCAGTCTTTTCCTTTTCTACCAAATACTTTTGCAGATACTATTTAGCATTTCCTCTCTATTTAGAAGAATCTATCAACATCAATAGTGGCATCAATCATTTGACACATAGTCCAAAGGATGTTAGTCAAATACTAATGTCCTTGGACTTTGCAAATTGAGGTGGATCACCATCATCATATAATTGGTATTCTTCCAGATTCCATTCTTTAGTACTCTTTTGGTATAGCAAAACAATTTAGCCGATACCTTTTCATTCGTCCTATCATGACATCTTTCATGATGAAACTACTATAGCTCTTAAGGACAAATGCAAGTATAATATTAGTTTCCCAAACTTTTGGGTGATCGGGACGCCTAGCGTCTTGAATCTTCGCATATATTCATACAATATGAGCATATGTTCTTTTACTAAATTATACTTAATCATTTTGCAAACAATCAAAGTTTTAGATATCAAATATCTTTCACTTCTTGTTAGTTTCTGAAACAATTCTTTCAGCTCCAAGATCACTTTGATTCTCAAACAATTTTGAAGATCAATTTCTCATGGAGGCAAACATGATCTTAGATGCTAAACTTGAATCATTGCTCTTAGATTAATACAACTTATTAAATCGCATGGAGCAAGTGAGGTTTGCTAAAGTTTGCAATAAGACTTAATCCTTACTCTTGACAATCTAACTAAACGGTACTAGTCCATAAAGTGATTATCCAGAATTCTATAGTTCTTTTAACTCAATTAAGCTAAGTGTCGGTGGGAAACGGTGCCAAAGACTACAATGACTTATGCAAATACATCAAGATTTAGTTCATGATAATTAGTTCAAGTTAATCAAATTACTAATGAACTCCCACTAAATTCAACATCCCTCAAAGTTGTTTAGTGAAGCATGATCCAAATTCACTACACCGAGACCGATCATCACGTGAATGATGTAGCTTTAATGGTGAACATCAACATGTTGATCATATCATCCATATGACTCATGCTTGAACTTTCGGTCCGTGTGTTCCGAGGCCATGTCTGTACATGCTAGGCTCGTCAAGTTTAACCCACGTATTTTCGCATGTGTAAATCTGGCTTACACCCGTTGTATGTGAACATAGAGTTTATAGCACCCGATCATCACGTGATGCTTCAAAACGACAATCTTTCGCAACGGCGCATACGAGGGGAGAACACATTTTATCTTAAAATTAAGTGTGAGGGATCATCTTATAATGCTACTGATGCGTGGTGAATGACCAGCCCGTTGGGAACCCCAAGAGGAAGGTGTGATGAGTATAGCAGCTAGTTTTCCCTCAGTTTAGAAACCAAGGTTTATCGTTCTTGGAGAGGAGAGACAGGCGACTGAAGGTGATGCTTGCTAGTTTGCGACAGCTGCGGACAATTTATATATGGCGCCTCGTCCAAGCTTTGCTTGCTAGCTGCAACGTGGAACCTGCACACACACAAACAAATACTTTGCTCCCAACTTACGATGAGGTTGTCAATCTCACCGGTTTGCTTGAAACAAAGGTTATGAGTGTATCGAGTGGAAAACAGTAAAAGTATGCGAGTAAAATAAACAATGCGGGAAAGTAAACAGGTGATAGCAATATGATGGAAATAGGACCGGGATCCACAGTTCACTAGTGGTGTCTCTCCATAGATAAATAACACATGCTGGGTAAACAAATTACAGTTGGGCAATTGATAGAATAAAGATAAACGTGATATGTCAAGAAGATCACTATGAGATTTACTCTGGGCATTACAACAAAATATATAGACCGCCATCCAACTGCATCTATGACTAATAATCCACTCCCGGGGATATCAATCCGAACACCCCAGTAGTATTAAGTTGCGAACAACAGATAATTGCATTAAGCAAAGTGTGTAATGTAAACAAAGCATATGCCCTTGAGCATATGAATGTTGTTTTCTCCCTAGTAGCAACAGCACATCTACCACCTTAGAGGTTTCTGTCACTCCCCCAGGTGAAATAGAGGCATGAACCCACTATCGAGCATAAATACCCCCTCTTGGAGTCACTAGCAACTACTCGGCCAAGATAGCTACTAACAATGGAGAGCATGCAAGATCATAAACAACATAGAGATAACAAAAGATAATATTCAGTACAGCAACTCAATCATAAACACCAATATTCATCGGATCCCAACAAACCAAACATGTAGAATTACATAACGGTGATCTCAATCATGTAGGGCAGCTCATGAGATCTAAACATGAAGCACATGGTGGAGAAGACAACCATCTAGCTACTGCTATGGACCCATAGTCCAAGGTAGACTACTCACTCATCGCTCCGGAGGCAAGCATGGCGATGAAGAAGACCTTCGGTGGTGATTCCCCTCTCCGGCAGGGTGCCGGGAAGAGCTTCTGGACCCTCCCGATCTTCGGGTCGACGGCGGCGGCGGATCGCGATGTGTTCTGGAAAACTGATCGGGTCCTTAGGTTTTTTCTGTCGGGGGGTCTTTATAGGCGAAGGGGCGATGTCAGAGGGGAAGCCAGGCGCCCTCACGCGGGGCCCGCGCGGCCAGGGGCCTGGCCGCGCCACCCCTGCGTGTGGGGCCCTGGTGGCCCCCCTCCTACTCTCCTTCGGATCTCTGGAAGCCTCCGGGTAAAATAAGACTTCAGGAACTTGTTTCGTCCAATTCCGAGAATATTTCCCGTGTATCACTTCTGAAACACAAAAATAGCAGAAAACAGGGAACTGGCACTGTGGCAACTCGTTAATAGGTTAGTTCCAGAAAATGCATAAAAGTGCCACTAAGTGTAACGAAACAATAGGCAAATGGTGTAAAAACAAGCATGGAGCATCAAAAATTATAGATACGTTGGAGACGTATCAAGCATTCCCAAGCTTAACTCCTGCTCGTCCTCGAGTAGGTAAGTGATAACAAAGAAATATTTTTTGAGGTGACATGCACCTACACAATCTTGATCATATATGTAAGCATTTGTGAGCTGGGATCATAAGAACTTAAAACATGGGCATGAAGATATAATCATGACAATAAGAAACTTAGCAACCATGTTGTAAACATGTAAATGAACATAAACAAAAGATCATGAAAATGAAACAATGAAAGTCAAACATGTGTTCAAATCATAAGGAAAAACATACAAATGGTTTTCAGCTTGTCCTTCAAAGAGAGCAAAACATAAATGCATAGGACACCTCAAAGTTTAAGAGGGCGACTAGATACAAATAATTTAAGAACAACTGAAACCAATCATCATGAATCAATCAATGAACTTTGGGACAATGCATATCACACTAAGAATGACAACTATGCTCTCTTAATGGTGCATAAAGAAAGAAGGTGGTGACTCAACATAAAAGTAAAAGAAAGGCCCTTTGCAGAGGGAAGCAGTGATTGCAAGTTTTATAACCTTCAAAAATTATGGTACTTACCGGCTTTGAGCTCTCATTGCCCCCATAATAAGCATCTTGAATGGTTAAAGTTAATGCGGGAACAATTATGATGCATATGCTTGACAAATCATAAGTTGAAAACCTCGTGTCCCGTGAATACGAGTACCCAAACCTCATGCTACTTTACTTAGAGTCCCAAGCAAGGCTCTTGTCATTGTAAGTATATGCATATCATTGAGAACCGCCAATGGGGTACCTCCGTGCCCGATGACATGGAACAAGCCCACACCAAAATGATAGGACAAGCAGACAATGAACACCTCGACATCTCTTTTATTTGCCTTTTGTTTAGCTTTTTATTGTGAGATGCGTCGTCGAATGTTCACCATGGGTATGCTGCAAATTTCCACCATGAATTATGCATGGCTTAGATTGGCGGCCCGGCGTTTCCCTAACAAATATACAAACTCCATGATCCCCACAAGATTCCCAATTCATTTCACACCGCGGGCATCCATAAACAAAAGATCATGATATCAACTCAAATAAGAAGTGCAATGTTGAAAGCTTGCCCCATGACAGCATGGATGGGCTAGAATCCAACTTACAACTTGCAAGCATAACAACTCAACAGAAGAGACCACAATGTCAAATTTTTAAGAACAGGAAAAAGTAAAGTGTGCCTTCCGGTTCGTGAGAGCTTTACTGACCGAATTTCGCATAACACTGGTAAGAGTTTAATTTGAAGAGAATATAAAAGCAAGTCAAATTTACTTGGAATAGCAAATTGCTAGTAGGTATGTATGGTGGACACTTTGGAAAACTTTGGCTTTTAGGAGTTGGATGCACGAGTAGAGCTCATACTCAGTACAAGGTGAGGGCTAGCAAAAGACTGGGAGCGACCAACTAAGAGAGCAGTAATGGCCATAATCATGCAAAGCGACAAAGCGACATTAAAAGAAGCATAAGATGGCATCAAAAGTCAAAAACTAAATGATCATGAAGGCTATTGGCGACTTTGTAAGAGTCTAACATGTGTGAGCATGCGCCAAGTCAACCCAAATAAAGCATCAGGGAGAAAACCAAAATAATGCTTCCATACAATAAAAACAACGCATGATTTTTTTTCAAAGGCTCATTAAGCAATCTCAGTTATTTGAGACAAGTCATGCTACAGCAAAACCACTAAGTATACCGTCAAAAAGACATCAAGCATGACATGAAAAATCCTAAGCCGCAGTCTACACAAGCTCCTTCTTGTACCACTATTTTGCACAAAGCTTTTTCTCTTTTCCAACACCATTTGAAGTTTTTATAAACACCTCTTTTGATGAAAACCAATAAATATCAGAGGCAAAAATACACCTTGATGAAAAGATATGACAAGGTCTGAATGCAAATCAAGGCGAAAACGAAAACCAAAAGCAGCAGCAGCTTGTTGGAGTGTCACTAAGCCAGTCTGCATCACCTTCAGTCGTCATTGTCTCTCTTCTCCTGTTCGATAAACCTTGGTTTCTTAAACTGAGGGAAAACTTGCTGCTGCACTCATCATACCTTCCTCTTGGGGTTCCCAACGGGCTGGTTATTCACCACGCACAAGGACAGTCTGGTCGCCATCAGAGGCATCAGCTCCTCGTCAACTTGGCATCATCAGCTACTTTTCTGGCGCCGTTGCCGGGGAAGAGAGAAGACTTCTGCGAGGGGAGTTCTTCGCACACACATTCTTTACTTTGTTATTTGTTTTGCTTTACTTTATTTTATTTTACCTGCATTGCTTTTTATATCAAAAACCCAAAAAAATAGAATCCTTGGTAGTTGTTATTTCTTTACTTTAGTTATCATGCTGGTCCCTAAGTTCGTTCTGGAGGACCTCTCAGTAGGTAGTGGTTCGATTATTGGCAAAAGTAACATTGAGGAGTTCTTTAATCACATTAGTATGCATAAGGAAGTTGAGGAAAAGTCTTTGGTTGAGTTAGCTCCTAGCTATGAAGTTGCTTCTGCTCATTTAGTTCACATGTTAGAAGCTAGGTTTGCTAGTCTTAATTCTTCTATGCAATACATGTTCCTTAAGCTTCATGAAATTGAGGATCCCGAAAAGAAAGCTTTTATCTTAGAAACCTTGCGCACAGAATTTAGAGATGTTGCCATTGAGGCAAGGAAAGTTTTTAAGAAGTTTAGTAAGCTTGGCTCGCATGTAAAGGTTGTGGGTACGCCCGATGATTTTAAAGTACCAATACCTTATGAACTTATAGGAATTCATGATGCTTGGGAAAAGAATTCCAGTTGGATTTGCCCTGAAAATCCTTTCGATGAAAGTAGTGTGCCAAAACGTGACCATAAAGGATTTTCAAAAACTCAGTTGAACATATTTTCCTTCATTGTTGAAAAGTTCTCTGCAGTTGATCTTGATGCTTCATCTATTGATATTACTTGATTCGCACTTTTCTGCGCCTAGCTCAAAGGCGTTAAAGAAAAGCACTCTTGGGAGATAACCCAATGTTTTCTTTTCAATACTTTTTCTTTTATTTGAGTCTTGGAAGTCATTACTACTGTAATGACCGCTCCTTATCTTGTTTATTTCGTTTTTGTGCCAAGAGAAGCCTCTAATTTGAGTGAGGTAAAGATTTGGGGATGTTGCTGTCCTGAAACTGTTTTCGGTGCTGCACCGTAAAAATTCGTGAAAATTCTCTGTTTATCTTTTGGACCTGCGATTTCTTGTTCATATGCCCCAGGTTATATCCAAACTTTTCTTAGTTGAACACTTTTTGATTTGAGCAACATAAAATCCCTAAAAAATTCGACCTTTGTCAGCTGTTCAGTTTTGACAGATTTCTGCCAATATTTGTGTTTGCCACTTTATCGCTTTCTTTTGAGTTCTTTTGATCATGGAACTTTTGGGGAGGTTGCTACAGTAGTATATGCTATATATGTGGTGGTTTTGAGTTGAAACCTGAAGCAAATAGAGGATTGATTATATGTTATGCTTGCACTAATGTTGCTAATAGATTTGTGTTTAGTTTTGTATGAAGGAAGTTTTCAAGTGTAGAGATTGGAGAATGATGAGATGAGTTGAAGAATGGACAAAATCTCAAGCTTGGGGATGCCCATGCATCACCCCAAGAAATATCCAAGAAGTACAAGCGTCAAAGCTTGGGGATGCCCCCGAGGCACCCCTTCTTCATCGGCAAAAATCAGGTCACCTTTCAAAACACTATATTTTTATTGCTTCATGCACTATGTGTTTTTCTTGGAGCGTCAGTTGTTTTAGTTTTCTTAGTTGTTTAGTTTGTTTGTTTGCTGCAATAAATGGTTGGACCCCAACAAATTTCTTTTGGTGGAGATGTACTCGTTTTCATTTGCCAAGAACACTCAGTTTTTCACTCTTATCGTTTATCGAGTGTTCTTCTTTTTCTGCTACTGCTTTTGGTTTTCGTTTTCGCCTTGATTTGCGTTCAGACCTTGTCATATCTTTTCATCAAGGTGTATTTTTGCCTCTGATCTTTATTGGTTTTCATCAAAAGAGGTGTTTATAAAAATTTCAAATGGTGTTGGAAAAGAGAAAAAGCTTTGTGCAAAATAGTGGTACAAGAAGGAGCTTGTGTAGACTGCGGCTTAGGCTTTTTCATGTCATGCTTGATGTCTTTTTGATAGTATGCTTAGTGGTTTTGCTGTAGCATGACTTGTCTCAAATAACTGAGATTGCTTAATGAGCCTTTGAAAAAAATCATGCGTTGTTTTTATTGTATGGAAGCATTATTTTGGTTTTCTCCTTGATGCTTTATTTGGGTTGACTTGGCACATGCTCACACATGTTAGACTCTTACAAAGTCGCCAATACCCTTCATGATCATTTAGTTTTTGACTTTTGATGCCATCTTATGCTTCTTTTAATGTCGCTTTGTCGCTTTGCATGATTATGGTCATTATTGCTCTCTTAGTTGGTCGCTCCCAGTCTTTTGCTAGCCCTCACCTTGTACTGAGTATGAGCTCTACTCGTGCATCCAACTCCTAAAAGCCAAAATTTTCCATTGTGTCCACCATACATACCTACTAGCAATTTGCTATTCCAAGTAAATTTGACTTGCTTTTATTTTCTCTTCAAATTAAACTCTTACCAGTGTTATGCGAAACTCGGTTAGTAAAGCTCTCACGAACCGGAAGGCACACTTTACTTTTTCCTGTTCTTAAAAATTTGACATTGTGGTCTCTTATGTTGAGATGTTATGCTTGCAAGTTGTAAGTTGGATTCTAGCCCAGCCATGCTGTCATGGGGCAAGCTTTCAACATTGCACTTCTTATTTGAGTTGATATCGTGATCTTTTGTTTATGGATGCCCGCGGTGTGAAATGAATTGGGAATCTTGTGGGGATCATGGAGTTTGTATATGTGTTAGAGAAACACCGGGCCGCCAATCTAAGCCATGCATAATTCATGGTGGAAATTTGCAGCATACCCATGGTGAACATTCGACGACGCATCTCACAATAAAAAGCTAAACAATATAGCAAATAAAAGAGATGTCGAGGTGTTCATTGTCTGCTTGTCCTGTCATTTTGGTGTGGGCTTGTTCCATGTCATCGGGCACGGAGGTACCCCATTGGCGGTTCTCAATGATATGCATATACTTACAATGACAAGAGCCTTGCTTGGGACCCTAAGTAAAGTAGCATGAGGTTTGGGTACTCGTATTCACGGGGCACGAGGTTTTCAACTTATGATTTGTCAAGCATATGCATCATAATTGTTCTCGCATTAACTTTAACCATTCAAGATGCTTATGATGGGGGCAATGAGAGCTCAAAGCCGGTAAGTACCATAATTTTTGAAGGTTATAAAACTTGCAATCACTGCTTCCCTCTGCGAAGGGCCTTTCTTTTACTTTTATGTTGAGTCACCACTTTCTTTCTTTATGCACCATTAAGAGAGCATAGTTGTCATTCTTAGTGTGACATGCATTGTCCCAAAGTTCATTGATTGATTCATGATGATTGGTTTCACTTGTTCTTAAATTATTTGTATCTAGTCGCCCTCTTAAACTTGAAGGTGTCCTATGCATTTATGTTTTGCTCTCTTTGAAGGACAAGCTGAAAACCTTTTGTATGTTTTTCCTTATGATTTGAACACACGTTTGACTTTCATTGTTTCATTATCATGATCTCTTGTTTGTGTTCATTTGCATGTTTACAACATGGTTGCTAAGTTCTTATTGTCATGATTATATCTTCATGCCCATGTTTTAAGTTCTATTGATCCCAGCTCACCAATGCTTACATATATGATCAAGATTGTGTAGGTGCATGTCACCTCAAAAATTATTCTTTTGTTATCACTTACCTACTCGAGGACGAGCAGGAGTTAAGCTTGGGGATGCTTGATACGTCTCAAACGTATCTATAATTTTTGATGCTCCATGCTTGTTTTACACCATTTGCCTATTGTTTCGTTACACTTAGTGGCATTTTTATGCATTTTCCGGAACTAACCTATTAACAAGTGCCACAGTGCCAGTTTCCATTTTTCTGCTGTTTTTGCACAGGAAATATTCTCGGAATTGGACGAAACAAGTTCCTGAAGTTTTATTTTACCCGGAAGCTTCTAGAGATCCGAAGAAGTGTCGGAGGGGGGCCACCAGGGCCCCACACGCGTGGGTGGCGCGGCCAGCCCCCTGGCCGCGCCGGGCCCACGTGAGGGCGCCTGGCCCCTCCTCTGACATCGACCCTTCGCCTATAAAGACCCCCCGACGAGAAAAACCTAAGGGCCCGATCAGTTTTCCAGAATACATCGCGATCCGCCGCCGCCGTCGACCCGAAGATCAGGAGGGTCCAGAAGCTCTTCCCGGCACCCTGCCGGAGAGGGGAATCGCCACCGGAGGTCTTCTTCATCGCCATGCTTGCCTCCGGAGCGATGAGTGAGTAGTCTACCTTGGACTATGGGTCCATAGCAGTAGCTAGATGGTTGTCTTCTCCACTATGTGCTTCATGTTTAGATCTCATGAGCTGCCATACATGATTGAGATCACCGTTATGTAATTCTACATGTTTGGTTTGTTGGGATCCGATGAATATTGGTGTTTATGATTAAGTTGCTGTACTGAATATTATCTTTTGTTATCTCTATGTTGTTTATGATCTTGCATGCTCTCCGTTGTTAGTAGCTATCTTGGCCGAGTAGTTGCTAGTGACTCCAAGAGGGGGTATTTATGCTCGATAGTGGGTTCATGCCTCTATTTCACCTGGGGGAGTGACAGAAACCTCTAAGGTGGTAGATGTGCTGTTGCTACTAGGGAGAAAACAACATTCATATGCTCAAGGGCATATGCTTTGTTTACATTACACACTTTGCTTAATGCAATTATCTGTTGTTCGCAACTTAATACTTGTGGAGTTCTCGGATTGATTCACCACAAGTGGATTATTAGTCATAGATGCAGTTGGATGGCGGTCTATGTATTTTGTTGTAATGCCCAGAGTAAATCTCATAGTGATCTTCTTGACATATCACGTTATCTTTATTCTATCAATTGCCCAACTGTAATTTGTTTACCCAGCATGTGCTATTTTATCTATGGAGAGACACCACTAGTGAACTGTGGACCCCGGTCCTATTTCCATCATATTGCTATCACCTGTTTACTTTACTCGTACTATTTACTTTACTCGCATACTATATTGTTTTCCACTCGATACACTCATAACCTTTGTTTCAAGCAAACCGGTGAGATTGACAACCTCATCGTAAGTTGGGAGCAAAGTACTTGGTTGTGTTGTGTGCAGGTTCCGCGTTGCTACTGGCCGAAGACGAGTCAACAAGTATCGTTAACGGCGCCCTTGTTGGAGTGTCACTAAGCCAGTCTGCATCACCTTCAGTCGTCATTGTCTCTCTTCTCCTGTTCGATAAACCTTGGTTTCTTAAACTGAGGGAAAACTTGCTGCTGCACTCATCATACCTTCCTCTTGGGGTTCCCAACGGGCTGGTTATTCACCACGCACAAGGACAGTCTGGTCGCCATCAGAGGCATCAGCTCCTCGTCAACTTGGCATCATCAGTTCCTTGAAGAAAAATTCAGTCCTGCATAAAAAGTTTGGATAATCATCCAAGTAGTCAGTCCATGAGTGGGGCAATTCTTTATCATAGATTTCATTCTTTCCCACGCTTGAGCAACATGTTCATTATCAAACTGAGTAAACTTCATAATATTGCTACGTAGAGATATAATCTTAGCAGGAGGATAGTATCTATCAATAAAAGCATCCTTACACTTAGCCCATGAATCAATACTATTCTTAGTCAAAGACTGCAACCAATCTTTAGATTTTCCTCTCAAAGAAAAAGGAAACAACTTGAGCTTAATAATATCACTATCAACATCCTTATATTTCTGCATCTCACATAGCTCAACAAAATTGTTGAGATGAGCTGCAGCATCTTCAGTACTAACACCAGAAAATTGCTCTTTCATAACAAGGTTCAATAAAGCAGGCTTAATCTCATAAAAGTTTGCAGCAGTAGCAGGTGGTGCAATAGGGGTGCAGATAAAATCACTATTGTTCGTGCTAGTAAAGTCACACAACTTGGTGTTTTCAGGATTGGCCATTTCAGCAAAACAAAAGTAAACAAGTAAAAACAACTACCAAGGATTCTATTTTTTTTGGGTTTTTGATATAAAACAATGCAGGTAAAATAAATAAAGCAAAACAATAACAAAGTAAAGAATGTGCGTGCGAAAACTCCCCTCGCAGAATTCTTCTACTTCCTCCCCGGCAGCGGCGCCAGAAAATTAGCTTGATGCATGGTGAATGACCAGCCCGTTGGGAACCCCAAGAGGAAGGTGTGATGAGTATAGCAGCTAGTTTTCCCTCAGTTTAGAAACCAAGGTTTATCATTCTTGGAGAGGAGAGACAGGCGACTGAAGGTGATGCTTGCTAGTTTGCGATAGCTGCGGACAATTTATATATGGCGCCTCGTCCAAGCTTTGCTTGCTAGCTGCAACGTGGAACCTGCACACACACAAACAAATACTTTGCTCCCAACTTACGATGAGGTTGTCAATCTCACCGGTTTGCTTGAAACAAAGGTTATGAGTGTATCGAGTGGAAAACAGTAAAAGTATGCGAGTAAAATAAACAATGCGAGAAAGTAAACAGGTGATAGCAATATGATAGAAATAGGACCGGGATCCACAGTTCACTAGTGGTGTCTCTCCATAGATAAATAACACATGCTGGGTAAACAAATTACAGTTGGGCAATTGATAGAATAAAGATAAACGTGACATGTCAAGAAGATCACTATGAGATTTACTCTGGGCATTACAACAAAATACATAGACCGCCATCCAACTGCATCTATGACTAATAATCCACTCCCGGGGATATCAATCCGAACACCCCAGTAGTATTAAGTTGCGAACAACAGATAATTGCATTAAGCAAAGTGTGTAATGTAAACAAAGCATATGCCCTTGAGCATATGAATGTTGTTTTCTCCCTAGTAGCAACATCACATCTACCACCTTAGAGGTTTCTGTCACTCCCCCAGGTGAAATAGAGGCATGAACCCACTATCGAGCATAAATACCCCCTCTTGGAGTCACTAGCAACTACTCGGCCAAGATAGCTACTAACAACGGAGAGCATGCAAGATCATAAACAACATAGAGATAACAAAAGATAATATTCAGTACAGCAACTCAATCATAAACACCAATATTCATCGGATCCCAACAAACCAAACATGTAGAATTACATAACGGTGATCTCAATCATGTAGGGCAGCTCATGAGATCTAAACATGAAGCACATGGTGGAGAAGACAACCATCTAGCTACTGCTATGGACCCATAGTCCAAGGTAGACTACTCACTCATCGCTCCGGAGGCAAGCATGGCGATGAAGAAGACCTCCGGTGGCGATTCCCCTCTCCGGCAGGGTGCCGGGAAGAGCTTCTGGACCCTCCCGATCTTCGGGTCGACGGCGGTGGCGGAGTGCGATGTGTTCTGGAAAACTGATCAGGTCCTTAGGTTTTTTCCGTCGGGGGGTCTTTATAGGCGAAGGGGCGATGTCAGAGGGGAAGCCAGGCGCCCTCACGCGGGGCCCGCGCGGCCAGGGGCCTGGCCGCGCCACCCCTGCGTGTGGGGCCCTGGTGGCCCCCTCCTACTCTCCTTCGGATCTCTGGAAGCTTCCGGGTAAAATAAGACTTCAGGAACTTGTTTCATCCAATTCCGAGAATATTGCCTGTGTATCACTTCTAAAACACAAAAACATTAGAAAACAGGGAACTGGCACTGTGGCAACTCGTTAATAGGTTAGTTCCGGAAAATGCATAAAAGTGCCACTAAGTGTAACGAAACAATAGGCAAATGGTGTAAAAACAAGCATGGAGCATCAAAAATTATAGATACGTTGGAGACGTATCAGCTACCGTCGCGATCAAAGCAAAATAAGATGCATACATAAACGATAAACATCACATGCATATACAATATGTGACATGGTATAGCCAATCTTCGCGCATTGATCTCCATCTTGTGCGCGCCAGCATAATCTACATCACTCCATCATGATTGCCTCCACCACGAATAGCAACTACGACTATTGCTAACTACTTAGCGATAAAGTAAAGCTATTACATGGCGTATAAGAAGTTAACACGCAGGTCATACAAAATTATAAAGACAACCATATGGCTCCTGCCAGTTGTGAACTCATCGACATGCAAGTCGTGAAACATTACAAAACATGATCATTGCATACATCACATATATCAACATACACATCACATCTTGTGGCAATACCATATCACAAACACTCCCTGCAAAAACAAGTTAGACGCCTCTAATTTATTGTTGCATATTTTACGTGGCTTATGGGAGTAACAAGTTAAGAACGATTCTTACCTACGAAAACCCACAACGGTGATATTATGGTTGCTAACATCCATTGTAAATCCTATGACTACTATAGTGAGAGAAACTGGCATCCACCAGCCGCATGTGTGGAACAAGCCACACGTCAAGTGCGGAGCCGGTCTCGTGAACAAGGTCGCATAAAGTTGGCTTGGACCGCTTCGATCTCACTATGCCGCGCCATAAGAAATACACAACATAGAGGTTTGCAACAGAAAACATCAATGCCCGCAACAAGCATGTTGCGTTCTACTCGTGAAACACATCTACGCATAGATCTAGCTCTGATACCACTGAAGGGTTTAGCAGCATAGTAAATCAAAAATTTTCCTACGGATGCGAACAAGCAAGCCAAGATCTAATCTAGGAGATGTAATCAACGAGAGAGATAGATGAGATCTTCATACCCTTGAAGAAATCGCACAGCGGAAATGTTCAACAGAACATGGATGATGTAGTCGTACTAGCCTTCTCCTTCTTGCAATCCGATCCGATCCGATCCAACGCTGCAACTGGCGACGCCTCTGAGAGATGCACACGTACGGCACATCGACGTCTCCTCCCTCCTTGGTCCAGCAAGTATGGTGGAGAGATAGATTGGATCAGCAACACGATGGCGTGGTGCTTATGGTGGAGAATTTCTGCAGCAGGGCTTCGCCTACGTGCAGTCGCACGAGAGAGATGTGCAGGGCAGCAATTGGGCCGACGGCTAGGGTTAGGAGAGGAGCACGCCCCAGCCCTCCGCTCCCCTTTAAATAGGTCAAGGGGGTCGGCCAAGAGGGCAGACTTAGCCTCCAAGTCAACCCGGTGGCCCCAGGGAGAAAACTTGCCCCCTAAGTTTCCTTTGCCTTGGCCCATAAGAAAACCCTAGGGTTTTGCCCTTGGCCTCGTAGGACAAGTGGGCACGGATGACCAGGACCATGTAGGAAGCACCCTTTGGTCCATGTGGACCCTTTGGGTCATGTGGGCCCCACCATGGAGCCCTCCGGAACTTTCTAGAACATTCTGGTACTCTACTGAAAAAGTCTAGAACTTTTCTGAAACCCAAAAACTGCTTTCCATTATATGAATCTTATTCTCCGGACCATTGCGAAACCTCTCATGATGTCCGGGATCTCATCCGAGACTCCGAACAAAAAACTCAATAACCAATTATCCATTCTATCCTAGCGTCGATGCACGTTAAGTGTGTGACCCTACGGGTTTGAGAATATGCAGACATGATCTTGTATCAATAATCAATAGCGGGATCTGGAAACCCATATTGACTCCCACATATTCATCGATGATCATATCGGATGAACCACGATACCAGGATTCAATTAATCCCGTATATGTATTCCCTTCGTCTCGCGATATTTTACTTGCCCGAGATTCAATCGTCGGTATCGGCATACCTAGTTCAATCTCGTTCACAGCAAGTACTTTACTCGTTCCGTAATCCAATATCACTTTGTGATTAACTCCTTAACCATATGCTTGCAAGCGGTGTTGATATCGATTACCGAGTGGGCCCGAAGTATATCTCTTTGACTCGGGAGGGACAAATTCCATCTCGATACATGCAACCCAACAAGTACTTTCTGATTACCTGAGAGACACCTTTATGATCACCCTTTCATAGGATAACATTTGATGACCTCAAAGCTCTCTTCTGGTACTAGGGAGTTGTATTATCTTATGGTCTAAGGAATACAATACTTGACATAGGAAAAAGCTTTGCAAAGATGAACACAATGACACGATCTAATTGTTGTGCTTTATTTGGGTCTATCCATCACATCATTCTCCTAATGACATGACCTCATTATTAATCAACAACTCATGTCTATGGTTAGGAAACCTTAACCATCATTAATCAATGAGCTAGTCTAGTAGAGGTATACTAGGGACACGTTGTTGTTCATAAACCACACAAGTATTAATGTTTCCACTTAATACAATTCTAGCATGGAGTATAAACATTATCATGAACAAGAAATATGATAATAACAATATTATTATTACCTCTAGGGCATATTTCCTTCATACCTTTAACATCTCTGGGACAGGGCATTTTCTCAATTGCTTCAACCTTTGCTCTGTCAACTTCAATACCTCTTTCGGAGCTTTTATGTCCAAGGACAATTCCTTCATTCACCATAAAGTGGAATTTCTCCCAATTAAGAACAAGGTTAGTTTCTTCACACCTCTGCAAAACTTTATCAAGATTGTGCAAACAATTATGAAAAGAAGTTCCATACACAAAAAAATTGTCCATGAAAACCTCCACAATTTCTTCACAAAAACCATGAAAAATAGCAGACATGCATCTTTGAAAAGTAGCAGGAGCATTGCATAAACCAAATGGCATACGTCTATAAGCATAAGTTCCATAAGGACAAGTAAAAGTGGTTTTCTCTTGATCTTCCTTTCTAACAACAATCTGAGAGAAACCGGAATAACCATCAAGAAAACAAAAGTGAGTCTTCTTAGACAGCCTCTCTAACATTTGATCTATAAACGGTAAAGGATAATGATCTTTCTTGGTAACTTTGTTTACCTTTCTAAAATCAATGCACATCCTATAACCAACTACTACCCTTTGAGGAATAAGCTCATTATTCTCATTAGGCACAACAGTCATACCTCCTTTCTTAGGAACACAATGAACATGAGTAACCCATCTACTATCAGCAATAGGATAAATAATACCAGCATCAAGGAGCTTCAATACCTCATTTCTTACCACTTCCTTCATCTTGGGAATTAAGCGGCGTTGATGTTCAACAACTGGCTTTGCATCTTCCTCCATGTTAATAGCATGCTGACATAAAGTGGGAGAAATCCCTTTTAAATCATCAAGAGTATATCCCATAGCTCCTTGATGTTTCCTCAATATCTCCAATAACCTTTCTTCTTCCTTTCCTGAAAGTTTAGAACTGATAATTGATCTCTATAATTTATATGCATTGTTATGAGCCCTAAAACCTTGATCCTTGCTCACTTTACCTTGATTCAGTATGTTTTGTGCCTGCATTTTATAGCATTTGGTCTTGTACTGCAGTTTAGTGCGTCAAGGCACACAATTCTTCAGGAAGTTGTTCAAAGTACTCAAAACCTTACAAGTCCAAGTCATAGAAGTTGGTCCATGGAAAGAGAAGAATTTATTCAAACTAATTTGAATCACTAGAGAGGGAAAAGACCAACTTGAGAAGCAAGTTAGCAGAAAAGATGAAAAAGGCAGAGAAAGTAGAAAAGAGGGGAACAACCCATGTGCTGTGAGAGCTGAGAGAGGAAAGGAAAACCCCCTACCTCCATCAGCCTCTCTATCCCAAAAAAATGGAAAAAGGTGTATAAAGGAAGGGACCATGTCACAAGAGCAGAAGCCCATCCACCACTCCCATCGACAGAACATCTCCTCTGCCACCAACTCTCCACCTCTTCTCCACCAACCACCAAGAACACCCAAGAACACCTAGGAAGAAGGACAAGAAAAGGATGCACACGATGAGCAAGCCGCTGGAGAAAGACAAGGCTGTGATGAACTGAAGCACAAGATCTTCCTCAATCTCAATCCACTCCTCTGCTTCTCCTGCTCCCTCAAGTTTTCAGTGAAGAACAGCCAAGCCTCTTCCTCTTTCTTTTCTTGTAATCTGTGCTGATTGTAGTGGATCATGCGTTAAGAAACAAAGTTGGTGATTTTCTTGGTTATTGCAGTGAATTGAGTGACATAGTTCTCTGAAATCTCTAAGTCTTGCTAGATTTGCTTTTTAACTGTTTGATCTGTCGAGTGTAAGGCAAGTCCCTACACTCCTTTGTGTGAAATCATATCCCTAGTCTCTCTCTGCTTGTTAACTCACAAAGTTCTTTCCTAACAAACAAGAAAGCTGTGATCTTTGTGTTAAAACTTTTCTTCTTACTAAAACCCTAAAAAGATCTTGGCTTGCATGACTAGTCTCTGCTTGCCCGTGAATTGCACCATCTTTCCCTGTCTAAAACTTGCTTAGATCCTCGAGAGACTTTGGCTTGACAACCCAAACCTTTCAAGTTAATTTCTGAACTTTCACTCTTCCTAAAACCCTCTCAAAACCTCTTGTTCTGACAGTAAAACCCCCACCTTTCTGAATTTGCTTAGCTTCTGGAAATAAAGAACCTTTCTTCCCTTGTTGATCCCTGTGGAGAGAACGATATAAAACCCCCCACTAATCTAGAGTTATTAAATTTGCGCCGTTGCCGGGGATCAACTTTTGATTGTTTCTTTAGAGTACAGTAGACTAGGTTGTGTTCATCTTTTGTAATAGCTATCTCAATTACATGTCTGTGATCCAGGCCTAGAATTGTTATTAGGGGTTTTGGTTCACTAACCCTTGATAAAAGTTCTTGTTTGTGATTGTGTGCAGAGGAATCATGATTACATTCATGCAGTGTGGGAACTCAGTTGATGCAGTCGTCTGAAGACTCACCTTTAGCTCCTTTTGACCCTGAGCCTGAAAGAACATTTCTTGCCAGAAGAAGAGCAGCTTCTGAAGTTTCAGTGGAAGATTTGGAATCTTCACAGTCAAATTTCAGTATGGGTGACAAGAAGTTAAGAGATTTATGGATTCCTAAGGATCAGATATCAAATGCTAATGTGATAATGCCTGCCATCCAAGATAATAACTGGGAAATCAAGCCAGCCTTGATTAACATGGTACAGCACAACCCCTTTAAAGGGTCAGCTCTGGAAAGTCCTCATGAGCACATCAGGAATTTCTTGGAGTACTGCAATACACTCAAGCACAATGGTGTACCCCCTGAAGCAATTAGAATGCAGCTGTTTCCTTTCTCCCTGTCAGGCCTTGCAAAGGTGTGGTTTCATGCTCTGCCATCTCACTGCAGAGACACTTGGGAACATGTACTGCAAGCTTTCTTTGAGAGATACTTTCCTCCTACCAAGGCAGCTGAGTGCAGAAATAAGATCACTAGGTTTGTGCAGTATGAAGGTGAAAGCTTGTATGACACTTGGCAAAGATACCAAGGCCTCATCAGAATGTGTCCTAACCATGGTCAGGAGCAGTGGCTTATCCTGCAAACATTTTATAAAGGTTTGACAGAGCAAACTAGGTCTTTTGTTGACTCTGCTGCTGGTGGTGGTATTATGAACAAGACCCTTGATGAAGCTACTGAGCTGATAGAAAGTATGGCAGCCCATAATTTTTCCTGGACAAATGAGAGAGTTGTTCATCCTAACAATCAGCTGCAGATTCAGGAAAGTGGTCAAAATGCCTTGGAAGCTAAGCTGGACAATCTAGCAAGTCAGCTGTCTCAGCTCATGACTGAGAGAAACAACAAGGCATTGGTGCCTGTTAACCAAGTTTCTTCTGCCTGTTTAATCTGTGGAAAAGAAGGTCATTCACCCCTGGAATGTACCCTATCTGCACCAGCTGAAACTATGGTATCAGAAGTGAATTATGCTCAGAATCAAGGTGTTTTTCCCAGAGTTATAATCCTTCTTGGAGAAATCATCCCAACTTATCATATAAAAATGCCAACCAGCAAAGCTACCCTCAGACAGTTCAGCAGAATTATGCCCAACCAGCCCAGCAAAATTTCAGACCCCAAGGTAATATGCAACATCCACAACAACATCATCAAGCAAACCCGCAAAATGCTTCTTCCAGCAACAGTCAGTCTGAAATAAGTGAAATGATGAGGCTGCAAAAGGAAATGTTTAGTGGAATGCAGGAAACAATGAAGATGCAGTCTGAACTCTTCTACAAAACCATGCAGCAACTCACTGCTGGCATCTCCAATAACCCTGGTAACCAATCTGAAAACAAGTTACCTGCCCAAGCTGAGAAGAACCCTAAGCAATGTGGTGCCATATCAACTACTGAAGTTGTAGAGGCTGTCACCACCAGGAGTGGGGTGAATACTGAACCATTACTCAAAACCCCTCCAGCTGTTACTTATGTAGCTCCACCAAGAAGAACCACAATTCAGCAGCAAACACCTTCTGAAGCTGCTGTCCCAATGCATGAAAAACCAGTGGAACCTCTTGCTGAGACACAAAACCATGCAGCAAAACCAACAGAGAAGTCTCTGCTTATGAAAGTCCCATTTCCTGAGAGATTGGATAAAACTAAGGAAGAAAAACAATACTCCAAGTTCCTTGAGACAATGAAAGAAGTTCAGATCACTATTCCCATCTTGGATGCAGTGCTGCACATCCCCTTGTATGCTAAATTTTTTAAGGACTTGATAACAAAGAAGAGAAGTTTGGAAGACCCTGAGGTAGTTGCTCTAACAGAGGATTGTAGTGCTGTCATTCTGAACAATATGCCTAAGAAGCTTGGTGACCCTGGGAGTTTTAGAATCCCCTGTGTAGTTGGAAAGAAAACATTTACAGCACTTTGTGACCTTGGTTCATCAGTAAGTGTGTTGCCCTCAGCTGTAAGCCAGATTTTGCAGTTGGGAACTCTGAAACCTACCCCCATGACACTTCAGCTAGCTGACAGAACTTTGAGGAAGCCAGTTGGAATTCTAGAAGATGTGCCTATCCAAGTTGGAAACTTTGCTTATCCAGTTGATTTTGTGGTTCTAGAGATGGAGGACAATGCAGAATCCATGATACTAGGTAGACCATTCTTGGCAACAGCTGGAGCAATAATTGATGTGAAAGGTGGAACACTAAAACTACAATTTGGGTCAGAACAGGCTGAGTTTAGTATGAAGCATGCCTCTCATGTACCCAATGTTTTTGAACAGTGCCATTCCCTTGATATGGTTGAAAAGAGTGTGCTGGAAACTTTACCAGAAATGCAGCCACAAGAGCCTGAAGCACAAGTGTTTGTGACAGCTAATAATACTAAAATACAGCAACTATGTGAAATAAATACCTGTGAAAATGCACCAAAGTTTAGTTCAAGTGAATCTACTAAACCAGCTCATCATTCCATTGTTGAGTTAAAGGAATTACCAGCTCACCTGAAGTACTCCTTCTTAGAGAAAGAAAAAATACATCCAGTGATAATTAGCTCTGCCCTGGATAGTGAGCAAGAAGAGAGCCTGCTGTCAATATTGAGATTGTACAAGAATGTTATTGGCTACTCAATTGATGATATCATAGGAATCAGTGAGAAAGTTTGCTCTCATAGGATTCATTTGGAAGAAGGCAGCAGACCAACTAGAGAGGGGCAGAGAAGACTGAATCCTGCAATGCAAGATGTGGTTAAAAAGGAAGTCCTAAAACTGCTCAAGGCAGGAATGATTTACCCAATCTCTGACAGTGAGTGGCTGAGCCCTATCCATATTGTTCCTAAAAAGGGAGGCTACACAGTGGTAGAAAATGAGGAAGGAAGATTGATGACCACAAGACCTGTTACTGGATGGAGAATGGTTAATGACTTTAGGAAACTGAATAAAGCAACTAGAAAGGACCATTTCTCACTGCCATTCATGGACCAAATGTTGGAAAGGCTTGCTGGACAAAAATTCTATTGTTACCTTGATGGATATTCTGGATTCCTTCAAATACCTATTCACCCAGCTGATCAAGACAAGACCACATTTACATGCCCTTATGGAACATTTGCATACAAGAGATTACCTTTTGGGCTATGCAATGCACCAAGCACTTTTCAGAGGTGTATGATGTCCATATTCTCTGACGACATTGAGAAAATCATGGAAGTATTCATGGATGACTTCAGAGTCTATGGGAAGGCTTTTATTACATGCTTAAAAAATCTGACATTAGTTTTACACAGGTGTTCAGAGCAGAATTTGATTTTGAACTGGGAGAAATGTCATTTTTTAGTCTCTGAAGGAATTGTGCTTGGTCATCTTGCGTCAGCTAGGGGAATAGAAGTGGATAAAGCAAAGGTTGATGTGATTGCCAAGCTACCTCCACCAGAAAATGTGAAGGGAATACAGAGTTTCTTGGGCCATGCTGGTTTCTATAGAAGGTTCATCAGGAATTTCTCTCACATTGCCAAGCCACTTACAAACCTTTTGAACCATGATGTTAAGTTTGTGTTTGATGAAGCATGTATGCAAGCCTTCAACTTGATAAAAGAAGCTCTTATCACAGCTCCAGTAGTTCAGCCACCTGACTGGACACTGCCTTTTGAACTGATGTGTGATGCCAGTGATTATGTTGTTGGGGCAGTGCTTGGACAGAGGAAGGAGAAAGCTGTTCATGTGATCCACTATGCTAGCAAAACACTAGATGATGCTCAGACCAACTACACTACCACTGAAAAAGAATTGCTGGCAGTAGTTTTTTCTTTTGACAAATTCAGACCTTACCTTGTGGGACACAAGTGTATTGTTTTCACTAATCATGCAGCAATAAAATACTTGGTAAGCAAGAAGGATGCTAAGCCAAGACTTATCAGATGGATCTTACTTCTGCAAGAGTTTGATATTGAAATAAGAGACAAGAAAGGGTCAGAAAACTCTGTAGCAGATCATCTTTCCAGAATCAACTGTTCTGAAAACAGAGAAATACAGGACCATATACCTGGTGAGCATCTAATGGCAGTCAGTGCTAATTCCCCATGGTATGCTGACATAGTAAATTTCCTAGTTTGTGAAATTGTGCCAGCTGACTTGTCCTATCAACAGAAAAGGAAATTCCTACATGATGCTAAGAACTATTACTGGGATGAACCATTCTTGTACAAGCATTGTGCTGATGGCATTGTGAGGAGATGTGTGCCTTCTGATAAAAAAAATGATGTCATGTTCCAGTGTCATGCATGCATGTATGGAGGCCATGCTGGGGTGCTTAAAACCCAAGCAAAAATCTTGCAAGCTGGGTTTTTTTGGCCTAGCATGTTCAAAGATGTGCATGATTACATCATGAAGTGTGACCCCTGTCAGAGAACAGGAAAAATCTCAAGAAGGAATGAAATGCCTCAAAAAGGAATCCTTGAAGTTGAATTGTTTGATGTGTGGGGAGTAGATTTCGTAGGTCCTCTGCCCTACTCAAAAGGCTTCAAGCATATCCTGGTAGCTGTGGACTATGTGTCCAAATGGGTGGAAGCAATACCCACTGTCAATGCTGCTTCCAAGGTTGTGTGCAAATTCTTCAAATCAGTCATATTTCCAAGATTTGGTGTGCCAAGAATAATGATCAGTGATGGTGGAGCTCATTTCAATAATGAACAGCTAGAAAAGCTCTTGAGCAAGTATGGTGTGAAAAACTATAGAGTAACAACTCCCTATCATCCTCAAGCCAATGGCCAGGTAGAATTGTCAAACAGAGAGATAAAACAGATTCTGGAGAAGGTTGTATCCAAATCTAGAGGTGATTGGTCAATGAAACTACCAGACACCTTATGGGCATATAGGATAGGATACAAAACGCCAATAGGAATGTCTCCATTCAGGATTGTCTATGGTAAAGCATGCCATTTACCAGTGGAGTTGGAGCACAGAGCTCAGTGGGCAATCAGGAAACTCAACATGGACTTAGGGAAGGCAGGAAGCACAAGAAAATTGCAGATGTGTGAACTAGAAGAACTTAGAAATGATGCTTATGAAAGTTCCAAGATTTACAAGGAAAAAGCCAAGAAATGGCATGACAGACACATTCTCAGAAAGGAATTCAGTGTTGGTCAGGCAGTATTGGTTTATGACTCTAAACTGCATTTGTTCTCTGGAAAATTCAAGTCAAGATGGTTTGGACCTTGTGTCATCAAGAGAGACCTTGGACATGGTGCCTTTGAAGTCCAAAGCTTAGCTGAGGGTACTTTCAAGGTGAATGGTCAGAGACTCAAGCACTACAGAGTTGGGGAAAGGATTGACACCCAACTTGATGAAGGATCTGAAGATGATGAACCAGAGGATGCCCCAAATGCATCTTCTGCTCTTGAGAACCAGTAATGAGAAGCTACAGTCAAGCTAGAGACTTTAAACAAGCGCTCATCAGGAGGCAACCTGGTATCTCCTTGTACAATCCATTTTCTTTTCACCTTTTATGTTTTGTTATCTCTTGCTTTGTGTGTTTGTTTTTTCTGTTGTTCCAGTTATGAAATAATCGAATTGGGAGATGGCTAGCTGAGGTTTGGTAAAGCAAAGGAGCAGGAGGATCACCAGGTGAACACATTCCAATTCCCTAAAACCATTTTGCACTACAAATAACATTTTGATCTGATTATTCTTTACCTTTGGTTGATCATTTGTGAAAGTGTTCTGTCATAAAAGGAATCAACTTTTGTTGCTTGAATCTGAAAATATGACTTTGCATGCTATTGAGAATCTTGCTTTATATCTGCTTATAACTCTAGCAACTGCTTATGTTCAAAGTCAAGTCTCAAATCAGAATTTTTGTATGTCTCTTCTCAAAAAACCTTTGGAACATTAGGATATTGATAATTGCCCTGAAACTGAAGTTCATGATCCATTTCTGAGCCTTATACTAATTGCATCTTTTGCATTTTTTGCGTTAGCAATCATTATCTCTGGATTGTGATTTGTGAAGCACTAACACACTAACACCAATACTAATCAAGAAGTTCCTAACAGTAAGAGAAAGTTTGGCATTAGCAGCCATGATCCCGGGATTGTGGTATGTGAAGCACTAACCTTAAATTCTAACTGAAAATTGTTGCAATCTCTCAAGCACTAGCAACTATGATCCTGGGATTGTAGTTTGTGAAGCACTAATTAAGTTGATCCTTCAAGAAGCTGAGAAACCAACTGATTACTTGTTTATGCATTAGCCTATTATGTTCCTGGGAACTGTAATAGGTGAAGCACTGACTTTGCATTCATATTTCAATCATTCTTGCATAATTGGCTATTTACTGGATTATGAGCATTCAATTTCAGAACCAATTGCTTTATACTCATGAGTCCAGGCAGTTTGATCTAGACATATCTAAATTCTCCTTGTGGAACTTGCTTCAGAAATGGAAATTGCAAGAATTAGTTGCATGAAACAGCAATGTGTCAATATCATGATCTGTTTTATAAATGCTCATTTTTCTTTACTTGAGGACAAGCAAAGGTTTTGGTCTGGGGGTTTGATCTCTATAATTTATATGCATTGTTATGAGCCCTAAAACCTTGATCCTTGCTCACTTTACCTTGATTCAGTATGTTTTGTGCCTGCATTTTATAGCATTTGGTCTTGTACTGCAGTTCAGTGCGTCAAGGCACACAATTCTTCAGGAAGTTGTTCAAAGTACTCAAAACCTTACAAGTCCAAGTCATAGAAGTTGGTCCATGGAAAGAGATGAATTTATTCAAACTAATTTGAATCACCAGAGAGGGAAAAGACCAACTTGAGAAGCAAGTTAGCAGAAAAGATGAAAAAGGCAGAGAAAGTAGAAAAGAGGGGAACAACCCATGTGTTGTGAGAGCTGAGAGAGGAAAGGAAAACCCCCTACCTCCATCAGCCTCTCTATCCCAAAAAATAGAAAAATGTGTATAAAGGAAGGGACCATGTCACAAGAGCAGAAGCCCATCCACCACTCCCATCGACAGAACATCTCCTCTGCCACCAACTCTCCACCTCTTCTCCACCAACCACCAAGAACACCCAAGAACACCCAGGAAGAAGGACAAGAAAAGGATGCACACGATGAGCAAGCCGCTGGAGAAAGACAAGGCTGTGATGAACTGAAGCACAAGATCTTCCTCAATCTCAATCCACTCCTCTGCTTCTCCTGCTCCCTCAAGTTTTCAGTGAAGAACAGCCAAGCCTCTTCCTCTTTCTTTTCTTGTAATCTGTGCTAATTGTAGTGGATCATGCGTTAAGAAACAAAGTTGGTTATTTTCTTGGTTATTACAGTGAATTGAGTGACCCAGTTCTCTGAAATCTCTAAGTCTTGCTAGATTTGCTTTTTAACTGTTTGATCTGTCGAGTGTAAGGCAAGTCCCTGCACTCCTTTGTATGAAATCATATCCCTAGCCTCTCTCTGCTTGTTAACTCACTAACGAGGGGTTAACTCGACAAATGTCCTAGATGAAGGACTTAGGATCGGGAAGATAGGGCGTCAGATGAACTTGAAGGTAAAGTTAGTCGAAATAGGCGTGTGTCGAAAGTAAACTTGGGTGTTCAACCTGGCTTGCTTTCAATCTGGCCTACACCATCCTCTCCTGGCCCCTATATATAGATGGCCAGGTCTCAAGGATCGGGTAGGGTCCGATACATATTACAATATCGACATACGGTAAGAACTCGTATTCGACTATCATTACAATTGGGCCTAGCTTAACGGGCCGCAGGGGTACTCAACTAACGGGCTCTATTAACTATACCCTTATCAGTAGCCCCTGAGATTCTGCCAGAATTGTAGATTCGGGTTGAATCTCTAATCTTCAGATCTTCGACTTGATCAATTCTTCGACTTTATCTTCAAATCTTCGACTTGGTCTTTCGACTTATGATAATTTGTTCGCAAGGGGTCTTGATGAACAAGCCTGACAACTCTGACGGATCAAGAGGTCAGTTAACTGCCGGAACAGATACTTCTCACCTACTTCAAATTCAATCCCCTTGGACTTGAATTCGGGATACCGGTCAAACCCATTCTTTTGCCGCATTTAGGACTTACAAAGAATGAATCCCAGTGGTTCTCAGGGTACCTAGTGCGTCCACCAGGATTTTCTTCGCGTCGTAGACACGGATACATACCAGCAGAGCGCATCCATGTGCGTATACCAGGCCACACAGAACGGATCCCAGGGTCTTACCTTCGTGACAAGTCACGGCATTCGAGTTGCGTTGCGATAACGCAACTCGAGAATCTCATGTCGCAGTCAAATTTTGACTGAAAATATTCGGGTTTCTTCAACCATAAAACTTGCTCCCGATGGGAGTAACACTCCTGCACTTCTCCAATTATAATGCTTTGCCAAAAAATATCGTCGGGTGCGCACTCACCGCTCCCGATGGGAGTAGCCCCCGAGGCTATAGTCGAAAAAGGCTTTTTTCGAGTATAGGCTAAAAAATGTAGTATAATCCATCATACTTCAACTCGAGATACTTTAACTGCTATATACGTCATCTTCGAGATACTTTAAGAACATACTGTCATCGAATACTAATACACCACTTCCGAGAAAAGTTGTATTTACCATCTTTGAAAAAAGTAGCCCCCATGGCTATAATCGAAATTCTTGCATATATAGTCTTGTGCACCTATTTTGCACTTGTCGGCGCCATCTTTTCCTCTTTCTTTATGATATCAATGAATACGTCATTCTGTACCATTGCGAACCGTTGCATGGGCAATACTGTAAATTTCTCATTTTTTGACCGTTAGTGGGCTTACCGTTTCCTATCTTTGCGCCACGTCTCAACCCACGTTCCTTCTCCCAGAAGATATATAAAGGGGATCGTGGGGAGTCTTACTGTTTACCAGCTCTTTCTCTCCACCGCCTCCATTGCTGATCTCTTCTGTCTCCTCCTCTCGTGCATAGCCCCCGAGCGCACTTCGTACTGGATGCGCGTGAAACACCTGGCCACCAAGAACACCATGGCCAAGACTTCTGCCACCAACTGGGTGCGCTCCGCCATCACCAAGAAGGAGGTGGAGAAAGCCAGGGCGGACGGCCTCATCGCCGCCGAGGATTCCATCAAATTTCCTAGCACTAAGAGGATCCCGAAGCCCCCGAGCGGTTATCGGGTAATGTTTCTTGCTTTCCTCCTCCGCGGTTTCTCTCTTCCTGCCCACGAGTTTCTCCGTGGGCTTCTATTTGTCTATGGTGTGCAGCTCCATCAGCTCACACCGAATTCCCTTCTGCACATCACCTGTTTCGTGACCCTCTGCGAGTCATTCTTGGGCATTGAGCCCCACTTCCTTCTTTGGAGGTCAATCTTTCGGCTCCGCCCCAACGTTGCTTTGGCCAGGAAACCCGAACTGGGTGGAGCCGTCGTTTCTGTGCGCCCTGAGGCGCAATACTTTGAATTTTCCATGGCTGCATCTGTCCAAGGGTGGAGAACAAAGTGGTTTTATATCAAGGACCGCAAATCCTCTCCTGAAGATGAATATGGCCTTCCTCCCTTTGACGCTTCCCAGGAGGTAAAGAAATTGGCATCGTGGGATACGCTCCCCTCAGATGCAGAAGTCGAAGAAATTCTTCCTCTTCTTTCCTGCATCAAGGCTTTAAAAGGAGGTTAAGGAGGTGCTCTGTCGGGTATGCAACTCATGGCGTTTTTCATTCAACGTCGAGTTCAACCCCTACAACACCGCCTTACCAAACTTTGGAATTACTCCGGCTTGGAAGATCCTACCCGCGTATCTGAAGATTTGATATCGAAAGAAGATGTCGACAAGCGAGTCAGGAATCTCACCAAGCTCACCAAAGATCATGCAGTTGCGGATTTAACCGCTAATTTTTTCAACTCCGTGCACCCTCTGCCTGAGGTATGTATCGTCGCGTTCACTTGTTGTCAAACTTTGCTTGTTTCTATTTGCGTTATTCTGTGCCTATGCACTCTGCTGACTTATTTATATGCAGGGTCATCAATTCCTTGTTTCTCGTCCTCCTCTTCCAGAGGCGGGGCCTCTACCGGCTGATCTAGCCTCTCCTGCGTCTGAAGCCCCCGAGGCTGACAAAAGTTAGGACGGAGATGATGTCGAAGAATCTGAAGAGGAAACTAGCTCGTCGACATCGCCTCCTCCTACACTTCCTGAAGATGTTGATGTCGACAAGAAAAGGAAGCGTGTCGACGAAATCGCTTCATCAAGTTCTGCAGCGGCTGGTAAAGCCCCTGTTCTTGCAGAAGATATGGAGTACTTCGATATGGTAGCATCGTAAGTATTTTATGCGAGTTCTTCAATTGCACTGTTCTTGCCCTGTTTCCATAATTTATGTTCTTCATGCAGTGATGATGAAGAGCCACCAGCATATGCGACAGCTGCTCCCCCAACTTCTCCTGCGGCCACTGATGAACCCATTGAGCCAGATATTGCGCCGAGGGCTACCAGGTCTTCTGTGAAGAAGGTTCCTCAAGCCTGATACCCCAAACGCTCAAAGAAGGCCAAAGAACCCGAAGTTTCTCTAGAAGCCCATGCATCTACGGTTTCTTCTGACGATGTGAGCAATTCTTTCTTCCTTGCTTTCCTTTCGTACACGTCTGCTCTTACACACTCCTTTTCTCAGGCTTTATTGAAGAGATTCATCGCCCTAGGCACTGAATGTGCTGAGTACCTAAAGGTTGCGAAAGCTTTCGAAGGTATCTTCGACATCCATTCATGGTTTTTCCACCTTGCATATCTTGTGCTATTTTTCTGACTTCCTTTCTTCTTCCATTTTAGCTGCTCTAGCCACAGCCAATGCCCGGATTGCGTTGCTGGAAGCGGAGCTCCGTGCTTCTCAGAAAGCTTACGATGTTGCGGCTACTGCCAAAGCAAATGCTGAGAAGTCGCAGAAATCTGCGCTTGGTAAGGCGAAGAAAGCTGAAAAAGCTTTAGCTGATGCCAATAGAGATCATGCCCAACGAGAGCAAGCCGTGGCGGAGCGTCTCCACACAATATCCACTGCTGTTGAAAGTAAGTGTTTCGCCTTGTCTCCTATTTTCGACTTCTGTTGCACTGCTGCTTATGTTGACATCTTCCTCCTTCTTTTCTTTTCTACCTCCTTTGTGTCGTGCAGGCTTTACTGGGGTATCTCCATCGGCCCTGCAACCGGACGGTGACCCTCTAATGACTGCGGTTAACTTACTCAAGGAAAACTGGATATCTATCCAAGAAACTTTCGAGTTAGTTAGCCGCGTCCTTTCAAGACTCTTTGTCGGGTTATGGCCGAAGAAAAGGGCAACAGTTCCGAAGGACAACTTGAGTGAACTTGCCAAGTCCTTCGACACAACTGAAGACCCTACTCTCCAGCTGAAAGGACTTTCGATTAAGCGTGGCGCCGAGGGTGCTATTGCACTTTCTCTTGCGCACGGTACGAATTTCGACTGGGAGAGGGTTAGCTCCCCTCATGGACACACTCGAGATGAGATGAAGGCTTTCTTTGAGAAGGCGAAGAAGTTGGCGCCTGCGTTGTTGACAACTATTTCCCCTTCAGCAGCTTCTGCGGTGCCTGCCGCACCATCTCCAGCAACTGAAGGACCAGTGCCACCGCCGACTTCCGGCGAGGAAGTTGCCGTGCCCTCTTCTGCCACGGAGCACAATGCTGAGGTGGCGTAGACTCGGCTTTCTTTGTAGCTTTTAGTTTTCTCCTTTTGGATGCAAAAACTTTAGTTGGGTGCAACCCGAGAACCTTAGTCATAGGGTGTTGCACTTATGTAAATATATTTCTGGCGTATGAAGTATTATACTGTCTCTCTGAAATGTTTCTTCTTTCTTTCCCCTTTGGCTTGCAGTCGATGCGCACCAATGATCCTTTGACTCACGGTCCTGCTCCTTCTTCTACCCGTGCGTTCGGTTCTCAGATTTTGTCGACTCCTAGTCAATGCAATCAGTGCGCAGAATATTCGTCAAGGATTTCTGACCTTGAAGCTCGCTTGACTTCAGCTAAACGCCAAGCTCAGATGGCGTTTGATAAGGCTAGCAAAACTTCTGCCCTGATGAAGCAGGTATCGATTCTTAGTGATGAAGTATCCAGCTTGACGGCAAAGATTTTGCATCATGAAGAATGCAACTCTTTTATTCTTGGTATCGTCGAATCCGCCTGTGAAATGTTGCGATGTGAGCTTCTTCTCGACTTATTTTCTTCTTTTTGTACTATTACTCTTGTAATATCCTTTGCCCATCTAGGCACTTGCTTGGACTTCGCTGCTGAAGATCGTCGGGTTACCGAACGAAGCACAGCTCTGGAGAAGATGTCCGCAGGTGTTGAAAATTTATGGTCTGAACCTCGACGCCAAAGCGCTATTGTATTGCTTCAGGACCGTGCCCAGCATATTGGCGAGGCAGTGGATGGCTGTAGGAGAGCTCTCGTGACTATGCACTCGGTGATGCTTCCTCGCAATCCTCTGCCTGCTACTTTTCCATTGCTCCTTGATGTTTTTAGGTCCAGCCAGCGAATCCATCGGTTGATAGAACTGAACCTAGTAGCAGGTGCCAACTTTGCACTTGGGTGGATACGCAAGTGGCAGCCAAGACTCAATTACCGTTCTATGTCGCTGAGCTATCCTCCTGGTGGGGCAAGCCTTCGAGTACACTTAGAGAGTACCTTACAGCCTGCCCGACGAATTATAGCCAGGTTGTTGCAAGAAGACTCCGCATTTTTCCGCGAGTTTCACTACTTAGACCCTTTAGGTGTAGATGATTCTGACAACCCGATGTTGTAATATACTTTTGTGTGTGTAACGCGAGAGTATTGTATTTCGTGACTTTATGACGAAAATTTGTTCTCAGAGCGTTATTGTATGACTCGTGCGTTTGCCGCATTTTTTCTTTGAAAGACTCGTAAACTCGAATATGAGGAACGTTTTGTCTTCATTATATTCGCGATGTAAGATACATGAGGTGACCCAAGAGATCCGGCCTATGGCCCGTGTTCTGGATCTAGAGGGCATTGCCCCTGGTATAACTCGTGGCTATTACAGCCTTATTCTTCTACTCTACTGTGCTTTTGATGCTTATGCTGTCGTAGCTTTCTCCTCTTCTCCTGTATTTTTGTCCTCTTTTGATGTTCCTATTCGCGGTTTCTTCATCTCTGGCTCCGCAGCGTGTCATTCGAGTGGTTTGACGCCTTCTGTTGTCGTGCTTTTCGCCTTCTCTGCGTAGTTGGCTATCATGCCGAAGTTTTGCGCCATTTTGTGGAACTCCCTGTCACAGAGATCTGAAACTTCAAAACTTCCTTTCACTGTAATTATTCCCCTTGGTCCTGGCATCTTAAGTACCAGATATGTATAGTGAGGTACTGCCATGAATCGCGAAAACGCGGGTCGTCCGAGGATCGCGTGATATTGAGATGGCCAGTCCATGACTTCAAAATCTAGCTTTTCTCTTCTGTAGTTTTGTCGGTTGCCGAAGCAAACGTTGAGTGCTATTCGACCCAATGGGTAATTGGCACTTCCTGGCACGATTCCATGGAAGGAACAATCTGTTGGCTTCAGGAACTCTAGTGATATGTGCATTGCTCGGAGTGTTTTCGCGTATATCAGGTTAATTCCACTCCCTGCATCCATGAATATTCTGTCGACATCATACGCGCCGATTTGAGCTTTGAGTACCAAAGGCGCGTTTCCTGGCCGAGGTACTGTTATAGGGTGATCTTCTCTGTTGAACTCTATTGGTTGTTCTGACTAGTGTAGATACTCCGTTGTAGCTGGAGGTGATATGACTGCTAGGTTGACTTGTCGAGTTATGCTCTTCTCTTCTTTGTTCGACTTGGGTACAGGTTGTATCATTGCTGTGATGTGTCCTTTTGATGGAACGTACCCTTCGTCGTCGTCGTGTCCCTGATTTTGCTGGTCTTGTCCTTAAGGAGATCCATTGTTTCCTTGCTGCTTTGCCGGAGGGTTGTTGCTTCCTTCGAATCCTTGTCGCCTTGCTTCGATTTGCTTGTTTACTGCCGCCTCTTGAAGTTTTAAGAATGTTGTGCAATCTTTCATTGCATGCCTTGATACTCGCTTCCCATCGACGAACGCTGAGTGTATATGACAAGGTCCATTGAGCATGTCTTCTGGCGAGGGGTTGTATTCTCTGGATTCTCTTACGGGGAATTTTTTATAGTCCTCTTTTCCGTAACTTCGATATCCTGAACTTCTTCGATCACTTCCTTGATAGTTGTTGTCTTTGTATCCTGCGGCGACTTGACTATGAGGGCCATAGTTGTCGAAATTTCTGGACCGTCTCTTTGACTTCCATATCTATTTCTTCTATCATCTTCTGGAGATCGCGTCCTTTTGTTGTTGCACGCATCTTCTCCATCTGCGAATCTGTTTGCTGTGTCCATGAGGTCTGACACTGTTTTCGGCTTGATTCTACCCATCTCCTCGACTATGTCTCTTCGTCTTAATCCAATGATGAACGCATCTATTGCTCTTTCGTCTGAAACTTCGACTGCTGAATTTTTGATAAGGCTCCATCTTTGGATGTATGCCCGTAGTGTTTCGTCGCGTTGTTGCACACATGCTTTGACTTCTTCTATTGATGCTGGTCGTTTGTATGTCGACCTGAAGTTGCTTGTAAATTGCTTTGTGAGGTCTTCCCAGCTTCCAATAGATTCTTTCTCTAGTTTGCTCAACCATGACCTTGCTGCGCCGGTGAGGTGTAGTTGCAAACTTTGCATTGCTGTTTCTTTGGTTCCTCTTAATATTTGAACTGCTTGTAAGTAATCTGCGAGCCATGATTGTGGTTCCTGTGATCCATCGTATTTTTGCTGATCATGAGGTAGCTTGAATCCCTTAGGAACTGGAGTGGTGCGAACCCTGCGGGTAAAGCATGACGCCCCCATCTCTTTCTCGTCGTCTTCATAGTCACGTTTTTCATTGGGGGATCGCGATCTTCGAGTTCCACCGTGCTGTTTTGGTGATGGCGATCGAGATCGATGCTTGCTGCTTCTGCGCCTAGGACTATTGTGACGGCGAGGTGACCTTGCTTTGTGCACTTCCTTGTGGTGATATACTTCTTCTCCTTTTGCTGATAGCTTGTGGCCCACCATGTTGAGTCCGTTCAGTGCTGCTCTATGCATATGTTCTCTAGGATCTCCTGGGCTTGGGCGAGTTGTAAGTAGATATGCTTGTGCTGCCACTAGTGCTGCTTCAGGAGTTTTTGGTAGGATGTTTCCCTGCTCGTCGACCGATAGGAAGGACGAGTCGAGGTTTTTAGAAATACTTTGCCTGTCGGAGTACTCGAGGTTATCGTACCTTGAACCGTGTCGACGATTTTTCCTTGCGTTGTTGTATGATGCGTCGCTTCGTGCTTTTCGAGCAGCTTCGCTAGCTGCAATGGCTGAATCTTTTCTTCTTTGTATCTCTGTTTTCTCCTTTGCTAATTGCTTGGCCTGCTGCCTTAGGGCGTAGTGATACCCTAAAAGCAGGTTTTTGCTGGAATTTGATGGTATTGGCGTGCCGTGTTCTACGGCTTCTCTTATTATCCTCCATTCGTCGACTGATAGTCGAATTTTCTCCCTGGTTGTGAGGGATTCTTGTGTTTGCCCTTCTGCTAGGTGATTTGCTCCTCTGTCGATATTTGCTGGGTTTAGTACTGGATTGTCGTTTTCGTCGAATTCTTCTGAGTTATCTCCTATGATGGCGAGCACCTGGCATTGTTTGCCGATGTTACCCTTAAAGCTTGAGAAGATCGAGTTACTATCCTCAGAAAGCTCTAATCCCGTCTTCCATGTATCTGTTGACTTGTTCGCAATGTCGTCGAGGCAGATCGTAATATCCTCGAGTTGGACTCCTATGTCAAAATTTCCCTTTTCTCCGTTGTCTTCTGCGATCTTTCCTTTTTGCACTTCCTCTGGGCTGACCGGCGAGTTTACCTCGCTGGAAGAGCCTTTGGAATATTCCATTACTGCTGTTGTCTTGAACTCACTTGCCGACAGATCTTGTTTCATCGGATCTGAGAGGCGAGATGAACCCGAAGGTCCGATGAGGATGTTTAAGCTTCCGATTGTCAACTCCATCTCTTGATTTTCATCGATTTCTGTACTGCTGTTGGCTAAAAGCGAAAAAGCCGTCGAATTCATGATTCCAACGCCCAAGATCCCCACAGTCGGTGCCAATTGACGAGGGGTTAACTCGACAAATGTCCTAGATGAAGGACTTAGGATCGGGAAGATAGGGCGTCGGATGAACTCGAAGGTAAAGTTAGTCGAAATAGGCGTGTGTCGAAAGTAAACTTGGGTGTTCAACCTGGCTTGCTTTCAATCTGGCCTACACCGTCCTCTCCTGGCCCCTATATATAGATGGCCAGGTCTCAAGGATCGGGTAGGGTCCGATACATATTACAATATCGACATACGGTAAGAACTCGTATTCGACTATCATTACAATTGGGCCTAGCTTAACGGGCCGCAGGGGTACTCAACTAACGGGCTCTATTAACTATACCCTTGTCACTCACAGAGTTCTTTCTTGACAAACAAGAAAGCTGTGATCTTTGTGTTAAAACTTTTCTTCTTACTAAAACCCTAAAAAGATCTTGGCTTGCATGACTAGTCTCTGCTTGCCCGTGAATTGCACCATCTTTCCCTGTCTAAAACTTGCTTAGATCCTCGAGAGACTTTGGCTTGACAACCCAAACCTTTCAAGTTAATTTCTGAACTTTCACTCTTCCTAAAACCCTCTCAAAACCTCTTGTTCCGACAGTAAAACCCCCACCTTTCAGAATTTGCTTAGCTTCTGAAAATAAAGAACCTTTCTTCCCTTGTTGATCCCTGTGGAGAGAACGATATAAAACCCCCACTAATCTAGAGTGATCAATAATAACATGATATATTTTCTTATCATCTATATAAGCATACTTAAGATCATCAGGTAAAGGTTTTAATTCAAAAATAGGATCTTCCTTAGGTGGCAAAGTGGTACCAAGATCCTCCACAGGTAAATTGTGCTTAATCAACGATGGTTGACGAAGGAAAATATCGTCAATCTCTTCTCTTTCCTTCCTGTAAACATCACTTTCATGGTCCTCCATGAATTGCTGCAAAGCATTATTAGGAGCAAGAGCAATAGAAGCAAGCTATTCAACTCGAAAATTTTCATTAGGCATGTCATTTTCATAAGAAGTCTTAGCAAACTTAGAAAAATTAAACTCATAAGATTCTCCATTAAAATTAGTGAAAATTTTCTCCTTCTTACAGTCTATCATAGCACCACAAGTATTCAAAAAGGGTCTACCAAAAATAATAGGACAAGTTTTACTAGCTTCCGTACCAAGTACTAGGAAATCAGTAGGATATTTAGTCTTACCACATAGAACTTCCACATCTCAAACAATAACAAGAGGCCAAACAGTCTCTCTGTTAGCAAGCTGAACAACCACATCAATCTCCTCAAGTTCACAAGGGCCAATCTCATGCATAATTTCTCTGTAAAGCTCTAAAGGAATGGCACTTGAACTTGCACCAATGTCACATAAACCATAATAGCAGTGATCTCCAATCCTGACAGAAATAACAGGAACACTTGTTTTCCTATGCCTATTAGGATGTGAAATAATGTTAGTAGCATCTTCACAAAAGATAATATGTTCATCCCCTACATCTTTAGTAACAAGGTCCTTCACTATAGCCACAGGAGATTTAATAGTAATTTGCTCATCAGGTTCTACAGCTTTCTTAGTACTTTTATTAGACACACTTACCAAAGTAGAATGCTCTTTTACCTTAGCAGGGAAAGGTGTCTTCTCAAAATAAGGTTCAGGCAAAATGCTATCAACAGTACAAACTTTAGTAGCTGCAGCAGGAATATGACTAATGGAGTCTTTATAAGGCGCATGATATTTGTTCCAATCTTTCTTTGGAACATCAAGATAAGAGACAAAAGCCTTAAACCAGTTAGCAAGTATTTGAGAATCAAGACCATAAGCAGTGCTAATATTATGAAAGTCATTGGTTCCCATAAAACCTTTAATGCATTCATAATCATAATTTATACCTGACTTCCTACCTTTGTTGTTTTCCCATCCTTCAGCATTTTCTTGGATACGGTCAAGAAGTTTCCACTTAGCATCTTCTTTTATATGAGTAAATGATCCAAAATAGGAAGCATCCAAATAATCCTTATCATGAAGAGTAAGCCTCGCATAAAAATTATCAATAACAATATTACTGGGGAGCTCATGAATGGGACATTTGAGCATTAGTAACTTCAATCTCCCCCACGCTTGGGCAATACTCTCTCCATCATGAGGCCAAAAGTTATATATTCGATTACGATCTTTATGAATTTCTCTTGGAGGATAAAACTTGGAATAAAAGAGAGGCACAATTTCCTCCCATGCAATAGATGGACCATCTTTAAGCAGCCGATACCACTCCTTAGCTCTGCCTTTCAGTGATAAAGAGAATAGCTTCCTCTTAACTTTGCTTGATGAAATACCTGCACACTTGAACAACTCGCATAATTCATGTATAAAGAGTAAGCGATCACCCGGATGGACAGTTCCATCCCCAGAATAGCAGTTATTCATAACACGTTCAACAATTTTCATAGGTATTTTAAAAGGATCTAACTGAGCAGGTGGTGGTGGTGGTGGTTCATCCACATGTGCAGCAGTGGTAGTAATTTTCCCGAATAGGAACCCAAATGGAGAACTCTCCATAGCAAAATAAAATAAAAAATAAAAATAAAAACAATACTCACAGCGACGGTTACCTTTACCAATTCCACTCTTCAATAGCGCTTCACTCCCCGGCAACGGCGCCAGAAAATAGTCTTGATGACCCACAAGAATAGGGGGTGTATCGTAGTACTTTCGATAAATAAGAGTGTCGAACCCAACGAGGAGCGGAAGGTGTTGACAAGTGGTTTTGATCAAGAATTCACTGTAAATACTAGCAAACGGGTTTTCAGGGGTATTTGGTAATGCAAATAAATAAAGTACGAGTAAATAAAAGACAATAGTAATAATTGCTGCAAGTGGCCCAATCCTTTCTAGAGCAAAGGACAAGCCGGTTGTGTAACTTATAATAACCAAACGTTCTCGAGGACACACGGGAGTTTCTGTCAAGTGCTTTTGCTTCATGCCGCTAAATAATCTTTATTGGTTTGATAAGTGTTATGGGAGTGAACCTGTGCTAGCGCACTACCCTTACTAGGATAAATACACACTTGTGATTATACCCCTTGCAAGCATCCGCAAATACAAGAAAGTAATTAAGATAAATCTAACCACAGCCTTAAACTCTAAGATCCTACGCTCCCTGGTGTAATGGTTTCCTAACAGAGGTTTAGGTTTCTGTCACTCCAGCAACCCCACAATTAGTAGCCAAATACACAATGCATCTCACTAGGCCCATAAATGGTGAAGTATCATGTAGTCGACGTTCACATGACACCACTAGTGAAATAGCACCACAACAAATAAATATCAAACCATTAAATATTACTCAACATAATTCCACTACTAGCGACTTGACTTCTCCCATGTCCTCAAGAACTAAACAAACTACTCACAAGACATCATATGGATCATGATCAGAGGTGAAATAATGGTAAATAATAATCTGAACTTAAACCTTAATTCAACGGTTCCACTCAATAGCATCAACCACAAGAGTAATCAACACCGGGAAAGTTTCCCCTAAGAATTTGACAAGATTCAACTCAAGATGTTACAGCGGGATGGCGTGGTGATGGTGGAGATGAAGGTGCTGGTGATGAGGATGATGGTGATGATGATCCCGATGAAGTCCGGTGCCATGGTGATGACGATGGCGACAATCTCCCCTCTCCGGGGAGGAATTTCCACGGCAGATTTCTGCCTGCCAGAGAGTTTTTCTCTCTCTGGTGTTTTCCACCCTGTAGAGGTGGCGGTGTCTATCTCTGCGCCCCCCCTTGACTTAGGTTTTCGGGGACGATGAAATACGCGAAGGGGCGATGGCAGAAGTGGGCCAGGGTGGCCACACAACAGGCCAGCGTGGCCAGGGGTCAGGCCGTACCCCCTATGTGTGAGCCTGTCCCGTGGCCCCTCTCGACTCCTCCTTCTGGCTTCTTCAGTCTTCTGGTAAAATATAATTTTCTGGTATTTTTCTGGAATTTCCTGATCTTCCGAAATATGGTGTCTTGATAGTCCTTTTTCTAGCAGCATCCTAACTCCGGCAGCAAATCCTCCAATGATCATCAAACATGTAAAAACAGAGGAAACAACATAAGTATCATCTCTAAATATGAAATATATCAATGAATAACAGTAAATTATAATACAAAATAGTGATGCAAAATGGACGTATCACATCCCCACATTTAAGCGTTGGGCTCGCTCCTACGCAGCCCTTCTGGGAGCCACGAGAGAGAGAGAGAGAGAGATAAGGAGGTGGAGAGAAAGGTGGGTGGCACATGGAGAAGGAGAGGAGAAGAGAGCTCCTCAAAGGAACTCCCCTCAATCTATTGTGTGCTCTCCTCCTCCTAGGGGTCTCCTTATATAGACGGATGGGGGGAGACTTGCCCCTTCCCCAAGGCAAGGGGCCGGCGGCCAAGGGTGGGAAACCCTAACCCTAGGGCATCCTAGGATATCGCTAGCCTAGTCGGCACCCTCCCTATTCGGCCCACCCACCAACCCTAGGGCACCCCAGACCCTTATCCAATAAGGAGGGCGCCTAGGCCTAGTTGGGCTTCCCTCCGGAGGAGCCCAACAAGGTGGGCTGCATTTTATTTATTAAATAAATAATCATATTTAATATTAATTCATTTTATTAATACTGAATCATTATTTACTTAATTGCCATTACTCCAAAACTCTTCCGGAACCCTCCGAACGACTTTTGGAGCACCATAGAACTTTTCTGTCCCTCTCGTGTCAATACTCCAACAATTCCAAATGCACCAAAAACCATCGCATACATCATCAAACCCCTAAGTGTATTACCCCATGGTTCAGGAATACTCCAGACATTACCGAGACTCCTCTCCGGTTAATGATCATTAGCGAGACCAGGATGTCCATAATGACCCCTGTGCATTCACGAAGGTCTTTCGTTGTTGAACCGTAAACATTGATGTCATATTCCTTTTGTTTCTGTGATACTTGCAATATCCGAGACTTGATCGTCGGTATCTCCATACCTAGTTCAATCTCTTTACCGACATTGCTATTTACTAGTTCCGCGATGTTCCATCCCCGTGACCTAGTCACATGTTGCAACATTGGATGAAATCTTGCTGAGTGGGCCTAGAGTATCTTTCCGTCATGCGGATGAACAAATCCTACTCTTGATGCATACGCCTCAACATACTTCATTGGAAAACCAAGAGACACATTTTCATTCAATCCTATTGCGGTAATGACGGTTGATGCAATCAAAGTTGCCTCCGGAAGAAGTGATTAAACATGATCTCACGGTCTAAGGATTAGGTTACAACATTTCTTATTATCACAACATGAACATCGTGACACGATCGTGTTACATAATAATATTGGGTATGTCCATCATGGCATTTACACAATGGCATGAACCTCATTGTCAATTGACGTATTTATCACATCATCCGGAAACTGATCATCAATGATGAATGAGCTAGTATAGAGGTTTACTAGGGACTCTGGTTTGTTTAATACCACACGTGCATTGGTGTTTTCCGACTGACACAGTATTAAACTTATCATGAACTAAATGAAATATGCAAATAAACCGTTTATTATTTTCATCTAGGGCATATTTCATTCAAGTGGTTCTCTTCATAGGAAATTTTTGTTTTCTATGCTGCGAACCCTTCAGGTTTATATTCGGGTCACAGTCCATGAAGATTATGGCCCAAGATAAGAGCCGAAGGATTATGGATTCGAATATAGAAACTACAATGTAAACCGACATAATCTTTGAGTTTGTATCGCACCCGACCCGAACTCGAAGACCTATCCACCTATATAAGGGGCCAGGAGGAGTCGGCGGGAGGACACGTTGATATCAAGCTTGTAAACCCCAAATTATGTCTCATCAATACAATCATATTTGCCGTGTTTGTCTGCTTTTACCTTCGAATTCATCTAATGCTGACGAGGGGTTAACTCGACAAATGTCCTAGATGAAGGACTTAGGATTGGGGAGATAGGGCGTCGGATGAACTCGAAGGTAAACTCAGTCAAACAAGGTGGCTATGAAAGTAAACGTGGGTGTAAAACCTGGCTTGCTTTCAATCTGGCCTACACCGTCCCCTCCTGGCCCCTATATATAGGTGGCCAGGTCTCGAGGATCGGGTAGGGTCCGATACAGATTACAATATCGATATACGGTAAGAACTCGTATTTCGTCTAGTATTACAATTGGGCCTAGCTTAATGAGCCTCAGGGGTACTCAACTGACGGGCTCTATTATCTATACCCTTGTCAGTAGCCCCAAGATTCTACCAGAATTGCAGATTCAGGTTGAATCTCTAATCTTTAAATCTTCGACTTGATCATTTCTTTGACTTCTTCATATCTTCAAATCTTCAACTTGGTCTTTCGACTTATTTTCATTATAATACCTCGCAAGGGGTTTTGATGAGCAAGCCTGACAACTCTGATGGATCAAGAGGCCACTTAACTGCCGGAACAGATACTTGTCACCTACTTCAAATTCAATCCCCTTGGACTTGAATTCGGGAAACTGGTCAAATCCAATCTTTTGCCGCATTTAGGACTTACAAACAATGAATCCCAGTGCGTCCACCAGGAATTTCTTCACGTCGTAGACACGGATACATACCAGCAGAGCGCATCCATGTGCGTATACCGGGCCACACAGGACGGATCCCGGGGTCTTACCTTCGTGATAAATCACGTCATTCGAGTTCTAGTCGTGATGACGCAACTCGAGGATCATATGTCGCAGCCTTGTTTGACTGTTTCAGAATATAAAATATTTGAGTTACTTAAATTGATAACAAGGTCGCTCCCGATGGGAGTAATAGATCTTTTTTGATTGTTCTTTCACCTTTTTTTTTGCTTCAGTACTCATGAATAAATATCATTGGGTGCGCGCCCAGCGCTCCCGATGGGAGTAGCCCCCGAGGCTATGGCCAAAATTTTCGGGTATAGGCTCAAGAAAATAGATAAGTATACTTTTTGTACTTCTTCGTGCATCAATTGTCGACTTCTTTCACTTATGCAATGTATTCCTTTTCTTTGAATGTCACAAGCCCCCGAGTTGAAGACGGGGTAAACTTGTGCTTCTTTGACAGATATTTTTTGTACTTCCTGCTTCTTTATTTTTTTGCTGTGTTTTTTTTCCTTCTCTTCCTTCATCCTCTTTTTTCTATTGTTCTTCTCTTCTTTTTTTATGCATCCTTTTCCTGGATACATTGACCTGTCTGTTATCGTCTGCTCTGGGCAGCATATAAGAGCCTATGACTATATTTTGACCCTTGTAAAGGCCCATTATATGTGCTTATAAATAAAGCACGTCTGGCAATAAGTAAAACCCTAATCCAGTATTTAGCTTTTTTGCCGCACCATCTTCCTCCTCTCAAACTCATCTAGGGTTTCTTTTCCCAACTCCTGCCTCCATGGCTGATGCAAGTGGATCTCGCTTGAACCTTGGCACCCCGGTGGAGAAGCGGGGCCGCGGCCACCCTCGCGGCCACCCTCGTGGCAGTAAAAACAAGGCTTCAACTGATGCTTTGGTGGCTTCGTCGTCCGCTCTGGTGAAGCGGCGCCCCGGCCGTCCGGTTGGGAGCAAAAACAAACCCAAGGTGCCTTTAGCTGCACCTGGTCCAAGTGCTCCTTCTGCTAACGCGTCTTCTCCTCCGCCCAGATTCTTCTCGTTCTTCTGCATCGCCGGCCCGCAATGCCGTGAAATTCAGCGTCTCCATCTGAATTTTACCAAGTTTATGGATGGGCGAGAACTGCGGGAAGCTGTTCTTCGCGAGCACTCTAGGGGAGGAACTCCCTACGAAGTGGAAGTCTGGTACGACGGCGCTGGTGAACAATACTTCAAGGGCGGCTGGTCACAATTTGCAGAGGACCATGACCTCCATCAGGGTTTTTTCATGACTTCGACATCCACGTTGGGACGTCGAAGTTCGACATGAAAGTCTATGATTGCACCCAATGCCAGAAGGAGTATGAAGCCGAAGTACATTTTCACTGATTTCCTTTCTATGTAATCTGCTTCCCTGGTTGTATTTCTCCAGATTATCTGTAATCAGTAATCATGCCTTTACTACGTGTTTTCTTTAGTAATAGACCATGGGAACAAAATCTTGTTCCGAGGTGTGTATATTAACATTTTATCGGGTTCCTTTGAACCATTTATATAGCTGCCAAAATATCGGGTTGTGATCAACCTTGTAGTATGTCGAGGATAACAACCATAGTACTTGATAATAACCTGTTACTCTATATTTCATACGACTCGAGGGTCCAAGCCCCCGAGTGGAAAAAAATGAAATGTTTACATATATTGTCGAGTTGACCCAAGGAACCTGACCTATGGCCTCATGTTCTGGGTTCAGAAGGTCAGAACTCGAAGAAATCTTATGTCGTCTATGCGTAGAATCATCGTAGTTGCTCTGCATTCCATGGGTTACTCTCGTTTTGCCCCATTTTTTTGTCTTGTAGTCGATAGGCTTCTCCTGGTATCACTTCTGTCACGATGTAAGGTCCCACCCATGGGGACTCGAGTTTTCCATGCCCATCTTGCTTGAGTCGTAAGACTAGGTCTCCCACTACGAAAGATCGTGGACGAACTTGACTGCTATGGTAATTTCGCAGGCTTTGCTAATATTGAGTGGCCCTGGCTAGTGCTACATCCCTTGCCTCGTCGAGCGCATCGACATCGTCCTGAAGTGCCTCTGTAGAAGTTGTCTCATCATATGTCGCGATTCTTGGAGCTTCATGCGTGATTTCTACTGGAAGCACGGCTTCTGCGCCGTGGACCAGGAAGAAAGGTGTTTCTTGAGTAGCAGCGTTGGGCGTAGTTCGCAGACTCCAGAGCACGGAGGGTAATTCGTCTACCCAAGCGTGCTTGGCTTTCTCGAGGGGTGCCAACAGTCGTTTCTTTATCCCGCTACATATTAAGCCATTGGCTTTTTCGACTTGTCTGTTGGTCTTTGGATGTGCTACGGATGCAAATTTCAATTTGATTCCCAATCCTTCGCAATAGTCCTTGAACTCTTTTGACGTGAAATTTGTACCATTGTCTGTGATGATGCTGTGTGGCACTCCAAAGCGAAAAACTATAGACTTTATGAAGTTTATTGCTGCTTTAGAGTCTTGAGTTGTTACTGGGGCTGCTTCTATCCACTTTGTGAACTTGTCGACTGCCACCAGCATATAGACATGCCCTCCAGGCCATGATTTGTGCAATTTCCCCACCATGTTGAGACCCCACTGCGCAAAGGGCCAAGATAGTGGTATTGGTTGTAATTCTGCTGCTGGCGCATGCGGCCGAGATGCGAACCTTTGACATGCTTCACACTTTCGAACTATGTCTTTTGCGTCCTCGATGGCTGTTAACCAATAGAATCCTGCTCGAAAGGCTTTGGCTGCGATAGCTCTGCTACTTGCGTGATGTCCGCATACTCCTGCATGGATATCCTTTAAGATTTCTTGTCCTTCTTGAGGAGTGACGCATCGTTGCAAGACGCCTGATATACTTTTCTTATATAATTTTCCCTGTAACACGACGAAAGCCTTGGATCGCCGTATTATCCTTTTGGCTTCTACCGTGTCTTCGGGTAGTGTTTTGTTTATCATGTACGCCAGATATGGATGAATCCAAGTTTCTTCTATCATCATGACTTCTTCTGGTTCTGCTGCACTTATTTTTCTAGCCCCTGAGCCTGTTGCTTGTCCCTCTGTAGTCGAGGTTTTGCTATTCTTTATTGATCGCTCTATTATTTCCTCCCAGAAAACTCCTTGTGGTACAGGCAAGCATTGGGACCCGATATTTGCTAAATTGTCGGCTTCCTCATTGCTGGCTCTGCTGACATGCGAAACTTCGCATCCATCGAATGTTCCTTCGAGATAGTAGTATAAGTTTTGGTATGCTATCATGTTGTCGCTGATGGCGTCGCATTTGTTCATTACTTGCTGGACGACAAGGTTCGAGTCTCCAAATATTTTAAGTCGAGTTGCTCCACAAGCTTTTGCCATTTTCATTCCATGGAGCAACGCCTCATATTCGGCTTCGTTGTTAGAAGCTTTGGGAAAACTCATCCGTAACACATATTTCAATTTGTCGCCTTGCGGCGATATCAGGACTACGCCTGCTCCTGCGCCTTGGATTCTTTTTGAGCCGTCGAAATACATCGTCCAAACACTCGATAAATCTGGAGGACCTGCACTTTGTAATTCCAGCCATTCTGCTGTGAAGTCTGGCAGAATTTGTGACTTGATTGCCTTTCGCTTTTCGTACGTGATGTCCAGGGGTGATAATTCAATTCCCCATAAGGAGACACGTCCTATTGCCGAAGGGTTGTTCAATATATTGGAGAGTGGTGCTTCGTTGACCACTATAATTGGGTGCACCGCCAAGTATTGTCGTAGTTTCCGAGCTGTTGTGAAAACACTATATGCGAGCTTTTGATAGTGCGGGTACCTTTGCTTTGTTGGAGAGAGTACCTCGCTGATGAAATATACTGGCCTCTAGACGTCGTGAGCTTTTCCTTCTTCACTTCTTTCGACTACCAGTACTGTACTCACCACTTAATGTGTTGCCGCAATGTATAGTAGTAGTGGTTCTTTTTTCATTGGTGCGACCAACACTGGAGGTGTGGAGAGCACTTTTTTCAACTGTGCGAAGGCTACATCCGTTTCTTCTGTTCATTCGAATTTATCATCTGATTTTTTCATGAGCGCGTAGAAAGGTAGTGCTTTCTCTCCCAATCGAGCCACAAATCGACTCAGCGCCGCGACGCGTCCTGCGAGCTTCTGTACGTCGTGTAGCTTTGTTGGTTTTCCCATTGTTAATATTGCTTGGATCTTTTCTGGGTTTGCCTCTATTCCTCTTGCTGATACTAAGAACCCCAAGAGTTGCCCTGCTGATACACCAAAAGAGCATTTTGTCGGGTTGAGCTTGAGCTTGTACCTGTTCAGGTTGTCGAAAGTTTTTGCCAGGTCGCTGATCAGAGACTCTTCCTTCCTCATGGTGATGACCACGTCGTCGATGTAGACTTGGATATTGCACCCAATTTGACTTCCGAGGCAATTTTGCATCATCCGCTGGTAGGTTGCTCCAGCGTTTTATAGGCCAAAAGGCATGACTTGATAACAGAACACGCCGTATGGTGTGATGAAGGCTGTTTTTTCCTCGTCTTCCTTTTTTAATTTGATCTGATTATAACTAGAATATGCGTCTAGGAAGGAAAGCCTTGCGCACCCCGCTGTTGAGTCAATTATTTGGTCAATGCGAGGTAGGGGGAAGGGATCCTTTGGACAATGCTTGTTGAGAGATGTGTAGTCGACACATACTCTATGTACGTCTGTATTTTTCTTGGGGACTATAACTGGATTAGATACCCAAGTCGACATTTTGATTTCTCGGATGAACCCTGCGTTTTCCAGCCTATGCAGCTCTGATGCTATTGCTTTTCTCTTGGGTTCATCAAATCGTCGTAGTGGTTGCTTGACCGGCTTTGCTTTAGGATCCACGTTTAGTGCGTGCTCGACAAGTTCCCTGGGGACACCTGGCATATCTGAGGGACACCAGGCAAAGATTTCTCAGCGCTCACGGAGGAACTCGATGAGCGTGCTTTCCTATGCGGGATCCAAGTTTACCGCTATGGAGGTGGTCTTGTTTGGGTCCGTCGGATGGACCTGTATTTTCTTCGAGTCCTGAGTTGCATCGAAAGCCTGATCTAGCAGGGATCGCCCGACGTCGGGTAGCACGTTGTGGTCGGTTTCGCCTTTTAACCTTGCGTACTCTGCTGTCATGCCGAAGGTTTGTGCCAACCTGTTAAATTCTTTGTCACAGGTGTTGGATACTTCGAAGCTTCCTTGTACCATGATCGTTCCTTTAGGTCCTGGTATCTTGAGTGTGAGATATGCATAGTGAGGTACTGCCGTGAATTTTGCAAATGCTGGGCGTCCCAGGATTGCGTGGTATTGTGAGGGCCAGTCTGTGACTTCAAACTCCAGCTTTTCTCTGTGATAATTGCTGCTGTCGCCGAAACAGACGTCGAGTTCTATTTTGCCCAAAGGATAATTTGCGGCTCCTGGTACTATTCCGTGGAAAGAACAATCTGTTGGCTTTAGATTTTCCAATGATATGCACATTGCTTTCAATGTTCTGGCGTATATTAGGTTTATACCGCTTCCTGCATCCATGAATACTCTTCCGACATCATACCCTCCTATCTGAGCTTTGAGCACCATTGGTGAGTGACCTGGTCTGGGGACTTTCCTCGGGTGGTCTGTTCTGCTGAACCTGACTGGTTGATCGGACCACTTTAGATACTCCATAGTAGCTGGTGGTGATGTTATTGCCAGGTTGACCTGTCTTGATATGCTCTTCCTTTCTTTCTTCGACTTTGGTACTGGTTGGATCATTGCTGATATATATACTTTTGACTCAAGCTATTTCGCGAGTCGCTGCATTTGATATCCTTGATTTATGCTTTTTCCTCCCTGCCGTGCCCCTTGGCTTGAATCCATGGCGTTTTGCAACCTTAAGAATGTTCTGCAATCCTTCATCTGGTGGTTGGAAACTCTTTTCCCGTCTAGATAAGCATAATGGATGCGACAAGGACCATATAACCTATCTTCTGCCGAAGGACCTGAGTACCTTGGCTTCTCTTTTCCCCTGCTGTCTCTCGTAGGAAATTCGATGTTTTCATAGCCTTCTTCATTCCTTTCATCATATCCTGCGGCTATCTGATTTCTCCTTCCGTGGTTGTCGCCATTGCGGTATCTTCGCCTTTGCCTGCTTGTTTTATCGACTTCCGGTGAATGCCCCCTTTTGTTATTGTACGTGTCTTCTCCATCGGCGAATATGTTGGATGTTTCCATTAGCTCAGATACTGTTTTTGGCCTTGCTCTTCCTATTTCTTCCACTAGGTCTGTACGACGAAGGCCGCTCAAAAAAGCATCTATCGCTCTTTCGTCGGAGACGTCTTCTGCTGAGTTTTTGATTACACTCCAGCGTTGTATATAAGAACATAGTGTTTCGCATTTTTGCTATACGCATGACTTGACTTCTTCTAGCGATGCTGGGCCCTTATATGTTGAGCGAAAGTTTCTTGCAAATTGATTCTCTAATTCTCCCCAACTTCCGATGGAATCGTTGGGTGGGGTATTTAACCAGGACCGTGCTGCGCCGGTGAGGTATAACTGTAAGCTTTGCATGGCTGTTGCTCTTGTTCCTCCTAGTATCTGTACTGCTTGTAAGTAATCTGATAACCATAGAGTTGGCTCTTGCGACCCATCATACTTCTCTTGGTCATGCGGCAACTTAAAGCCTTTGGGTGCCCGCGTTTTGCGAACCCTTTGGGTAAAGCATAGCGCGCCCATCTCTTTTTCGTCGTCTTCATAGTTTTCTTCTCTCCACGCGTAACGTGAATTATTTACCCTTGCTTGTGCTATTATGTTCCTTGCATCCTCCTTCCTCTTTTGGCTTGTCTCGTCTTCTGAGGACTCGCTAGTTTCGTTCCGCGAAGATTTGCGCTTGACCTCTTATTTTTCCTTTTTACTATGGTGAATCGACTTTTTCTCCGAAATTCTGCTTTTTAGCTTTTCTTCGACTAGCCCGAGGCTCCGTATCGCGGCTTGATGCATTTGTTCCCGTGGGTCGCCAGGTTTTGGTTGGGTGGTTAGTAGATATGCCTGTGCTGCTATCAATGCTGCTTCTGGTGTCTCTTGTACGAATTCTCCCTCCTCCTCTGGCTGGTTCGCGCTTGGGCTCCTCGTATAGCTTTCTTCTACTACACGCGTTGTTGTCCTTCTTTTATGCTTTGGGTCTTTGTGCCTCTCCATGCTGCTTTGTGATGCGTCACTGTACTCATCGCAGTGTTCTTCGCTTGACAAACTATCGTCACCTCGGCTTCTCACAAACATGTCTCTTTCCTCCCTTACTTTTTTCCTGTGCTGGTGTAGCGCGTACTGGTACCCCATTAAAACTTCCCTTCTTGAATCTGCGGGTACATCAGTTCCGCGGTTAACAGCTGTCATGATCATTCTCCACTCTCCAGCCGAAACATGCACTTTCTCCTTCTCTTTCTTGCCATTGCTCCTTAATTTGTCGACTTGCATGTCGACCTCCTTGTTGCCAATGTGATTGTTTTCTTCTTCTGCTGCTTCTATGATGATAACGCATAACTGGTGTACGCTTTTGGAGACGCCGCTGCTTCTGCTGGCGGTATCCCTTGAATTGTCTTCTGCTTCTTCCACCATGGTCTCTTGCCCGATTTCGTCGGGTTCTTCTAATTTTCCCTGCAAATTTTTTGTTGCTGCTAAGCTGACTAGCGAGTTTGCCTCGCTAGAAGAGCCTACAGATGATCCAGATGCTGCCATCCTCTCTGCTTTGCCCGCCGACGGAACTGATTTCGTCGAATCCGAAAGGCGAGTTGTACCCGAAGGTCCAATGTAGAAGTTTAGACTTCCGAACGTCAATTCCACTTCTTGATTTTCGTCGACTTCTGGACTGCTATTGGCTAAAAGCAAAAAAGCCGTTGAATTCATGATTCCAACGCCCAGAGTCCCCACGGTCGGCGCCAATTGACGAGGGGTTAACTCGACAAATGTACTAGATGAAGGTGGCTATGAAAGTAAACGTGGGTGTAAAACCTGGCTTGCTTTCAATCTGGCCTACACCGTCCCCTCCTGGCCCCTATATATAGGTGGCCAGGTCTCGAGGATCGGGTAGGGTCCGATATAGATTACAATATCAACATACGGTAAGAACTCGTATTTCGTCTAGTATTAAAATTGGGCCTAGCTTAACGGGCCTCAGGGGTACTCAACTTACGGGCTCTATTATATATACCCTTGTCAGATGCCCTCTTCTCCCAATCCAAAGTCCTTCATCTGAGGACATTGCTGAGGACCACCCTCGTCACTGTCCTTCTCCACTCGTGCCACCATGCCGACAAAGCGCATGGTGCACCGCGCCACGACGATGGACGTGACGGCGAGGAAGGAGAAGGCCTCTGGATGGTCCAGATCCACATTCACTCAAGGCGACTTCAACAAGCTAAGGAAGGCCGGGCTGCTCTCCAAAGCGGTGGAGATCAAGATCCCTAGCGACAAGGTCATCCCACGCCCGGACATCGGCTCCCGGGTACTTTCCTCTCTTTTATCTATCGTGGCCTCTCCCTTCCTGCCCATGAATTTCTTCGTGGGATCTTGTTTGTCTATGAGGTGCAGCTGCATCAGCTCACGCCTAATTCCATCTTGCACATCGCATGTTTTATCACGCTGTGCGATTGTCAATGCTCGTTTAAGTAGAATGGCGCATCCGACGGCTGCGTTGCTAGGCGCCGAACACTAACACAAGTGACACGAGAGTTTTTGTTAACTAGGTTTCACTTCTACTCGCGTGGGAGAGTGGCTTAGTCCCGTTGAGCGAGCCTCGGGCGATTAAAGGGACGGGCTGGCGACACGACGTGCCGTGTCGGACTTCTATGGGCGATTACTTCCGGGGGCTAAGAAGTCGAAGGGATTTCTAATGGCACGCCTCTATTCTTTAAAGTGTCACTTATTGGGACTCGAAGCGCATAGTGATGCAGCAAGAGAAATTTTCCCTATAAGGTTGACTCGGGGTTTCTATCAAACTCTCAGGGAAGACTGAGGTGGTTCATTTTTTTCACTCTTCTAGCAACCTAGAACAGCAAACAAACAGTTTCCATAATAACATCACCGTGCTGCAGCGATCTCCGGTTTTTTGTAGGATTGCGGAGGGCAATACTCCGATGGTTCACTATGAAAGCAATGTTCATCTATATAACAAGTGCTACTATCTTACCGATGGCATCTATTCCCAGTAGTCCACTTTTGTGAAGGTTAGGATGGTCCAGCTGGAGATATCCTATGTGAGTAGAATAGATCGAGCAACCGATCGAGCTGGTGTGAAACCCAAAAGGCGCGCACGGTTGCCGTTCCTCCCGCACCCGATCCGCTCGCTGATTGTTATCATCTCCGTAACGGATGGGATCCCGGATGTCGCCGGCCGAATCGCGCGCGCGATCCGATCTCGTCACCGGCCGTTGCCGTTGGCCGCATCCGCCATGCATGTGACTCGCCCGCCTCCGGAGTCACCGACTCATGGACTGGACCACGGAACAGCCCGGCATTCGTCGCTTCTCACCTCACCACGCCGCAACAGCAACCGGACGAAGCAGGGCATTGACATTTTCTTAATTTGGCCGCCCCAACATTTACGAGCACGCGTGCGGAGGAGTCCTTCTTCTCCGTCGGTTCCCATCGCTGTTGGGGAGCGCCAGGCTAGGCTACAGCGTCAGATGGTGTAGCACATCTCAGGCTGCTGGGTCATGAAATCAGTAGCAGATCACAACCTGCCCTCCAACGCACGGATGAAGGTGAGAGCTGAAATCGCGCGGCCGGATGTCCCGAAACTCCGAAAGAGACGATGCTTAGCGAAGTCGAGAGTCAATGCCACGAAGGGAACAGTGTCATTCTGGGGAAAGAGCAGGTGACATGTAACTGAGCCGATAAATTCAGTTACTTCGCCTGTTTGACTCTGCTGCAGCAGCAACAGCTCAATGTATGCCCCCTCTGACGAGGCTCAGCGGACACAGAATGCACGAGTCAGTCTTTGACTTTTGTTTACGAGGGACACCAGAGATCAGTCATTATTTAAACGATGGATGGATACGTTTACATGGACTGTTGATTTTGACAAGAGGAGGAGCTGTGGATAAGGCCGCTCTCGAATGGAATGGGCAATCTTTTGCAAAACTTGCGGTGGATGTAAGCCGTTGCAAATTCATGCATTACAGAAACCTACCTTAACAATGGCATTGCGGAGAGGACACGGACCAAGTTATCTGCAAATTAGTTTCAGTGTTGCGCGTCAGTAGTGCTGCCATGTATCCAAACTGTTGAGCAAATCTCGGCAGAGTTCCAATCGAACTCCGTGCTGTTGAAGAAATTGCAGCTTAACAAAACAACCTGCAAGCATCTCTCGATTGCACGTCTTGAGACGGTGTTAAACAAAGGGAGAAGACGACGACGACGATCAAGACTTTCGAGCCTGATGATGGCCCATGAACGGATCCTGTCCCTCAAAACAGCGTTATAGTTAAGAAGAGGAATCAGTGTCGTATTAGGAAGGCTTTTCGAGAGGAATCCCATCCTCAACCCCTGTTCTTTGTCTCTTGCTGCGTTCAGTCCGTGGCCTCATGCACACCAACTGCATTTCTTTCTGTGCTGGACCATCATATCAATCAATGCCTTCGTCAGAAATCTAATCCGTGACTACGCTCGCTGACACTCACATTATCTATCAGGCGAGTATACAAATCCTCGTGTTGCAGTTTGTACAGACGTCTGCGGATACTACAGAATACAGGTGTCCGCGTTGAATTCCTGGCTACATGAGACAGCGCAAGGGACGAATCCAGCGAAAAAAAGTGCGTCGTCAGTTTGCGATGCGCGTTGCGACTCTTGTCTTACGCATGGTTATTAAACCTGAATTTGCTTCATAATTTTAGTTGTGTTGTCGGGATCATTGAGATGCTCATGTGTAAATCGTCGGTTGTCAAGGTTCAAGGATTATCGCATTGGTCAACTCGGTGCTGCAGCTGTCATTAGGCAACCTGCAGTTTGAATATTCAGAAACAAACACCTTCGAGATTATGTGTGTGAAGAGTGGATCTTGTGCAAGAGAATAAATGTTATCCAGGTGAGAAGAAAATGCGTGTGTTCAGTTCTTGTCTGACTTTGCCTCATTTATTCTGCAAAGAGTTCAAGGTTGTGCCAAGTACAGATGAGGCTATTTAGCATCAGTAATCATTTTATTTTTACAGTACGCATGACTTGCATCTCGTCTCGTATTCATACGGATGCATGCAATACTGGAGTAATTTTCTCACGCTTCTTCTGAAAGATTTGTTCAGCCGCGTGGTCTTAAGTTGATGCATTGGCATTACTTAACTCATCTCTGAATCTAGAAGCTCATACAACTATGCTTTATCAATCTGTTCTGTGAAGACCAGTCACAGTTAGGCTTAAAAATTGCACCTGTTCTCCATATCAAAATCACGCAAAAGAATAACTGATTTTGATGTTTTCTGTCCTGTACCGTACATATGCAGTGCATCCTTTTTGTTGAGTGCACACTTGATGTTCCTTTTCCATCTGACAGAGAACGGGATATACATCAAGAAGATTTGCAGTTCTTGGGAGAAATCTGTCGACTTCGATCAAGAGTTGTCGCTGTCAAATTTGGCCGCCGAAGATTTTCTCCGACGAAGTTTGATCATATATAAAATGGCGTGGTTCGTGAGAATGTCAGCATGAATTGCTTGTTGCATCATCTACGCGGCCCCCTCTTTGACATCTACAACCTGAATGTTTAAGAACTTGCCAAGCTTAATGTCGTTGTTCAGCGTCGGCTTGTCGATCAGCACGAGGCCACGAGCTTGCTGTTCGTTTGCCATCATTGACATTGTAGCGGTTCAAAGGAATCTAAATCGCATAAACAGATTTGCGACGATCATCATAAAGCATTTATCACTAGTAGGAAATAGGGTTTTCGTTTGGAGCTGCCTGAAGCTTTAGCACCGGTTGTCTTATGAACTCGGACTAAAGGGGTGCTTTAGCATCGGCTCGAGCGGCCAGAAGGCCGCAGAAAACCTGCAAAGCTTTAGCACCGGTTCGTAAGGAACCTTTAGCACCGGTTCGAGCCACGAACCGGTGCTAAAGGCGTTGAGTCAGACGCGTGGCAGGCGCGAAACCTATAGCACCGATTCGTGGCTCAAACCGGTGCTAAAGATACCCCTTTTGCACCGGTTTGTGGCACAGACCGGTGCTACAGGTCCTGCCTATACACCAGCCCTCAACTCTGGTTTTTTTCTCTCGAAGGAGTGAGAGGGGTGTGATAGTTTTTTTTTTCCTATGCACAAGAGGTGTTTGATGAAATGCCTGAGAGCATGATGCTACTTAAGTTCACACAATATACAAATGATACGAGGTGCCCGAGCGACACTTAGGCCTTGTCCTCGTTCTTTCCTCCTCGATCGAGGCTAGCAACTCTATCCTTTCATTTGTCATTGATACAATGCATGTTTTGATGTACAGTGGTCATTTCACTATTTATGATGTTCCTTAATGGTTTTGGTAAACTTAATTATATGATGCAGATGAACCCATGACAATGGATGTACGATGACCGACGCACTTCCGAGTTCATTGAAGGCCTTCGTAATTTTGGCGATGTGGCTCGGGCAAACATTCAAAATGGTTTTATGTGTTGTCCATGTGTTGACTGTGATTCAATAAAATAAAGGCCATATGCATCACTTTGATGCAAAGGCTGGGGCTACCCCATTTCGAAAAAAATGTGTTGACTGTGAGAACAAGAAGGTATACTCTTCTAGGAAAATCCTTCACTCCCACCTGCTTTGAAAAGGTTTCATGCCTAGCTATAATTGTTGGACCAAGCATGAAGAAAGAGAGGTTATGATAGAAGACAATGAAGAAGAAGAAGATGATGATATATACCCTGAATACAGTGATACTGCAACGGGGGAAGCTGAAGATGAAGAGATAGGAGAAGCTGAAGATGAAGAGGCATCAGATGAGCCCACTGATGATCTTTGTCAGGCCATCGTTGATGCACACAGAGAAGCAGAAAGTGTAAATGAGAAGCGGAAGTTAAAGGGCATGTTAGAGGATCACAAAAAAGTTGTACCGAAATTGGGAAGATGGCAACACAAAGCTTGATACCACACTGGAGTTGCTGCAATGAAAGGCAGAGACTGGTTTATCTGACAAGGGATTTGAGAAGTTACTGAAAATAATGAAGAAGAAGCTTCCAAAGGATAATGAATTGCCTGACAGTATGTACGAAGCAAAAAAGGTTCTCTGCCCTCTAGGATTAGAGGTGCAGAAGATACATGCATGCATTAATGACTGCATCCTCTACCGTGGTGAAGAGTATGAGAATTTGGAAGCATGCTCGATATGCACTGCACTGTGGTATAAGATCGGACGAGATGACCCTTGTGATGTTGAGGGCGAGCCCTCCAGGAAGAGGGTTCCTGCCAAGGTTATGTGGTATGCTCCTATAATACCATAGTTGAAACGTCTGTTTAGAAACAAATAGCATGTCAGGTTGTGGTGATGGCACAAAGAAAACCGTAAGAAAGACGCGATGCTGAGACACCCCGCTGATGGGTCGTAGTGGAGAAAACTCGAGACAGACTATCCGGACTTTGCAAATGACACAAGGAACTTAAGGTTTGGTCTAAGTACAAATGGCATGAATCCTTTTGGGGATCAGAGCTGCAGTCATATCACCTGGCTGTAACTCTATATATCTATAACCTTCCTCCTTGGTTGTGCATGAAGCGGAAGTTCATTATGATGCCAGTACTCATCCAAGGCCTGAAGCAACCCGGCAACGACATTGATGTGTACCTAAGACCATTAGTTGAATAACTCTTACAGTTGTGGGCCAAACCAGGTGTACATGCATGGGATGATCACAAACAGGAGCCATTTGACCTACGAGCGTTGCTTTTCGTAACCATCAATGATTGGCCTGCTCTTAGTAACCTTTTAGGACAAACGAACAAGGGATACAATGCATGCACGCACTGTTTAGATAAGACTGACGGTATATATTTGGAAAAATGTAAGAAGGTTGTGTACCTGGGGCATCGTCGATTTCTTACGACCACGCATCCGGTAAGAAAGAAAGGCAAGCATTTCAGCGGTGTGGCAGATCACCGGCGGAAGCCTTAACTTTGTACTGGTGATGATTTATTTGATATGGTTAGGGACCTAGAAGTAATCTTTGGAAAGGTTTATGGCGGTCAATCTGTTCTGAATGACATCGCTACCGGACACGCAACCATGTGGAAGAATAAATCTATATTTTGGGAGCTTGAGTATTGGAAAGACCTAGAGGTCCGCTCTTCAATCAACGTGATGCACGTGACGAAGAATGTTTGCGTGAGGCTGCTAGGCTTTCTGGGCATGTATGGAAAGACAAAAGATACACCAGAAGCACGGGAGGACCAACAACGTATGAAAGACCTAGACAACATGCATCCATAGAACAAGATGGATAAAGGGCGTCACTTAAGTCCTGCCAGCTATGCTCTTACCAAAGCAGGGAAGGAATTTTTTTTGGAGTCCTTTCAAGTATCAAGGTGCCATGTGGCTTCTTGTCAAATATAAAGGGAATAATAAATATGATAGAGAAAAAATTCCAAACCCTGAAGTCTCATGACTATCACGTGATTATGATTGAGTTGCTTCCGGTTGCATTGAGGGGTCTTCTACCAAAAAAAATTCGAGTACCCATTGTAAAGCTATGTGCATTCCTCAATGCAATATCTCAGAAGGTAATCAATCCAGATATTCTGCCAAGGTTACAGAAGGATGTGGCCCAATGTCTTGTTAGTTTTGAGTTGGTGTTTCCACCATCCTTCTTCAATATTATGACGCATCTCCTGGTTCACCTTATCGAAGAGATTGCCATTCTCGATCATGTATTTCTATACAACATGTTCCCCTTCGAGAGGTTCATGGGAGTCTTAAAGAAATATATTCATAACCGTGCTAGGCCAGAAGGAAGCATCTCCAAGGGCTATGGAATAGAGGAGGTCATTGAGTTATGTGTTGACTTTATCCCTGACCTTAAGTCGATTGGTGTTCCTGAATCGCGGCATGAGGGGGGGAGACTAAGTGGAAAAGGCATGCTAGGAAAGAAATCAATGTATTGTATGGACATGATTTCTTTCACTCAAGAACACTACACACTTCTACAAAGTTCCACCTTGGTGGCCCCGTATATCACCGAACACAAGAATATTGTACGCTCCCAACACCCGGCGCAGTCTGACTCCTGGATTACACATCAACTTATGGCAACTTTCAGCGGTTGGTTGCGGACACATCTCATAAATAATAACATTGTTTGAGATTAGCTGTACTTGTTGGCCGGGTCACCATCTTCGACTGTATTGACTTTCCAAGGGTACGAGATAAATGGGAATACATTCTACACGATCGCCCAAGATAAAAAAGAGCACCAACCAAAACAGTGGTGTCCACATTGATGCAACAAACAACAATGGGCAAAAGGACACCTATTATGGTTACATAGATGAGATATGAGAACTTGACTATGGACCTTCTTTTAAAGTCCCTTTGTTTTGGTGCAAATGGGTCAAGCTGGATGGAGTAGGGGTAAAGGTAGACCAGCTCTACGGAATGACAACAGTGGATCTCAATAATCTTGGTTACAGAGATGAACCATTCGTCCTAGCCAATGATGTGGCTTAATTTTTCTATGTGAAGGACATGTCCTCCAAACCGAAAAAAGAAAACATAAGGCAACGAATACATCATACGATGAGCCAAAGCGTCACATAGTTCTTTCAGGGAAAAGAAATATCGTGGGAGTTGAGGATAATACAGACATGTCAGAAGATTATAATAAGTTTGATGAAATTCTGCCCTTCAGAGTGAACATTGACCCAAGCATCGCGTTAAATGGTGAAGATGCTTACGACCGAAGCGATCATAATCAAGGGACATACGCAAAGCAGGGTTCATGGCCTCCAAGGCATTTTAAAAAACAAGTCACCATATGTATTAAATGAGCCAATTTATGGCACACATGTGAGGTGGTCTAGTATATATTGTTCATTTGGCCTAAAAGCCATGAAACATCGAACATGATAGCTCATTTTGTGAAGATTTTTTGTGATGTTTGCAATTTTCCAAGTTTAATATTTTTCCTTGCAACTATAACACATAATATGACACCACGTGAAGGTTTCACATTGTTTGGATTGTTTTTGAAATTCTTATGCCCTTTTGAAATTATATTCAAAATGGTGGGCATGAAGATTCTTACCCCGGGGTTGAGTCTCGCTAAACTTGCGGTGGATCTCTGATAAAATTTTACCCTACCGGCGGTGCTAGAGGTGGATCGAAATGAGGAGGATCCAAATGAGAAGGATTCAGATGAGGAGGATCGGGATCTAAATATCATAGAGCAAAAAGTCAAGAAGTGGACTCTTTTGAAGATGGCACTACAATTCAACAACTGGAAGAAAAGATTGGACATGGAATTTGTCCAGAAAGAAAAAACTCTGGTGTTCACTGGAGCCTATGAGAAGATAAAAGACCACTAGGACGCATTCGTGGAGTACAAGACATCGGAGGAAGTTAGAAAAGGTCAGCAATAGATAAGAAAAATGCTGCTAAAAAGAAGTATCACCATACTATGGGACAAGGAGGCTACAAGTCTGGCAAGCCTAAGTGGAAGAAAATGGAGGACGATCTAATTGCTAAAGGGATCATTCTAGAGATATTGAAAGGGAATGATCGGTCAAGGGATTGGTTTTATGGGCTTGGAGGCAAGTTGGACTCACAAGGGAAGTGTATATATACAAAAAAAACATGATGAATGTTGAAGTGTATAAGTGGATTGTACTAGCCCTTTCCATCAGTTCGGACTTTTGGTTGCGTTGGCTAGTGCATGAAGCTTAACATGGTATCAGAGCCCAGGGTCTCGAGTTCGAGTCCTGGTTTTCGCAATTTATTATAAAAATTGTTGTTGCCCCCCTTTGTGTCCACATGTTGACTTTTCCCATGACCGTCGCCGCTAGTTCGCCCCGGCCTCTATTTCGTCGGTTCCCGTCCTGGCCGCAGCTGCTCTTCTCCCTTGATTCGTCACATGTGAGTGGGGGTGTTGATGTGTATAAGTGAATTGCCTAGCCCTTTCCATCAGTTTGGACTTTTGGTTGCGTTGGCTAGTGCATGAAGCTTAACATGGTATCAGAGCCCAGGGTCTCGTGTTCAAGTCCTGGTTTTCGCAATTTATTGTAAAATTGTTGTTGCCCCCCTTTGTGTCCACGTGTTGACTTTCTCTTCTCCCGCTTGTGTCCACGTGTTAATTTTCTCTTCTCCTGTCTGTGTCCACATGTTGACTTTTTCTTCTCCCATCACACGTGAGTGGGGGTGTTGAAGTGTATAAGTGGATTGTACTAGCCCTTTCCATCAGTTCGGACTTTTGGTTGCGTTGGCTAGTGCATGAAGCTTAACATGGTATCAGAGCCCAGGGTCACCCCATTCCCATTGATGCCCTTAGAAGCGCAACAGTGGATGTTGAAGAGGGGAGGTTCCATCCTGAAAGAGAGAAGGATGAGCTCACATGCGCCCTTGGGAATGATGAACACCCAGGACGAACACGAACGACACCAGGCGCCAACCCGTGGAAACTTGGGTTTCCCATCGAAAGGAAGAAATTTCCCGATAGAAGCCATCAGATAAGAATGGAAAGGGAGGCAGAACGCATGTCTCAGATAGAAGAACAACTAAAGTGGCATACAGATATGTTAAACCGGATGAGCCAGCAAGGTACCGCCGCATCTCGGCCGCAGATAGAAGATGCACACGATGCTACCGGCCCAGCATCTCAGCGGAAAACAGCGTGGCTTCCACAGAGCTCCCGGGGATGATGATGAACCGGTGATTCGCTACCCAGTGGATGATATCACGGAGGCGACACCTTACGAGCTACATGTGAAAGTTGTGAACATAACCATGAAGGTGGCGGTCGGCTATGCCTTACCCATTGGACCTAATCCAACTTATCATTGCACTCCGATTCCACATGGCTACGCTGTTATCGGGGTGGATCAAGTTATGAGCGGATTTGAGCAGCTGAAGCTTGACTACCCTGCGGGTGAAGGGGATTTGAATGAGCTGGGAGAAGCCAAGAAAACTACCGTTCTATGGCTAAAGGAATACATCGTGCTTCCAAATTGGACGCCAAGGTCTCCAGCGCGTCACCCTTCTCCACCGTCATGTCAACCTTCTCCACCGCCACGTCAGCCTTCTCCGCCATCTCCGCCGCGTTAGCCTTCTCCGCCGCGTCAGCCTTCTCCAGCGCGTCAGCCGCCTCTGCCCACTGAGGCTCAGAGCCAAAAGCGAAAGCGTAGCATCGCCACTCCATCGATGAGTCATAAGAAATCACCGATCCATCGACAAGAGCCCCTCCCAAGAGTAACTAAGGTTCCTCCCAAGAGACCTTACTACTATACTCTAGAGGAAAATGAGGCAATCACAAAGGAACATTCAAAAAACTTCTTTGCAATTTTAAAGAAAAAGCAGCCCGAGCAGCCTGCTCTAGATCCGGAAAAAGTGCTAAAAATGTTGAAGAACCTTCACCAACCCGAGCCAAGGCTTATATCACACTATGACCGCAATATTATCATGTCACATAATGCAGCAAAGCGGTCGAGAAGTAGTAGTGCAAGCGGGAAATCAGTTGCCCAGCTTTGAGAACAGAAAAACTCGTGCCCCCCGCTCTAAGTGTTTCCCGATGTCCAGTATGATCCAGAGATCGTAGCACTATACAAAGAGGCGTCCAATGCTCAGGGTATGTCTATTGCTCAGTACTTAAGCCAGTGTGATTTCCCCACGGGTGATATAACATACAAATACCAGCACGGGAGCCCTCTCGTCAGATCTGAGGAGATCCCTAATCTACCAACAAGAATGCGAAAATTGCAGAAGTGGTACATGGAAGACTCAAAGGAAGGGAAGAACTGGATCACACTGGGAATTAATGATGAGCATTACTTCCATGGAAATGACGACATAAACATCGAATTTTCTGAATTATTTCAGTTATACAATCATGATGCCCTCGACAAATCTATCGTCGGTGCCTATTGTCTGGAAGTATTATTTTTGTAATTAAGTCTGTAGCTCAGCTTGTTCATTGCATGCATAATTATACTCACTATACTATGCAGACTGAAGATTCTCGAATGCAAAAGAGGACGAATCTATGACATTAAGTTTGTTGACCCATATATCGTGAACGAGCATAGTCTCCATAACCATGCCAAGGACATAGAGAATAACTTGGTAAGGGTGATGGTGCGTGGTAGGCACCCAGTTGGTAACCCCAAGAGGAAGGTATGATGAGCACAGCAGCAAGTTTCCCTCAGTATGAAACCAAGGTTTATCAAACCACTAGGAGAAAGAACCAACTTCTGAAGGTTGATGCTAACTGGCTTGGCGACAGCTCCAGACAATTTATATGTGGCGCCTTATCTGGGGCGTAGCTTTGCACCAGGAGCAACGTGGAACCTGCACACAACAAAACCAAAGTACTTTGCCCCAACTAGCAGTGAGGTTGTCAATCTCACCGGTTTGTTGTAAACAAAGGATTAAACGTATCGTGTGGTAAAAGATATTTGTTTGCGAGAAAGTAAATAATACTTGTAAAAGTAAACGGTAATATGAATGTAAAAGAATGGACCGGGGTCCACAGTTCACTAGAGGTGTCTCTCCATAAAGATAAATAACATGCTGGGTAAACAAATTACAGTTTGGCAATTGACAGAATAAAGAATGCAAACAAATGCATGTACATGTCATGAGGATCACTATGAGATTCACTTGGGCATTACAACATAATACATAGACCTACCCCCAGGGGAAGTCGAATCCCCGCTGCCTCCTTGAAAGAGAGATGTCCTGAACCACTAGACGATAGGGGCATCACTAGACGATAAGGCCATATACAACCACTCGTGATTATACTATAATCATAGTATGAACAGTTTTTTGGAATTGTCAATATATTCAAAAAGTATAACTAGATCCAAAGCAAAGAGTTTTTCCTACTTTTCTGTTATGTTTTCATCTAGGAGTTTTTTTAGTTGATGGTTAGATTAATTCATGGATCATCCCTAGTTTATTAGGGAAATTTATTTTATTTAAAGGGTTATAGAATAAGAATGGATTACTAAATAGGGATTCTATATCTATATTAGTTCAGTACAGGTAGCAACTGCATCTATGACTAATAATCTACCGCTGGATATCTTCCAAGCAACCATTGGGTATTAAGTTGCAAGCAACAGATTATCGCCTTAAGCAAAGTGTGTAATGTAAACAATACAAATGTCCTTGAACACAAGATTGTTGTTTTCTCCCTAGTAGCAATAGCACATCGACAACCTTAGAAGTTGTTGTCACTCCCCCCGGTTACCATAGGCATGAACCCACTATCGAGCATAAATACCCCCTCTTGGAGTCACTAGCATCTACTCGGCCAAGATATCTACTAGCAACGGAGAGCATGTAAGATCATAAAAAACATAGAGATGATAAATCACAAATCAACTTGACATAATACTCAATATTCATCGGATCCAAACAAACACAACATGTAGAATTACATAACGATGATCTTGATGATGACAGGCAGCTCACAAGATCTAAACATGAAGCACATGGAGGAGAAGACATCCATCTAGCTACTGCTATGGACCCATAGTATAAGGTAGACTACTCACACATCACTCCAGAGGCAGGCATGGTGATGAAGAAGGCCTCCGGTGGTGATTCCCCTCTCCGGCAGGGTGCCGGGAAGAGCTTCTGGACTCTCCCGATCTCGCGTCAACGATGGCGGCGGCTTGTAGTATGTTTTCCGGAAAAGAGTTCGGGCCCTTAGGGTTTTCTCATCTAGGAGAATATATAGGCGGAAGGTCGATGTCAGGGGGTGGATCAGGGTTCCACACCACCTGGTGGCACGGCTAGGGGTGGCCCGCGCCACCCTATGGTGCGGCTGCCCTCTGGCCCCTCTCCGTCCCTGCTTTGGACTCCTTCTCGTGTCGGGAAAATAGGAACTTTGGCTTTGTTTCATCCAATTCCGAGAATATTTCCTGTCTAACTTTTCTAAAACACAAAAACAGGGAACTGGCACTATGGCATCTAGTTAATAAGTTAGTTCCGGAAAATGCGTAAAAACGCCACGAAGTGTAACAAAACACAAAGCAAATGGTGCATAAACAAGCATGGAGCATAAAAAATTATAGATACGTTTGAGACATATGAAGCATCCCCAAGCTTACTCCTGCTCGTCCTCGAGTAGGTAAGTGATAACAAAACAATAATTTTTGAGGTGACATGCACCAACACAATCTTGATCAAATGATGTAAAGTATTGAGTGCTGAGATCAAAGTACTCTAAACATGGGCATAAAAGATATAATCTTGACTATTGAACTTAGCAACCAGGTTATAACATGAAAAGTAACACAAACAAAAGATCATGAGTAATAATGCATTGAAAGTCAATTGTTTGTTTTGAGCATATAGAAAAACATAGCAAAGTGGTATTCAGCTTGTCCCTCATGGAGTAGCAAAACATAAATGCATAGGAAACCTTCAAGTTTAAGAGGGCGACTAGATACAAATAATTTAAGAACAAGCAAAACCATAATCATGAATCAATCAATAATAAATTTTGGGACTATGCACATTATACTCAGAATGACAACTATGCTCTCTTAGACGATGCATAAAGGTAGAAGGTGAAGACTGAACATGAAGCTTGGCACTCCTCCCCACTTTTCTTTTCACAAACCATGGCTAACCGATTCCATCGGGTGCCCACCAACTTTCACATACCATGGAGAAGTGCCCTTTTTTTCTCTTTTTTCCCTTTTTTTCTTTTTTGAAATATTACAATATGGAAGATAGCAAATCCGACCACTACGTCCCCATAAGCTAAAAACAGTGTCATAAAATGAGAAGTATTTTGAAGGTTTTTTGAAAGGTAGCACATGAAAATTTACTTGGAATGGCTTGAAAATACCATGCATAGGAATTTATAGTGGACTCTTTGAAATAAACTTGGTTTTTGGTAGTTGGATGCACGAGAAGTATTCCCTCTCAGTACAGATGAAGGCTAGCAAAAGACTAGGAGCGACCAACTAAGAGAGCAATAACGGCCATAATCATGCATAGCGACAAAACATTATTAACCAAAGCATAAAGTGGTATCACAAGTCAAAAACCAAATGATCATAGAGGCTTAAGGCGACTGGTTAAAGTCAAACATGGTGTAAGCATGCGCCAAGTCAACCCAAATAAAGCATCAAAGGAGAATACCACAATAATATGCTCCTATATAATAAAAACAACGCATGATTCTTTCAAAGGCACATTAAGCAATCTCAGTCATTTGAGACAAGTCATGCTACAGCAAAAACTAGTAAGCATATAATCAAAATGACATCAAGCATGACATGCAAAAGTCTAAGCCACAGTCTAAACAAGTTCCCATTTGTACCAATATAGGCATGAAACTTTTTTTTCTCTTTTCCAACACCAAGCAACCTTTTTGAAACAACTCTTAAAGATGAAAACCAACAAAGACCAGAGGTCTAAATACACCTAGCTACAAAGAACTAACAATTTCTAAACAAAAATCAAGGCGAAAAATGAAAGCTAAACGCAGTACCATAAAAAGAGAACACTCGTTGAACGAAAAGAGTGAAAACTAGAGTGTTCTTGGCAATGAAAAACGGAGTGTGTCTTCTCCAAAAGAAATATGTTGGGGTCCAACCATTTATTGCAGCAAACAAAACAAAATAAAATTGAAAGAAAATATAAAGACGCTCCAAGAAAAACACATAGCATAAGAAGCAATAAAAATATAGTGTCTTGAAAGATGACTTGATATTTGTCAATGAAGAAGGGGTGCCTCGGGGCATCCCCAAGCTTTGACGCTTGTACCTATTGGATGTTTATTGGGGTGACATGGGCATCCCCAAGCTTGAGCTTTTGTCCATTCTTCATCTCATCTCATCATTCTCCTTTTCCTACAATTGAAAACTTCCTTCATACAAAACTTCACACAATTCTTATTAGCAACATTAGTGTATGCAAGATAGTAAATCCACACTTTTGGTTCAGTTTCATCTCAAGTATAACACCCATTAAAGCATAAGCTACTGTAGCAACTTCCTCAAAAGTTCTGTGATCAAACGAACTCAAAAAAGAAAGAGATCAAGAGGCAAACACAAATAGTGGCAGAAATCTGTCAAAACAGAACAGCTGGTAAAGATTGATTTTTTTGAAAATCTTCTGTTGCTCAAATTGAAAAGTGAAAAACTAATGGAAGTTATACAATAACCTAGGGCATGTGCACAAGAAATCGCAGATCAAAAAGACGTTCTGGGAATTTTCACGAATTTTTACGGTACAGCATATAAATCTGTTTCAGGACAGCAACTTTTCCAAATCTTACCTTCCTCCAATTAGAGGTCGTTCTTGGCACAAAAACGAAATAAAAATGATTAGGAGAGTTCATTACATTATTAATAACTTCCAAGACTTAATAAAAAGAAAAAGTACTGAAAAGAAAACATTGGGTTATCTCCCAAGAGTGCTTTTCTTTAACGCCTTTGAGCTAGGCGCAGAAAGTGGAAATCAAGTAATTTCAAGTGATGAAGCATCAAGTCCATAATTTGCTCTAAGGATAGAGTCAAAAAGTAACTTCTTTCTCTTTCTAGGGAAGTGTGTCATACCTTTCTTGATTGCGAATTGATATTTAATGGTGCCTTCCTTCATATCAATAATGGCACCAACAGTTCTAAGAAAAGGTGTTCCCAAAATAATAGGACAAGAAGCATTGCATTCAATATCCAAAACAAGGAAATCAACGGGAACAAGGTTATTGTTAACCATAATAAGAACATCATTAATCATTCCCAAAGGTTTCTTCTTAGCAACATCAGCAAGAGAAACATCAAAATAACAATTTTCAAGAGGTGGTAAACCAAGCATATCATAAATTTTTCTAGGCATAATATAAATACTTGCACCAAGATCACATAAAGCATTGCAATCAAAATCATTCACATTCATCTCAATGATGGGCTCCCAACCATCTTCTAACTTTTAGGAATAGAAACTTTTTGTTTCAACTTATCCTCTCTAATTTGCATGAGAGCATTCGTAATATGCTTTGTAAAAGCAACATTCATAGAACTAGCATTAGGACTTAAAGCAATATTTTGCAAGAACAAAATTACTTTAGAAATATTGCAACCATCAACATCAAAATCATTAAAGGTAGTAGAGCTATTGTCTCCCATACTTCAAAAAATTTCAGCACTTTTATTAGAAAAAGTTTCTGTAGTTTTAGGCTTTTTCGCACCAAGAGTAGGAATTTTCTCTACACCAATCATAGTAAGAGGATTGCTAACATTTGATACAACATCACTAGTGGTGGTAATAGTACAAACCTTCATATTTCTAGCCATCTCATCTTCTCTTTCCCACCTAGCATGCAATTCTGCTAACATCCTAACATTATTATCAATCTTAACCTGAATGGCATTCAAAGTCTTGCTTTCTTTCACATCATGAGGCAAAACCTTTAGTTTCAGAAGTTCAACATCAAGAGCAAGGCTATCTACTTTAGAAGCAAGAACATCAATTTTACCAAGCTTTTCCTCAACAGACTTATTAAAAGCAATTTGTTTACTAATGAAGTCTTTGAGCATGACTTCAAGATCAGAGGGCGCGCCCCTAGTGTTGTTGGAGGAATTACCATAAGAATTACCATAACCATTACCATTGGTAGAAGGATACGGCCTATAATTGTTGCTAGCAAAATTGTTCCTATAAGCATTATTGTTGAAATTATTATTTCTAATGAAGTTTACATCAACATGCTCTTCTTGAGCAACCAAAGAGGCCAAAGGAACATTATTAGGATCAACATGAGCTCTATCATTAACAAGCATAGCCATAATGGTATCAATCTTATCACTCAAGAAAGAGGTTTTTTCAACAGAATTTACCTTCTTACCTTGTGGAGCTCTCTCGGTGTGCCACTCAGAATAATTTACCATCATATTATAAAGAAGCTTTGTTGCGGCACCCAAGGTAATGGACATAAAGGTACCTCCAGCAGCTGAATCCAAGAGATTTCTTGAAGAAAAATTTAGTCTTGCATAAAAGTTTTGGATAATCATCCAAGTAGTCAGTCCATGAGTGGGACAATTCTTTATCAAAGATTTCATTCTTTCCCAAGCTTGAGCAACATGTTCATTATCAAATCGTCTAAACTTCATAATATCACTTTGATGGTGCGTGGTAGGCACCCAGTTCGGAACCCCAAGAGGAAGGTATGATGAGCACATCAGCAAGTTTCCCTCAGTATGAAACCAAGGTTTAATCAAACCAGTAGGAGAAAGAACCAACTTCCGAAGGTTGATGCGAGCTGGCTTGGCGACGGCTCCAGACAATTTATATATAGCGCCTTATCTGGGGCGTAGCTTTGCACCAGCAGCAACGTGGAACCTGCACACAACACAACCAAAGTACTTTGCCCCAACTAGCAGTGAGGTTGTCAATCTCACCGGTTTGCAGTAAACTTAGGATTAAACGTATCGTGTGGTAAAAGATATTTGTTTGCGAGAAAGTAAATAATGCTTGAAAAAGTAAACGGTAATATGAATGTAAAAGAATGGACCGGGGTCCATAGTTCACTAGAGGTGTCTCTCCATAAAGATAAATAACATGCTGGGTAAACAAATTAAAATTGGGCAATTGACAGAATAAAGAATGCAAACAATGCATGTACATATCATGAGGATCACTATTAGATTCACTTGGGCATTACAACATAATACATAGACCATAATCCAACTGCATCTATGACTAATAATCCACCCGCCGGATATCATCCGAACAACCATCGGGTATTAAGTTGCAAGCAACAGATTATCGCCTTAAGCAAAGTGTGTAATGTAAACAATACAAATGTCCTTGAACACAAGATTGTTGTTTTCTCCCTAGTAGCAATAGCACATCTAAAATCTTAGAGGTTGTTCTCACTCTCCCAGATTACCGGAGGCATGAACCTACTATCGAGCATAAATACCCCCTCTTGGAGTCACTAGCATCTACTCGGCCAAGATATCTACTAGCAACGAAGAGCATGCAAGATCATAAACAATATAGAGATGATAAATCACAAATCAACTTGACATAGTACTCAATATTCATCGGATCCCAACAAACAAAACATGTAGAATTACATAACGATGATCTTGATCATGATAGGCAGCTCACAAGATCTAAACATGAAGCATATGGAGGAGAAGACATCCATCTAGCTACTGCTATGGACCTGTAGTACAAGGTAGACTACTCACACATCACTCCAGAGGCAGGCATGGTGATGAAGAAGGCCTTCGGTGGTGATTCCCCTCTCCGGCAGGGTGCCGGGAAGAGCTTATGGACCCTCCCAATCTCGCGTTGATGACGACGGCGGCTTGCAGTATGTTTTCTGGAAAAGAGTTCGGGCCCTTAGGGTTTTCTCGTCGAGGAGAATATATAGGCGGAAGGGCGATGTTAGGGGGTGGACCATGGGTCCACACCACCTGGTGGCGCGGCCAGGGGATGGCCCGCGCCACCCTATGGTGCGACTGCCTTATACGTCTCAAACGTATCTATAATTTTTGATGCTCCATGCTTGTTTATACACCATTTTCTTTGAGTTTTGTTACACTTCATGGCGTTTTTATGCATTTTCCGGAACTAACCTATTAACAAGATGCCACAATGCCAATGCCCTGTTTTCTGCTATTTTTGTGTTTCAGAAAAGTTACACAGGAAATATTCTCGGAATTGGACGAAACAAAAGCCGAACCTCCTATTTTTTCCGAAGCTTCGCGAAGACCGAAGATGAGACGGAGGGGGGCCAGGGGCCAGCCTCACCACCAGGGGCCTGGTCCCACTTCTGATGCTGCCCCTTCGCCTATAAAGTCCCCTTGACGGGAAAAACCTAGGGGACGGATCGCTTTTCCTCGAAACATACTGCAAGTCGCTGCCGTCGTCGAAACGAGATCGGGAGGATCCAGGAGCTCTTTCCGGCACCCTGCCGGAGAGGGAAATCCCTGCCGGAGGCCTTCTCCACCACCATGGTCTCCTCCGGAGTGATGTGTGAGTAGTCTACCTTGGACTACGGGTCCATAGCAGTAGCTAGATGGTTGTCTTTTCCACCATGTGCTTCATGTTTAGATCTTGTGAGCTGCCCTACATGATCAAGATCATCTTTATGTAATCATACATGTTGTGTTTGTTGGGATCCGATGAGTATTGGTACTATGCCAACTTGATGTGCTGAATTATATTTTATGTTATCTCTATGTTGTTTATGATCTTGCATGCTTTCCGTTACTAGTAGCTATCTTAGCCAAGTAGATGCTAGTAACTCCAAGAGGGAGTATTTATGCTCGATAGTTGGGTTCATGCCTCTATTTAATCTGGGGGAGTGATAGAAACCTCTAAGGTTGTAGATGTGTTGTTGCCACTAGGGAGAAAACAACATTCCTGTGTCCAAGGACATTTGCTTTGTTTACATTACGCACTTTGCTTAATGCAATTATCTGTTGTTCGCAACTTAATACTCAAGGGGTCCTCGGATGGTTCCCCGTGAGTGGATTATTAGTCATAGATGCAGTTGGATGGCGGTCTATGTATTTTGTCGTAATGCCCAGAGTGAACCTCATAGTGATCCTCGTGATGTATGTATGTTATCTTTACTCTATCAATTGCCCAACTGTAATTTGTTTACCCAGCATGTTATTATTTATCTTATGGGGAGACACCGCTAGTGAACTATGGACCCCGGTCCAATTTCCTTTACATTGTTACACCATTTTACTTTACTTGCACTGTTTACTTGCATACTATTATCCTTTTACCACTCAATACAATGGATCCTTTGTTTACAGCAAACCGGTGAGATTGACAACCTCATTGTAAGTTGGGAGCAAGGTACTTGCTTGTGTTGTGTGCAGGTTTCACGTTGCTGCTGGGTGAAGACACACCAACAATATTCCTGGCGCCATTGTCCAGAGTGTCACGAAGCTAGCAAGCATCACCTTCTTAAGTTTGGTTCTTTCTCCTACTGGTTCGATAAACCTTGGTTTCATAACTGAGGGAAGACTTGCTGCTGTGCTCATCACACCTTCTCTTGGGGTTCCCAACTGGTCGGTCATCTACATCAACACCGCACCATCAACAAGTTTTTCTAGCGCCATTGCCGGGGAGAAAGATGACTTCTGCAAGGGGAGTCTCGCACGCACAATCTTTTACTTTGTTTTTGTTTTGCTTTACTTTATTTTTGCTTGCATCTTTTTATAAAAAATACAAAAAAAATTAGCTTCCTTTATAGTTGTTACTTTATTACTCTTAGTTCATTATGTTGTTCCCTAAGTATGTTTTGGATGACCTCTCAGTAGGTAGTGGTTCTATTATTGGGAAAGGTAATATTGAGGAGTTCTTTAATCATATTAGTATGCATAAAGATGTTGAGGATAGATCTTTGGCTGAGCTTGCTCCCAGTTATGAAGTTGCTGCTGCTTATTTAATTCACATGTTGGAGGCTAGGTTTGTTAACCTTAATCCTTTTATGCAAAAAATGTTTCTTAAGCTTCATGATATCGAAGACTCCAAAAAGAAAGATTTTATTTTGGAGACTTTGCGTAGAGAATTTAGAGATATTGCTATTGAAGATAGGAATGTTTTTTAGCGTTTAATATGCTTGGCTCGCCTGTTAATGTTGTTGGTACAAACAATGAAGACATCAAATTACCAATTCCTTGCAAACTTGTAGGATTGCATAAAGCTTTGGAAAAGAATTTCGATTGGATTTGTCATGAAAACCCTTTTGATGAAGGGATTTCTATTTTCGTGCCCTCGGGTTCTTAGTTGTACTCAGTTTTCCCCAGCTCCTTAGTTTTTCCTCAGTTTTGTCCAAGCCCTTGTCTGAAACCGTCACAAGTGCTAGAACGGCCGGTTGCCCGACGGTTGAACACCTTTGACCGTTAACTGCTGACTAGTGGGGCCACGTAGAGCCCGCAAAGACACGTCAGAGCATCCATCTTTGTTTGACCGTAAGCATTGCCGTATCCCTGACCAAAACGCGGACGAGTGGGGCTTCGGTATATCGAATGACAAGTGGGGCCATGGCGCTGATACAAGGGGCAATACACGGGTAGGATTAGATTTTTAAACGGAGCTCTACAGCGATGGCACGGAGGAGGTGGCATGCGGGGTGCCGAGATGAGATCGACGTCCACAAAGAACTGCATGAGGCGAGACCAGACGCATTAGATAGATATGAACTAGACGCGTTTAACCATGCAAAGAAGAGAAGAAATGGTCGAGGACATCAACGACGACCTCAACACTTTGACTGACGGTGTCGGACACGAACGTGAGCAATGTAGAGAAAACTAGTGTCTCTCCTTTCTGGCGTGTATAGATAGGTGCTAGGGGAGTGTGGTGGCGAAGGGAAAGACCTCGCGGTGGTCTGTGGCGTCCAGCATAGCGGGGCGGCGTGGCCGTGCCCACAGCGGCGTGCATGTTCGGCATTGGCATCAGCATGTACGTTCGTCATTGGCCTCAGCGGTATCTCTGGTGTGTCAGTGATCGAATGAGGGGACGGGATTGAGGGTGCATCCCGACGGTGACCTAGCAGTAGCGGCGAGCATGCATAGCCATTCTGACCATGCCGATATCAGCATCGGCATTGTTTGGAGGCTGTGGTGCTCGAATCATGGTGGAAATTGCGATTCCCTATTATTTTTACATGCATAATATATAGAAAATAGCTAGATCTCTAAATCGATGCATATGAAGCAACATATATATTCTTGGTCATAATCCCCTTATCTAAAGGGGATGGATGCATGGCTTCACGTCGTCGTCGCTTTCATTGTCAGTATCTTCGTCGTCCGTGTAGTAGTACTTCCTGCACAATGTTACGTCGAACACCTTCACTGTGAGCACATCATCGCCTTCATATTTGAAGTGTAGGATGTAGCCAAAATCCACACCGTGCGTGATGGTGAAATTCTCCCAGCCCTTGTCGAGGTACATCCGGCCTTGTCCGTCAAATAGGACCTCCACGGTCCAGAGACGAGGACCGCAGTCAGCTGCTCGCAGATACACCTTTGCGGGCTCCTGGCTGTCAAGATAGTCCGCAAACTTTTGTGGGAGTGCCTGCAAAGAGATCGAGCGCCGATCATTTGAAATTAAAGGCTTTTTGGAACATGCACATAATTAATCACATGCATCATATATGTGGGAACACGTACGTACCTTCTTGGCCAAAGGGTCTTCATAGATGACGATTAAGAACTAATCTATGATCAATGGCAGTGTTGACAGTGGTGGTGGCAATGATGACGATCCACCACCCAGGCCGCCCCTTCCCCTTCCCCTTCCCCTTCCCCTTCCGATCGGCGTCCGAGACGTGGAAGCCATGGCAATGGATCAAGTGTATGTGAACGAAGAAGAGAGAGGCAGAAATGAAGAAGAGAGAGGCAGAACCTATTGACATGAGGGATGGCCGTTGTGGGGGTTTATAAGGGCGAGATGACCGTTGTGGGGTTTACATAATAAATTAAGGAGGAGATGACCGTTGTGGGTGTTTATATCTCAACAAAAAAGTAATGCCTAAAAGAAATGGAAATTCGTGATAGTTTATTATTTTACCGTGAAAAGTAATGCCTAAAGGAAATTCGTGATAGTTTATCATTTCACCGTGAAAAGTAATGCCTAAAGGAAATTCATGATAGTTTATTATTTTACCGTGAAAAGTAATGCCTAAATGGAAATTCATGATAGTTTATTATTTTACCGTGAAAAGTAATGCCTAAATGGAAATTCGTGATAGTTTATTATTTTACCGTGAAAAGTAATGCCTAAATGGAAATTCGTGATAGTTTATCATTTTACCGTGAAAAGTAATGCCTACAAGAAGTGGAAATTCGTGATTACCAAACTTGTTGAATCCGGTGGCCAACTCGTTATTTAGCATACATAGAGGGGTAGTAGTTTGCCACCGATAGATACAGAGAGGGTGGCACGATCCTGCCCGTTAGATCATAGGATCGACGGTAGGTGGGCACGATCCGTGTGACAACAGCTCGACCAATCAGGCCAAGTTTGGGCTTCTGTGAGAAGGGAGAGGGTAAAACTGAGTAGTATCAAGGATACAAGGGCAAGTAAATAGTAAACAGGCTAAGGAATTCAAATAAGAGATTTAGAAAAAGAAAAACACATGTTTTATACAATGAAACCCAGGTTGGCCTACCTCAAAGTATTAGCAATTCAAATATACATGAGTGTAAAAATTATGGCCTCATTCAGATAAACTATGTTTTGGGTATAGATATTTTGAGAAGGGGTTTGAGTGGAAAGCCATGAACCGTCATAGCTACTAGTGATTTGAGAAGTGGCCATTTGTGTTAAAACTTGATTTATATATGATTGTCTACGTGGCAGGTCGCGTAACAAGACTCCATGAGTAGGAGGCACAATGATTTTATTTTTTTGATTTTTTTTGCGCATGAAATGACTCAATTAGATAGCTTAATCCCATTTGTTGACTCTCTGTTGACCAGCCACTTGAGGGTAGAACTGAGTATATTACACTAGCCAGTATTAGTACTCGAGGGGAAAACTGAGTACAGATATTTTTCTAGTGTAAGACTCGAGGGTAGAACTGAGTACACGTAACGGTGCTGACGTGCAGTCCCACGGACGCGTGTCACGGTGAGCAGCGGTTAGCCGCGCGGTGCGCGTGTTGAGACCAAACGTCAACTGCTGAGACGAACCGTCACTTTGCCAGTACAGAGCCCCTGTCTCCCTCCCTCTGCACACAGTCTCATTATAACTCACGTACGCAACCATGCCTCTCACGTCCCATCACCTTCTCTAAAAAACCCCAGCCGCCCTACGCGCGCTCCCCTGCCGGCGATGGAGAAGAAGAATGCGCCGGCGGCCGTCGCCCCCGAGCCCGTCGCCTCTGAGCCCATCGCATCTGAGCCCGTTGCCGCCGAGCCCGTCGCATCCGAGGCCGTCGCCGCCGAGCCCGTCGCCTCCGAGGGCGGCGCATCCAGGCGCGGCGCCTCCATGAACTGGGCCTCTCTCAGGGCTGACGGACCACTTCACAAGATCAGCGCCTGCTTACTGGCGAACGAGGAGTACGTGGACACCTACTCTGCTTTGAGGCAAGTTTGTACTAATTGGCGCTCAAATTTACCTGAGCCCGACGTGCACCTGCACGAATGGATCATGGTAGAGCACGCCATGCCACGCGCCGCTGAGTTCTCCTTCCTCAACCTCCGTACATCCCGCTACGTCATCATCGATCTAACGGAAGTTCATGCAAGGTTCAAATTCCTCCATATCTATAGAGTTAATCCTTTTATTTTCAATCGTCAACATCTTAGTGCTGAATGTTATCTTCATCAATATATTTTAGATACTACTTCGTCAGCTTTTGCCATGGTGTCACCGTGCTTGCCCAGAAGAACCAGCTGCACAAGATACGGCTTCTGAACCCACTCACAAAGACATCGAACACTATATTTGAGGCGCAGATGCCATCTTTTATTCTGGAGTCAGTCACTGTAATGAAGTCCCCGACTATGCTCTTCGTTTCCACATATTACCCGGTGGAAATTGCTTGGGTCAATGAGAGCACTCCAACTAAGGGTATAGATGAAGATTGGGTAGAAGGAAGATTTACGATCGAGCACCATTCTATGCGTTGCATTATCACGTTCAATGATGAATTCTATGCACTAGCTCTACCTTGTCATTACCACAATTTGGAGTTCGGAACATTAGTGTGCACCAACAATGTCTAGTTGGAGCAGGGCGCGAGCAATGTCAACATGGAGACACTTTTTTCATTTCCAGAACTTGGAAATGACAAGTTCTACCTTGTGAAGTCGGATGGTGATCTGCTGCTTGTGTTGTTGGGCGGTCGTTTGGATGAAGGTCAAACATTGGTGTACCGTGTGGACATTGAGAGCCGCTCTCTCCATGCCGTCAATAACATTGGCAGTCGTGCCTTCTTCGTCCATCATGTCCGGTGTATCTCCGTCGACACCAGAGTGCACCCGACACTTCGACCTGGCTGCATCTACTACGCGGATTTGGGTTATATCAGAGAGTACTTTGATGATATGAACGCCTGGAATGAGTGGCCACTATGTGTGGATAGATTAGGAAGGTACGGTCTGAAAGATGAACAAATGCCATACCGTTTGGAGGATGTATTGGCTGCACACTGCAGACGGAAGGAGTTCAATGAATATTTATTTCTGACCAGAATAGGGAGCGACGAAGATATATATGATGAATGAAGAACAGATTCATTCATCCTGGGGTATCCTAATCTTCATGTTGGGCATACATTGCGTCTTGTATTATTTTCAGCTTAGTTTGTCGTGAACATTAACATCATTATTGGCTGCTTTTGGCTGCTGTATGCAGTTTATGTATTATACTTAGTTTTCTAGATTTATTATGCTGCTGTGAATTTATCCCATACCAGCTTCTAGATTTGCTACTAGATTTGTTACCATATTGGGCAAAAAACAAGGGCCAAAAGGCAACAATCATTGAAGAAAGACAGAAATAGAAGCTTCTCTAGATTTGATACTAATTTGGTGAAAAGAGAGAGAACTGTTACAGAGAGAGAGGGGAAAAAGGTGCTCTAAAAAGGCAATGCCAATTTGGCCCGAGAGAGACAGAACCGAGCTCTCACGTACAACCAAACGCGGTCTCGTCCTGTCCCACGCGGTCCCTTTCTACCGGCCCCACGCGACGCGGCCCCACACGACGCGGCCCCACACGTCAGCACCGAAATGGTCAACTAAACGGGAATCCTCCCATCCGACCTTCTTCTGAGGGTTTCAGACAACGGCTTGGGGAAAACTGAGGAAAAACTAACGAGCTGGGGAAAACTGAGTACAACTAACGACCTGAGGGCACGAAAATAGAAATCCCAAACAATCCCTTTGATGAAAGTAGTGTACCAAAGCATGATCACAAGGGATCTTAAAAAACTCATTTGGATACAATTCAATTCATTGTTGAGAAGACTTCTGCAATTGATCTTAATGCCTCTTTTGATATTACTTGATTTCCACCTTTCTGTGCCTAGCTCAAAGGCGTTAAAGAAAAGCACTCTTGGGAGATAACCCATTGTTTTCTTTTCAGTACTTTTTATTTTATTTGAGTCTTGGAAGTTATCACTACTGTAATAACCGCTGCTCATCCTTTTTATTTCGTTGTTGTGCCAAGAAGAACCTCTAATTTGAGGGAGGTAAGATTTGGGGAAGTTGCTGTCCTGAAACAGATTTCGGTGCTGCACCGTAAAAATTTGTGAAAATTCTCAGAATATCTTTTTGACCTGCAATTTCTTGTGCATATGGCCCAGGTTGTATCCAAACTTTTATTAGTTTTGCACTTTTCGATTTGAGCAACAGAAGGTCCTCAAAAAAATCTACATTTGTCAGCTGTTCTGTTTTGACAGATTTCTGCCACTATTTGTGTTTGCCTCTCGATCACTTTCTTTTTCAGTTATTTTGATCATGGAACTTTTGGGGAAGTTGATACAGTAGTATATGCTTTATATGTGGTGTTTTTGAGTTGAAACCTGAACCAAAAAGGGTTGATTTACTATTATGTTTATACTAACATTGCTAATAGAATTGTGTGAAGTTTTGTATGAAGGAAGTTTTCAAGTGTAGGGATTGGAGAATGATGAGATGAGATGAAGTATGGACAAAAGCTTAAGCTTGGGGATGCCCATGTAACCCCAAGAAATATCCAAGAGGTATAAGCGTCAAAGCTTGGGGATGCCCCCGAGGCACCCCTTCTTCATCGGCAAAAATCAGGTCACCTTTCAACACACTATATTTTTATTGCTTTATGCACTATGCGTTTTTCTTGGAGCGTCTTTACTTTTGCTTTCAGTTTTCTTTTGTTTTGTTTGCTGCAATAAATGGTTGGACCCCAACAAATTTCTTTTGGAGGAGATTTACTTGTTTTTCATTGCCAAGAACACTCTAGTTTTCACTCTTATCGTTCAACGAGTGTTCTCTTTTTCTAGAACTGCGTTTAGCTTTCATTTTTCGCCTTGATTTTTGTTCAGATCTTGTTTTATATTTGCATCAAGGTGTATTTAGACCACTTGTCTATGTTGGTTTTCATCAAAAGATTTGCCTCAAAAAGGTTTGAATGGTGTTGGAAAAGAGAAAAAGTTTCATGCAAAAAAGTGGTACAAAAGGAGCTTGTTTAGACTGCGGCTTAGAATTTTTCATGCCATGCTTGATGTCGTTTTGATAATATGCTTAGTGATTTTTGCTGTAGCATGACTTGTCTCAAATGACTGAGATTGCTTAATGAGCCTTCGAAAAAAAATCATGCGTTGTTTTTATTTTATGGAAGCATTAATTTGGTTTTCTCCTTGATGCTTTATTTGGGTTGACTTGGCGCATGCTTACAACATGTTTGACTCATACAAAGTCGCCATAAGCCTCTATGATAAATTGGTTTTTTGACTTGTGATGCCATTTTATGCTTCTCTTAATGATGTTTTGTCGCTATGCATGATTATGGCCGTTATTGCTCTCTTAGTTGGTCGCTCCCAGTCTTTTGCTAGCCCTCATTTTGTACTGAGTATGAGCTCTACTCGTGCATCCAACTCCCAAAAACCAAGTTATTCCAATGTGTCCACCATACATACCTATTAGCAATTTGTTATTCCAAAGTACATTTGACTTACTTTTATCTATCCTTTGAATTAAACTCTTTTGGTGTTATGCGAAAAGTAGTCAGTAAAACTCTCACAAACCTGATGGCACACTTTACTTTTATCGCTTTTAAAATTTTGACATTGTGGCTCTTTTATGTTGACGTTATGTTTGCAAGTTGTAAGTTGGAAATTAGCCAAACCATGCCATCATGGGGTAAGCTTTCAACATTGCACTTCTCTTATTTGAGTTGATATTGTGATCTTTTGTTTATGGATACTCGCGATGTGAAATAAGTTGGGAATCTTGCGGGATCATGGAGTTTGTATATGTGTTAGAGAAACACCTGGGCCGCTAATCTAAGCCATGCATCATTCATGGTGGAAATTTACAGCATGCCCATAGTGGACATTCAACGACGCATCTCTCAAAATAAAAAGCTCTACCAATGGTAAATAAAAGAGATGCCGAGGTGTTCATTGTCTGTTTGTCCTGACATTTTGATGTGGGCTTGTTCCATGTCATCGGGCAAGGAGGTACCCCGTTGGTGGTTCTCGATGATACGTGTATACTTACAATAACAAGAGCTTATTTGGGACCCTAAGTCGAGTAGCATGAGGTTTGGGTATTCGTACTTCACGAGACACGAGGTTTTCAACTTATGATTTGTCAAGCATATGCTCATAAACATTCTTGCATTTACTTTAACCATTCAAGATGCCTATGATGGGGGCAATGAGAGCTCAAAGCTAGTAAGTACCATAATTTTTGAAGGTTTATAAAACTTGCAATCACTGCTTCCCTCTTCGAAGGGCCTTTCTTTTACTTTTATGTTGAGTCTCCACCTTCTACCTTTATGCACCATCTAAGAGAGCATAGTTGCCATTCTGAGTATAATGTGCATAGTCCCAAAGTTTATCATTGATTGATTTATGATTATGGTTTCACTTGTTCTTAAATTATTTGTATCTAGTCACCCTCTTAAACTTGAAGGTGTCCTATGCATTTATGTTTTGCTATTCCATGAAGGACAAGCTGAAAACCATTTGCTATGTTTTTCCATATGATTTGAAGACACGTTTGACTTTCATTGTTTCATTATTCATGATCTTTCCTTTGTGTTTCTTTTCATGTTATAACATGGTTGCTAAGTTCTTATTGTCAAGATTATATCTTTTATGCCCATGTTTTAAGTTCTTTGATCCCAGCACTCAATGCTTACATTGATGATCAAGATTGTGATGGTGCATGTCACCTCAAAAATTATTCTTTTGTTATCACTTACCTACTCGAGGATGAGCAGGAGTTAAGCTTGGGGATGCTTGATACGTCTCAAACGTATCTATAATTTTTGATGCTCCATGCTTGTTTATACACCATTTGCTTTGAGTTTTGTTACACTTCGTGGCATTTTTATGCATTTTCCGGAACTAACATATTAACAAGATGCCAAAGTGCCAGTTCCTTGTTTTCTGCTATTTTTGTGTTTTAGAAAAGTTACAGAGGAAATATTCTCAGAATTGGACGAAACAAAAGCCAAACCTCCTATTTTTACCGAAGCTTCGCGTAGACCGAAGATGAGACGGGGGGGGGGGGGCAGGGGCCAGCCTCACCACCAGGGTGCGCGGCCCAGCCCCTGGCCGCGCCCACCTGTGGTGAGACCGCCTGGTCCCACTTCTGACGCTGCCCCTTCGCCTATAAAGTCCCCTCGACGGGAAAAACCTAGGGGATGGATCGCTTTTCCTTGAAACATACTGCAAGCCACCGCCGTTGTCGAAACGAGATCGGGAGGATCCAGGAGCTCTTCCTGGCACCCTGCCGAAGAGGGGAATCCCTGCCGGAGGCCTTCTCCACCACCATGGTCGCCTCCGGAGTGATGTGTGAGTAGTCTACCTTGGACTATGGGTCCATAGCAGTAGCTAGATGGTTGTCTTCTCCGCCATGTGCTTCATGTTTAGATCTTGTGAGCTGCCCTACATGATCAAGATCATCTTTATGTAATCATACATGTTGTGTTTGTTGGGATCCGATGAGTATTGGTACTATGCCAAGTTGATGTGCTAAATTATATTTTATGTTATCTCTATGTTGTTTATGATCTTGCATGCTTTCCGTTGCTAATAGCTATCATGCCCAAGTAGATGCTAGTAACTCCAAGAGGGAGTATTTATGCTCGATAGTTGGGTTCATGCCTCTATTTAATCTGGGGGAGTGACAGAAACCTCTAAGGTTGTAGATGTGCTGTTGCCACTAGGGAGAAAACAAAATTCTTGTGTCCAAGGACATTTGCTTTGTTTACATTACGCACTTTGCTTAATGCAATTATCTATTGTTCGCAACTTAATACTCAAGGGGTCCTCGGATGATTCCCCGCGAGTGGATTATTAGTCATAGATGCAGTTGGATGGCGGTCTATGTATTTTGTCGTAATGCCCAGAGTGAACCTCATAGTGATCCTCGTCATGTATGTACATTATCTTTACTCTATCAATTGCCCAACTGTAATTTGTTTACCCAGCATGTTATTATTTATCTTATGGAGAGACACCGCTAGTGAACTGTGGACCCCGGTCCAATTTCCTTTACATTGTTACACCGTTTTACTTTACTCGCACTGTTTACTTTTACTTTCATACTATTATCCTTTTACCACTCGATACGCTCAATCCTTTGTTTACAGCAAACCGGTGAGATTGACAACTGATACGTATCAAACGTATCTATAATTTTTGATGCTCCATGCTTGTTTTACACCATTTGCCTATTGTTTCGTTACACTTAGTGGCATTTTTATGCATTTTCCGGAACTAACCTATTAACAAGTGCCACAGTGCCAGTTTCCTGTTTTCTGCTGTTTTTGTGTTTCAGAAGTGATACACAGGAAATATTCTCGGAATTGGACGAAACAAGTTCCTGAAGTCTTATTTTACCCGGAAGCTTCCAGAGATCCGAAGAAGTGTCGGAGGGGGGCCACCAGGGCCCCACACGCGTGGGTGGCGCGGCCAGCCCCCTGGCCACGCCGGGCCCACGTGAGGGCGCCTGGCACCTCCTCTGACATCGACCCTTCGCCTATAAAGACCCCCCGACGAGAAAAACCTAAGGGCCCGATCAGTTTTCCAGAATACATCGCGATCCGCCGCCGCCGTCGACCCGGAGATCGGGAGGGTCCAGAAGCTCTTCCCGGCACCCTGCCGGAGAGGGGAATCGCCACCGGAGGTCTTCTTCATCGCCATGCTTGCCTCCGGAGCGATGAGTGAGTAGTCTACCTTGGACTATGGGTCCATAGCAGTAGCTAGATGGTTGTCTTCTCCACTATGTGCTTCATGTTTAGATCTCATGAGCTGCCATACATGATTGAGATCACCGTTATGTAATTCTACATGTTTGGTTTGTTGGGATCCGATGAATATTGGTGTTTATGATTAAGTTGCTGTACTGAATATTATCTTTTGTTATCTCTATGTTGTTTATGATCTTGCATGCTCTCCGTTGTTAGTAGCTATCTTGGCCGAGTAGTTGCTAGTGACTCCAAGAGGGGGTATTTATGCTCGATAGTGGGTTCATGCCTCTATTTCACCTGGGGGAGTGACAGAAACCTCTAAGGTGGTAGATGTGCTGTTGCTACTAGGGAGAAAACAACATTCATATGCTCAAGGGCATATGATTTGTTTACATTACACACTTTGCTTAATGCAATTATCTGTTGTTCGCAACTTAATACTTGTGGAGTTCTCGGATTGATTCACCACAAGTGGATTATTAGTCATAGATGCAGTTGGATGGCGGTCTATGTATTTTGTTGTAATGCCCAGAGTAAATCTCATAGTGATCTTCTTGACATATCACGTTATCTTTATTCTATCAATTGCCCAACTGTAATTTGTTTACCCAGCATGTGCTATTTTATCTATGGAGAGACACCACTAGTGAACTGTGGACCCTGGTCCTATTTCCATCATATTGCTATCACCTGTTTACTTTACTCGTACTGTTTATTTTACTCGCGTATTATTACTGTTTTCCACTCGATACACTCATAACCTTTGTTTCAAGCAAACCGGTGAGATTGACAACCTCATCGTAAGTTGGGAGCAAAGTATTTGTTTGTGTGTGTGCAGGTTCCACGTTGCAGCTAGCAAGCAAAGCTTGGACGAGGCGCCATATATAAATTGTCCGCTGCTGTCGCAAACTAGTCAGCATCACCTTTAGTCGTCATTGTCTCTCTTCTCCTGTTCGATAAACCTTGGTTTCTTAAACTGAGGGAAAACTTGCTGCTGCACTCATCATACCTTCCTCTTGGGGTTCCCAACGGGCTGGTTATTCACCACGCACAAGGACAGTCTGGTCGCCATCAGAGGCATCAGCTCCTCGTCAACTTGGCATCATCAGCTACTTTTCTGGCGCCGTTGCCGGGGAAGAGAGAAGACTTCTGCGAGGGGAGTTCTTCGCACACACATTCTTTACTTTGTTATTTGTTTTGCTTTACTTTATTTTATTTTACCTGCATTGCTTTTTATATCAAAAACCCAAAAAAATTAGAATCCTTGGTAGCTGTTTTTACTTGTTTACTTTCGTTTTGCTGAAATGGCCAATCCTAAAAACACCAAGTTGTGTGACTTTACTAGCACAAACAATAGTGATTTTATCTGCACTCCTATTGCACCATCTATTCCTGCTGCAAACTTTTATGAGATTAAGCCTGCTTTATTGAACCTTGTTATGAAAGAGCAATTTTCTGGTGCTAGCACTGAAGATGCTGCAGCTCATCTCAACAATTTTGTTGAGCTATGTGAGATGCAGAAATATAAGGATGTTGATAGTGATATTATTAAGCTCAAGTTGTTTCCTTTTTCTTTGAGAGGAAAAGCTAAAGATTGGTTGCTGTCTTTGACTAAGAATAGTATTGATTCTTGGGCTAAGTGTGAGGATGCTTTTATTGGAAAATACTATCCTCCTGCTAAGATTATAGCTTTGCATAGTGATATCATAAAGTTTAGACAGTTTGATAATGAACATGTTGCTCAAGCTTGGGAAAGAATGAAATCTATGATAAAGAATTGCCCTACTCATGGACTGACTACTTGGATGATTGTCCAAACTTTTTATGCAGGATTGAATTTTTCTTCAAGAAATCTATTGGATTCAGCTGCTGGAGGCACTTTTATGTCCCTTACCTTGGGCGCCGCAACCAAACTTCTTGACAACATAATGGTAAATTATTCTGAATGGCACACCGAGAGAGCTCCACAAGGTAAGAAGGTAAATTCTGTTGAGGAAACCTCTTCCTTGAATGATAAGATTGATACCATTATGGCTATGCTTGCTAATGATAGGACTCATATTGATCCTAATAATGTTCCTTTAGCCTCTCTGGTTGCTCAAGAAGAGCATGTTGATGTGAATTTCATTAGAAACAATAATTTTAACAACAATGCTTATAGGAACAATTTTGCTAGTAACAATTATAGGCCGTATCCTTCTACCAATGGTAATGGTTATGGTAACTCTTATGGTAATTCCTACAACAACACTAGGGCCGCGCCCTCTGAGCTTGAGGTAATGCTCAAGGATTTCATCGGTAAGCAAACTGCTTTTAACAAGTCTGTTGAGGAAAAGTTAGGCAAAATTGATATTCTTGCTTCTAAAGTTGATAGCCTTGCTCATGATGTTGAACTTTTGAAACTAAAAGTGTTTCGTAACGATGTGAAAGTGAGCAATGTTGTTGCTACCGCTAATGCTATCCAAGTTGGAATTGATGAAAATATTAGATTGTTAGCGGAATTGCATGCCAGGTGGGAAAGAGAAGATGAGATGGCTAGAGAGATGAAGGTATGTACTATTACTACCTCTAATGATGTTGCTCCTACTGGTAGCAATCCTCTTACTTTGATTGGTGTAGAGAAAACTCCCACTCCTTGTGTTAAAAAGCCTAAAACTGCCAAAACTTTTTCTCAAAAGAGTGCTGAAATTTTTCGGAGTGTGGAAGATGATAGCTCTATTTCTTTTAATGATTTTGATGTTGATGGCTGCAATATATCTGAAGTAATTTTGTTCTTGCAAAAGCTTGCTTTGACTCCCAATGCTAGTTCTTTAAATATTGCTTTTACTAAGCATATTACCAATGCTCTTATAAAGATTAGGGATGAAAAGTTGAAGCAAAAAGCCTCTGTTCCCAAGAAGTTAGAAGATGGTTGGGAACCCATCATTGATATGCATGTTAATGGTTATGATTGCCATGCTTTATGTGATCTAGGTGCTAGTATTTCTATCATGCCTAGAAAGATTTATGACATGCTTGATTTACCACTGCTTGAAAAGTGTTATTTTGATGTTCCTATTGCTGATGTTGCTAAGAAGAAACCTTTGGGAAGGATTAATGATGTTCTTATTGTGGTTAACAATAACCTTGTTCCCGTTGATTTTCTTGTTATGGACGTTGAATGCCATGCTTCATGTCCTATTATTTTGGGAAGACCCTTTCTTCGAACTGTAGGTGCTATCATTGATATGAGGGAAGGCACTATCAAGTATCAATTCCCACTTAAGGAAGGTATGGAACACTTCCCTAGGAAAAGAAAGAAATTGCTTTTTGACTCTATTCTTAGACCAAATTATGAGCTTGATGCTTCATCTCTTGATATTACTTGATTCGCAATTTTCTGCGCCTAGCTCAAAGGCGTTAAAGAAAAGCACTCTTGGGAGATAACCCAATGTTTTCTTTTCAGTACTTTTTCTTTTATTTGAGTCTTGGAAGTCATTACTACTGTAATGACCGCTCCTTATCTTGTTTATTTCATTTTTGTGCCAAGAGAAGCCTCTAATCTGAGTGAGGTAAAGATTTGGGGATGTTGCTGTCCTGAAACTGTTTTTGGTGCTGCACCGTAAACATTCGTGAAAATTCTCTGTTTATCTTTTGGACCTGCGATTTCTTGTGCATATGCCCCAGGTTATATCCAAACTTTTCTTAGTTGAACACTTTTTGATTTGAGCAACAGAAAATCCCTCAAAAATTCGACCTTTGTCAGCTGTTCAGTTTTGATAGATTTCTGCCAATATTTGTGTTTGCCACTTTATCGCTTTCTTTTGAGTTCTTTTGATCATGGAACTTTTGGGGAGGTTGCTACAGTAGTATATGCTATATATGTGGTGGTTTTGAGTTGAAACCTGAAGCAAATAGAGGATTGATTATATGTTATGCTTGCACTAATGTTGCAAATAGATTTGTGTTTAGTTTTGTATGAAGGAAGTTTTCAAGTGTAGGGATTGGAGAATGATGAGATGAGTTGAAGAATGGACAAAAGCTCAAGCTTGGGGATGCCCATGCATCACCCCAAGAAATATCCAAGAAGTACAAGCGTCAAAGCTTGGGGATGCCCCCGAGGCACCCCTTCTTCATCGGCAAAAATCAGGTCACCTTTCAAAACACTATATTTTTATTGCTTCATGCACTATGTGTTTTTCTTGGAGCGTCAGTTGTTTTAGTTTTCTTAGTTGTTTAGTTTGTTTGTTTGCTGAAATAAATGGTTGGACCCCAACAAATTTCTTTTGGAGGAGATGTACTCGTTTTCATTTGCCAAGAACACTCAGTTTTTCACTCTTATCGTTTATCGAGTGTTCTTCTTTTTCTGCTACTGCTTTTGGTTTTCGTTTTCGCCTTGATTTGCGTTCAGATCTTGTCATATCTTTTCATCAAGTTGTATTTTTGCCTCTGATCTTAATTGGTTTTCATCAAAAGAGGTGTTTATAAAAATTTCAAATGGTGTTGGAAAAGAGAAAAAGCTTTATGCAAAATAGTGGTACAAGAAGGAGCTTGTGTAGACTGCGGCTTAGGCTTTTTCATGTCATGCTTGATGTCTTTTTGATAGTATTCTTAGTGGTTTTGCTGTAGCATGACTTGTCTCAAATAACTGAGATTGCTTAATGAGCCTTTGAAAAAAAATCATGCGTTGTTTTTATTGTATGGAAGCATTATTTTGGTTTTCTCCTTGATGCTTTATTTGGGTTGACTTGGCGCATGCTCACACATGTTAGACTCTTACAAAGTCGCCAATAGCCTTCATGATCATTTAGTTTTTGACTTTTGATGCCATCTTATGCTTCTTTTAATGTCGCTTTGTCGCTTTGCATGATTATGGCCATTATTGCTCTCTTAGTTGGTCGCTCCCAGTCTTTTGCTAGCCCTCACCTTGTACTGAGTATGAGCTCTACTCGTGCATCCAACTCCCAAAAACTAAGTTTTCCATTGTGTCCACCATACATACCTACTAGCAATTTGCTATTCCAAGTAAATTTGACTTGCTTTTATTTTCTCTTCAAATTAAACTCTTACCAGTGTTATGCGAAACTCGGTTAGTAAAGCTCTCACGAACCGGAAGGCACACTTTACTTTTTCCTGTTCTTAAAAATTTGACATTGTGGTCTCTTATGTTGAGTTGTTATGCTTGCAAGTTGTAAGTTGGATTCTAGCCCAGCCATGCTGTCATGGGGCAAGCTTTCAATATTGCACTTCTTATTTGAGTTGATATCGTGATCTTTTGTTTATGGATGCCCGCGGTGTGAAATGAATTGGGAATCTTGTGGGGATCATGGAGTTTGTATATGTGTTAGAGAAACGCCAGGCCGCCAATCTAAGCCATGCATAATTCATGGTGGAAATTTGCAGCATACCCATGGTGAACATTTGACGACGCATCTCACAATAAAAAGCTAAACAATATAGCAAATAAAAGAGATGTCGAGGTGTTCATTGTCTGCTTGTCCTGTCATTTTGGTGTGGGCTTGTTCCATGTCATCGGGCACGGAGGTACCCCATTGGCGGTTCTCAATGATATGCATATACTTACAATGACAAGAGCCTTGCTTGGGACCCTAAGTAAAGTAGCATGAGGTTTGGGTACTCGTATTCACGGGGCACGAGGTTTTCAACTTATGATTTGTCAAGCATATGCATCATAATTGTTCTCGCATTAACTTTAACCATTCAAGATGCTTATGATGGGGGCAATGAGAACTCAAAGCAGGTAAGTACCATAATTTTTGAAGGTTATAAAACTTGCAATCACTGCTTCCCTCTGCGAAGGGCCTTTCTTTTACTTTTATGTTGAGTCACCACTTTCTTTCTTTATGCACCATTAAGAGAGCATAGTTGTCATTCTTAGTGTGATATGCATTGTCCCAAAGTTCATTGATTGATTCATGATGATTGGTTTCACTTGTTCTTAAATTATTTGTATCTAGTCGCCCTCTTAAACTTGAAGGTGTCCTATGCATTTATGTTTTGCTCTCTTTGAAGGACAAGCTGAAAACCTTTTGTATGTTTTTCCTTATGATTTGAACACACGTTTGACTTTCATTGTTTGATTTTCATGATCTTTTGTTTGTGTTCATTTGCATGTTTACAACATGGTTGCTAAGTTCTTATTGTCATGATTATATCTTCATGCCCATGTTTTAAGTTCTATTGATCCCAGCTCACCAATGCTTACATATATGATCAAGATTGTGTAGGTGCATGTCACCTCAAAAATTATTCTTTTGTTATCACTTACCTACCCGAGGACGAGCAGGAGTTAAGCTTGGGGATGCTTGATACGTCTCAAACGTATCTATAATTTTTGATGCTCCATGCTTGTTTTACACCATTTGCCTATTGTTTCGTTACACTTAGTGGCATTTTTATGCATTTTCCGGAACTAACCTATTAACAAGTGCCACAGTGCCAGTTTCCTGTTTTCTGCTATTTTTGTGTTTCAGAAGTGATACACAGGAAATATTCTCGGAATTGGACGAAACAAGTTCCTGAAGTTTTATTTTACCCGGAAGCTTCCAGAGATCCGAAGAAGTGTCGGAGGGGGGCCACCAGGGCCCCACACGCGTGGGTGGCGTGGCCAGCCCCTTGGCCGCGCCGGGCCCACGTGAGGGCGCCTGGCCCCTCCTTTGACATCGACCCTTCGCCTATAAAGACCCCCCGACGAGAAAAACCTAAGGGCCCGATCAGTTTTCCAGAATACATCGCGATCCGCCGCCGCCGTCGACCCGAAGATCAGGAGGGTCCAGAAGCTCTTCCCGGCACCCTGCCGGAGAGGGGAATCGCCACCGGAGGTCTTCTTCATCGCCATGCTTGCCTCCGGAGCGATGAGTGAGTAGTCTACCTTGGACTATGGGTCCATAGCAGTAGCTAGATGGTTGTCTTCTCCACTATGTGCTTCATGTTTAGATCTCATGAGCTGCCATACATGATTGAGATCACCGTTATGTAATTCTACATGTTTGGTTTGTTGGGATCCGATGAATATTGGTGTTTATGATTAAGTTGCTGTACTGAATATTATCTTTTGTTATCTCTATGTTGTTTATGATCTTGCATGCTCTCCGTTGTTAGTAGCTATCTTGGCCGAGTAGTTGCTAGTGACTCCAAGAGGGGGTATTTATGCTCGATAGTGGGTTCATGCCTCTATTTCACCTGGGGGAGTGACAGAAACCTCTAAGGTGGTAGATGTGCTGTTGCTACTAGGGAGAAAACAACATTCATATGCTCAAGGGCATATGATTTGTTTACATTACACACTTTGCTTAATGCAATTATCTGTTGTTCGCAACTTAATACTTGTGGAGTTCTCGGATTGATTCACCACAAGTGGATTATTAGTCATAGATGCAGTTGGATGGCGGTCTATGTATTTTGTTGTAATGCCCAGAGTAAATCTCATAGTGATCTTCTTGACATATCACGTTATCTTTATTCTATCAATTGCCCAACTGTAATTTGTTTACCCAGCATGTGCTATTTTATCTATGGAGAGACACCACTAGTGAACTGTGGACCCCGGTCCTATTTCCATCATATTGCTATCACCTGTTTACTTTACTCATACTATTTATTTTACTCGCGTATTATTACTGTTTTCCACTCGATACACTCATAACCTTTGTTTCAAGCAAACCGGTGAGATTGACAACCTCATCGTAAGTTGGGAGCAAAGTATTTGTTTGTGTGTGTGCAGGTTCCACGTTGCAGCTAGCAAGCAAAGCTTGGACGAGGCGCCATATATAAATTGTCCGCTGCTGTCGCAAACTAGTCAGCATCACCTTCAGTCATCATTGTCTCTCTTCTCCTGTTCGATAAACCTTGGTTTCTTAAACTGAGGGAAAACTTGCTGCTGCACTCATCATACCTTCCTCTTGGGGTTCCCAACGGGCTGGTTATTCACCACGCACAAGGACAGTCTGGTCGCCATCAGAGGCATCAGCTCCTCGTCAACTTGGCATCATCAACAACCTCCTCGTAAGTTGGGAGCAAAGTACTTGTTTGTGTTGTGTGCAGGTTTCACGTTGCTGCTGGGTGAAGACACACCAACAATATTCCTGGCGCCATTGTCCGAGTGTCACGAAGCTAGCAAGCATCACCTATTAAGTTTGGTTCTTTCTCCTACTGGTTCGATAAACCTTGGTTTCATAACTGAGGGAAGACTTGTTGCTGTGCTCATCACACCTTCTCTTGGGGTTCCCAATTGGTCGGTCATCTACGTCAACACTGCACCATCAATGCCCTCTGGCCCCCCTCCGTCTCTGCTTTGGACTCCGTCTCGTGTCGGGAAAAATAGGTACTTTGGCTTTTGTTTCGTCCAATTCCAAGAATATTTCCTATGTAACTTTTCTGAAACACAAAAATAGCAGAAAACAGGGAACTGGCACTGTGGCATCTCGTTAATAGGTTAGTTCTGGAAAATGCATAAAAATGCCACGAAGTGCAACAAAATACAAAGCAAATGGTGCATAAACAAGCATGGAGCATCAAAAATTATAGATACGTTTGAGACGTATCAAGCATCCCCAAGCTTAACTCTTGCTCGTCCTCGAGTAGGTAAGTGATAACAAAACAATAATTTTTTAGGTGACATGCACCAACACAATCTTGATCAAACGATGTAAATCATTGAGTTCTGAGATCAAAGTACTCTAAACATGGGCATAAAAGATATAATCTTGACAATAGAACTTAGCAACCATGTTATAACATGAAAAGTAACACAGACAAAAGATCATGAGTAATAATGTATTGAAAGTCAATTGTTTGTTTCGAGCATATAGAAAAACATAGCAAAGTGGTATTCAGCTTGTCCCTCATGGAGTAGCAAAACATAAATGCATAGGACACCTTCAAGTTTAAGAGGGCGAATAGATACAAATAATTTAAAAACAAGCAAAACCATAATCATGAATCAATCAATAATAAATTTTGGGACTATGCACATTATACTCAAAATGACAACTATGCTCTCTTAGACGGTGCATAAAGGTAGAAGGTGAAGACTCAACATAAAAGTAAAAGAAAGGCCCTTCTCAGACGGAAGCAGGGATTTAGCGCGTGCTAGAGCTTTTCATTTGTAAAACTGAGATAAAAATTTGTTTTGAGAGGTGGTTGTTCTTGTCAAGGACTGGCAATGGGGTTCTTACTATCTTCATACTAAACAAGTTTTGAGAGAGATTGGCACATTTGTCCACTTTTATAAAGCTTGGCACTCCTCCCCACTTTTCTTTTCACAAACCATGACTAACCGATTCCATCGGGTGCCCACCAACTTTCACATACCATGGAGGAGTGCCTTTTTTTCTTTTCTTTTTTTGAAATATTACAATATGGAAGATAGCAAATCCGACCACTACGTCCCCATGAGCTGAAAACAGTGTCACAAAATGAGAAGTATTAGGAAGGTTTTCTGAAAGGTAACATATGAAAATTTACTTGGAATGGCTTGAAAATACCATGCATAGGAATTTATAGTGGACTCTTTGGAATAAACTTGGTTTTTGGTAGTTGGATGCACGAGAAGTATCCCCTCTCAGTTCAGATGAAGGCTAACAAAATACTGGGAGCGACCAACTAAGAGAGCAATAACGGCCATAATCATGCATAGCGACAAAACATTATTAACAAAAGCATAAAGTGGTATCACAAGTCGGAAACCAAATGATCATCAAGGCTTGAGGCGACTGGTTAAAGTCAAACATGGTGTAAGCATGCGCCAAGTCAACCCAAATAAAGCATCAAAGGAGAATACCACAATAATATGCTCCCATATAATAAAAACAACGCATGATTCTTTCAAAGGCACATTAAGCAATCTCAATCATTTGAGACAAGTCATGCTACAGCAAAAACTACTAAGTATATAATCAAAATAACATCAAGCATGACATGCAAAAGTCTAAGCCATAGTCTAAATAAGCTCCCATTTTTACCACTTTAGGCATGAAACTTTTTTCTCTTTTCCAACACCAAGCAACCTTTTTGAAACAACTCTTAAAGATGAAAACCAATATAGACCAGAGGTCTAAACACACCTATCTACAAAGAACTAACAAGTTCTGAACAAAAATCAAGGCAAAAAACGAAAGCTAAACGTAGTACTAGAAAAAGAGAACACTCGTTGAACGAAAAGAGTGAAAACTAGAGTGTTCTTGGCAATGAAAAAGGGAGTGTGTCTTATCCAAAAGAAACATGTTGGGGTCAAAAAAATTATTGCAGCAAACAAAACAAAAGAAAACTGAAAGCAAAAAATAAAGACGCTCCAAGAAAAAATGCATAGTATACGAAGCAATAAAAATATAGTGTCTTGAAACATGACTTGATATTTGTCGATGAAGAAGGGGTGCCTCAGGGCATTTCCAAGCTTTGACGCGTGTACCTCTTGGATATTTCTTGGGGTGACATGGGCATCCCCAAGCTTGAGATTTTATCCATACTTCATCTCATCTCATCATTCTCCTTTCCCTACACTTGAAAACTTCCTTCATACAAAACTTCACACAATTCTTATTAGCAACATTAGTGCAAGCAAGATAGTAAATCCACACTTTTGGTTCAGTTTCAACTCAAGTATAGCACCAATTAAAGCATAAGCTACTGTAGCAACTTCCTCAAAAGTTCCGTGATCAAAAGAACTCAAAAAGAAAGAGATCAAGAGGCAAACACAAATAGTGGCAGAAATCTGTCAAAACAGAACAGCTGGTAAAGATCGATTTTTTTGAAAATCTTCTGTTGCTCAAATAGAAAAGTGCAAAACTAATTAAAGTTAGGCAATAACCTGGGGCATGTGCACAAGAAATATCAGATCAAAAAGACGTTCTGATAATTTTCACGAAGTTTTACGGTACAACGCAGAAATCTGTTTCAGGACAGCAACTTCCCCAAATCTTACCTTCCTCCAATTAGAGGTTCTTCTTGGCACAAAAACAAAATAAAAAATGATAAGGAGAGGTCATTACAGTAGTAATAACTTCCAATACTCAACAAAAAGAAAAAGTACTGAAAAGAAAATATTGGGTCATCTCCCAAGAGTGCTTTTCTTTAACGCCTTCGAGCTAGGCGCAGAAAGTGGAAATCAAGTAATTTCAAGTGATGAAGCATCATGTTCATAATTTGCTCTAAGGATAGATTCAAAAATTAAATTCTTTATCTTTCTAGGGAAGTGTTTTATACCTTTATTGAGTGGGAATTGATATTTAATGGTGCCTTCCTTCATATCAATAATGGCACCAACGGTTTTAAGAAAAGGTCTTCCCAAAATAATAGGACAAGAAGCATTGCGTTCAATATCCAAAACAAGGAAATCAATGGGAAAAAGGTTATTGTTAACCATAATAAGAACATCATTAATCCTTCCCAAAGGTTTCTTCTTAGCAACATCAGCAAGAGGAACATCAAAATAACAATTTTCAAGAGGTGGTAAACCAAGCATATCATAAATCTTTCTAGGCATAATAGAAATGTTTGCACCAAGATCACATAAAGCATTGCAATCAAAATCATTCACATTCATCTCAATGATGGTCTCCCAACCATCTTCTAACTTCTTAGGGATAGAAACTTTTTGTTTCAACTTATCCTCTCTAATTTGCATGAGAGCATTCGTAATATGCTTTGTAAAAGCAACATTCATAGAACTAGCATTAGGACTTAAAGCAATATTTTGCAAGAACAAAATTACTTCAGAAATATTGCAACCATCAACATCAAAATCATTAAAGGTAGTAGAACTGTTGTCTCCCATACTCCAAAAAATTTTAGCACTTTTGTTAGAAAAAGTTTCTGCGGTTTTAGGCTTTTTTGCACAAGGAGTAGGAATTTTCTCTACACCAATCATAGTAAGAGGATTGCTAGCATTTGAAACAACATCACTAGTGGTGGTAATAGTACAAACCTTCATATTTCTAGCCATCTCATCTTCTCTTTCCCACCTAGCATGCAATTCTGCTAACATCCTAACATTATTATCAATCTTAACCTGAATGGCATTCAAAGTCTTGCTTTCTTTCACATCATGAGGCAAAACCTTTAGTTTTAGAAGTTCAGCATCAAGAGCAAGGCTATCTACTTTAGAAGCAAGAACATCAATTTTACCAAGCTTTTCCTCAATAGACTTATTAAAAGTAGTTTGTTTACTAATGAAGTCCTTGAGCATGAATTCAAGATCAAAGGGGTGCGCCCCTAGTGTTGTTGGAGGAATTACCATAGGAATTTCCATAACCATTACCATTGGTAGAAGGATATGGCCTATAATTGTTGCTAGCAAAATTGTTCCTATAAGCACTGTTGTTGAAATTATTATTTGTAATGAAGTTTACATCAACATGCTCTTCTTGAGCAACCAAAGAGGCTAAAGGAACATTACTAGGATCAACATGAGATCTATCATTAAAAAGCATACCCATAATGGTATCAATCTTATCACTTAAGGAAGAGGTTTCTTCAACAGAATTTACCTTCTTACCTTGTGGAGCTCTCTCGGTGTGCCACTCAGAATAATTTACCACCATATTATCAAGAAGCTTTGTTGCGGCGCCCAAGGTGATGGACATAAAGGTACCTATAGCAGCTGAATCCAAGAGATTTCTTGACAAAAAATTTAGTCCTGCATAAACGGTTTGGATAATCATCCAAGTAGTCAGTCCACGAGTGGGACAATTCTTTATCAAAGATTTCATTCTTTCCCAAGCTTGAGCAACATGTTCATTATCAAACTATCTAAACTTCATAATATAACTTCTCAAAGATATAATCTTAGCAGGAGGATAATATTTTCCAATAAAAGCATCCTTACACTTAACCCAAGAATCAATACTATTTCTAGGCAAAGATAGCAACCAATCCTTACCTCTTCCTCTTAAAGAGAAAGGAAACAACTTAAGCTTAATAATATCACCATCTACTCCCTTATACTTTTGCAGTTCACATAGCTCAACAAAATTGTTGAGATGAGCTGCATCATCATCAATACTAGCACCAGAAAATTGCTCTTTCATAACAAGATTCAACAAAGCAGGTTTAATCTCATAAAAATTTGCCTCAAGAGTAGGTGGCACAATAAGAGTGCAAATAAAATCATTGTTGTTTGTGCTAGTAAAGTCACACAACTTGGTGTTCTCAGGAGTACCCATTCTAGCAAGACTAAAAGCAGACAAGCAAAAATAACAACTATAAAGGAACTAATTTTTTTTGTATTTTCGATAAAAAGATGCAAGCAAAAATAAATTAAAGAAAGTAAGCACAACAATAACAAAGTAAAAGGTTGGAAGCGAGAGACTCCCCTTGCAGAAATCCTCTTTCTCCCTGGCCGCCAAAAAAATGCTTGAAGGTGCGTGGTAAGCACCCAGTTGGGAACCCCAAGAGGAAGGTATGATGAGCACAGCAGCAAGTTTCCCTCAGTCAGAAACAAAGGTTTAATCGAACCAGTAGGAGAAAGAACCAACTTCCAAAGGTTGATGCTAGCTGGCTTGGCGATGGCTCTAGAAAATTTATATATGGCGCCTTATCTGGGGCGTAGCTTTGCACCAGCAGTAACATGGAACCTGCACACAACACAACCAAAGTACTTTTCCCCAACTAGCAGTGAGGTTGTCAATCTCACCGGTTTGCTGTAAACAAAGGATTAAACGTATCGTGTGGTAAAAGATATTTGTTTGCGAGAAAGTAAATCATGGTTGTAAAAAGTAAACAGCAATATGAATTTAAAAGAATGGACCGGGGTCCACAGTTCACTACAGGTGTCTCTCCATAAAGATAAATAACATGCTGGGTAAACAAATCACAGTTGGGCAATTGACAAAATAAAGAATGCAAACAATGCATGTACATGTCATGAGGATCACTATGAGATTCACTTGGGAATTACAACATAATACATAGACCGTAATTCAACTGCATCTATGACTAATAATCCACCCGCCGGATATCATCCGAACAACCGTTGGGTATTAAGTTGCAAGCAACAAATTATTGCCTTAAGCAAAGTGTGTAATGTAAACAATACAAATGTCCTTGAACACAAGATTATTGTTTTCTCCCTAGTAGCAATAACACATCTACAATCTTAGAGGTTGTTGTCACTCCCCCAGATTACCAGACGCATGAACCCACTATCGAGCATAAATACCCCCTCTTGGAGTCACTAGCATCTACTCGGCCAAGATATCTACTAGCAACAGAGTGCATGCAAGATCATAAACAACATAGAGATGATAAATCACAAATCAAATTGATATAGTACTCAATATTCATCGGATCCCAACAAACACAACATGTAGAATTACATAACGTTGATCTTGATCATGATAGGCAGCTCACAAGATCTAAACATGAAGCATATGGAGAAGACATCCATCTAGCTACTGCTATGGACCCGTAGTCCAAGATAGACTACTCACACATCACTCCAGAGGCAGGCATGGTGATGAAGAAGGCCTCCGGTGGTGATTCCCCTCTCCGGCAGGGTGCTGGGAAGAGCTTTTGGACCCTCCCGATCTCACGTCGACGACGCCGGCGGCTTGCAGTATGTTTTCTGGAAAAGAGTTTGGGCCCTTAGGGTTTTCTCGTCGAGGAGAATATATAGGCGGAAGGGCGATGTCAAGGGGTGGTCCAGGGGTCCACACCACCTGGTGGCGCGGCCAGGGGGTGGCCCGCGCCACCCTATGGTGCGGCGGCCCTCTGCCCCCCCTCTGTCTCTGCTTTGGACTCCGTCTCGTATCGGGAAAAATAGGAACTTAGGCTTTTGTTTCATCCAATTCCAAGAATATTTCCTATGTAACTTTTCTGAAACACAAAATAGCAGAAAATAGGGAACTGACACTGTGGCATCTCGTTAATAGGTTAGTTCAAGAAAATGCATAAAAACGCCACGAAGTGTAACAAAACACAAACCAAATGGTGCATAAACAAGCATGGAGCATCAAAAATTATAGATACGTTTGAGACGTATCACACTTCTCAAAGATATAATTTTAGCAGGAGGATAATATTTTCCAATAAAAGCATCCTTACACTTAACCCAAGAATCAGTACTATTTCTAGGCAAAGATAGCAACCAATCCTTAGCTCTTCCTATTAAAGAGAAAGGAAACAACTTAAGCTTAATAATATTGCCATCTACATCCTTATACTTTTGCATCTCACATAGCTCAACTAATTGAGATGAGCTGCAGCATCATCAGTACTAGCACCAGAAAATTGCTTTTTAATAACAAGATTCAATAAAGCAGGTTTAATCTCATAAAATATTGCCTCAGGAGCAGGTGGCGCAATAGGAGTGTAGATAAAATCATTATTGTTTGTGCTAGTAAAGTCACACAACTTGGTGTTCTCAGGAGTACCCATTCTAGCAAGACTAAAAGTAGACAAGCAAAAATAACAACTATAAAGGAACTAATTTTTTTGTATTTTCGATAAAAGATGCAAGCAAAAATAAAGTAAAGAAAGTAAGCAAAACAATAACAAAGTAAAAGATTGGAAGCGAGAGACTCCCCTTGCAGAAATCCTCTTTCTCCACGGCAACAGCGCCAGAAAAATGCTTGATTCGGCAGAGCTAGCCACCCAGTTGGGAACCCCAAGAGGAAGGTATGATGAGCACAGCGGTAAGTTTCCCTCACTATGAAACCAAGGTTTAATCAAACCAGTAGGAGAAAGAACCAACTTTCGAAGGTTGATGCTAGCTGGCTTGGCGATGGCTCCAAACAATTTATATATGACGCCTTATCTGGGGCATAGCTTGGCACCAGCCGCAACGTGGAACCTGCACACAACACAATCAAAGTACTTTGCCCCAACTAACAGTGAGGTTGTCAATCTCACCGGTTTGCTGTAAACAAAGGATTAAATGTATCGTGTGGTAAAAGATATTTGTTTGCGAGAAAGTAAATAATGCTTGTAGAAAGTAAACGGTAATATGAATGTAAAAGAATGGACCAGGGTCCACAGTTCACTAGAGGTGTCTCTCCATAAAGATAAATAACATGCTGGGTAAACAAATTACAGTTGAGCAATTAACAGAATAAAGAATGCAAGCAATGCATGTACATGTCATGAGGATCACTATGAGATTCACTTGGGCATTACAACATAATACATAGACCGTAATCCAACTGCATCTATGACTAATAATCCACCCGCCGGATATCATCCAAACAACTGTTGGGTATTAAGTTGCAAGCAACAGATTATCGTCTTAAGCAAAGTGTGTAATGTAAAGAATACAAATGTCCTTGAACACAAGATTGTTGTTTTCTCCCTAGTAGCAACAGCACATCTACAACCTTAGAAGTTGTTGTCACTCCCCCAGGTTATCAGAGGCATGAACCCACTATCGAGCATAAATACCCCCTCTTGGAGTCACTAGCATCTACTCGGCCAAGATATCTACTAGCAACGGAGAGCATGCAAGATCATAAATAACATAGAGATGATAAATCACAAATCAACTTGACATAGTACTCAATATTCATCGGATCCCAACAAACACAACATGTAGAATTACATAACGATGATCTTGATCATGATAGGCAGCTCACAAGATCTAAACATGAAGCACATGGAGGAGAAGACATCCATCTAGCTACTGCTATGGACCCGTAGTCCAAGGTAGACTACTCACACATCACTTCGGAGGTAGGCATGGTGATGAAGAAGGCCTCCGGTGGTGATTCCCCTCTCCAGCAGGGTGCTGGGAAGAGCTTCTAGACCCTCCCGATCTCGCGTCGATGATAGCGGCGGCTTGCAGTATGTTTTCTGGAAAAGAGTTCGGGCCCTTAGGGTTTTCTCATCGAGGAGAATATATAGGTGGAAGGGCAATGTCAGGGGGTGGGACAGGGGTCCACACCACCTGGTGGTGTGGCCAGGGAGTGGCCCGCGCCACCCTGTGGTGCGACTGCCCTCTGGCCCCCCTCCGTCTCTGCTTTGGACTCCGTCTCGTGTCGGGAAAAATAGGAACTTTGGCTTTTGTTTCGTCCAATTCCGAGAATATTTCCTGTGTAACTTTTGTGAAACACAAAAATAGCAGAAAATAGGGAACTGACAATATGGCATCTCGTTAATAGGTTAGTTCTGGAAAATGCATAAAAATGCCACGAAGTGTAACAAAACACAAAGCAAATGGTGCATAAACAAGCATGGAGCATCAAAAATTATAGATACGTTTGAGACGTATCAGACCCCAAACATCAGCATGCACATAATCTAAAATGCCTTTGGTGGTATGAACGGAAGCATTGAATTTAACTCTTCTATGCTTACCAAAAATGCAATGCTCACAGAACTCAAACTTACTCAAGTCCCAACCATCAATTAGCTCTCCCTTCGCCAATTCTACCATGCCAAGCTCACTCATATGTCCAAGACGCTTATGCCAAAGGTTAGTCTTACTAGAATCATCAGAACTAACAACAGCAACAATACCAGGCAAAGTGCTACCTCTAAGGACATATAATTTCGCAGAATTCATATCACCAATAATAACAATGAGAGAACCTGAGGATACCTTCACACATCTGTCCCCACCTTTGTACTTGTACCCATCATAATCCAGGGTACTAAGAGAGATCAAATTCCTAGCCATGGAGGGTATGTGTTTCACTCCAGTCAACGTGCGTGTCATCCCATCATGGGTCTTGATCTGAACAGAACCAACGCCAACAATGTTGCACTGGTTGTCATTTCCCACACGCATAAAATCTCCAGTCTACACAGACTCATAAGAACTGAACCAATCCTTGTTACACCAAATATGAAACGAACATGCGGTATCAAGAATCCATTCATCATCACGTGAAACACATGCAGCAAGAATAGCTAAGCATTCACTATCAGAACTATCACTACCAGCAACAACAGCAGCGTCACCTTTACCCAAGGCTACGGCAACCTTACCATTACCTTCATTGTTTTTCGGTTGGTAAGTTCAGTTTCTTTTCTCCTTGTTCTGCAATTTCCAACAATCATCAATATTGTGGTTGGATTTCTTACAATACCTGCAGAACTTGTCACGTCCCTTGGACTTTGAGCGACCTCTGTCGGTCTTACTCTTATCTCTGTTGTTGTGGTGGTGGTAGTTATCTCCCCGCTCAGGCCTGTCTTGGACCTCTAACGCCTCCGCCTTATAGGACAAACTTTCAGCCTGCACCATAGATTTCATCTTCTCCCTTTGCTGGAGAGCCTCATAAACTTCCGCAAGAGTTAGTTTGTCACGGCTCAATAATATGGTGTCACAAAAATTTGTGAAAGAATTTGCCAGCGAGCATAAAAGAAGAAGACCTAAATCCTCATCCTCAAACTTAACTTCTATAGACTGCAAATCAGAAACAATCTCCTTCCAGGAGGATAGGTGATTCAGTACCGAGCCTCCCTCTTGCAGCTTGTGTGAGAATAGCTTCATCTTCACGTGCAATCTGCCCATGAGATCCTTGGACAAACAGATCTCCTCTAGTTTGACCCATAACTCAGCGGTGGTTTTCTCCTGCAGCACTTCCTGCAAAATATTATTGGACAGATGGAGTTGAATCACCGATAAAGCCTTACGGTCTTTCCGCTTCTCCGCAACGGTCCAAGGTTCCTTCGCCTTCTCGCCAAACGCATCGATCGCATCATCCAGAACAGAAGATTGGGCGAGGATCGCCCTCATCTTCACTTGCCACAGAGAGAATCTCATGGTGTAGTCCAACTGCGGTAGATCAAACTTCAATGACGACATCTTGCAAACCCTAGATCAAAACACGGGCTCTGATACCACTTGTTATGATACGAGATGAACAATAACGAAGAACGATAAGTAAACACTGCAGAGGACACGAGATTTAACGTGGAAAACCCCTCCAACACGAAGGGGAAAAACCACGGGCGCCAGCCAGCAAACTCTTCACTATTTTTGGTGGGTGTTTACAAACGCCGTGGGTTATCAAAGACGCGATAAACCCTAGCAGGCGGCTTACAAGTTGTATATATAGAAGGTGGCAATGATCCATACCGCGGGGGGGGGGGGGGCTGCCCCCCCGACCGCCCCCCCAGGCTTCCCTGGTTCAGAAACGGTGTGGGCTAACTTCGGCCTACGCTTCGCTTCGGCCCAAGCCTCTAGCGACGGGCCTCGCTCCGCTCCGTCCGAAGTTAGCCTTTCTTCAGTGCACCAATACTTGAATTTGGATCAGAATATAACACTCGTATACAACATGACCTGATCGAAGCTTGTCGATGGATGAGAAAATATGTATCTAATAGAAGATTGATGACTTGCTATCAACTGTTCAACACACACGAGCCCTATATAAAGAGAGATTGAGAGAAGGGCGATCCGATGCTATAAATCACCCCGCTGCCGTGGAGAAGAGATCAAACAATCAAAATGGAATGATTTAATATATTTCCATGGTATATGCACCTCATTAAAATCTACCCGTCATCTGCAGAAAAGATCTACCATCAAGCAATAAAATTGGAATGATTTAGTACCTTTCCACGGTATGCACCTCGTTAAGATATGCAACTCATCCCGTTTCTGTGCAGAAAAGATCATTCAAGCAATAAATCGATTTAGTACCTTTCCATAGTACTAGACCCTTATGCGCGCCTTGCCGCACCGCTCCTTAATTTAAATTTATTTTCATTCAACGACATGTTATCAGTTTCAAAAAATGATCTAGTGAAAAATAATATACTGGCAATGTCTTTGCCCATCAAACAAAAAGGATGATGTTGAACATCCCCTTAAAATAATTCAGAAGCTACATATTTGTAGGCCATGAGCAATCTGGAAGTAGAGGCGTAAACACTGATTTTGAACCCACAACAATCATAGGTATACCAATATTGAGTAATTTGGTTATTATTATTTCATATTCACCAATGGAATATCTAAATAGAAAGGTTTTTGTTTTTATCTACTTCGAAATTGACTTGACTTGAATTTTTCTCATCCTCTAACATGCACTAATCCATACTATCATGTTAATGTGACACTTGGAAGCAGAAATCATAAACGGTGATTTAACCCAAAGCAATCATATGGATACCAATAGTGGTTAATTGGTTATTACTATTTCATATTCACCAACAGAATATCCAAATAGAAAGGTTTTAGTGTATCTCTAATTTAAAATTAACCGCTCTAAATTGTGCTAATCCATACTATCATATTTATGTTTATTGGTCACTATATACCTTTAGATACCCATCAACCAAAATAATCGGCTTTGACAACGGAGAGAAATTCCCAACATTAATGAAAATGGGTATTCGGGCTTCATTTGTACTGGTAAAGGAGGATGGTATGCCTGAATGTCGGGTGAGAAGAAAGTCGAGTACCTAAATAATTTGTTTATATCCTGACAGCAAAAGAAAACTCCAACAACTCTGTTAATATCACTGAACCACCACCATCTTCTTAGTTTAGCAGAGTTGCTGCTCTTCTCATTCATCTCAGGTCCAATATTCAGTTCTTAAGATGGAACCATAATAAATGGCTGATGGTTATGTTAATTCTTCAGTAATTGAAATGCTATCTAAAATGAAGCCAATCTGAAATCTGCCGAAGGAATAAACAACAAACAAATTCTAGATAAACAACAAAATTATGCTTCAATTTTTTTTTTCATTGTTGACGCAATCACAAATATGATGAAAAATAATGTGTAAATACTAAAATACAAATAATTATTTTTATATAATGCAGCCCTATTGTTAACAGTTGATAGGTTCAGCAAGAACAGTAGTGCCAATTAAAAACTGGAAGTATAGAATTAGTATTGTCAATCAACTGAAAACAAATACATTTGCTATCCTTTGACGGCATTTCTTAGTTAATATTAAGTTACTTAAGATAGAGAAACTATCCTTCATTTTTGATATATTAAGATTTCTGATGGTCCGCATAACATATTCATTGGTTGGAAAAATACTATCTACAAACACGTCATATTTAAATACTAATGTTCCATAGATTTATATGTGCACTACATAATAATTGTAAAAATGAGAAATGTAAATGTTTCAAAATATCAAGAGAAAATTTAATTTGGTTTTATTAAAGTCGAACAGACAACTGAAAAGAACAGACGCCAATTGCCGAACAACCGCCCACATCAACTTTAATCTGTTTCACAATAGAAACCAGCTAGCTGTAAATTTTTATTTTTTAAGGCATAATAACCAGCTGTGGAAGGAAAAGGAGAAGACCACACCACACCACACGCCCAACGGTCCAAGTTCACCAGCTCAACGTTTCCATCTCTGCAGGTGGACCCCAAGCATGAAAACGAGTAAATCAACCACAGTTCTCCATTTGCTTTGCTACTACTTATTGAAATAGATATACTCCCTCTGATACATAATAAGTGTCGTTGTTTGTATTATAAGTCGCCGACAGTTATATGGATTGGCAGGAGTACCTCATCAAGAACATCTGAACTGTGCGGACATACATCAAGTTCTTTGTAAAATAAAGGTGTTTTTCTCTTCAAGAGAAGTTCCCAAATATTATTTTTGTAATAACCGAAATCAAGACGCGGATTTGGTGCACCGGTCTTCGTCTGAAATTGTTGAAATATGCACTTTTTAATTTCAAAATTTATATCAAGAATACATAAATAGTCCATATCTGTGCAAAATTCGGTAGAAAACTCGTTATATTTTGGGCTATAGAAAAGAACAAATTTTTGACAATATATGGGACTAAATACGTTTTTATCAGAAATTTACCTTTTTCTATTTTCCAAAATATATGATATTTTGAAAAGAAATTTCCGACGTACATTCTTGACGTATATATCTAGCTATATTTATTCCGGCAAAAAAATTGAGACTCAGAAGTACAAGTTTCAAAAAAAAATTAAAAAAAAGGGTTCAGGTGCACAGATGAGTTTTCTCCGAAATCACGGGAACAAACTTGTGACGATCATTATAAATGACTGATGTTCCATGGAATGATCATCCTATGTTCCAAGCTCGAGTAATTTCTTGTTGACTTCTCATGGTCGATTTTCTGTACGTATCTATTTAAGTCATCATGTTTCCTTTGACATTGTAGCCTTTCTCCAAGGATCTTTGGATCGATGCACCAAACTCTACTAATAATTCCTACTAGCTACTATCCAGCAGCAGCAATGTGCAGTCGCTGTCGTAGCAACAAAGCGTGGACACACGCACACGCGCGCTTCTTCGCATGAGCATAACAGTGGCCATATGAAAAGGACACATGGAGTCGTCATTGACACTTCTCAGCTGCCCCATACAGTGCTTGCGTGATGGCTTGTCACTCAATGCACCGAAGGCATTCATAGAGAGAAAGTGGTTCTGTTCCTTATTATGTTTGCGTGAAAGGGATTTCATAAACTGGAAACTGTTTTTTTCTTTTCATTCATATTTTTGCCTTACGGAAACAGTGGAACGCGGTCAAATCACATCGAAGATGCAGTAGAACGGTAGATCTCCGTGGACCCTGACGACCAGAAGCTTGAGTTAACAGTGGTTGGTTTGAGGACATGATGTATCACATCGGACTATATCAGCAGCGAGTGAAAGAAAACTACCTGACGGGATGCTTATCAGCTGAACTTGGAGATATGCATATGCTACGGTGTGGTAGCTTTTTCTGCCCGATAGGTAGCCGTAGTGGTTAGGCTCGATTAGCCCGCCGGTTGGTGCCTAGTCCTAGCACAATAGCACATGCATGTGCCTAATTCAGCTGCATTGTCGTCCGGATCAGATCATCGAGAGCTATGCACCTTTCACTTGCCAATCAGATATTAACAGCGGAATCAACATATAGAACACATTACCAGTATGGGAGAAGGGGAGAAATGATCACTTTTTACGCGTGTAGCTCGGTCTACGTTTTGAAAAGAGAAAATGAGAAATGATCATTTTCGAAAATAAAGGGCTAAGTGTAGCTCATCTACGTTTTGAGTTTTCAGGGAGAAAATGTCATATCCGAACCCATAAATATGGTGATCGATTCAACTTGAACCGTGAGCTATAGTGGGAAATGATCAAATTGCAAAGAAAAGTGTGGAAAATTCTTAATCCCCCTAGAACAGCTGCATTAGACACTGACCATTTTATAACAGTTTAACCTAACACTCTCCCTGGTTTTGAATAAGGGTTTTATTTTTTATATATATGTTTATAGTATGTATATTCATGGTTGCAGCAAATGCTACGAGATGAGAACCTGCAAGAGCTAGCCCATCCAAATTATGATTTTTGTACCCTCAAAAAAGTTGATTTTTTGTATGGCATGTGGTGAAATGACGTGACAAATCATTTGCTTCTTCCATAGGTAATGAGCATGACCATGCGTTTTTTTGGAATATTCAAATACTCGTTCAACCGGACGGTGGATACATTGCTTTCTATAAAATAAAAAATCCTATATATTTTCCCTTTTGCTAGTTCTATGTTGACCAAGAATTTAGTTAGTTCTAGATCGACTATAAGATCATTAAATTTGCATCGCCATTCGTTCAAATGAGAACTACACATGGTGTGTTTGCACATATATTTCCTAGTTACACATAAATTTGGCTGACCGAGAAGTTAGCTCGTTATGGGTCGAGGAGAATTAACGACATCCATATATTTTAGGTGAACTTTTAAGAGTTATATTTTTTCCCCTTTTTTAGAGAATTTGAAAAAAAAACACTTGCATGTTTTCATTATGAAGAAGCAAGTGGTTATAGGACAAATGCCAAGATTCCACATGAATGGCGCTTGCACTTCGGTACACCGGCCTTAAGGTCGCAATACTTAAATTTAATATTTTTCTTATGAAATCCAAAACCATAGGCCTCTATGCAAATTTAGGTTATGGTTTGAGTTAAAACAGATTTTAAAGGTCTTGACCTTTAATTTGCTTGTTTCATGCTTTAGGATTTAACTTGGGCTAATAACCTTTTCTGCTTTCGAGAAGTAGATTTTCTTTGTAAACATAGGTAGAACCGTTGCATTTCTTCGTGATTTATGGCGGTCATAAGTTAAAACATGAGTTGGAATTATGACGTTGATGAAGAAAATTACTAAATTAGACAGGCAGGGAAAAAAGTTTCAGTTCGAGTGGTGATTTTTAGATCAGATGATGTTTGAGTTGACCAGCCGCAGTATTTTTTAAGGAAACCCCCGAGTGGGGCAAAGAAACTTGTAGACATGCAGCTTTGCACAAAAAGGAAATAAAGGCAAACTTTCTCGCAGAGCTCGAGTGTTACAAGTAACCATTGCTGCAACCAACCAGTCCAACAGCAACGGCCATGCACGTACGTACGTACGCCTCATCTTTTGTTTCTTCAATCCATTTTGCCTCTAGAAAGCTATACATAGTATATACATTTTTTGTTCGTGTCGGGTTGACCTATGTCCCAAAAGTGCTTCTTCACCCATGGCGTTATACAATATTGTACACATCATAATGGTTGAGGTGTCATCCTGATGGATCTTTTGTGTGATGTTAGGTTTGACTAAAGTGTCAAGCACATCACATCCATGCTAAGTATTAAAACAAGTATCATCAACAAGGCAATTAGTTAGGGTACACTTTTGGAATGGAAACATCACATAGGACCATATAAAGGCATAACAGAGCAGATGCTGTACTAGCTCAATTATTAGCAGGTACATATTACAAAAATGGTCTAGAGGGATATCATGGTAAGGGAGGAACGGAGTGAAGGGAAGAGGATTAGCTTACCAAACCAAACTGAAGCTTCATATATCTAGTAATCTTCTTCATGCACCCACAGAATAGGAGAAGGGGAAATCTGGGGAAATGCTGAGTGCTACTGCTAACCAATCTCCTTCGCCCACCACACCTATCTTACATATTGACATCCAAATCTTCAACAAACAAAGTACACAATGTATAAAAATTAATGGGCAGGTACACACGCACTATTTCATCAAATTTGAACATGAATAGTAACACAATTCTGGTCATAGGTGACTAGAGTGTACTTCATTTTAATTAATTGACCTGAGAGTACTTACAACTACTCACTCTAAGATACTCCATCCGGCCACTATTACTTATCGCTAATATAGATGTAACTAGATACTAAGATGATAGGTGATCATTCGGTAATTGGTTAAAGGACATTCCCAAGAAAGAAGTTTTGCAAATAAGAGTCGGAGTTTGTGTCATTGTTTGGGCAATGTGGAATGTATGAAACGATTTTATATTTTACAAACCAAGTACACCAACTTTTTTGCAGGTTATTCCTTTGGCTATCCATTGAATCCATATGTGGTCCTATCTCCAATCAGTGAAGGATCGACAGGACATAGATTCTGGGTGCAACCGACTAGAGATGGTAGCACGGGATATATATAGCCAGTGCGGTTGGCGACTTGCGCATAGAATCACTATGTGAGATGATAGGTTATCATTCTGGCAAGATTCTGTTTTCTTTGTTTTGTTGTTTCGTTTGAGAATATTGTGGTGTTGTAATAAGTACTTGTTGCACTCTGAAATAATAAAATAAATAAAAGCTGTATGCATCTCTTTGATGCAGAGGCTGGGGTTATTCCCCCATTTCGAAAAAAAAACTAGATACTAAGATATGCCTAGATACATCCATATTAGCGGCAAGTAACAATGATCGAAAGAAGTAGTATAATTTATCAGTTTAGTAGGAAATAATTGTTGTTACTCTCTTCTAAGCTCGTGTTCCAAGTGTCCATCCGCTTTGCTGGACACCATCCCGTTAGAAGCTACCCAAGATAACGGGTCTAGGACCTCTGTCGGCTGGTGACGCGGGTAGATCCAGGAAAAAAGGTGCTGGGGTCAATGGCAACAAAACGGTGGTTTACTCGGCTGGTGACGGATCCAACCTCAACTAAAGCCAAAAAGCAAAGGAACTTTCGACTAGAAAGGAGCTCCCAAAAGAAACCCTCGGAAGCAAGAAAATCACTCGACGAGGCAGACTGTCACTCGCAATTTACGATGGTGGTTTTAGCCTTTTCCCCCTACTTTTACCTCACACCATTTAATCATTTTGTGATGACAACGTTGTTCGATCGGCAATACTCAGCTTTAGACTTTACTCCTTGCTTTCACTTACATAAGACATTCTGGAATACAAAATAGCCTTTCCAAAACGTCCTAATTAGTGAACAGAAAAAGTACATAGTAGTACTATTTTGCCAAAAAGTAAAGATTTATTTGCGAGGTGCCAAAAAAATACCTTTTTAGTGCAACCGACAGGAGGCTGCCTATTTATTAAGAGAAGGGAAAATATTGTATAAAGTGGGGCCTTTTTTTTAAGAGGGAAACATTCCGAGGAAATGCCATCACCTATAAAAGAAGAGCTCTTTTACGATGATTGACACGGAACCTAGGTTCCGTTCGGTTCCGTCGAATCTAAATATTTATGACCGTTGATTAAAAGAGATGATAACTTTTGTTAAAACATGTACAATGCTTTCACGATCTTTTTACGTTCCCGAGTGGTCGATCAGCCTTGTCTCTTACATTCCTACCCTAACCTTCGAACAGATCACCGCCGCCGCGCGCCCCTACCACAGACATCTTCTTCCCCCCAGCAGATCCCATCCTGCGAGAAGGCAAGGCCACGCCTCAGCCCCACCACGGGCAAGCTCCATAGGGCGAAGCCCCAGCCATAGTCACCGCACCTTTTCCCTCTCCTCCCTACTGGAGCCGAGAACATAATTCATGTATCTTGTCATGTCAATATGGGGCAGAGGCAGCAGCAGAAAAGTTCCTCGAGTGTATCAGAATAATGGCCATAGTTAGTCTCCTAGCTCCTGCAATCCTAGTTATCATATTCACTTCTGATCTGCAAATGCTTAGATTAATCTGCTATGTGCTGGTGCTGAAAGCAGTCATGCTTGATCAGACTGCTCGACGAAAACAGATTGTGCAAGGCAAGATAAAAGTTAAAGGGAAACCAGCAGCATCCTGACTAGTAAATAAGAGCTGGTTGTGTAGGCTGTAGTAAACTGCCTTAGAGCATGTCTAACAGACCCCCTAAAAGGTCCAACCCCGTAAAATAACCGTCGATATACGGGGTAGAGCTCTACCCGGCCGTCTAGCAGACTCCGTAAATCAGCCCCTCGTATCGAATTTTTTCAGTTTTGGCTACGGGGCGGCTCTTCGCCCCCTACTTGTGCGGGGTGGGAAGGGGAATAGAGGGCGAAACCCCCATTCTCCCCTCCACTGCGCGCGAAGGGTTTCACCGAAACCCAACCGCCGCCGCCGCCGCCCGATCTCCTCCGCCCCGCCCTTCCCGGCAACGACGCGGCCGGATCTCGCTGCCATGGATCCCCCGCAAGGCCCGCCGACCGCCGGCGGTGCACCACCTTCGCCCGCGGTGGTTGATGTCCCCGTCGAAGGTCCGCCAAACGCCGGCGACGTTGCGGCCATGATCTCCGCCGGCTGTGACTGCGGCAGCTGACAAGAAGGGGGCAGGATGAAGACGAAGGCGGTCAGGCCGAGGGGTGCCCCGCCGAGCAGGGTGAAGACAAAGGCAGCCAGCCGCATCGGCCTTGCGCTTCCACCGCCCTCCAAGACCACGGCCCCTCCTCCTTCCGTTCCGTCCGCGCCAACGCCCGCGCCGCCGCCACCCTCCATGGACGTAGACAAGGTGTTCGATGTTGAGTCCATAATATCGTATATGGACATGCTCAACGATTCCTCGGTGGACTTGGCCGCCGGCATCGATGCGTTCGATGGGGAGGACAATGTCGAAGGGATTGATGATGATGAGGAGGAGGAGGAGGGTGAGGGTGACGAAGGGGTTGATGACGAGGAGGCGGTTGAGGTTGATCCAGCTGCCGCCGGTTCTTCCGCGCCGTCGAAGCCACGCACCTCGAACTACACCGAGATTGAAGACGCGACCTTGGTCCGTGCTTGGAGTAGGGTGGGGATGGATGCGTGCACCGGAGTGGACCAAGCCGGCAAGCGCTATTGGCAGCGCATCGAGGATCTCTACCACCAGCTGAAGCCTCGCGCCAAGAGCATGGCCGACAGATCCTACCGCTCCCTTGAAGGCCGGTGGAACATCATCAAACCAGCTTGTTCTCGTTGGAGTGTTGTCATGGACCAAGTGGCCGACAACCCCCCTAGTGGATGCGTGCCGGAGGACTATGTAAGTTTTCCAAGTTTGTTGCTATCCATACTATGTGTTGATGATGTGCAAAGATCACATTAATATTATTGTTGTGCAGCCCAAGTATGCTCAACTGAGGTACAAAGACATGGCCGGCTCCAAGAACAGGGAATTTCAGTTCCAACATTGCTTTTCCTGGCTTCAACATCTTCCTAAGTGGAAGTTGAGGGACAGTGAACCAAAGTGCAAGAAGGAAGCAATGCTCAGCATGGATGATGAAGGGGAGGACATGAGTACGAGAAACAAAGATAAGCCCGAGGGCTGCAAGAAAGCCAAGGAGAGGATGAAGGTAGAAGGCGAAGCAGCTAGCTTCAAGGAGAAGTTGGATCAACTCATGAAGTCCAAGGAGGCATTGATGATGAAGACATTGGAGACCAAGCTCCTCATCACCGAGAAGAAGGAGGTGAAGCTCGCCATGGTGGAAGCAAGGCGGGAAGATGCCAAGGTGAAGGCCGAACTGGAATCGAGAATGATCGCACTCAAAGAAGCCAAGGCGATGAAGGAGCTCTTGGCCGAGGAGAGGGAGATCATGATGATGCGCACCGACGACATGGACGTGGATCAGCTGGCATGGTGGAAGGAGACCAAGGCGAATATCATGGCGAGGAAGATGGTCGCGCATCAAGCTCGTGCCGCAAGTGCTGTTGGTGCGTCGACTCCTCGAGGTGAGTCTCCGGCGAGTGGTGGCGGCGCTGGCGATGGACTCGTTGATGGTTGATCGCATTGATGGTATGGGTGATGTAAAAACTATGAATTATGCATCACATGTTTTGGATGTGCTATGTTTGATCATAAGTAGTTGTCTGAACTTGTTGTCTAAAACCCTGTTTTAAGGGGTTGGAAACTCGTCCGAGCTAGCAGACCCCGTATCCCCATCCCGTAAAACATTGTTTTACGGGGTGGGGATACGGGGTCTGCTAGCTCGGACGAGTTTTTGGCCGGTGGAAAGTGAATACAGAGCCCTCTACTCGCGTTTACGGGGCAGAAAAATAGAGGGTCCGTTAGACATGCTCTTAGCAGAATCAAAATCACACTAATCAGCTACTTACAAAAACTGTAGTAATGTGTGGCCTTAACAAAATGGAATAGTAAAATACATGACTAACTACTGCTGCTGCCTCTGCTCCGTATGAACAGAAAAGAACATCCAGCTAAAATTACGCAGTCATAACAAATCACAGTAGCTGAACATGGACAGGCAGGTTCCATCACAGTAGGTGAACATGCCCACCAGCGCTTCCCTGCAGGTCGGCCTGCGCTGCCCGGAGCCGGCCGCCATCGCCTGAGATTCGCAAATCACGAACACTCCGCCGCCAGCCGGTGAAGGGAGAGGTTGGGGACAGAGCGCCTCTTGGCTCACGCTGCACCAGAGCCGGACGCCACCGCCGCGCTGCACCGGAGCCGTCCGCCACAGCCGAGAGCTCCCAAATCACAAACGCCACGCCGCCGTCGGTGGAGAGAGTGAAAAAATAGAACCGACTGTCACTTAATTCTTTTTTACGAGGACTCTCACATGTTTAGTTAGAGAGAGGTCAGGGATATTATAGGTGGCTATCCGCTAAGTAACGGTTTATTCAATAAAATAAGTTAATAATTTTTTATCAGTTCCACGTTTATTTTGGTTTCGGTCCCACATATTTTGGTTCCGGTCCTACGTTTTTGGGAGCGTTGGGTTCCATTAATTTGGTTACGTCTATTTTAACACCGTCCGATCGAGGTGGATGGACGGCTTCTAAAAATGCCAATCATTGTAAAACTTGTAATAAAAGAAACCTAGTTAAACCATTTGCAGCTACCATAAGTGTGACTACACAAACGCTAATGCCCGCAGACAAATGTCCTTATGTGTGATATGAGCGACCTCAAGATATTTGTGGCGCACGCCTTGATAAATTCTTCTATTCTGCTTCTTCTAAATATTTTAGATTACGTATAGCAGCCTCCTGCTGCGTGAGCGCTTATCTTCTCATCGGCTACGGCAATCATGGCCAACCACCGATCGTTTAGGATCGGATGCATCCCGACGTGAGATCTTGAGGGCAAAGATCGAGAGACCAGGCATGGACCAGGTTCCAGTCCTGGAGAGTGAAAGGGTAATCCTTGCATAGGTGGCATGAGGTCTCCGGAGCTCGCAGGCATAGCTGAACTGATGGGGTCACAAGTCTATCTGCTGTTAGAATTTTTTGGGGAAGGACTGGCTAAGAGAATATGGTGCATTTAGGTTCCGCATAAATCAACTTTGTCTAGGTACATGTGAATCCAGATAAAGTTGTCTCAAAAATTATAAAATCGGAGAAAGTACTACACTGCTTATCATGTGGTTATCATTAAGTAAAATTAGAATAAAATTTTGTTTGAATTGGAAAAAAATTGGTACACGGCAGAGATATTTTTCCGTTCGGTAGTAACACGGACGGTTGAGATTTGCAATTATGGCGCACTTAAAGTAAGCCTGCTCCGTAAACATGCAACCGACGCGAGTGGGAGAAGGAGATGCACGGGGACGGGGCCAGGGCGTCAGTAACGTGTCGGAACCTGACAATATTGTTGTAGCGGACCACGTTTTTTGACCGCCCGACCTGCCCCCACGCACGCCCGAACCCGTCGCATCACGCTTTTTTATCCCCGCTGTCCGAAGCGAGGCCCAGTAAACTCAGTTTCCGGGACCGTGACGTGAACAAAGCGTACATGTTCCTTCCTCAGCTAGGTTTGTTGCTACTATGACCTGTGTCACACGGGCACAAAAGGACTGCACGAGCAATTTGCCTGTTTATTGTGAAGTTCAGGAGAAGGTGTTGGTATGGGAGTGTGAAATAGAACTAAGAAGGTTCTTGTTTTTTTAGAGCAACCACATATTTTAGTAATTGAATATCAAGTTACAAGAAGCAACATAGGTGAAAACTAAAAGATAAACCGGAATAAAATGATTATCCTAAAAACTTTGTAGATAAAACTGTAAAAGATCGAGAAATACAAATCGATTCCTAGGGTTTCCTGCAACCACCAAAGTCAGTGGACGCCGTCACACTCCAGCGTCGTCGAGACGAACGCCGGAAGTAACGTCGAGCCTCCATTGCCAGGTCCAAGCAAACATCATCGCCAATGAGGCTTTGTGAGTCGATGATCAGGTACGCTGCATACAACAAGGCATATGTCGTTGTAGCACGTCGACTGGGGACGTCCCCATATTTTCTTGGACCAAGATCCGCCGCCTCCCATCGACGAAGTCAGAGAAGAATAAGAGATCAACCACCTTTGGACCAACAATCTTGCTCCAGAGAAACCACCTTGTCCCGATCGCCAGCGAAGGCTAGCGGCACATCGAGAAACAAACAAATCTCGCCAGATCTGAACACCAAGCTGTCGATCTGACAATCGACAAGCACACAATGACATCAACTCCGAGACACCGCCGTGAAGGATGACGTTGATGTGGGAGTAGAGTTTAGGCAGAATTATTTGCCTGGTCGCCGCTCCCACCACTCCAACAACGAACCACGTGAGATAAACTCTAACCCTAAAAAATAAACCAGAACGGAGAAACAAACTCCCCCTCCCTCGTACTGCGGAAGCAGCAAGCGAAGGGAGAGGAGACCAGCTCTCACACCGGCGAAGATCTGGGATCGGGAGATTTTTGCCTCCGCCTGTCATGAGACAGAGGGTAGAGCGAACCGGTGGTTTTAGAAAGGTTCTTGGTCTTGGTTTGGTGCCTACATTTGCCATTCCAATACTGCAAAGTGCAAACCCCCCAAAATCGGCTACCATTGGCATCTGGTCATTTCAGACGTTGGCAGGACCATGTGATTTTCCCGATTTGTTTTGGTCAGTAACTGTTGAGAACAAATCAATTGGGGCCGACATTAACTACTTGCCAAATTTTAGTTTCGTACTTGCGTACTTTAACAAACTTTGACTTTAAACCAGCAACCCTAAGATGCCGATTTTCTTCATACCGAAACAAGATCTCCAATATGCTATGAATGTGCCATTTTTACATGGTATATATGTGGCGAGTAATCTAAGCAGAAACCCTTCGAGATTACAGCTTGATTCATCCTTTTGCTCGAACAATCAAAGATCGTGCCTCGCTGTGCGAGTTTTACACTATCATCGCATATATGGCATCTGCGTGAGGCGTCACGTTCTGAATCTTCGCATGGTGCCAACAGACATCTTCTGCAGTCTCGTGAAAAGACAACCAACGGACGGTACAGTTCAGCTGTAAAAAAGTGTCTAACCTTTTGGTAGATTCGGTCACTTTCGCAGGGAGCTTTACCGTTACTATAGTAAACTACACCTCCAGATATTTTTACGTTGTTCGATTCGAGAGATGCCGATTTTACCTTTTCTGCCTGGTGTACGGTATTACTGTACTGCATGAGTGATAAGACCGGCTATGACCGTGAATTGCAAGACAAGACCTGCGGGAGGCTTTTCCAAAAGTACAACAAAGCAGTGGAGTGGGCGCGCGCTAGTTCACTCTGTTTCTATCAAAACAAAAGTATTTGCAGTTAACTTTAAAAAAACTGTCTACAGTTTTTGGAAGCCTATAGAAGACGAGCTCACGCGAAAAACTCTCTCTGGCTGCCCGAACTCCATTGACTTTTTTAAAAAATTCAAAAGTTTCAGACAAAAATCCCGCTCGTAGTAAATAATGTATCTTACAAGCATACAAAATCGCAATGCAATTTTTTTTAGTATGATGGGCTACTAAAAAAGGATAAAATATGTTCAAATTTAGAGATTTGAAAATATACATTGTCACTCTACTTAGATCCATATTTTTATCATTTTTGTGTAGCTCAAAATATAAAGTATTGGAATTTAGATTTTCCACCTTTGTGGGATATATCATTGTGTACATGAGTGGAGCTCTGGAGCCAGGAATCTCCACTCAAGCTGATGCATGTACACCTTTTTATTCTTTTTATCTATGAGTAGAATTGCTGAAACATATAAGTCTCTGAAGTTAATTTTATATACATTCACAATTTTATGCGAAAACCACAAATGTAGCTTGAGCTACATGTAGCTCGTTTTTTGAAAAATTCAAAAATACCATTTTGAAATTTTAAAAAAATACAAAATTAAATCTAGTGGTAGACAATGTTGTGATCTACAATCGTGCAAATTTTCAAATCGAAATACCTTATATTTTGAGCTGTGCAAAAATGATAAATTCTGACATATATAATAATGAACAGTGCAGATTTTCAAAATCTCACGATAGTTTGTCATTTTTGTACAGCCTACAATACTAGGAATCTCGAGTTTAAATTTTGCACGTTGGTAGATCATATCATTGTCTACATCTAGAATTTTTTTCAGAATTTTTTGAAACTTTATAATATCGTTTTTGATTTTTTTTTAACCGAGCTACATGTTGCTCGGGCTACAAAGATCCACTCTCCAATTTTATGACTTTAACAACTGTAACATCCCAGCACGTAGGATAACTCCGGGGTAGTTTAGAGGGCTTTTGTGCATAGCATCTGAAATTACGGGATTTTTTCGCGCTTTTATCACTAAAATCTAAGGGGGATCGATTCTCTCTTCGAGAGGGTATGGTATACTCTCGGAGTGCGAAAGAATTCGACATGAACTCTTTTGATCTATTTGTTGGTTGGGAATTGGTGAAATGAAACAATTCAAACCCTAGTTAAACTTGTGAATTCAAATATGAATTTGAATTATAAAAAAATAAATTAACAATTGAAAGACACATTTAGAAAGGATAAACAATAATAAAGAGAGAAAACTTAAGCTTTATTGATAATCAACACATTATACATTGTCTTTACAAAATTCTGGAATAAAAGAATAATTACAGCCTTGGAATGAATAATAGAAGATTACAACAATGAATAGAAAAGGAAATTTACAAAAAGGAATAGAAAGAGTACAAATATATTTATTCCTAAACTACATATCTTCTTTCTTTTCTTCTTCTTTTCCTTTTGGCAACTGCAAGTAAAGAATAAACAGAAAAAACAGCCAAGAGGGGATTTACCAAGTGGCAGTCAAAAACAATATCACTTTAGATAATCATCAAGTATTTGAAGCTTATCACCAAAGCATCCAGGGAAATATCCCAGGCCAGCCGAGCAGGGCAAGCCAGCCCATAGCAGCTCATTCACCAAGTGCATGAGCTAAGGTGTCAAGCCCCCAGGTAACAAAGGCTAGTATAAAAGCATCACAGGTGGTGAAATTGCTCGGCCAAGAACATAGCCGACCAAGAACAACACCACCACACCACCAACAACAACACACCAAGAACATCACCACAGCTGAGATCACATCATCATCATAGAATCACCACCACACAATCAACCCTGCTCATGAGTTGAGCAACAGGGAAGATTTACACCACCAGCACACCATCAAATCAACCCATCCATCAAAGCCAAAGACCAACATGGTCACATAGTTCAACTAGGAACTAGGTCAAGCAGCTAGGAGGAGCAGGCTTGCCACAAGAAGCAGGAAATCAGAAATATCCAGAAGAACAAGCTACTCTTCAGCAACAGGTTATTGTTAAACCACAGCACACATAAGTGCTAGGAGAAAACCCACAAGTTTATCTCCCAGGCAGACTGCACAGAGCACAACCACACATGAATCAAGCAAAGCTTGATGATAAAAGAGCTTTGGTCATCACTTGGATGTCCAGGAGGCCATGACCTTGAAGGCAAGGCCATCCACAGCACCTACTCCACAAACACAATCTTATCTGGGAATTTCTCAAAGGAAATACTCATAGAAATAAGAGCAAGGCCAGGAGTGGCACATGGGTTGCCTAAGCTATCAAGACTAAGGCCTAAACCTAGAAATCCATCAGCTTTGTCAATGAAATTGCTCAAATTTGAATAAGCATCTGGGAAAAGTGGGCAGGGACACTTTTAAACAAATAAGCCACCAGCAGATCACCACACAGGGTGATCTACTCTCAAAAACACCAGCTTAGCACCTTACAGTCACTGTGAACACCTCAAGGAGGCATCACAGTGAAGCAGTTAGCCAGAAGCTACTGCAAGAGCCACAACAGCTGTCATTGAATATAGCATCACTGCTAGGATTAACCAAGCTCAACAGGATTAGTTTGCATCACTAGGTCAGCACAACAGAAGCACTGCAAGAAAGTGTAGTGAGGCTGTTAACAGCACAACTCAATTAACAACAATATTCTGAGATAACTAACACATAGTTATCCATGCACTTGATGAAATTAATCAAGACCAGCCACTAGCAAGCTCTTAGCTAATCAAGCAACAGCAGTAACTGAATAGTTAAGCAGTAAAAGATCACCATAGCATTCAGTTAACTGAAACCAACAAGCTTCAGTTAACAGCGTTAACTGAAGTTATGTCTGAAACTGACAGTAGCAGCAAGCATACACATGATCAGGCTCGAGCTATAAGAGTACTGGACCAAGAGTGATCACAGAGCATGAATCTCACACCTCACCACAAACCCTAGTTCATCAGCACGAGGGCAAGCTTAGGGTAGAAACCCTAATTCCTCTAGAGGTTGAACCATGACCAGATCAAGCTCCAGGGAAGCACAGAGAAGAACAGAGGGGAGTAGTGGAGGAGAAGAACTTACGAATCGCCCAGGAGGTACCACCGTGGCATGGCGAGGCAGTGCTCGCGCGGCCACGATGGCACCAAGCTAGGGGAAGGCGCCGACATCATGTCGGCAAAGCACCACACCCATCAGCACCATATCTCACCGAGGAGAAGGCCATGCGGCTCGAGATCAAGCTCGAGGTCGCCATGGCTGAGGTCTAGAGCATCGAAGGTGAAGGAGACGAGAGCACCAGGGGGTAATCGATTAGATCTCACGGACAGGCGGGAGCACCATCGCAGGATCTATCGATTGCGACCCATCTCAACGGCGGACTCCGGCGGAGCTCGTCGGAATTGAGCGCGGCGGCGGGGGGGGGATGCAGTCGCCAGAGCGGGCGAGAGGAAGAGGACGAGGCGAGCGAGGGGGTGCGGCCGGTCGGTTTGACCGAAGCCACCTAGTCGGGTTCGACCAGGTAGGCCGGCGCCAACAGGTGGGCTAGGCCCGACAAGTGGGCCAGGCCTGGCAGTGGAGTGAGAGAGGGTTTTGTTAAACCAAATTTAAAAACAGAATTGAAAAGAAAATAAAGGGGTTTTTAGAAAAACCTTTTAACACTTAATAAAAAGCAGAAAATTAATTTGGACTTTGCAAAAATAACCCTAATTGATTTTTGAGCTTTTTATCACATAATTAATGACTTGGTGAATATGAAGAAATTGTTCTTGGGGTTTTATTTTAAAGGAAAAACCTCTGGAAATGATTTAAATGAGAAAGAAAAAGGACAATAACATTCTTGAAATAAAATAAAGTAAATCCATTCAAGAATTTATCCTTAGCATTATTGAATGAATTTCACATAATATATACTCTGGTAAATTCATAACTAGGGTATATACACTTTTAATAAATCACCCTATAAAGATAAATAGGAAAGAGAACTTTAAAAGACTTTTTCTATAGTTGTGAGATATCTAAGAAAAATGTAATTAGAATAGAACTCATTATCAAAATTAAACTCTATTCCAGAATATTGAAGAATATTCTTGAACTCCCTGCGAGGAGCTTCGGGAGGGTGGAATCCCCGTCAAGATTCCACGGTCCTGGCAATCTATGATGGATTGCGGCAACGACGGGGGTAGAGTGCTGAGGCCGGTGTTACCACAGGGCGTAACCAAACTGGTGGGGGTAACTCATTGTCAGGAAGGACAAGTATGCCGAGGTCGGCAACTACCAAAGACGTAGTCCGGTGAGGGTAGCGAACCGAAGTTGGAGCCGCAAAAGGGTGGGTATGCAAGGTCGCGGGAAGGAATAGTGATTGGCTTGGATCAACGGCTGGGCCACATACCAAGGAAGTATGGACGGGAAAGTATGCCTGGTCGTGCAGCAAAGCGTTGATCTCCTATGGGTACAAGTGACCACCTCTGCAGAGTATACAAAAGTATCAAGATACTCCCTGTTCCGGGAAGGAGCTACGAACACGGCAAGAAAGGAGCCCATCGAAGCTCTAATCAACCTGTAAAGACTGACGGACATAGCTCTTTGAATAAAATCAATCTTTGAAGAAATGATTATAAAAACTGCATTTGACCTAAGACTTTCTAGTCTATGGTCGTAGCTAGTGCATCAAACACCTCTATGCTATTAAACAAACTTGCTGGGTAACGCTCGTTACTCACCCCACTCTCTTTTAACCCTTGCTTAGACTCGGAGGGCCAGTTTGAGGAGACTAAAGGAAGCCCGGAGGACTACGAGGAAGTCAACTACGAAGAGCCGGATCTAACGGGAGGATTCGAAGGCATTGACTACACCATCTCCTATGGTCCCGACGAAGGACTCGAGGAGGAGTCCGACAACTAGAGTCGTAGGATAGAAGCTTTGGTCGCATCGAACACCTAGAATAAAGCGACTAGAGTTGGGCATCATGTTTAGTTTACTACTTTCATTTGCAACCAAGGTTTGTAGTATCAAATTAGAACCATCTAGTGTTCCTCTTTGGACCGAGGAGGAACTGGAGTCCTTTGTAACATTATGGCTTGTAATATTCAGTGCTTGAATAAAGACCGCTATGTTTCTGGTGTACCACTCTGAGGGATATAATATTTGTGAATTGGTACTTCACGAGTGTTATGTCAACGACTTGTATACTACAACATGCAGTGGTATGTGATGACCCACAAGTATAGGGGGTGTATCGTAGTACTTTCGATAAATAAGTGTCGAACCCAACGACGAGCAGAAGGTGTTGACAAGTGATTTTGATCAAGGATTCACTGTAAATACTAACAAACGGGTTTCAGGGGTATTTGGTAATGCAAGTAAATAAAGTACAAGTAAATAAAGGACAATAACAATAATTGCTGCAAGTGGCCCAATCCTTTCTATAGCAAAGGACAAGCCGGTTGTGTAACTTATGATGACCAAACGTTCTCGAGGACACACGGGAGTTTCTGTCAAGTGCTTTCGCTTCATACCGCTAAATAATCTTTACTGGTTTGATAAGTGTTATGGGGGTGAACCTGTGCTAGCGCACTACCCTTACTAGGATAAATACACACTTGTGATTATACCCCTTGCAAGCATCCGCAAATACAAGAAAGTAATTAAGGTAAATCTAACCACAGCCTTAAACTCTAAAATCCTACGCTCCCTGGTGCAATGGTTTCCCATCGGAGGTCTAGGTTTCTGTCACTCCAGCAACCCCACAATTGGTAGCCAAATACACAATGCATCTCACTAGGCCCATAAATGGTGAAGTATCATGTAGTCGACGTTCACATGACACCACTAGTGAAATGGCACCACAACAAATAAATATCAAACCATTAAATATTACTCAACATAATTCCACTACTAACGACTTGACTTCTCCCATGTCCTCAAGAACTAAACGAACTACTCACAAGACATCATATGGATCATGATCAGAGGTGAAATAATGGTAAATAACAATCTGAACATAAACCTTAATTCAACGGTTCCACTCAATAGCATCAACCACAAAAGTAATCAACACCGGGAAAGTTTCCCCTAAGAATTTAACAAGATCCAACTCAAGATGTTACAGCGGGATGGCATGGTGATGGTGGAGATGAAGGTGCTGGTGATGGAGATGATGATGATCCCGATGAAGTCTGGTGCGATAGTGATGACGATGGCGACGATCTCCCCTCTCTGGGAAGGAATTTCCCTGGCAGATTCCTGCCTGCCGGAGAGCTTTTCTCTCTCTGGTGTTTTCCGCCCCGCAGAGGCGGTGGTGTCTATCTCTGAGCCCCCCCTTGACTTAGGTTTTCGGGGACGATGAAATACGCGAAGGGGCGATGGCAGAAGTGGGCCAGGGGGCCCTCACCACAGGTGGGCGCGGCCAGGGGCTGGGCCGCGCCCCCTGGTGGTGAGGCTGCCCTGTGGCCCCTCTCGCCTTCTCCTTCCGGCTTCTTCAGTCTTCTGGTAAAATATAATTTTTTGGTATTTTTCTGGAATTTTCCTGATCTTCAAAATATGGCGCCTTGATGGTCCTTTTTCCAGCAGAATCCTGACTCCGGCAGCAAATCCTCCAATGATCATCAAACGTGTAAAAACAGAGGAAATAACATAAGTATCACCTCTAAATGTGAAATATATCAATGAATAACAGTAAATTATGATACAAAATAGTGATGCAAAATAGACGTATCAACGCCCCCAAGCTTAGACCTCGCTTGTCCCCAAGCAAAAACTAAACTCGGTAAACATGACCACAGGTTTATGAAGTGAAGTGTCGATAATCAAAGTACGGACAAGAAGCATCACATTCACCAAGGCACAAGTTATAATAGACAGCAACTTCCCTTTATAAGATATAGACTTGCAATAAGTAAAAGGGAATCACAAATAAAGATGCACAAGGTAAACTATAATTGGTGATGGCAAACCTTAGTTCTTGGTCAGAGAACAATAAACAAACTATACTAGCTTTTGAATGGAGCCTTTTTAAAACAGAGCTAATATAGCAAAAACCATATGCTCAACGAAACAAACTTTTTGCAATCATAGAAAGCTTTCAAAGATATATTCCTTCAGACAAAAGCATTGTACTAACAAAAGAAGTTAGTAAACATGATTAAACGGATCAACATATGGATGAGTGAAACATAACAACTGAAATGCTTGCTTGAGATAGAAGGGAATAGGTTGACTCAACATGAAAGTAAAAGACAGGCCCTTCGCAGAGGGAAGCAGGGATTAAACATGTGCTAGAGCTTTTCATTTGTAAAACAGAGGTAAATATTGTTTTGAGAGGTGGTTGCTTTTGTCAACAACTAGCACGGATTTCTTGATATCTTCCATACTAAACAAGTGAGAGCGGTTCCGAGATGTTTGATTAATTGGCACATTGGTGCTCTTTTAAAGCTTGGCACTCCTCCCCACCTTTCCTTTCTCAAACCATGGCTAACCGATTCCATCGGGTGCCGACCAACTTTCACATACCATGGAGGAGTGCCTTTTTCTTTTCTTTTTGAGATTATAATGGTCTGACCAGCTCCCTTGCAAAATTAGTGACGAGCAGATGAAGCTGCCTAGTCGAGGGGTACTTAATTTAGTATGGAAGATAACAAACCCATCCACTACGTCCTCATGAGCTAAAAACAGTGGCACAAAATGAGAAGTGTTTGAAGGTTTTTGAAAGGTAGCACATGAAAATTTACTTGGAATGGCTTGAAATACCATGCGTAGGAATTTATAGTGGACTCTTTGGAAGTGACTCAGTTTTTAGGAGTTGGATGCACGAGAAGTATTTCCTCTCACTACAGGTCTTTGGCTAGCAAGGCTGGGTAACAAGCATAAGAGTTGCATGAAACAAACAAACATACATATAATAAGAACAATCATGCAAACTTTCTTGAAGGTACAATGATTTTGACTTTGAGAATAATATTACATATAAGCGAAACATGAAGGAAAACTGAAGTGATGTAACTACAAAAACTTCTTTCTTCTTTTCTACTCAAACCTCAAGGTAATGTTGCTACTGACCAAGCTAAGTTTGCCAAAACCAACTAAATTTACTCATGCTCCCAAAGTGATACCAATACTAATCAACAAGACTAATCATATAAGAAACATTGCAAACTAAAATAAAGTGTGCGGAAAGTAAACGATAAAACTTCTCATCAATATTTCATTACCGCAACTCACACCAAGGGATACATAGATAACCTACTAAGGAGGATACTTCCACACTGCAAACTATTCTATAAGATAACTTCTTTATTCAAGATATGACTCTACTTGAAAAGTAAATGAGTAAAAGGTGATGATGTGATACCGCGGCACTCCCCCAAGCTTGGAACAAGCCAAGGGGATGCCAATACCGATGACGAATTACTCCTTTGGTGGCGGGTAGTCTTTAATAAGCTTTTCAATCAAATCTTTCAAATCATCGATCTTGTGACTGAGGTTACGAATCATCTCTGAATTATGCTCAATACGGCTCATGAACCTGTCAGCTAGAGAATCCCAGCTCTTGGAATTATTTCCCCATCCTTCTTCACTCTTGGAACTTTCCTTCCCTGCACTGTTAGAGCGATCTATATCCCAACCGGAGGGTAATTGTGACCTAGGCACCTTTTGAAACTGATGTTCATGAATTAGAGTATGAAAAGGGTTGTTGCCTAACGAAGATGCCCGAGGAGCTAAGATGTGGCGTGGCACACCCCCTCCGGTTCTTATACGTGCGCTCTTCTTGAAATTGTCATGACTTGTCCCACCCCAATGCTTGCGATCATGGTGCTCGGGCGTGAACTTTGATCTTCTTCCATATCTTCTTCCTCGGCCTCACTTTCAACTTCTTCCTTCAGCTGAAAGTCTTGGTGGTCATCTTCTGGAGGTGTCTTCTCCTTGTCGTCGCTTGAAGAAGCCATGGTGCTCTCAAAACTTAAGATCAACTTCTAACAGAAACAGCTCGAAACAAAACACGATGAGAAAACGATATACAGACCTCGGGGACTCCGGGGGGTTATATAGGCGAAAATTATACATCGAGAGGAAATCACAGGAGGAAACCAGGACGGAAACGAGCTCCGGGGTGGACTCACCATAGGGTGGCACGGCCTGGAGTGGGCCTGCGCCCCCTGGTGGTGAGGAGCCACCGGACTCCGTCTCCTGTCTGTTTTTGTCTCGCGATTTTTCATATTTAGTAAAAACAATAAAAATATTAATGGAAAAGTTTTTCGTGAACCTTTTCTGACTAGAACTGTTACTTATTCGAAAACGAACTCTGCAGGTTCCTGCAAATTGTCCTGGATGAATTCTTCTGGAGAAACTGTTTCAATAACATCAACATCTTCATTATAAGAATCTCCAGCAATATAATGTTTGAGTCTTTGCCCATTCACCACTTGTGTAGTGTCATCTTTCAACGAAGCAATCTTTATCGCACCTGAGCGGTACACTTCAACAATAACATATGGTCCTTCCCATTTAGAGAGTAATTTTCCTGCAAAAAATCTAAGACGAGACCTATACAATAGAACTTTCTCACCAACATGAAACTCTCTTTTAAGAATTCTCTTATCATGCCATTGTTTGACTTTCTCTTTGAAAAGTCTGGCATTCTCATAGGCTTCGTTTCTCCACTCATCTAGAGAACTCAAATCTAACAACTTTTTCTTACCAGCAAGTTTAAAATCCCTATTAAGCTCTTTCACTGCCCAAAAAGCTTTGTGTTCTAATTCTAAGGGCAAGTGACATGCTTTTCCGTAAACCATTTTGTAAGGAGACATGCCCATGGGGTTCTTATAAGCAATTCTATAAGCCCATAAAGCATCATTTAACTTGTTAGCCCAGTTTTTCCTAGATCTATTGACAGTCTTCTGCAAGATAGACTTGATCTCTCTATTTGAAAGCTCTATCTGCCCACTAGTTTGGGGATGATAAGCAGAAGCAATTCTATGATTAACGTCATATCTAGCAAGAGTTTTTCTAAAACCATCGTGAATAAAATGAGAACTTCCGTCAGTCATAAGATATCTAGGCACACCAAACCTAGGAAAAATAACATCCTTAAGCATTTTTAACGAAGTCTCACCATCGACACTCTTTGTAGGTATGGCTTCTACCCACTTAGTAACATAATCAACAGCAACAAGTATGTGAGTATAGCCTTTTGAAGGGGGAAAAGGACCCATAAAGTCAAATCCCCAACAATCAAACGGTTCAATAACAAGAGTGTAACTCATAGGCATTTCATTATGTCTAGAAATATTACCAACTCTTTGACATTCATCGCAAGATAAAACATACCTTCTAGCATCTTTAAAGAGGGTTGGCCAATAAAAACCTGATTGTAGAACCTTCTGTGCGGTTCTATCTCCAGCATGATGTCCTCCATAAGCACTGCCATGGCATTTCCTCAATATTTCTTGTTGCTCATATTCTGGTACGCATCTTCGCATAATACCATCAACTCCTTCTTTATATAAATGTGGGTCATGCCAAAAGTAATGCCTCAAATCATAAAAGAATTTTCTTCTTTGCTGAGCTGTAAAGGTTGGAGGCAAATACTTGGAAACAATAAAGTTAGCATAATGAGCATACCAAGGAAGGTCTCGCGAAGTTACGTTTATTGAAGCCAACTGTTCATTTGGAAAACTATCATTAACAGGAATAGGATCAAAAGAAATGTTTTCCAATCTAGACAAGTTGTCAGCCACAGGATTTTCAGCACCTTTCCTATCTACGATATGCAAATCAAACTCTTGTAAAAGCAACACCCATCTAATAAGCCTAGGCTTAGCATCCTTCTTCTTCATAAGATATCTAATAGCAGCGTGATCAGTATGAATAGTAACTTTAGAATCAACAATATACGGTCTAAACTTATCACATGCAAAAACAACAGCAAGAAACTCTTTCTCAGTAGTAGCATAATTCTTCTGAGCAGCATCAAGAGTCTTACTAGCATAATGAATAACATTCAACTTATTATCTACGCGCTGTCCAAGAACAGCACCAATAGCAAAATCACTAGCAACACACATAATTTCAAAGGCTAAGTTCCAATCAGGTGGTTGAACAATAGGAGCAGTAGTTAAAGCCTTCTTAAGAGTTTCAAAAGCTTCCTTATAATCATCATCAAAGACAAATGGTACATATTTTTGAAGAAGATTAGTAAGAGGCTTTGAAATCTTAGAGAAATCTTTAATAAACCTCCTATAGAAACCAGCATGACCAAGAATACTACGAATACCTTTAATATCTCTGGGATAGGGCATTTTCTCAATCACTTCCACTTTTGCTTTGTCAACTTCAATACCTCTTTCAGAAATTTTATGTCCAAGGACAATTCCTTCATTCACCATAAAGTGGCATTTCTCCCATTCACCACTTGGGGATGCTGATACGTCTCAAACGTATCTATAATTTTTGATGCTCCATGCTTGTTTTTACACCATTTGTCTTGTGTTTCGTTACACTTCGTGGCGTTTTTATGTGATTTCCGGAACTAACCTATTGACAAGATGCCACAGTGCCAGTTCCCTGTTTTCTGCTGTTTTTGTGTTTCAGAAAAGCTACACAGGAAATATTCTCAGAATTGGACGAAACAAGTTCCAGAACTCCTATTTTTCCCGGACGAAGGACGAGGACCGAAAGAGAGCCGGAGGGGGGCCAGGGGCCAGCCTCACACTAGGGCGGCGCAGCCTAGGCCCTGGCCGCGCCCCCTATGTGGGAGGAGGCCCTGGCAGCCCCCTGACGACGCCCCTTCGCCTATATAAAGCCTCGGGACAGAAAACCCTAGGGGAATCGGCGAAATTTCCAGAACAGTTCCGTAGCTCCGCCGCCGTCAAAGACAAATTTCGGGGGACAGAAGTCTCTGTTCTGGCACCCTGCCGGGACGAGGAAGTGCCCCCAGAGCCATCTCCATCGGTCTCCATCGCTGTCTCCACCGTCTCCATCGACCTCACCGCCATCTCCATCAACCTTGTTGTCTCCTATGATGAGGAGGGAGTAGTTCTCCCCCGGGGCTGAGGGCTCTACCGGTAGCTATGTGGTTCACCTCTCTCTCCCATGATGTGATCTTTATGTGATCGTGAGCTTTGTATCTAGTTGAATTGGTAGATGTTATTATTCGGATATTATGCTACTCGTATGCTTTATTATTGTACTCTCCGGAGATACCTCGTATCATGGTGTAAAGGTGACTAGTGTGTGCATCATGTGTATCTTTTTGGTTAATGTCTCTATGAAATGTTGGTGTTTGTTGGAACCATCTAGTGTGTTCACGGTGATACTGTGGGACAATCTAGTTTGGGTACATACAGACTTTAAGGAGTGCTTCGTAGCCCTACGCATGATTAGTGTTCGTTTTCCATTGGAGAATTGTTTTGAGTTGCATATTGATGATAGTATCTATTGGTTCAATTATGTTATATTTGTTGGGAGTATGTCCACTAGTGAAAGTATGATTCCTAGGCCTTGTTTCCAAGCATTGCACACCGTTTCCTTTCAGTTTTGTTACATGTTTGCTCGCAGCGATATTTATTTCAGATTACATTTGCTACTTATAATCATCACTACTACTTGTATTTCACTATCTCTTCGCTGAACTAGTGCACCTATACATCTGACAAGTGTATTGGGTGTGTTGGGGACACAAGAGACTTTCTGTATCGTAATTGCAGGGTTGCTTGAGAGGGATAGCTTTGACCTCTTCCTCCCTGAGTTCGATAAACCTTGGGTGATCCACTTAAGGGAAACTTGTTGCTGTTCTACAAACCTCTGCACTTGGAGGCCCAACACTGTCTACAAGAACAGACGCGTGCGTAGACATCAAGCTCTTTTCTGGCGCCGTTGCCGGGGAGGTAAGGTAAAAGGTACTCGCATCCTCCTGTGTGAGTGCTCGGAGTTATTTCCTTTAGATTCTGCAATTATATCTTTTTGTTTCTTGTTTTTATTTTCACTAGTTAGGCTTAATGGAAAATAAAGAGTTCTTTAGTCTTTTTCCTGAGTTTAGATTTGAAGAGAAAATTGAAAAACCTTTGGAGCTTTATTCGCATACTAATAGTGTTGTTAGTATGAATGCTTTGAATACCGTTGTTGCTAATGCTATAGAAAAGTCTAAGCTTGGGGAAGCTGGTTTTGTTAAGCATGATATTTTTAGTTCCCCGCCTTTAGTGGAGAAAATTTGCTCTGATTATATTTTATCTCCACTATGTGATGTTCCTATGCCTATTACCTATGTTAGTGATCATGATTGGGAAAAGCACTTTACTTTTGATATTGAAAATCTTTTTGGTACAAATTCTAAGATTAATAATTGTTGTACCATTAGTACTATCCATGTTCCTTCTTATGATGATATGTTTGATGAGTATGCTTTGCGAAATAGCTGTTCTCTAGTTTGTGATGATACTAAACCTCTAGTTTATGATGGTTATGATAATGGGTATAATATTTTCAGTTCACCTACTTTTGAGGAGAAAATTAGTTATGATTACAATATGCCTCCTATTTTTGATGATTATGGTGATGAGAATAATTATTCTGTTGAATCTGCTCCTACTATGATTGTTCATATGGGGAGTATTAATTCTTTTACGCGAGTGGGGTAAGATTTGGGGATGTTGCTGTCCTGAAACAGTTTTCGGTGCTGCACCATAAAAATTCGTGAAAATTCTCTGTATATCTTTTGGACCTGCGATTTCTTGTCCATATGCCCCAGGTTATATCCAAACTTTCATTAGTTGAACACTTTTTGATTTGAGCAACAAAAAATGCTCTAAAAATTCTACCTTTGTCAGCTGTTCTGTTTTGACAGATTTCTGCCAATATTTGTGTTTGCCGCTTTATTGCTTTCTTTTTTAGTTCTTTTGATCACGGAACTTTTGGGGAAGTTGCTACAGTAGTTTATACTTTATATGTGGTGGTTTTGAGTTGAAACCTGAAGCAAAAAGGGTTGATTCAATTCTATGTTTACACTAATGTTGCTAATAGAATTGTGTTTAGTTTTGTATGAAGGAAGTTTTCAAGTGTAGCGATTGGAGAATGATGAGATGAGATAAAGAATGGACAAAAGCTCAAGCTTGAGGATGCCCATGCACCCCAAGAAATATCCAAGAAGTACAAGCGTCAAAGCTTGGGGATGCCCCCGAGGCACCCCCTTCTTCATCGGCAAAAATCAGGTCACCTTTCAAGACACTATATTTTTATTGCTTCATGCACTATGCGTTTTTCTTGGAGCGTCTTTACTTTTGCTTTCAGTTTTGTTTTGTTTTGTTTGCTGCAATAAATGGTTAGATCACATCATGTTTCTTTTTGGAGGAGATGAACTTCATTTTTCATTGCCAAGAACACTCTAGTTTTCACTCTTATCGTTCAACGAGTGTTCTCTTTTTCTGCTACTGCGTTTAGCCTTTGTTTTTCACCTTGATTTTTTTTCAGATCTTGTTTTATCTTTGCATCAAGGTGTATTTGGACCTCTGGTATATGTCGGTTTTTCTCAAAAGAGTTGTTTCAAAAAGGGTTTGAATGGTGTTGGAAAAGAGAAAAAGCTTTATGCAAAAAAGTGGTACAAGAAGGAGCTTGTGTAGACTGCGGCTTAGACTTTTTCAGGTCGTGCTTGATGTCTTTTTGATAGTATGCTTAGTGGTTTTGCTGTAGCATGACTTGTCTCAAATAACTGAGATTGCTTAATGAGCCTTTGAAAAAATCATGCGTTGTTTTTATCGTTAGGAAGCATTATTTTGGTTTTCTCCTTGATGCTTTATTTGGGTTGACTTGGCGTATGCTCACACATGTTAGACTCATACAAAGTCGCCAATAGCCTCTATGATCATTTAGTTTTTGACTTTTGATGTCATCTTATGCTTCTTTTAATGTCGCTTTGTTGCTTTGCATGATTATGGCCGTTATTGCTCTCTTAGTTGGTCGCTCCCAGTCTTTTGCTAGCCCTCGCCTTGTACTGAGTATGAGCTCTACTCGTGCATCCAACTCCTAAAAACCAAGTTTGCCATTGTGTCCACCATACATACCTATTAGCAATTTGCTATTCCAAAGTACATTTGACTTGCTTTTATCTACTCTTCAAATTAAACTCTTACCAGTGTTATGCGAAAATTGGTCAGTAAAGCTCTCACAAACCGGAAGGCACACTTTATTTTTCCCGTTCTTAAAAATTTGACATTGTGGTCTCTTATGTTGAGTTGTTATGCTTGCAAGTTGTAAGTTGGGAACTAGCCCAGCCATGTCGTCATGGGGCAAGCTTTCAACATTGCACTTCTTATTTGAGTTAATATCGTGATCTTTTGTTTATGGATACTCGCGGTGTGAAATGAATTGGGAATCTTGCGGGATCATGGAGTTTGTATATGTGTTAGAGAAACGCCTGGGCCGCCAATCTAAGCCATGCAGAATTCATGGTGGAAATTTGCAGCATGCCCATAGTGGACATTCGACGACGCATCTCAAAATAAAAAGCTATACAAATGGTAAATAAAAGAGATGTCGAGGTGTTCATTGTCTGCTTGTCCTGTCATTTTGATGTGGGCTTGTTCTATGTCATCGGGCATGGAGGTACCCCGTTGGCGGTTCTCGATGATACGTGTATACTTACAATAACAAGAGCCTTGCTTGGGACTCTAAGTAAAGTAGCATGAGGTTTGGGTACTCGTATTCACGGGACACGAGGTTTTCAACTTATGATTTGTCAAGCATATGCAGCATAAGTGTTCTCGCATTAACTTTAACCATTCAAGATGCTTATGATGGGGGCAATGAGAGCTCAAAGACGGTAAGTACCATAATTTTTGAAGGTCTATAAAACTTGCGATCACTGCTTCCCTCCGCGAAGGGCCTTTCTTTTACTTTTATGTTGAGTCACCACCTTCTATCTTTATGCACCATTAAGAGAGCATAGTTGTCATTCTGGGTATAATGTGCATTGTCCCAAAGTTTTCACTGATTGATACATATTGTTGATTTCACTTGTTCTTAAATTACTAGTATCTAGTCGCCCTCTTATACTTGAAGGTGTCCTATGCATTTATGTTTTGCTCTCCATGAAGGACAAGCTGAAAACCATTTGTATGTTTTTCCATATGATTTGAACACATGTTTGACTTTCATTGTTTCATTATTCATGATCTTTTGTTTGTGTTCTTTTTCATGTTATAACTTGATTGCTATGTTTCTTATTGTCAAGATCATGTCTTTCATGCCCATGTTTTAAGTTCTTTGATCTCAGCACTCAATGCTTTACCTATATGATCAAGATTGTGATGGTGCATGTCACCTCAAAAATTATTTCTTTTGTTATCACTTACCTACTCGAGGACGAGCAGGAGTTAAGCTTGGGGATGCTGATACGTCTCAAACGTATCTATAATTTTTGATGTTCCATGCTTGTTTTTACACCATTTGCCTTGTGTTTCGTTACACTTCGTGGCATTTTTATGCGATTTCTGGAACTAACCTATTGACAAGATGCCACAGTGCCAGTTCCCTGTTTTCTGCTGTTTTTGTGTTTTAGAAAAGCTACACAGGAAATATTCTCAGAATTGGACGAAACAAGTTCCAGAACTCCTATTTTTCCCGGACGAAGGACGAGGACCGAAAGAGAGCCAAAGGGGGGCCAGGGGCCTGCCTCACTCTAGGGCGGCGCGGCCCAGGCCCTGGCCGCACCCCCTATGTGGGAGGAGGCCCTGGCAGCCCCCTGATGACGCCCCTTCGCCTATATAAAGCCTCAGGACGGAAAACCCTAGGGGAATCGGCGAAATTTCTAGAACAGTTCCGTAGCTCCGCCGCCGTCGAAGACAAATTTCGGGGGACAGAAGTCTCTATTCCGGCACCCTGCCGGGAAAGGGAAGTGCCCCCGGAGCCATCTCCATCGGTCTCCATCGCTGTCTCCGCCGTCTCCATCGACCTCACCACCATCTCCATCAACCTTGATGTCTCCTATGATGAGGAGGGAGTAGTTCTCCCCCGGGGCTGAGGGCTCTACCGGTAGCTATGTGGTTCACCTCTCTCTCCTATGATGTGATCTTTATGTGATCATGAGCTTTGTATCTAGTTGAATTGGTAGATGTTATTATTCAGATATTATGCTACTCCTATGCTTTATTATTGTACTCTTCGGAGATACCTCGTATCATGGTGTAAAGGTGACTAGTGTGTGCATCATGTGTATCTTTTTGGTTAATGTCTCTATGAAATGTTGGTGTTTATTGGAACCATCTAGTGCGTTCACGGTGATAGTGTGGGACAATCTAGTTTGGGTACATACGGAATTTGAGGAGTGCTTCGTAGCCCTACGCATGATTAGTGTTCGTTTTCCATTGGAGAATTGTTTTGAGTTGCATATTGATGATAGTATCTATTGGTTCAATTATGTTATATTTGTTGGGAGTGTGTCCACTAGTGAAAGTATGATCCCTAGGCCTTGTTTCCAAGCATTGCACACTGTTTCCTTTCAGTTTTGTTACATGTTTGCTCGCAGCGATATTTATTTCAGATTACATTTGCTACTTATAATCATCACTACTACTTGTATTTCACTATCTCTTCGCCGAACTAGTGCACCTATACATCTGACAAGTGTATTGGGTGTGTTGGGGACACAAGAGACTTTCTGTATCGTAATTGCAGGGTTGCTTGAGAGGGATAGCTTTGACCTCTTCCTCCCTGAGTTCGATAAACCTTGGGTGATCCACTTAAGGGAAACTTGCTGCTGTTCTAAAAACCTCTGCACTTGGAGGCCGAACACTGTCTACAAGAACAGACGCGTGCGTAGACATCAGGGAGAACCTGTGCTAGCGCACTACCCTTACTAGGATAAATACACACTTGTGATTATACCCCTTGCAAGCATCCGCAAATGCAAGAAAGTAATTAAGATAAATCTAACCACAGCCTTAAACTCTAAGATCCTACGCTCCCTGGTGCAATGGTTTCCCAATGGAGGTTTAGGTTTCTGTCACTCCAGCAACCCCACAATTGGTTGCCAAATACATAATGCATCTCACTAGGCCCATAAATGGTGAAGTATCATGTAGTCGACGTTCACATGACACCACTAGTGAAATGGCACCACAACAAATAAATATCAAACCATTAAATATTACTCAACATAATACCACTACTAACGACTTGACTTCTCCCATGTCCTCAAGAACTAAACGAACTACTCACAAGACATCATATGGATTATGTTCAGAGGTGAAATAATGGTAAATAACAATCTGAACATAAACCTTAATTTAACGGTTCCACTCAATAGCATCAACCACAAAAGTAATCAACACCGGGAAAGTTTCTCCTAAGAATTTAACAAGATCCAACTCAAGATGTTACAGCGGGATGGCGTGGTGATGGTGGAGATGAAGGTGCTGGTGATGGAGATGATGATGATGATGATCCCGATGAAGTCCGGTGCGATGGTGATGACGATGGCGACGATCTCCCCTCTCCGGGAGGAATTTCCCCGGCAGATTCCTGCCTACCGGAGAGCTTTTCTCTCTCTAGTGTTTTCCGCCCCGCAGAGGCGGCGGTGTCTATCTCTGAGCCCCCCTTGACTTAGGTTTTCGGGGATGATGAAATACGCGAAGGGGCGATGGCAGAAGTGGGCCAGGGGGCCCTCACCATAGGTGGGCACGGCCAGGGGCTGGGCCGCACCCCCTGGTGGTGAGGCTGCCCTGTGGCCCCTCTCGCCTTCTCCTTCCGGCTTCTTCAGTCTTCTGGTTAAATATAATTTTCTGGTATTTTTCTGGAATTTTCCTGATCTTCAAAATATGGTGCCTTGATGGTCCTTTTTCTAGCAGAATCCTGACTCCGGCAGCAAATCCTCCAATGATCATCAAACATGTAAAAACAGAGGAAATAACATAAATATCATCTCTAAATGTGAAATATATCAATGAATAACAGTAAATTATGATACAAAATAGTGATGCAAAATGGACGTATCAGTATGCTGGGTCACCACAGTTGGTATCAGAGCAAAAGCTTTGACCATAGGTTGGACGCCTAGTTAATGGGAACGACCTGTAGGAGTCAGATAGGAATAGTAAAGAGTTCCCTAAAATTGTCATGACGTTATTCACTTGAGAATAACAAGGTCATACTTTTTAGTGTTACAATTCTTTATTGTTACTATTATGATGCATCATATACTAATTTTTATCTTTTATACTGCCAGGATGGCACGCACAAATCCATCAAGGACCGTGCAAGTTCGAGACGTGACTCTGGACGACTATGATGGGAACCTATCTGATATTTTACGAGGCATCTTGCAGGAGTGCGGGTGTGAAACCCGTATTCCCGTCAAGAAGTATGCTTATTATGAGGGTAGAGTCTTTCAGAAGTGTAAGGTAGGGATCATGCTTCCTGCCAAATTGGGCATGAGCGTGATCATGCCAGCCGGTGAGGCACGCACAGTTAGTGTAGCTTACAAGATAGCAGTGATGAAGGCCATAACTGATATCCGTGAACACAAAACGCAGAAGTTATTGGGTACTAAGTTCACGCACATCCCACATGATGAGGAAGGAGAAGATCCTTGTCGGGATAGTTACAAGTTTGCGAAGAGACACCCACATGCTGCAGCCGAGCACATGGACAGGTGTAAGCATTTTCTCAGCATGTTCTACCACGTCCACGGAGCACTAGTGGGGGAGATACAGAGTCTAGTGGATGAGATCACTGAGTCGACACCTACTCCGTGGTGTACGGGGGAGACTTCTGGACCACCAAGGGCACCTACTCCAGCCTTTTCGACTGGAGATTTTATCAACTTAGATGAGGAAGACGATCGCGAGGAGCGGGAGTTCAAGCCCGAGGTCGAACCGGAGATGCCACCAGCACAATTTGCGCACGGCTCAACTGGAGCCGGATACGAGACAGGTTTGGAGTCATGGGGAATGCCTCATAATGATAGTTTTGGGGGAAACTCCATGGGTTGGTGTTTCGGTGAGTACATGGGGACGGCCGGAGATCCAATTCCATGTGATTCGGAGCAGGAGGTCACGAGTCAGTTTAGGGTTGTACACCGTACTGGAGACATGGTGGGAAAGCCCATAGAGATAGAGTTGGATGAAGAGGGAGATTTACCTACTCATATAGAACGTGGAGAATGCTCAAGGCCTAAGATGGAAAGGGGTACCACCGATGTTGTTTACCCCTCGTTGAGCAGTTATCTGGGGATGACTGACTTCAACTTAGGTACTACACCCGATTATGACTTTTTCTCGGCGGAGTCATATTATGCCCCTGCTTCACTGAGGAGGACATCAAGAGCTACCAGTTGGACACCGGGGATGTATCGGGAGTGCGACTACCCGTAGAGGACCACCACAGATATGGAGGCGACATGTTTTGTGACATATGTACCATATATGTAATATGTAGTATTTGCTTTCGCAGTTTGAATAAGTGAGTGTAGTTACTCACGGGATGATAAGTTATGTAACACTATGTTCTTTTTACCCATTTATATACATGGTATATGTTTGGTGTGATTTGGCTATGTTTTATTTGGATTTTTATTGTGTGACTAACACTGTACATCAAGTTGAGCTCAGAAAGCATGAGTATGGTGTAACTATGAGTTTCGCTTAATGTAACAGGCTTAGGGGGATAGAATGGCGATGGTAGTTGGTGAAGAATCTGAACAACAGAGGATGGAGACTGAAGCCAAGGCTAAGGAGGCAGCCGATGCAGCAGCAAGGAAACCATTACCACCACCACCACCATTCCTTACGCAGCAGGATTTTGCCCAATACATGAGGACGGCAGATGAAAGGCAGCGTATGCTCATTGAATGTCAGATAAAGATGGTGCGGGATGTGATGGATCGTAATTGTGAAGTTCGAAATGAAGGAGTGCATGGAGTCTCATTGGCAGATTTCCTAAATACAAGACCACTTCCTTTTGCATCAGCACTGGAGCCAATGGACGCGGAAGACTGGTTATTGGACATTGAAAGGAAACTCAACACAGTAAGTTGCAATGACAGTGAGAAGCTTAGGTATGCCACACATCCGCAGTAGCATGGTGGGACAATGTTGTGGCTATACATCCTCCAGGAAGGGTATTCACCTGGGAGGAATTCAAGAAAAAGTTCAGGGAATCAAATGTGCCAGAGAGTATTATGGAATTGAAGAGAAGAGAGTTTGAGAGTCTTGCGCATAATGACAAGCCTATTATGAAGTATGTCAAGGAGTTCACCCTTTTATCTCGTTATGCTTCTGAGGATGTGAATATCGATGATAAGCGGAAGAAACGATTCATGAGAGGATTGCACCCAGGTGCAAGGATACAATTAAGGATTTTCAAGGCAGCAGATTTTTAAGAGCTTGTCGATGCAGCCATCACTATGGAAGATGATTTCAAACAAGTCCCAGAAGATAGGAGGAAAAAGACCAGGATTGAACCAAGGAGGTATTCGGATACCAAGCCAACTCCTAATATCAAGTTCAAACCCAAATACAGGTCCAAAGGGAATGTTACACCCCGTGGTACTTGATACGTCTCTAACGTATCTATAATTTTTGATGCTCCATGCTTGTTTTTACACCATTTGCTTAGAGTTTCGTTACACTTCGTGGCATTTTTATGCATTTTCCAGAACTAACCTATTAACGAGATGCCACAGTGCCAGTTCCCTGTTTTCTGCTATTTTGGTGTTTCAGAAAAGTTACACGGGAAATATTCTCGGAATTGGACGAAACAAAAGCTGAATATCCGGAAATTTATCGAAGCTTCCAGAAGTCCAAAGATGAGACGGAGGGGGGCCACAGGGCGGCCACACCACCAGGGGGCGCAGCCTGCCCCTGGCCCGCGCCCACCTGTGGTGAGGGCCCCCTGGTCCACCTCTGGTGCCGCCCCTTCGCCTATAAAGACCCCCCCCCCAACGGGAAAAACCAAAAGACCCGATCACTTTTCCAGAATACATCGCGATCCGCCGCCGCCGTCGACCCGAGATCGGGAGGGTCCAGAAGCTCTTCCCGGCACCCTGCCGGAGAGGGGAATTGCCACCGGAGGTCTTCTTCATTGCCATGCTTGCCTCCGGCGCGATGAGTGAGTAGTCTACCTTGGACTATGGGTCCATAGCAGTAGCTAGTTGGTTGTCTTCTCCACCATGTGCTTCATGTTTAGATCTCGTGAGCCGCCTTACATGATCGAGATCACCGTTATGTAATTCTACATGTTGTGTTTGTTGGGATCCGATGAATATTGGTGTTATGATTGAGTTGATGTGCTGAATATTATCTTATGTTATCTCTATGTTGTTTATGATCTTGCATGCTCTCCGTTGTTAGTAGCTATCTTGGCCGAGTAGATACTAGTGACTCCAAGAGGGGGTATTTATGCTCGATAGTTGGGTTCATGCCTCTATTTAATCTGGGGGAGTGACAGAAACCTCTAAGGTTGTAGATGTGTTGTTGCCACTTGGGAGAAAACAACATTCATATGCTCAAGGGCATATGCTTTGTTTACATTACACACTTTGCTTAATGCAGTTATCTGTTGTTCGCAACTTAATACTTGTGGAGTTCTCGGATTGATCCGCCACAAGTGGATTATTAGTCATAGATGCAGTTGGATGACGGTCTATGTATCTTGTTGTAATGCCCAGAGTAAATCTCATAGTGATCCTCTCGACATATGCACGTTGTCTTTATTCTATCAATTGCCCAACTGTAATTTGTTTACCCAGCATGTGTTATTTTATCTTATGGAGAGACACCACTAGTGAACTGTGGACCCCGGTCCTACTTCCATTATATTGCTATCACCTGTTTACTTTACTCGCACTGTTTACTTTACTCGCATACTACTATTGCTTTCCACTCGATACGCTCATACCCTTTGTTTCAAGCAAACCGGTGAGATTGACAACCTCATCGTAAGTTGGGAACAAAGTATTTGGTTGTGTTGTGTGCAGGTTCCACGTTGCCGCTCGCAAAGCAAAGCTTGGATGAGGCGCCCTATAAATTGTCCGGAGCTATCGCAAAGCTAGCGGGCATCACCTTCTGGAGTATTGTCTTTTTCCTACTGGATTGATAACCTTGGTTTCATAACTGAGGGAAAACTTGCTGCTATATTCATCAAACCTTCTCTTGGGGTTTCCAACTAGCCGGTTATTTTACTTCATCAACAAACGCAATCAAGCTTTCTGGCATCATCATCACCGCGCCATCAACAAGTTTTCTGGCGCCGTTGCCGGGGAAAAAGAAGACTTCTGCAAGGGGAGTTTCGCACGCACATCCTTTACTTTGTTTTAAGTTTTGCTTTATTTTATTTTTACTTGCATCATTTTATCAAAAATACAAAAAAAATAGTATCCTTTATAGTTGTTTTTTACTTGTCTGCTTTTAGTTTTGCTAGAATGGCTACTCTTGAAAACACCAAGTTGTGTGATTTTACTAGCACTAATAATAGTGATTTTATCTGCACTCCTATTGCGCCACCTGCTCCTGCTACAAATTTTTATGAGATTAAGCCTGCTTTGTTGAACCTTGTTATGAAAGAGCAATTTTCTGGTGCTAGTACTGATGATGTTGCAGCTCATCTCAACAATTTTGTTGAGCTATGTGAGATGCAGAAATATAAGCATGTAGAAAGTGATATTATTAAGCTTAAGTTGTTTCCTTTTTCTTTGAGAGGAAAAGCTAAGGATTGGTTGTTGTCTTTGCCTAAAAATAGTATTGATTCATGGGCTAAGTGTAAGGATGCTTTTATTGGTAGATACTATCCTCCTGCTAAGATTATAGCTTTGCGTAGCAATATTATGAAGTTTAGCCAGTTTGATAATGAACATGTTGCTCAAGCTTAGGAAAGAATGAAATCTATGATAAAGAATTGTCCCACTCATGGACTTACTACTTGGATGATTGTTCAAAATTGTTATGCAGGACTGAATTTTTCTTCAAGGAACCTATTGGATTCAGCTGCTGGAGGCACTTTTATGTCTCTTACCTTGGGGGCCGCAATGAAGCTTCTCGACAATATGATGGTAAATTACTCTGAATGGCACACCGAGAGCGCTCCACAAGGTAAGAAGGTAAATTCTGTTGAGGAAACCTCTTCCTTGAGTGATAAGAATGATGCTATTATGCTTTTGCTTTCTAATGATAGGACTCATGTAGATCCTAATAATGTTCCTTTGGCCTCTTTGGTTGCTCAAGAAGAGCATGTTGATGTAAACTTCATTAGAAACAATAATTTCAACAACAATGCTTATAGGAACAATTTTGCTAGTAACAATTATAGGCCGTATCCTTCTACCAATGGTAAAGGTTATGGTAATTCTTCCAACAACACTAGGGCCGCGCCCTCCGAGCTTGAGGTAATGCTCAAGGACTTCATCGGTAAGCAAAATGCTTTTAACAAGTCTGTTGAGGAAAAGTTAGGCAAAATTGATATTCTTGCTTCTAAAGTTGATAGCCTTGCTCATGATGTTGAACTTCTGAAATTAAAAGTGTTGCCTAATTATGTGAAGGAGAACAATCCTTTTGTCACTGCTAATGCTATCCAAGTTAGAATTGATGAAAATGTTAGGATGCTAGCAGAATTGCATGCCAGGTGGGAAAGAGAAGATGAGATTGCTAGAAAGATGAAGGTATGTACCATTACTACCTCTAATGATGTTATTCCAAATGCTAGCAATCCTCTTACTTTGATTGGTGTAGAGAAAACTCCTACACCTAGTGTTAAAAAGCCTAAAACCGCAAAAACTTTTTCTCAAAAGAGTGCTGAAATTTTTCGGAGTGTAGGAGATGATAGCTCTGTTTCCTTTAATGATTTTGATGTTGATGGCTGCAATATATCTGAAGTTATTTTGTTCTTGCAAAAGCTTGCTTTGACTCCTAATGCTAGTTCTTTAAATGTTGCTTTTACTAAGCATATTACCAATGCTCTCATGAAAATTAGGAATGAAAAGTTAAAGGAGAAAGCTTCTATTCCCAAGAAGTTAGAAGATGGTTGGGAACCCATCATTGATATGCATGTTAATGGTTTTGATTGCCATGCTTTATGTGATCTAGGTGCTAGTATTTCTATCATGCCTAGAAAAATTTATGATATGCTTGATTTACCACCGCTTGAAAAGTGTTATTATGATGTTCCTATTGCTAATGTTGCTAAGAAGAAACCTTTGGGAAGGATTAATGATGTTCTTATTATGGTTAACAATAACCTTGTTCCCATTGATTTTCTTGTCATGGATGTTGAATGCAATGCTTCATGTCCTATTATTTTGGAAAGACCCTTTCTTCGAACTGTAGGTGCCATCATTGATATGAGGGAAGGCACCATCAAATATCAATTCCCACTCAAGAAAGGTATGGAACACTTCCCTAGAAAGAGAAAGAAATTGCTTTTTGACTCTATTCTTAGAGCAAATTATGAGCTTGATGCTTCATCACTTGATATTACTTGATTCGCACTTTCTGCGCCTAGCTCAAAGGCGTTAAAGAAAAGCACTCTTGGGAGATAACCCAATGTTTTTAATTTCAGTTCTTTTTCTTTTATTTGAGTCTTGGAAGTTATTAATACTGTAATAACCGCTCCTTATCCTTTTTATTTCATTTTTGTTCCAAGAGAAGCCTCTAATTTGAGTGAGGTAAGATTTGGGGATGTTGCTGTCCTGAAACAGTTTTCGGTGCCGCACCGTAAAAATTCGTGAAAATTCTCAGAATATCTTTTGGACCTGAGATTTCTTGTGCATATGCCCCAGGTTATATCCAAACTTTCATTAGTTTAACACTTTTTTATTTGAGCAACATAAAACCCTCTAAAAATTCGACCTTTGTCAGCTGTTCTGTTTTGACAGATTTCTGCCAATATTTGTGTTTCCCGCTTTATCGCTTTCTTTTTGAGTTCTTTTGATCACGGAACTTTTGGGGAAGTTGCTATAGTAGTATATGCTTTATATGTGGTGGTTTCGAGTTGAAACATGAAGCAAAAAGGGTTGATTCATTGTTATGCTTACACTAATGTTGCTAATAGAATTGTGTTTAGTTTTGTATGAAGAAAGTTTTCAAGTGTAGGGATTGGAGAATGATGAGATGAGTTGAAGAATGGACAAAAGCTCAAGCTTGGGGATGCCCATGTCAACCAAGAAATATCCAAGAGGTACAAGCGTCAAAGCTTGGGGATGCCCCCGAGGCACCCCTTCTTCATCGGCAAAAATCAGGTCACCTTTCAACACACTATATTTTTATTGCTTCATGCATTATGCATTTTTCTTGGAGCGTCAGTTGTTTTTAGTTTTCAGTTTTTTTTAGTTTTTTTTGCTGCAATAAATGGTTGGACCCCAACAAATTCCTTTTGGAGAAGTTGCCTTGCTTTTCATTTGCCAAGAACACTCCATTTTTCACTCTTATCGTTCAACGAGTGTTCTCTTTTTCTAGAACTGCGTTTAGCTTTCGATTTTCGCCTTGATTTGTGTTCAGATCTTGTTATATCTTAGTATCAAGGTGTATTTTGACCTCTGGTCCATGTTGGTTTTCATCAAAAGAGTTGTTTAAAAAAAGTTCGAATGGTGTTGGAAAAGAGAAAAAGCTTTATGCAAAAAAGTGGTACAAGAAGGAGCTTGTGTAGACTGCGGCCTAGGCTTTTGCATGTCGTGCTTGATGTCTTTTTGATAGTATGCTTAGTGGTTTTGCTGTAGCATGACTTGTCTCAAATGACTGAGATTGCTTAATGAGCCTTTGAAAAAATCATGCGTTGTTTTAATTATTTGGAAGCATTATTTTGGTTTTCTCCTTTGATGCTTTATTTGGGTTGACTTGGCACATGCTTACACTTGTTTGACTCATACAAAGTCGCCATTGCCTCTATGATCATTTAGTTTTTGACTTTTGATGCCATCTTATACTTCTTTTAATGTCGCTTTGCATGATTATGGCCGTTATTGCTCTCTTAGTTGGTCGCTCCCAGTCTTTTGCTAGCCCTCGTTTTGTACTGAGTATGAGCTCTACTCGTGCATCCAACTCCTAAAAACCAAGTTTGCCATTGTGTCCACTATAAATTCCTATGCATGGTATTTGTAAGCCATTCCAAGTAAATTTTCATGTGCTACCTTTCAAAAACTTTCAACTACTTCTCATTTTGTGCAACTGTTTTTAGCTCATGGGGACGTAGTGGTCGGAATTGCTATCTTCCATATTAAATTAAGTACCCCTCGACTAGGCAGCTTCATCTGCTCGTCATTAATTTTGCTTGAGAGCTGGTCAGACCATTGCAATCTAATTCTAAAAAGAGAAAAAAAGGCACTCCTCCATGGTATGTGAATGTTGGTGGGCACCCGATGGAATCGGTTAGCCATGGTTTGAGAAAGGAAAAAAGGTGGGGAGGAGTGCCAAAGCTTTATAAAAGAGCACCAATGTGCCAATTTTTCAAAGAACTCGGAACCGCTCTCACTTGTTTATTATGGAAGATAGTAAGACCCCATTGCTAGTCATTGACATGAAACAACCACCTCTCAAAACCCAATTTTTATCTCTGTTTTACAAATGAATAGCTCTAGCACATGTTTAATCACTGCTTCCCTCTGCGAAGGGCTTTTCTTTTACTTTTATGTTGAGTCACCACCTTCTATCTTTATGCACCGTCTAAGAGAGCATAGTTGTCATTCTGAGTATAATGTGCATTGTCCCAAATTTTTCATTGATTGATTCATGATGTTGGTTTCACTTGTTCTTAAATTACTTGTATCTAGTCGCCCTCTTAAACTTGAAGGTGTCCTATGCATTTATGTTTTGCTCTCTCATGAAGGACAAGCTGAAAACCATTTGTATGTTTTTCCATATGATTTGAACACACGTTTGACTTTCATTGTTTCATTTTCATGATCTTTCATTTGTGTTCTTTTTCATGTTATAACATGGTTGCTAAGTTTCTTCTATCAAGATTATATCTTTCATGCCCATGTTTTAAGTTCTTTTGATCCCAGCGCACAACGCTTACATAGATGATCAAGATTATGTAGGTGCATGTCACCTCAAAAATTATTTCTTTTGTTATATCACTTACCTACTCGAGGACGAGCAGGAGTTAAGCTTGGGGATGCTGATACGTCTCTAACGTATCTATAATTTTTGATGCTCCATGCTTGTTTTTACACCATTTGCTTAGTGTTTCGTTACACTTCGTGGCATTTTTATGCATTTTCCGGAACTAACCTATTAACGAGATACCACAGTGCGAGTTCCCTGTTTTCTGCTGTTTTTGTGTTTCAGAAAAGTTACACAGGAAATATTCTTGGAATTGGACGAAACAAAAGCTGAACATCCAGAAATTTACCGAAGCTTCCAGAAGTTCGAAGAGGAGACGGAGGGGGGCCACAGGGCGGCCACACCACCAGGGGGCGCGGCCTGCCCCTGGCCCACGCCCACCTGTGGTGAGGGCCCCCTGGTCCACCTCTGGCGCCGCCCCTTCGCCTATAAAGACCCCGCCCCCCGACGGGAAAAACCAAAAGACCCGATCACTTTTCCAGAATACATCGCGATCCGCCGCTGCCGTCGACCCAAGATCGGGAGGGTCCAGAAGCTCTTCCCGGCACCCTGCCGGAGAGGGGAATCGCCACCGGAGGTCTTCTTCATCGCCATGCTTGCCGCCGGCGTGATGAGTGAGTAGTCTACCTTGGACTATGGGTCCATAGCAGTAGCTAGTTGGTTGTCTTCTCCACCATGTGCTTCATGTTTAGATCTCGTGAGCCGCCTTACATGATCGAGATCATCGTTATGTAATTATACATGTTGTGTTTGTTGGGATCCGATGAATATTGGTGTTATGATTGAGTTGATGTGTTGAATATTATCTTATGTTATCTCTATGTTGTTTATGATCTTGCATGCTCTCCGTTGTTAGTAGCTATCTTGGCCGAGTAGATACTAGTGACTCCAAGAGGGGGTATTTATGCTCGATAGTTGGGTTCATGCCTCTATTTAATCTGGGGAAGTGACAGAAACCTCTAAGGTTGTAGATGTGCTGTTGCCACTAGGGAGAAAACAACATTCATATGCTCAAGGGCATATGCTTTGTTTACATTACACACTTTGCTTAATGCAGTTATCTGTTGTTCGCAACATAATACTTGTGGAGTTCTCGGATTGATTCACCACAAGTGGATTATTAGTCATAGATGCAGTTGGATGACGGTCTATGTATCTTGTTGTAATGCCCAGAGTAAATCTCATAGTGATCCTCTCGACATATGCACGTTGTCTTTATTCTATCAATTGCCCAACTGTAATTTGTTTACCCAGCATGTGTTATTTTATCTTATGGAGAGACACCACTAGTGAACTATGGACCCCGGTCCTACTTCCATTATATTTCTATCACCTGTTTACTTTACTCGCACTGTTTACTTTACTCGCATACTACTATTGCTTTCCACTCGATACGCTCATACCCTTTGCTTCAAGCAAACCGGTGAGATTGACAACCTCATCGTAAGTTGGGAACAAAGTATTTGGTTGTGTTGTGTGCAGGTTCCAGGTTGCCGCTCACAAAGCAAAGCTTGGACGAGGCGCCCTATAAATTGTCCGGAGCTGTCGTGAAGCTAGCGGGCACCACCTTCTGGAGTATTGTCTTTTTCCTACTAGATTGATAACCTTGGTTTCATAACTGAGGGAAAACTTGCTGCTATATTCATTAAACCTTCTCTTGGGGTTTCCAACTGGCCGGTTATTTTACTTCATCAACAAATGCAATCAAGCTTTCTGGCATCATCATCACTGCACCATCAGTACTACAAGTGGGAACAATGATATCGTTTGTCGTGGTTGCGGTGTGCGAGGGAACATGGAGAAAGATTGTCGACAACCCAGAATTATCTGTTTTGGGTGCAAGAATGGGGGACATATGATAAAGGACTGTCCTGAAAGGGGCCGGACTAGAGGCCGAGGTACAGGAGGAGGATCACACCGGGGTGGAGGTTTTGGAGGTGGTAAAAATAAAAGGCCAACTTATGGGAAGTTGAATTGCACCAACCTCGAGGAGGTGAACCAGTTCGACAAAACCGTGATAGGTATGCTTCAGATCCTATCTCATCCCGGCAAAGTACTTTTTGATACTGGTGCAACTACTTCGTTCATTTCTCAAGAGTTTGTTGATCTTTATGGAATTCCTTGCAATAAGCTAGAGTACCCCATTACTATTTTATCTGCGGGGGGAACGATCTTAGTCACTCATCTCAGGCAAGAGCAGGTCATTATGATCCGAGATTTCATTTATCTAGCCGATCTTTTTCTCATCCCTATGAAGGATATGGATGTAATCCTTGGAATGGATTGGTTAGAGGAGAATGGAGCTCAGATTGATTGCACAGAGAAAATGGTGTCACTATAAAGCCTAGGAGGAGGAAGGATAGTGTATCAAGGTGACCGACATGCACATATTGAAGTTCAACTACAACTCAACGCTCTAAAGGGATCAAGACTTGAAGATATTCCAGTGGTTAATGAATTCCAAGATGTGTTTCCATAGGAACTACCAGGAATGCCACCAGATAGGGAAATTGAGTTCACCATTGACTTAATTCCAGGCACAGCACCAATAGCTCAGGCACCATATAAGATGGGACCCAAGGAGTTAGTGGAGTTGAAGGAACAACTAGATGAGCTAGAGCAGAAAGGCTTCATTCAAGAAAGTATTTCGCCTTGGGGAACACCAGTGATCTTCGTTGATAAGCGGGATGGAGGACGTAGAATGTGCGGAGACTATAGAAACCTCAACAATGTTACTATTAAGAACAAATATCCTTTGCCAAGAATCCAGGACTTATTTGATCAAGTTAGAGGAGCCGGAGTATTTTCAAAGATAGATCTTCGATCAGGTTACCATCAGATTAAGATCAAGAAGGAGGACGTTCCGAAGACATCTTTTGTTTCTAGGTACGGACATCATGAGTATTTAGTTGTACCTTTTGGATTGACAAATGCACCAGCGATCTTCATGAACCTCATGAACAAGATCTTTATGCCCTACTTGGACAAATTTGTGATAGTATTCATAGATGATATTTTGATCTACTCCAAGGACAAGGACGAACATGCTAAGCACTTGAGGATTGCTTTACAAATTCTATGGGAACATCAATTGTACGCCAAGTTCAGTAAGTGTGAATTCTGGCTAGACCAAGTAGAGTTCCTTGGACACGTGATTAGTAAAGAAGGTATAGCAGTAAATTCAAGCAAGGTAGCATCTGTTTTGGAATGGGAGTCGCCGAAGAATGTCAAACAGATTAGATGATTTTTGGGAATGGCAGGATACTACCGAAGGTTTATAGAAGGGTTCTCTAAGATTGCAGGACCAATGACCAAGTTACTCCGGAAGAATACACCGTTTGTTTGGTCAGATGAATGTGAGGCAAGTTTTCAAACACTCAAGGAGAAGCTAACCACAGCACATGTGTTAGCCGTACCAGAAACTGGCAAGGACTATACCGTATATTGTGATGCATCCAAGAACGGACTTGGGTGTGTATTGATGCAAGATAGAAAGGTGATAGCATATGGGTCAAGGCATGATCTTGAGCTAGCAACCGTAGTGTTTTCACTAAAAGGATGGAGGCATTTTCTTTATGGAGCCAAGTGTGAACTTTATACGGATCACAAAAGTCTCAAATATTTCTTCACTCAAAAAGAATTGAATATGAGGCAACGAAGATGGTTAGAATTGATCAAGGATTATGATTTGACCATCAACTATACACTGGGGAAGGCCAATGTTGTAGCCGACGCGTTAAGCAGAAAGAGCACAGACACTCAACTGATGAACCGAGAACTTCCCAAGGAATTACTTATGGATTTGGAAAGATTAGAGATTCAATGTCTTGAAGTGCAATCTTTGGGTAGTTTGTCTACCATGAAGGTGATGGAAGAATGACATAGTGATCTCAAGTATACGATATTCCGAAGGCAAGATGAAAATGCATTTATTGCCAAAGAAATCCGCAGGATTGAGGAAGGTAGACCATCAGAGTTCTGCTTAGGTGATTTCAATTCACTTTGGTTTCATGACCGAATATGTGTGCCGGACATACCAGAAATCAAGGAATTGATAATCAAGGAGGCACACGAAACACCATATTCAATACATCCGGGGAGCACCAAGATGTACATGGATCTTAAGGAATTGTTCTGGTGGAATAATATGAAGCGGGAGATAGCTAAGTTCGTATCTGAATGTCATACCTATCAGAGAGTGAAGGCAGAACATCAGAGTCCTGCGGGACTTATGCAACCTTTAAGTATTCCTGAGTGGAAATGGGAAGAGATTGGAATAGACTTTATTACAGGATTGCCACTGACACCTAAAAAGAAAGACATGATCTGGGTAATAGTGGACCGACTGACTAAAAGTGCCCATTTCTTAGCTGTCAATCAGAAAGATTCTGGAGAGAAGTTAATAAATCTGTATGTTCAGGAAATAGTAAGCAAGCATGGAGTACCTAAGACAATAGTATCAGATCGAGGATCCGTATTCACTTCAGCTTTTTGGACACAACTACATGAACCTTTAGGATCCAAACTGGACTTTAGTACTGCTTACCATCCACAGACGGGAGGCCAAACTGAAAGGACCAATCAGATTTTGGAGGATATGCTCTGAGCATGTGCATTAGATTTCGGAGGATCATGGGAAGAACACTTACCACTGGCAGAGTTCTCTTATAACAATAGTTACCAAAGTAGTATCCAAATGGCACCATTTGAAGCACTCTACGGAAGAAGGTGCCAATCACCTATTTGTTGGTATGAACCGGGAGCCAGTAAGGAGTTTCATCCAGACTAAGTCAAGGAGAAACAACATGTGATTGATATTATTCGAGACCGATTAAAGATTGCTCAAAGTCGACAGAAAAGCTATGCAGATTCCAAGAGAAGGATATGGGAACCGCAAGTTGGGGACATGGTTTATCTAAGGGTTAGCCCCATGAAGGGAGTACATCGTTTTGGGGTCAAGGGAAAACTTAGCCCAAGATATACTGGACCGTTCAAGATTCTGAGTCAGAGTCGAGGAGTAGCCTTTGAGTTAGAACTGCCAAAGGAACTATCTAAAGTCCATAATGTGTTTCATGCTTCTCAACTTTGCAAGTGTATGAAGACACCGGAAGAAACTATATCCTACAATGAGATTGAATTGCAAGCTGATTTGACTTATGTTGAAGAACCATCAAAGATTCTGGCAGAGAATTGGAAACAACTCCGTAACAGAGCCATCAAGTATTGCAAAGTACAGTGGAAACATCACTCGGAAAGAGAAGCTACATGGGAGAAGGAAGAGGATCTAAGGATAGCCTATCCAGATTTCTTCAGGTACATCTTACCCCAAACTTTGGGACAAAGTTTTTATTAAGGGGGGAAGTCTGTAACATCCCAGCACGTAGGACAACTCCGAGGTAGTTTAGAGTGCTTTTGTGCATAGCATCTGAAATTACGGGATTTTTTGGCGCTTTTATCACTAAAACCTAAGGGGGATCGATTCTCGCTTCGAGGGGGTCTGGTATACTCTCGGAGTGCGAAAGAATTTGACATGAACTCTTTTGATCTATTTGTTTGTTGGGAATTGGTGAAATGAAACAATTCAAACCCTAGTTAAACTTGTGAATTCAAATATGAATTTGAATTATAAAAATGGGATTTCTATTTTCGTGCCCTTGGGTCCTTAGTTGTGCTCAGTTTTCCCCAGCCGCTTAACTTTTCCTAAGTTTTCCCCTCCCTCTAGTTTGAAACCCCTCACAGACGCTCGGACGGGAGGGTTGCCGTCTGGTCAGAGGCCTTGACCGTTACCGGTGACGGCTAGGGAGCCGCGGTGGTTGTGAATTGACCGATGCTTTTGAATGGTGCTGACGGGTAGGGTTAGGAGACACGTCGGAGTAGCCATCCATCTATCGCTGACGTGTGGGCCGTTTTATTTCCTGATTGTATACGCGGTGTTGCCAATGACAAATGGGGCCGCTCTATAGGGCTGCCACAGCCAATGACCAGTGGGGTCGTGTATTTTTCAGGAAAAGACATATATTGTCGCTCTGTGGGGCTGCCGCAGCCAATGACCAGTGGGGTCGTCTATTTATTTAGAGAAAATCATATATTGCCGCTCTGTGGGGCCTCCGTAGCCAATGACCGCTGGGGTCGTCTATTTATTTAGAGAAAATCATATAGAGCCGCTCTGTGGGGCCGCCTCAGCCAATGACCGCTGGGGTCGCCCTTAGTGAAACGGCATATATCCCTGCTTTTAGTTAGAGAGAAGCAACAAGTTCGCTAATTAATTTTTCTTAAGCTAGAACTAGCAGGTGACTATTTTTGCAGCTTAATCTAAAGTAAATCTTATGCTAAATATGGCTGGAACCTAGTGTTGTGTATCTCATTAGTCATCGGAGAACCACTGGCAGCTCGTTCCCCACCCTCGAAGGAGCAGCCATCATCGGCGCCTCGTCGCGCCGCCAGCTCTATCCCCGGGCGGCGTCGGACGGACTGCGGCGCTGCACGTCAACCACGGCTCCAGCACTTGTTTCGTCCGCACGCATTGTACCCACCGCAGGAAAGTCCGCCGCAAGCAGATCCCGCCGCCACGATGACCGGGATTTGTTTCATGCACCAATTGGTAGTATAGCTTGGTAAGACCTCCACTTCTGCCTCCCCCGCCTCCTAATCGATTCGGTTCCCGTAATTTATTGGAGTTTGTAGGTGCGGAATAGTCCTCAATGTCTGGTCGTAGCGGGTACACCGGCGAGGGTGGGGATTCGATCATGTCGTGGCCACATTCTACTTCTCCTACCTCGTCAGAAGTGCAGGTATCTAGCTTCTGCTCTCCATACTACCGTTGAATTTGAAGTGCCGCCAGGGCCTGTTGGAGAGATTTCAGTTGTTCTTTTTTCCATTATTGTTACAGTTTGCCAGGCAAGCCGATGATCCATGGTACATTGCATACCAAGATGAATCAACCCAGTGGTGTAGCCAGAGGATGGATATGGAGGAGAAGGTGGCCAATTTAGGTGATGAATTGGCCCGTAAAAACCTAATGATATTCGAGCTGAAGCGTACTGTGGAGGAAGAAAAGAAGAATTCGGAGCTTATTCGCAAGGAGAAGTTGATACTTGAGACAGATCTTGCCGTATTTGATCAAGTGGTAGAAAATCTAGAACATGAACTTCAAGTGATGGGAGAGGAGAAAAGTAGATTCATCTAGACAGTTTTATTAGGTGTCATCCCTGTCCTAGAAGTTATGTGGTTGTGGTAGATGATTTAGATAGTATAGAATTGTTATTCAGTAGATGGCTCTAACCACTGTATTTTGGTGTGGCTGTAACCACTGTATTTTGGTGTACAATTTCCTAGTTGTGCTAAGTAATGCGCGCGATAATTTTAGCTTGCATGAACATCTTATAAAAGTGAAGGGATCCCAAAAGTGAAAGCATGTACCAGCCTCTCGGATCAAATACATATCAATCTTCCCAATCAAGTTGGGATAGAATTTAAATCATACATACGGATGTACATGGACACATCGAGAAAGTGGAGAAGCTTTTTTTTTAGACGGAGGTAGTAGTTCGAACAATTTTATCCCAATTTGAAATTGAAAAATTCAAATTTATCATAATTTATCCCAATTTGCGGCGTTGAACACGGCCGCGCAACGATGGGCTAGAAGGGCCGGGACGACGGGCGGCTGAGGGGTGGTCATCTGTGCCATCCGCAAACTCGGACATGGAGGAGGGCTGGATCTGCGGCTTCGCAACCACTCTTGGCACCGCCGCCGTCTTGGTGTACTTCATCAGCGATGGATCTGAGGAGGGCTGGATCGGCGGCTTCGCAGCGCGGTTGTAGACGATGGCTTCAATCGGCAGGCTCTGACATTGAAGGCTGGATCTTGGCATCGATGACCACTGTCGGCAGGGCCGCCGTCTTGGTGTTCTTCATCATCAACAGATATGAGAAGAGAAACGAAAGTGAGACAGAGAGAGACATTTCAACTATTTCTGAGGGTTAGATCCTCACCGGCACTCTTAGATCTACGCCGCCGCACAGTTAGATCTGCGCCGCCGCACGCACGGTTAGATCTGCACCGCCGCATGCACGGTTAGATCCGCGCCGCCGCACGCACGGTTAGATCCACGCCGCCGCACGCACGGTTAGATCCGCGCGGCCGCACGCACGCTGCAGTTCCACGCGGCTGCATGCACGCCGCAGTTCCGCGCCGCCGCACGCACGCTGCAGTTCCGCGCCGCCGCGACCGCTAGAGTAAGAGAGGAAATAGGAGAGAGGAAGATGCGACTGGAATATGCGACTGCCAGGGTTGGTAGGTATGTGCTCTGCTCTTCTCTCCATATGCGTCCATCGAGGTAGAAAGAGATTTACAGGCCGTCCGATCATAAATGATCCAACGGTGCAAGCGTACGTTGAGCTATCAACCAACCAAGATTCGTGTGACATACATCTCGACAAATCAGAGATCAGCCTGTGAGTACAAGTGAGGAAAACTGAGTAGAACTAAGAGGGGAAAAAGTGAGGAAATGTTTATCGGAAGGGCAAAACTGAGTAGGACTGAGTAAAACAAGTGGACCCGGAGGGGGAAAACTGAGTAAAACTAAGTAAAACAGGGGCACCCAAATAATAAAGGGAGTAAGGGAAATTGAAGCTTTTGGCACAAAAATTGTTAGATTGTGTTATTTGAACAATATAGTACATTTTGGCCGACGTGATATCGTTTGCAATTCAAAGATACACAAGTGTGACGAATTTGGACTCATTTGGACAAAGTTTGTAAGCATAGTGGGTATTTGGGAGGTGTGTTGAGTAGAAAGCCCTGCATCTTCATAGCTAGTAGCTCATGGACTAGGAAGTGGTTTTGGAAAAGGGAAACTTCATATCTCTATATTTCCTTTTCCATTATTATTTCTCTAGGTTGTAGGTAACATAACAAGACTCCATGGGAAGGTTCCACGATGTTTTGAATTATTTTGAATAAAACAAACCCGAAACTATATTTTTTGAGTTTAGTCACTTAGAAAATGATAAATGTGGCTTAAGTGATGAACTTATTTGAGGTGCATGACCATGGAAAACTTGCAAATAACACATACATTATTGTGATTATTCAACATACAAACTTCGAATTCAATACAAAGGGATCCCCAATACAAATTGTTCATATAAATTCAAATTAATTGTTCAAAATAAAATCTTTCTCTTGCTCCTGGTGTGACTCGCTGGGTCCACCACCTTACTCCGGGTAACCCTACCAGGGATATTACCGGTGTCTACCTTCCTTTTGCCATCTTTCTTGTTCTTCTTCTTCTCTTCGGGTTGTGCAAAGACCGAGACAACCATATCATACGAAGCTTGTGCTCTTTCTTCTAATGCATTTTCTTCCCTTGCTTCTACAATCTGCTCTTGATCCATCGGTTTACCCAGCTCTTGATCAATTGCTTCAGTCAGCTATCTATGCATTGCTTCAACGGCCTCTCGATCCATCTGTTCCCTCTGCTCTCGATCCATCGGTTCAAGCAGCTCTCGATTCATCTGTTCAATCTGCTCTCGATCCATCGGTTCAAGCAGCTCTCGATCCATCGGTTCAAGCAGCTCTTGATCCATCTGTTCAAGCAGCTGTCGATCCATCGGTTCAAGCAGATCTCGATCCATCGGTTCAAGCAGCTCTCGATCCATCGGTTCAACCAGCTCTCGATCCATCGGTTCAAGTAGCTCTCGATTCATTGCTTCAATCTCCTCATGTTGAATTGCTGCTTCATTCTCCTCTGCATTTGCTGCTCCCGCCTGATCTTCTATTCCAAAAGCTGGGTCAACTGGAATTTTACAAAGCCTAGCAATGTGTCCAGGGGTTCCACAACGTTTGCACTTACGTCATCGAATCGGTGTTCCACCCTCTGCACTAGCTATGATCCTATTCTTCCTCGGCCTACCTGCCGGTCTAGTCAAAACTGGAGAGTACAGTTTGAAGCCTGGATCGACTTTCATCCATTGGTCTTTTCCCAACAAGGTAGGAACATTCATAGCATATGCAGCCCTAAATTTGGCAACAGAGAAATACTCTGACACATACTGATCAACTTCACCTTCTGCACCAGCTATAACACTCATGAAAAACAATGCGTATATGCAGGGTATCCCTCGGATCTGCCATCGCCTACAATGGCATGTCCTATCAACCAAACTCACTGGATACCTCCACTGCCTGTTTTTACTGTCAGTGTAGGTTACCTCAGCCTCCATTCCTTTTCTGATGCATTTCATCTTCAATTGTTTTGCCCTGGCATGCAAAGACTTAATCAAAGATGGGAGCATGAGATTGCCAACATATTTTGTGGCTGCAATTCTTTGATGCAGATCGATCTTTATCATGATCATCTGCCTAATCTTATCAAATATTTGCCACAGCATAAGCCCTTTCAATGACTTGACCTTTGCATTGAAACTCTCCGCAAGGTTACTTGTTACATAGTCTACCTTACAAATTTCATTGAATTGGCTTCTTGACCACACCCTACCATGATGTTCATCCAAGTACTCCTTCACCCCAGGTTTTTGTTTATACAACACATCCAAATGAAACAGATGCTTCCTAATGCTGCATGTGTATGCAGCTGGCCATAGGTTGTCAGTATAAACTTTACCCTTGAATTTCTTTGTAAAATTATGTACCAAGTGTCGCATACATTCCCTATGCTCCACTCCAGGGAATACTGCTTCTACTGCACTCTCCAAACCTTTGCAAGCGTCTGTGTGGATAGTAAGTCCTGGTGGATGACCTATAAGGTCGCGCAAATTCTGCAGAAACCAAGTCCAACTTTCCTCTGACTCAACCTCCAAAACTCCATAAGCAACAGGGAACATCCAATTGTGTCCATCAACTGCAGTAGCAGCAACTAGCTGTCCTTTAAACCTACCATGAAGAGCTGTTGCATCCACGGCCAAATAAGGCGTGCAACCGTCCAGAAATCCTTTCCAGCAAGCTTTGAAACAAACAAAAGCCCTTCTAAAACATTCCTTCTGCATTATCCTCCCGCTTTTCAATTTGTAGGGAACTGTATGCTTGTCTATCGCTACAACACTGCCTGGACTAGCCATCTCCACTTCAGCTTTGAAAGTGTAAAGCAACTAAAAGCTTTCATTCCATGGACCATTGATCCTGTCAAGAGCCATTTCCTTTGCATAGAACATCCTCATGTAAGGTATTTTTATATTAAACTTATCAGATATCAATTTTATGAGTGCTGTTGGACCAAGTGATGGAGTTTCTCTCAGCCAATCTATGATTGTATCTGCCAACCACCTAGTCTTCGCTAGCTTTGATTTCTCCTTTGGCGCTCCCGCTCAAGGTGGACAAGTATGGTCGATCGAGTTCTTCTTTATCTGAAACATAATTATAAGGGATGTCAGTAACAGTTAATAAATTTTACACCGTGATCTAAAATACACAACTGGTTGGCGTAGTACCTGAACCATGGTGCTTCTGAGCATTGTGGATGCATGCAGCCTCCACCTACACCTCTTGTATGGGCACTTAACTGTGAACCTACCTGGCTCACTTTTAATAACCTCATAATCATTCTTGGTGAGAATGCAATATGTAGTAATTGCATTACGGCAGTCCATCATCGTTTGAAATATGGTGCCTTCTGCAAGCTGAGGATCCTCCCTGTTCCACTCAATTGTTGGCAAGTCATCACCTTTGTAATCAGCTAAAATGAGGCTGTCATTGTTCTCATCCTTCTCTTCATCATCAGTGTCATCAAATCTGGCACCTTGTGCAATATCTTCCCTGTATTGATCCTCCATTGCCTGCTTACTACATCGATCTACCAATTCGGGAAACGTCAACTCATCCTCATCATCTTGAGGAGACGGATCCTCAATCTCTGCATCGTCCTCCACATCGACCGCAGGAACAATCTGGCTACCACTAGCACTGGGGACAGATGGTGCTGCTGTGGACCTACAAGGAGCGGGCCGGCGCACACAATTAGCAGAGGCAGGAACACTAGAGAGACATGATGCCCGACCACCTAATGATGCCCCAACACCAGATGATGCCTGGACCCTATCCACATGGATACGAATTTTACCGACACGGCAAGAATCATTTAAAGCAAAAAGAATTCCCAGATCCTCGTCAAAAATTAGTGGAACATATCTTCCCTCCATGCTATTGAAATATTGGAAATCAACTGAATCGCCAGCGCCCCAGGGGTACTGAGCGCAGATGTTATCTTTTAAATCCCTCAATGAGATGGTAGTTGCAACCACCGCTGGGATGTAAAATCCGCTCACATTGCGTTCAGAATCACGCAAAAAGCTAGTATCCAGCCTAACCACCAGCCGAAAAGCCAGCGCTGGATCAATCCTATTCGAAAAGCAACACAGTTAGTTGAGCAACAACGATTCACGCTCAAAAACTGCCTAATGTTAATTCACATAGGCAGACGATGCTTACCCAGATGGAATCCATGCGTTAGATCCCTCCGATTCCCAATCTTCTCCGCCGTTGAGGGGCATAATCGGCACACCAGACGGCTGTACAAACTCTACCGCGATAGGGGTAGATCTAGTGGAGGCGGAGCCCTCTCCGCCTCCCGGGGGTGGTGGTGGGGGCGGGGGCGGCTCGGGGCAGACGACGCCATAAGGTAGGAGGGAAGGACGGCGTGGCAGCGGAGGGGCGGTGTGTGAGCTCTTCCAATCTCGGGCAGAGGGGAAAGCTTTGGGTGAGCGAGAGACCACCAGTCCCACGTGTCTCATTGGGTCAACAATCAACACCATTCAAAAGCAACGGTCCATTCACAACCACCGCGGCTCTCTAGCCATCACCGGTAACTGTCAAGGCCTCTGACCAGACGGCAACCCTCCCGTCCGAGCGTCTGCAAGGGGTTTCAAACTAGAGGGAGGGGAAAACTGAGGAAAAGTTAAGCGGCTGGGGAAAACTGAGTACAACTAACGAACCAGGGGCACGAAAATAGAAATCCCTATAAAAAATGAATTAATAATTGAAAGACACATTTAGAAAGGATAAACAATAATAAAGAGAGAAAACTTAAGATTTATTGATCATCAACACATTATACATTGTCTTTACAAAATTCTAGAATAAAAGAATAATTACAGCCTTGGAATGAATAATAGAAGATTACAACAATGAATAGAAAAGGAAAGAGTACAAATATATTTATTCCTAAACTACATATCTTCTTTCTTTTCTTCTTCTTTTCCTTTTGGCACCTGCAAGTAAAGAATAAATAGAAAAAATAGCCAAGAGGGGATTTACCAAGTGGCATTCAAAAACAATGTCACTGTAGATAATCATCAAGTATTTGAAGCTTATCACCAAAGCATCCAGGGAAATATCCTAGGCCAGCCGAGTAGGGCAAGCCAGCCCATAGCAGCTCATTCACCAAGTGCATGAGCTAAGGTGTCAAGCCCCCAGGTAACAAAGGCTAGTATAAAAGCATCACAGGTGGTGAAATTGCTTGGCCAAGAACACAGCCGACCAAGAACAACACCACCACACCACCAACAGCAACACACCAAGAACATCACCACAGCCGAGATCACATCATCATCACAGAATCACCACCACACAATCAACCCTGCTCATGAGTTGAGCAACATGGAAGATTTACACCACCAGCACACCATCAAATCAACCCATCCATCAAAGCCAAAGACCAACATGGTCACGTAGTTCAACTAGGAACTAGGTCAAGTAGCTAGGAGGAGCAGGCTTGCCACAAGAAGCAGGAAATCAGAAATATCCAGAAGAACAAGCTACTCTTCAGCAGCAGGTTATTGTTAAACCACAGCACACATAAGTGCTAGGAGAAAACCCACAAGTTTATCTACCAGGCAGACTGCACAGAGCACAACCACACATGAATCAAGCAAAGCTTGATGATAAAAGAGCTTTGGTCATCACTTGGATGTCCAGGAGGCCAGGACCTTGAAGACAAGGCCATCCACAGCACCTACTCCACAAACACAATCTTATCTGGGAATTTCTTAAAGGAAATACTCACAGAAATAAGAGCAAGGCCAGGAGTGGCACATGGGTTGCCTAAGCTATCAAGACTAAGGCATAAACCTAGAAATCCATCAGCTTTGTCAATGAAATTGCTCAAATTTGAATAAGCATCTAGGAAAAGTGGACAGGGACACTTTTAAACAAATAAGCCACCAGCAGATCACCACACAGGATGATCTACTCTCAAAAACACCAGCTTAGCACCTTACAGTCACTGTGAACACCTCAAGGAGGCATCACAGTGAAGCAGTTAGCCAGAAGCTACTGCAAGAGCCACAACAGCAGTCATTGAATATAGCATCACTGCTAGGATTAACCAAGCTCAACAGGATTAGTTTGCATCACTAGGTCAGCACAACAGAAGCACTGCAAGAAAGTGCAGTGAGGCTGTTAACAGCACAGCTCAATTAACAGCAATATTCAGAGATAACTAACACATAGTTATCCATGCACTTGATGAAATTAATCAAGACTAGCCACTAGCAAGCTCTTAGCTAATCAAGCAACAGCAGTAACTGAATAGTTAAGCAGTAAAAGATCACCATAGCATTCAGTTAACTAAAACCAACAAGCTTCAGTTAACAGTGTCTGAAACTAACAGTAGCAGCAAGCATACACATGATCAACCTCGAGCTACAAGAGTACTGGACCAAGAGTGATCACAGAGCATGAATCTCACACCTCATCACAAACCCTAGTTCATCAGCACGAGGGCAAGCTTAGGGTAGAAACATTAATTCCTCTGGAGGTTGAAACATGACCAGATCAAGCTCCAGGGAAGCACAGAGAAGAACAAAGGTGAGTAGTGGAGGAGAAGAACTTACGAATCGCCCAGGAGGTACCACCGTGGCATGGCGAGGCAGTGCTCGCGCGGCCACGATGACACCAAGCCAGGGGAAGGCGCCGACATCATGTCGGCAAAGCACCACACCCATCAGCACCAGATCTCACCGAGGAGAAGGCCACGCGGCTCGAGATCAAGCTTGAGGTCACCATGGCCGAGGTCCAGAGCATCGGAGGTGAAGGAGATGAGAGCACCAGGGGGTAATCGATTAGATCTCACGGACAGGCAGGAGCGCCATCGCAGGATCTATCAATTGCGACCCATCTCGACGGCAGACTCTGGCGGAGCTCGTCGGAATCGAGCGCGGCGGCGGCGGGGCGACGTAGTCGCCAGAGCGGGCGAGAGGAAGAGGACGAGGCGAGCGAGGGGGTGCGGCCGGTCGGTTTGACCGAAGCCACCTGGTCGGGTTCGACCAGGTAGGCCGGCGCCGATAGGTGGGCCAGGCCCGACAGGTGGGCCAGGCCTGGCAGTGGAGTGAGAGAGGGTTTTGTTAAACCAAATTTAAAAACAGAATTGAAAAGAAAATAAAGGGGTTTTTAGAAAAACCTTTTAACACTTAATAAAAAGCAGAAAATTAATTTGGACTTTGCAAAAATAACCCTAATTGATTTTGAGCTTTTTATCACATAATTAATGACTTGGTGAATATGAAGAAATTGTTCTTGGATGTTTCTTTTAAAGGAAAAACCTCTGGAAATGATTTAAATGAGAAATAAAAAGGACAATAACATTATTGAAATAAAATAAAGTAAATCCATTCAAGAATTTATCCTTAGCATTCTTGAATGAATTTCACATAATATATACTCTGGTAAATTCATAACTAGGGTATATACACTTTTAATAAATCACCCTATAAAGATAAATAGGAAAGAGAACTTTAAAAGACTTTTTCTATAGTTGTGAGATATCTAAGAAAAATCTAATTAGAATAGAACTCATTATCAAAATTGAACTCCATTCAAGAATATTGAAGAATATTCTTGAATGAAGTAATTGATAACATATACTCCTTAAAATCATAAAAGGAGTATATAAATTCTAGTATAAGAATAAAACACTTCTGGGGGGTATAAAGGGAACACACACACCTTAAAGGCATGCATTATTTGAATCTTTAACCATTGCCCTTATCGGACAATGATGTTGTTTTCCAGAACCCGAGGTCCCGGATCACTTCAACAAATCCAACTGTACTACCTTGCAGTTTGCAGGCAAGTTCACTCTTGCTCATATCGTATTCAAGCACTGAATATTACAAGCCATAATGTTATAAAGGACTCCAGTTCCTCCTCGGTCCAAAGAGGAACACTAGATGGTTCTAATTTGATACTACAAACCTTAGCTACAAATGAAAGTAGTAAACTAAACATGATGCCCAACTCTAGTCGCTTTATTCTAGGTGTTCGATGCGACCAAAGCTTCTATCCTACGACTCTAGTTGTCGGTCTCCTCCTCGAGTCCTTCGTTGGGACCATAGGAGATGGTGTAGTCAATGCCTTCGACTCCTCCCGTTAGATCCGGCTCTTCGTAGTAGACTTCCTCATAGTCCTCCAGGCTTCCTTCAGTCTCCTCAAACTGGCCCTCCGAGTCTAAGCAAGGGTTAAAAGGGAGTAGGGTGAGTAACGAGCGTTACCCAGCAAGTTCATTTAATAGCATAGAGGTGTTTGATGCACTAGCTACGACCATAGACTAGAAAGTCTTAGGTCAAATGCAGTTTTTATAATCATTTCTTCAAAGATTTATTTTATTCAAAGAGCTATGTCCATCAGTCTTTACAGGTTGATTAGAGCTTCGATGGGCTCCTTTCCTGCCATGTTCGTAGCTCCTTCCCGGAACAGGGAGTATCTTGATACTTTTGTACACTCTGCAGAGGTGGTCACTTGTACCCATAGGAGATCAACGCTTTGCTGCACGATCGGGCATACTTTCCCGTCCATACTTCCTTGGTATGTGGCCCAGCTATTGATCCGAGCCAATCATTGTTCCTTCCCGCGACCTTGCATACCCACCCTTTTGCGGCTCCAACTTCGGTTCGCTACCCTCGCCGGACTACGTCTTTGGTAGTTGCCGACCTCGGCATACTTGTCCTTCCTGACAATGAGTTACCCCCACCGGTTTGGTTACGCCCTATGGTAACTGTTGGGGATATACCAAATAGGTATACCAGCGACGTAGTCCTAAATCAGCAAGCCAGGGTGGCTCATCAGGGGTGGTATGGCGGATTCGCTATACCGGGCGGCCCAGTTGCTGAAGTTGCCATGGCGGTACTGGACGCAGGCGCTTATGGCGGATCCGGAGACAGGCCCATGGCGGATTGCTGATTACGGGCCCATGGCGGGTTCGGAGATGGCCCATGGCGGGTTGCCTTGTAGCACACGCAAGGACTTAGTCTAGGACTCCAAGTTGTATCCGCTCCGGTACCAACGTGTAGCCCACGCCAGGCGCCTTTATAAGCCCGGCGTGGAGCAGCCCTTGAGGCAGAGAGAGAGAATATTAGAGTCATACGGCCAATCGCATAGCGAAACAGCCAACCTCATCATTGTAACCGAGCACTTGTTGCCATATAGTGAATTATAGCAGCACGTAGGATCTCGCCACCGTCGCGGGATCTGAAGCTGGGTAAACTCGTGCTACCACCGTCCTGGATCGCTCCTCCGTGTTCACCCCCTTCCACAAACCGCCATACCCCTACCTCTATGGCAGATCTGTTGACGAAACCATGATAGTTGGCGCCCACCGTGGGGCATAGCGCGTCTGGAGCGCGGATCCAGGCGGGATCCGCCTTTGCAGGCATCGGCGAAACGTCGCCATCGGGCGCGTCCTCTACGATTCCGGCTTCCCCATCGTCCCAGCGGATAACCTCTGGGTGCCGGCTAGAGAAGACCCTGCTCGATTCACTGTCATCCCGATTGGAGATATCCATATCTTCATTGGAGAGACAAACCCTACCCCCGCTACGGAAACCAATTTCCGGCGGATTGGTATGGCTGAAATCCCCAAACGGACCGCTTTCGAGCTGGATACGGAGGACTCATCTTATCTGGAACTTTCCAAGTTGCCCAGATCGGATCTAAAAACTAATCCCACCCAGCCCGCCCTAGAGGTAGAGGAAGTGGTGGAAGACTGCAGCGAATCCGCCATGAGTAATCTGGCGTTAGAGACACCGCGGTACTGCCTTGTTGCGTTCGCAGGTATCACTTCGGGATCTACCTCCAATGGAGAAGATAGCCCAGGTGAATCCATCCTAGAGGCACTTAACGAAAGTGGTGAATCGGATGACTGGGATAGCAAAGGCTATGATTCTGACCACTACGATGCCGCCATGAGGAAACTCGAGGCGGAATTGGCGCAGCAGGCACTTGAAGAGCAACAGCAGCGGCCAAGCAGGTGTTTGTAACCAACAAAGGAGATGACGCTGGGCAGACAACCGGTGATCCGCCATCTCAGGCAGTCCACGACGAGATGCCGGCAATGAGCAGGGTAACCCGCCACAGCCGCCGATCCCACCACGGAGCAACTTCCTGAGATCCACGGCGGACCCAGGCCTCCGCAACCCGCCATCCCCGTGGACCAGCACCCGGAAGACTTCACGACCCCGCTGGATAAGGTCGTCTATGGAACTCTAGCAGATCCAATCACCCCTGACTATGTCAGAGATGTGAACGATCTCGAGAAGAAGAGGCGAGCACTCCTCAAGGAAGCAAAGCGAGTCGAGAAGATGGCAAGCAGGTTGATGACGACATTGCTAAAGCTCAAGACACGCTGAAGCGCGCAAGGAACATGGAGGAGAAGTATGTTACTCTCATCCAGAACCAGATGAACGAGGGGGCGACCCGCAGCTGGTGCGAAACCTTGATTCACCGTACCAACAGCAGAAACTCTGGCCAAGATGTACATCAAAAATCCGCCATACGTGGACAAAAACCGCGATGAAGTTAGGGCTACGCCCATTGAGAACATCGTGGCTGCAAAGGAGCTATTGGAGCATAATAAGAGCCCAGCAGCCCTAGAGACGGCGGTTAAACTGATGACCAAAGCATTAGTGCAGCAGGAGAAGGCTACGTCGTCACGGCGGCTCGAATCTGATCCTGCGCTGTGCAGGTCCAGTACTGCCTCTAAAGCTCAGGGGGCTGGCAACTATGGTGGACGTCCTGACAACGAATCTCATACGGATCCTCAGAAATCCGAAGAAGAGAAGCTCGCAATCAGAGACACGCCATCCCAATATCCTCCGATGACAAACCACATGGCAAAGGCCCGCAGAGAAACCCATCGCCACCCCGCAAGAATTACCCGGCTTACGGATACCAACAAACCACTGCTGCTCCTGCCATAAGACCAACATGCCGCCACCAAAGCATAAGACTTTCGAAGTCCCCAAGGGAGGAATCGTCATACGCGACAATGATGGCAAACGAGGACGAAGCCGTGACGCTGGACGCAGAGACGATCCGCCACGACGGGAAACCAGCAGAGACGGCGGATCCAAGAGAAGGGACCGATCTCGCCATGACGAGGCGCGCACCGTGACGGTGACAAGGACAAGCATCGCTCCACTCGCCGCCACGATGACAAAGGGCAGGCTCCCGCCGCCATGACAATGATCCATCTCCACGAAGAACGGAAGGAAGCCGTCGTAGCTGCAAAGATCAGTCGCAGGACGGCGAGAGTAAGCGACGACACGACCCTTCGCCATCCCCACCAGGGAGCCCCCATGGCGGCGGCGGTGGTGGCGGCGGACCAGCAAGGTCACGCAACTCTCGCAAGGATCCGCCGGACAGAAGCCCTACGACGCCCGTACCCATCAAATGAGATTGCCAAGTCTCAAACAGCTTCTTCCTCGGCCCAAAGTGCTTTGGACAACGGATTCGTGATGAGCCCATCCCGCATGGGTTCAAATCGAGAAAAATATCCGCCAGTACAATGGGTCGATAGGCCTTTGACTTGGCTACAAGACTACTTCAACGCAGTACAATTCGCCGGGGGATCACCCAATGTTGCTGTCCGCTATTTGCCCCTGATGCTATCCGGCACTGCGAGGCAATGGATCAACGACTTGGCAGAAAACTCCATCCAAACCTGGTTCGATATGCAAACTGCGTTCACCGAAAATTTCGAGGGAACTTACAAGAGACCCCACAACATTGGTGACCTCCAACGGTGCCGACGAGCCGACGACGAGACCTCCCGAACTTTCCTTCGCGCGATGGCTGGATATGAAGAACTCCTGTGAAGGGGTTACTGACGAATCCGCCATCCTCGCGTTTATTGACAGTTTGGAGAGAGGCCAACTCTCCGCCATCGCCTGTTGCGGGAAAGGAACGAAGGGAAATTGACCCTAAATTCCATGATCACCATCGCAAGCAACTACGCGGCCGCCGCCGACGACGCCCGCGAATCTCTGAAGGCTTCCGCCATCCAGAACACTGGAAAGCGGAATAGCAGTAACAAACGGAAGAATCCGCCAGAAGAGCCTCAGCTCCGGACATGGTCGCCACAACCTTTGCTGACAAGGGTCAAACAGCCAGCGCGGCCGAGGACGCGGAGGTAGCGGCGGCCAGCCGCGGAGTTCTGCAACTCCCGCTTCGGCGCCATCCGCTCCCGTGTCTTACGACGAATACCGCGATATGCCATGTTTTGCCCATCGCGACGCTTCAGGAAAGTGCAACCACACCAACCGGAACTGCAAGTTTGTCAACGACCTCAAGGCGGATCAAGAAGCTGGCTTCAAACGCAGCCGGCGACAACGGCCTCGTGGCAAAGGAAAAGCGGATAAGACAAGGAGTCTAGGGATGGCAGTGATATGGATGAAGACCCTGCGCCCAAACCCGCCGAAAAGGCAGAGGGTGGTGCTGGCAAGGGTAACCCAATCAAGGACAAAAAAGGTGCCTTTCACACATTCCTTGGACCCCCCACGGCTAAGGCACAGAGAGCTGCTATGCGCTCACTTAATGCCACCGTGCCAAAAATCCGCCAGTACGTCAGATGGTCCGAAGTACCGTGCACTGGAGCCGCGATGATCATCCAGAGCACATCCCAGATGGTATTACGCCATGGTGGTATGCCCTGTAATCCATGGCTATGAGTTCTCCAAATGCTTAATGGAGGCGGAGCAGCCTGAACATCATGTACGTGGAAACTTTGACAAAGCTCGGCCTTACCAAGACCCAACTCCGCCATAGCGCGGTCACCTTTTACGGGGTGGTTCCTGGCCGCCAAGCCAAGTCCCTCGGGTCCATCACACTCAAGGTTGCCTTCGGTAGTGAGGAAAACTACAGAGAAGAGCCCATAACCTTTGAGGTTGTCCCGTTCAAAAGCACTTACCACGTAATCTTCGGGCGCCCAGCCTTCCACAGCTNAAAGACCGCTATGTTTCTGTTGTACCACTCTGAGGGATGTAATATTTGTGAATTGGTACTTCACGAGTGTTATGTCAACGACTTGTATACTACAACATGCAGTGGTATGCTGGGTCACCACAACAACTTAGCACATTTTCTTAGTTTCTTCTCACGAAAAAACAACTCTTGCATTAATTTACATAACACCCCGACCATAACTGACCCTAGACACAGTCATCAATCAGCCATGTAGAGTCCGAGCAACATCTAAGTTTTGACACCTCATCTTTCCATCCATGTCATTCTAGAGGAGCCATAACCTTTTTCTAAGGGAATCATAATCCTAATCGTTGATGTACATAGATGAATTTGTTTTCGAGAAAAGATATGATTTTACTGATGAATTAACTTTTTTTATAATGGGATTTTTATTACTTAAAGAGTTTTAAGTAGTATTACACCCGACCTCTGCATAAAGAATGCACACAGCCACTCCACAACAAAGTCTGAATCATAAAGAACAATAAAAGGCGAATTACATATCAGAATGAGAAAGTGTAAGACGCCTATGACAAAGGTAGGCCAATCCGTAGATTATGCTGCCAACCATGCTGAGAGAAAAGATGTCTCGCAGTGTCCTCCAGCCTCGTGCACACCTCCATAACGAGGTCGTGATCCTCCAGGCAGTGAAGCTGCGACCAAACTCGGAGTGTTCTAGTACACCGATAGATCACCTGCAAGAGAGAGCAATTTTTGTTATTAAAAACTTTGTCATTCCAGCATAGCCAGAGGGACCATATCAAAGCCATTGCTCCCACCCGGAGAGGAATCATATTCTTGTATTCTATACCGTGTAACCAATTCCTAGGTGGCTACCACCCTTAAAAGAAATTTTTGTGGGTAGTCTAGGTTCTTAGGTTCCAACCAGAAACACCTTGGTGTTAACTTGGCACTGGGTCATCCTTTGAACCCATAGTTAGTCTTCATCTTTATTTTCGATTGGTGGGTGTCTATTCACAACCTTGGGTATCAACCTTCCTTATGGTTGCTTGAGGTAACCTTACTCTATTGTAGAGCTTTCTATCCGGCGGGGTAGTTGTTGAACTACTTTGGACACTGAAGAGTCACTCTTTGGTTCTGTTGATCTTCTTTGGACACTAAAGAGTCACTCTTTCGGTCAATCATAGGATCAAGATGAGTTGTCTCCTCTTTGGGTCAATCAGAAGACCAAGCTGAGAGGGTATCCTCTCATCATCTCAACTTCCTTATTATCATCCTTAGGGGTTCTTCATCTTATGGTTACTTCCTTTATGATACCATTCTATTCCATTCCATTCTGGTAACCTTCCTTGTGATACCATTCTGTTCTTGTAACCTTTCATGTTGATGAACATCTTCCATTGCGAGTCTTCTTCAACAAAAGGCTTGGGGTTCATCCTTACTGTTTTCCTACGTTTTGGCAGCACTTGCCTATTATAAGGGGTATAGTGTTCTATCTTCCTAAGGTTAAGGCTTAACGACGCCGTTTCTCATAGGTATGTCTCTCTAGGTTTGTGTTTATTAAACCTCATATTCTAACTCTTGGTCAACCTCACTAGTTTTGACAAAAGTTTTATTGGATATGAAACTCAAATTTCCAAATCCCATTTTTTTTGAATTTTTAAAACAAAATCTATCGTTCCTAGCTAGGGGTTTTATGACAAAGCTCATGGCAATAATCCTTAATTGCAGATCCTTAGGTTTGCCGTCTCATAAGGAGAATAAGATCCATTGCATTAAGTTGGTGTCCTTTCCATTCTTATTGCAGGTAGTAGTTGAATATCATTTCTTCCATGTTGGCTACGCCTTGTGGTGTCTTCTTCTTGTATTTGTGGTATCCTTTGGTTATCATATCTCACTGAAGTCCTTTTCTTTGTGCATATTCTTGCGTAGTGTCCCTTTTGATTGTGCTTCTGACAAGTGACCTTAGTCATGGGACAATCTTCAACTGGGTAGTTTATATCACAATAGGAAACTGTTCATGATATTCCTTTGACGTATGTCCTATTTCTTCACAAAGCTGGCAGGTTTGCAGTGTTATCTCAACACTTTCTCCATCTGAGGGTTGTTGTGGTTGTTCTGGTATTGAGAGTACATCTATTTGGGTTTATGATAGGTTTAGGACTTAGCATATATGAGAATTAGATAGAAGGGATCTAAAGAAAATTCCTACCCAACACAGCAAATTGTTTGCAAGATGGATTCTCTTGCCCTGCTGTGCAACCAATACCTAACAAGCATTCATCACATCAATCAAACTAGTTCTAAAGCACACGAAAAGTACGATCATCCACAAGTTGGTATGACCATAAACGTCTATTACACGTCGTCTCTTATTATAAATTCCTAAATGGTGGTCCAGCTAAAGCTTCTTGGTTCTCTTCTAGATAGATCCATTGTTCTGGTCCAGCTGCTTCTTTAGCTTTGCAATCTATTCATCCTTGGCCTTAATGAGGTCTCCTTGAACACTAAGTTCAGATACCAACTTTTCCAGGTCACTTTGAAGTTGGTTCATGGTTTCCTTCAATGCAGTTGTATCTTCCTTTTCTTCTTTGAGGTCCTGCTGGGTATTATGAAGTCTCCACTTGAGTCTTTCTCCAAGTTCCTTTATAACTGACCAAGCAGCACATCTTGCTAATTCTAGAAATGATGTATGCATCTCGGACATGGTAAACATCCAAAGTCCCATCTTTTTATGGTCATCTTCTTTGTTCTTATATAAGTGAACATTCGAGGTCTCATCTTTTGTGGTTATCTTCTTTATCCTTATATAAATGAACACTCCAAAGTCTCATCTTCTGTAGGTACAACTCCACCTATATTCTTGACCTTCATCAATCATGGGAAAGCCTTTGTAAACTGCTTCTCCTTGCATTCCCATGCTTAACATGAGGTTCTTCAGGGCTTTGGGAAATTCAGTCTCACTCTTCTGGGTCATAATCATCACTGGTCCTTAAATAGGTGACACTGAATAGTCATGATCATCACTGGTCCTTAAATAGGTGACGCTGAATAGTCATGATCATCACTGGTCTTTTCATGATGGATTCGGTGAGGTTAGGCATCTAAAAGTAGAAAGAAGAGTTGTGTAAAACAAAGGAATGTGATAAGTCTTACAAGACAGATTCAGACAGATAGGTAGATAAATTTTGTTTGGAAAACAGAAAAGAAGATTTTCTTTGTAGAGGAAAGAATTCCTAGGGGCTTCCTAGTCTATATCCAAACCTAGGGTCTCGATCCTACAGGCAACCTGGCTCTGATACCATTATGTAGCGCCCTACCTTATCAAAAGACAGCCTGTGTATCTATGCCATTCCCTGGATCAGTAGATAGCACCACAGTACAAAATTTAGTAATCATTGCAATAGTATCAATATTATAACGAAAATCCAGTTACAAAGGTCTTCAACCTTACGAGTACACAGCATATAGCATAGTTGCAATGAGCCTCCATCTTCATCAAGTGCCACAGGCAAACATGTTGGAATGTAAGCTCGAGATCCTACTCCTGGTTCCTTATTCCACAATAAAAACCTACACGTTTGAATATGCAGCCCCAGAGGGCTCAGTACAACAACGTACTGGCAAATGACACATATTTGTGGCATTTGTAAAAAGACTAAACTATATGACATTTGGTTTGTGGATCTCTAAGGCTAATTCTGCAGAAAGCCAATTTTATCCTACAATACTTTTCAAAACCTTTTTCTCAAAATTTTAGTTTATAAGGATCAAGACAACCCCCATACATTACATACTGGCCGGTATGTAGTTTCTGGGCGAAACTCAACATAGTTTTTGAAACAACAGAAACCACCACCCCTCGGAGTGCATGGCCCTGAGCTTCTCCTGATTGTTGCTAGTCAAGTTTTAAAGCATTTAGAAATGGTGATGAGATTCTTCCAATCATTCCATGGCTAGAGACTCAATTGTCCATTCCGAGGACACGGCTAATCGATTAGATTTTAACACCTTGCAAGGGTTGTGCACTTTCACCTTATCCTTCATTTTACGCCCATACATAAAATGAAACAAGACCTTTCAGAAAAAGCATTCAACCAAACTAGTCTGACCGTACCCCCTATATTATGCTACCACCTCATGTCAGTACTCTTGGTTGAACCCTTAATCATACTCAATCAAGACAGAGCCCATAATGTCATAAGGCTGCACTAGAAGTACTTTAATCATGGAAGCCATATTAATCTCTTGAATCCTGAGTGGCCATCCCGAGCAGCATCCTGAGCTACACATCTGTCCTAGCATGTGCCCCAGGACCCACCTACTTCACTTTCTATCACATGCCACTCCACCCAGGTAGTTCATTTTAGTTGAAGTTGTTAATTTATTCACAAAACAACTTTTCAGGTAATCAAAGCATAGCATCAAATATTCAGGTATTTAGCATCCTACCAGGTGGTGTTTGAGGGATAGCTACTCACTACTAGGATCTAGCACTTTGTAAATAGTTGAACATTCACCTATCATGCATACTACTGAAAAAACACTAATGCACAATAAAAATAGGTAGAAGATATGTGTGTCACTTGCCTTTTTGAAGAATACGATCTTTCACTCTTCTCTCAACTAAGCACATAGCTCTTCGCACAAACTATAGCACAAGAAATAGCAATACATAAACAAACCATACAAACACATTCAAACAAGACAAACAATTGAAAAGTGTTTGTTTAACAATTTAGTTTTATTAGGATGTTATGATAGGAGAGATATGGCAAATGAATCATGAGTTGTGAGATATGGCTTTTGAGAACTTAGTTGGGAAAGATCAATATGATTTGAGAGGCATGATTTGGTTTAGGCAAAATAATATTGACAAAGTCTTTATGCTTTATTAAAGCATGAATGAGTTTGGGAATAGCTCATCTTATATTTACTAATTGGAGGCACCGTAGGAGGCTCCACGTTAATTCTGGATGTTAAGAAACTTTGTCCATCCGATTAACGTATGATGCGTTGGCCGCCATTGGATGAAATCATGCGCCCTCCGTCGTACGCAAGTGAGTCGTGCTCTTGCTGGTATCTCTCTGTTTCCGTCAAAAAAAGAGGAAAGAAAATCAAAGCGTGAAGGTCCTCCTAGGTCTGGCGATGAGAACTTGATTTTGGCATCCATCTAATCTTGGTCTGGCTCCGATTGATTCGGCTAATGCATGGTAAGAAGCAACCTTTGCCTCATCTGGATCTGGTAGGGATGCGTGAGTTTAATCCGGCAGGCGTCAGCCATGCATGCGCTCTGCCAGATTAATATTTGTGTTATGCCCATGAGATTAATGTGGCCGACTCTGCCCGCCCGTCTGCCGAACATCCAGCTTCTCCTAGCTAGGTCCGTCTGGCCATAAAATCTTAAAATTTTCAGGTAATTTTGAGGTACTCCTAGCAAGGTTGTAATCCTGGTTTGGCTCCGGCTAATTAGGCCAGTGCATGGTATAGAAGCATCCTCTGCTTTCATGCAGCCTCGCTCTCCGCATCAGGTAAATTGCGCCTCCGATCATCCATGGTTGTTGTTTTAAAAAAAGTTTCCATACATGGCTGCAACGGAAGTATTTTAATGACACTAAACGTCAGATTTGTGCAGCAATTTTCCACAGCGTTGGCAGGAAAGTAAGCATAGTCTTCTCAATCCGCTAATTTGATATGGTAAAAGGTAAGACCATGCATTGTTATAGGTACGATGTAATTCATATCTAAATTCTAGAATTCTCATTTGTCGTAAAACAGTAAAAAAAATGTTGTTTTACAATACTATGGACATGAACATGTCGTATTTCCATTGATTCCCTCTCACATGATTTCTTAAGTAAATTTAGTTGTAAATTACCGGCAAAACTTCATTTAATAGTCGTTGTGCACTGGGTGTTTTTGTCACTATATTTTAATTTTTACAGGGCACCATGTACACACGTATATAAAGGAAAATCAAGTTAGTATGTTTAGATTCTTTACACGAGAAGAATCAGTTAATACGATTAATAAGTGTCAAGGTCACTGGAATAAGGTACTCATTTATTTTAATTCTACTTTTTGTCTAATAATCCAATAGCACAAACTTATTGTATAATTTGTTTCTCTTATCGAGCTGCAATCTAACCATGCCAGTGATCACTGTGCAAACTGCAAAGATATTATATTAGTTGTTCACCAGGTACCCGGTTAATTATGTGGAACTTTGAGTCACTGTATTCTACTTCCTCCGTTTCAAAATATAATTTGTTTTAGCCCATCATTACCACACATGTATCTAGATGCTTTTTAGTATATAGATCCACTCTTTTTGCTTCTAACCTGTATACTAAAAGATGTCTACATACATGTATGACAATGATGGGCTAAAACATCTTATATTTTGAAACGAAGGGAGTACACACTTACGGAGATTTCTTTTGGTATAATATCGTGGCAACTTATTTAAAAAATATGTACACCAAGGACTGTTTGTACATTTAATCTTGCTACCTCAAAACTACTTTAGTAATGTAGAACTTCACAAACCGGCCAGTGCAGTGCTTTCCAGTTTTAGTATCCAATCTTTCTCTGCGACAATATTTATAGTTTAAAAACTGCCCTGCCCTGCAGTGTACTGCTAGAAATCATATTTAAAGACATGACATAACACTACACGTGGGAATAGTCAGTTGCTTTTCGATGGAGAAATAATTTCTTGCTGTTGTAAAAAAAATTGTATTGCAAGATACATATACATTATGTTGGATAAGTCTACCAGTTGGTCCTTTCATAAGTCTTTCAGTCATGGTGTTTGTTATCAATGGAGAATTAGTCTCTTGATACAACATAAATTTGCACTCAAAGATATATATATACAATTTCCAGCATCTCAATATTGATAAGTTAATCGGCCAAGTTTTTTTTGTCCAATATTAGTACTTCAAAATTTAAATTTAAATATGAATTGGCACATAGGGTACAAGATGCAACGTGGTTTAGAAAATAACACGTTCACACTATGGCTTATAATTCTTTTTGGATACTATCACAAAGAACATGCAATGTGGCTTAGCACCAATTTTATATGTTCACTAATCGTGCAATTTTTGGTGCAATTTTTGTTGGTCGATGGAGTTCCACACAAAACAATGTTTTCCGTACTAAGGATTTTGATTATGACAACAAATTATTAGATTAAAAATTATTTAATGTCTACTCAAAGATCTAAGATTTAAGACTATGGGCTAAACAATAGTTGTTGTTTGCCAAGTTGAGAAGCATTGAAATTAATCTTCCAGCCAAGCTAAAAATTTAAATGAAATCATAAGATCATATAGATGACAATCTTATTAAGGTTATGCTATATTGTAAGTTGAACAAGAGAATAAAAAAATCTCAAGTTACATCTAAAAAGTATGGATATTGTTGTGACCATTAAAGCGTGCATAAAGAATGAGTCTATTTAAGAAAAATTGAAACAATTTATATACCTTTCATCCAACATGGTCCTAAAATAGAAATGTGCTTATCAGCATAGCTAGCCCGTGCAGTAGCACGGGTTGATGACTAGTGTGAATAGTTCACATAAGTGGCAAATAGTGCAACAACAATACTATTGAATAAGTGTGACAACAATTACTCATAAATAGCATCTATTGCACTTGGGCAATGGGCAAAGGTTCATGAAGCATTGAAGTACTCAATTCACTCATTTGCAAATTGAATAGTTCAACACAAGTAAACAAGTTGAGGTAGGCATAGGATTGTGTATGAATGATTGACATTTGAGAACATAGCTCAAAGGGTTCATTGAACATTATGAAGTATGTTCATATGCTATGGTAGTAGAATTGAATCAACACCACCATAGCAACAACAGAATCTATGATTGAGACAAATTCATATTCTACTCAAGTAGCACAATTACAATTTGAATATATATATGAATTAGACATAATATGTTTAGATGAACAAGATATGGATCAAGGTGATGTCAAGATGATGTTTGATAGCTAGCTATGAACATAGGGTTTACTAAAGTAGAAGGAAACATTAGTTGAAAAGGAATAGAATTAATCTATATAGGAAATACTCAAATTCTCATATTAGAATTTGAATAATTGTTAAATGGTTCAATAAAATATGAGAGTGATACTAATGGTTAGCTTGCAGTAAAACAAAGTCACTGCAATTGGAATCATTCAAAAATGAGTTTTAGAATTCAAATTATGATTAGAATAGTGATTTGGACAAATTTGAATGCACAAAGTGTGTGCACGTATCAAATTTGATGTTTCTTGATTCTATGATGTTCTACATGAGTAGAGGATTCCATAGACTACAAATTTATAATTTTTGGAGAGATAGAACAAAAGATATGAATTAAATAAGCTAACAGAAGTGTTTGAATCAAATTGAAAATAGTTTCAAATTGAATACTGAACCTATGAATTATAAGTGCACTACTGGATTGTACATATTCTAAGGTTTCCAATGATATATTATTTGTTATTTTTGGACCTATAGATCAAAATATATGATTTTCTGAAGATTTGGATGAAATCTGATTCAAAAATCTAATTTGAATCTGTTTTAATCCGAGAGTCGCCACGTGGTCATTTCCTATTGGTGCATACCGATTCGGTCGGATCATGCACGTGGGCCATTGGATTATAAGAGGATTGGATGGTCCAGATCTGACCATACCGATTCGCATAAGTGATCTGTTCCTATCACTTGGATCTAGATCCAACGGTTGTCAGAGAAGAAGAGAGAGGAGCTCACCCAGCTAGGGTTTTAGGTCGTCGCCGGCGAGATCCGTGGTCCGGGTGTGAACGTCGGCGTGGTTCTGGACTTCCTCGGAGCTGATGGACTGGTGGACGGTGGGAGGAATGGCTCGGCGAGCACGTCTGCGTGAGCGGCGTCGTCGATTTCTTCCTCGGTCGAAGAGGTGACACGGCTGGAGGCGGGCGCGCATCGGTGAGCCTCGGGAGAACACCGGAGTGACCAATTTCCTACACAAAGGAGGTGGACAAGGGTGTCAAACAGTGCGCCGGTTCAAGGGGAGAGAGGGGGTGTCCCGCGCGGGCGTCAGGGTCACCTGAAATCGCCGGAATTGGCGTTGCACCGTGTCGGAATCTGCGAGCGTCGACGAGGAATTCTGTGGCGGCTAGTCGATGTCCTCGGGGAGAAGTAAAGGGGAGAAAGAGAGGGGAGTCGGGGCTATTTAAGGGCGAGGTCGACTTGGAGGAGGGGCTAGGGTATCGAGCGGGGAGAGGCGATGGACGGCTCGGGAGCGTGCCGTGCTCTCCCAGGACACTGACCAGAGGAGGAGGATGATTCCGATAGGTGGGGTCCACCTATCGGCGGGAGGGAGAGAGAGGTAGGATACCCTTTTGAGTTAGACTCCGGGATGGGCCGTGGGCCTCTTTCGGGGCTGGGCCGAATGGCTCCCCGGCGGCCTTTTCTTCTTTTTCAATTTCTTTTTCCTTTTTCTTTTCTGATTTCTATTTTATTTTCTATCTTTTGCAAAAATGCATCAAATCAACTCAAACCCTTTTCAGAAATTTTGTAAAATTCACAGCAGGGTTCTAAACCAATATGAAACAAGTTTTCAAGAACAAAATACTATTTTGAATAAGACTTCTTTGATTAGCAAGGAGGGCTTGCTTGCATAAAATAATAGAAATAGGGTTTGAAATCAATTCTTTCTAAAATAGTAAAATAATAGTTTATAAAATAATAATTGAAAAACACACTCAATTATAGTTTGAAAAAGCAAACCTATATTGAATAAAGCAAATTTTGTAAAACAATCATTTGCAAGCAAGCTTGCATAAAGTTGAGTAAAAGCAAGAATATAATATTTTGGTTTTTGGTTTTTCTCATAGAAGTTCTTCATGAAATAATAGAAAGTTTAAAAAAGTTTTATACTAAAGCTTTTAAATAAACTCAAAAAGTTTTAAATCCCTGTGAATTTTCAATCAACACTTACAAAACAAAAGCAAAAAAATTTGCCCAAAATTTGATAAAATTTTGGGATGTTACAGACTACCACCCTTAAAAGAAATCTCGTCCCCGAGATTGGAGAGGCTAGAAAGAAAGTAGGTATTGGGTTACCTAGGTGGCTACTACCCTTAAAAGAAATTTTTGTGGGTAGTCTGGGTTCTTAGGTTCCAACCAGAAACACCTTGGTGTTAACTTGGCACTGGGTCATCCTTTGAACCCATAGTTAGTCTTCATCTTTATTTCTGATTGGTGGGTTTCTATTCAGAACCTTGGGTATCAACCTTCCTTATGGTTGCTTGAGGTAACCTTACTCTATTGTAGAGCTTTCTATCCGGCGGGGTAGTTGTTGAACTACTTTGGACACTGAAGAGTCACTCTTCGGTTTTGTTGATCTTCTTTGGACACTAAATAGTCACTCTTTCGGTCAATCATAGGATCAAGATGAGTTGTCTCCTCTTTGGGTCAATCAGAAGACCAAGCTGAGAGGGTATCCTCTCATCATCTCAACTTCCTTATTATCATCCTTAGGGGTTCTTCATCTTATGGTTACTTCCTTTATGATACCATTCTATTCCATTCCATTCTGGTAACCTTCCTTGTGATACCATTCCGTTCTTGTAACCTTTCATGTTGATGAACATCTTCCATTGCCAGTCTTCTTCAACAAAAGGCTTGGGGTTCATCCTTACTGTTTTTCTACGTTTTGGCATGCCTAATATAAGGGGTATAGTGTTCTATCTTCCTAAGGTTAAGGCTTAACGATGCCATTTCTCATAGGTATGTCTCTCTAGGTTTGTGTTTATTAAACCTCATATTCTAACTCTTGGTCAACCTCACTAGTTTTGACAAAAGTTTTATTGGATATGAAACTCAAATTTCCAAATCCCATTTTTTTTGAATTTTTAAAACAAAATCTATCGTTCCTAGCTAGGGGTTTTATGACAAAGCTCATGGCAATAATCCTTAATTGCAGATCCTTACATTTGCCGTCTCATAAGGAGAATAAGATCCGTTGCATTAAGTTGGTGTCCTTTCCATTCTTATTGCAGGTAGTAGTTGAATATCATTTCTTCCATGTTGGCTACACCTTGTGGTGTCTTCTTGTATTTGTGGTATCCTTTGGTTATCCTATCTCACTGAAGTCCTTTTCTTTGTGCATTTTCTTGCGTAGTGTCCCTTTTGATTGTGCTTCTGACAAGTGACCTTAGTCATGGGACAATCTTCAACTGGGTAGTTTATATCACTATAGGAAACTGTTCATGATATTCCTTTGACGTATGTCCTATTTCTTCACAAAGCTGGCAGGTTTGCAGTGTTATGTCAACACTTTCTCCATCTGAGGGTTGTTGTGGTTGTTCTGGTGTTGAGAGTACATCTATTTGGGTTTAGGATAGGTTTAGGACTTAGCATAGATGAGAATTAGATAGAAGGTATCTAAAGAAAATTCCTACCCAACACAGCAAATTGTTTGCAAGATGGATTCTCTTGACCTGCTGTGCAACCAATACCTAACAAGCATTCATCACATCAATCAAACTAGTTCTAAAACACACAAAAAGTATGATCATCCACAAGTTGGTATGACCATAAACGTTTATTACACGTCGTCTCTTATTATAAATTCCTAAATGGTGGTCCAGCTAAAGCTTCTTGGTTCTCTTCTAGACAGATCCATTGTTGTGGTCCGGCTGCTTCTTTAGCTTTGCAATCTGTTCATCCTTGGTCTTCATGAGGTCTCCTTGAACACTAAGTTCAGATACCAACTTTTCCATGTCACTTTGAAGTTGGTTCATGGTTTCCTTCAATGCAGGTGTATCTTCCTTTTCTTCTTTGAGGTCCTGTTGGGTATTATAAAGTCTCCACTTGAGTCTTTCTCCAAGTTCCTTTATAGCTGACCAAGCAGCACATCTTGCTGATTCTAGAAATGATGTATGCATCTCGGAGTTGGTAAACATCCAAAGTCCCATCTTTTTATGGTCATCTTCTTTGTTCTTATATAAGTGAACATTCGAGGTCTCATCTTTTGTGGTTATCTTCTTTATCCTTATATAAATGAACACTCCAAAGTCTCATCTTCTGTAGGTACAACTCCAGCTATATTCTTGACCTTCATCAATCATGGGAAATCCTTTGTAAACTGCTTCTCCTTGCATTCCCATGCTTAACATGAGGTTCTTTAGGGCTTTGGGAAATTCAGTCTCACTCTTCAGGGTCATAATCATCACTGGTCCTTAAATAGGTGACACTGAATAGTCATGATCATCACTGGTGCTTAAATAGGTGACGCTGAATAGTCATGATCATCACTGGTCTTTTCATGATGGATTCGGTGAGGTTAGGCATCTAAAAGTAGAAAGAAGAGTTGTGTAAAACAAATGAATGTGATAAGTCTTACAAGACAGATTCAGGCAGATAGGTAGATAAATTTTGTTTGGAAAACTAAAAAGAGGATTTTCTTTGTAGAGGAAAGAATTCCTAGGGGCTTCCTAGTCTATATCCAAACCTAGGGTCTTGATCCTACAGGCAACCTGGCTCAGATACCATTCCGTAGCGCCCTGCCTTATCAAAAGACAGCCTGTGTATCTGTGCCATTCCCTGGATCAGTAGATACCACCACAATACAAAATATAGTAATCATTGCAATAGTATCGATATTATAACAAAAATCTAGTTACAAAGGTCTTCAACCTTACGAGTACACAGCATATAGCATAGTTGCAATGAGCCTCCATCTTCATCAAGTGCCACAGGCAAACATGTTGGAATGTAAGCTCGAGATCCTACTCCTGGTTCCTTATTCGACAATAAAAACCTGCACGTTTGAATATGCAGCCCCAGAGGGCTCAGTACAACAACGTACTGGCAAATGACACATATTTGTGGCATTTGTGAAAAGACTAAACTACATGATATTTGGTTTGTGGATCTCAAAGGCTAATTTTGCAGAAAGCCAATTTTATCCTACAATACTTTTCAAAACCTTTTTCTCAAAATTTTAGTTTATAAGGGTCAAGACAACCCCCATACATTACATACTGGCCGGTATGTAGTTTCTGCGAAAAACTCAACATAGTTTTTGAAACAACAGAAACCACCACCCCTCGGAGTGCATGGCCCTGAGCTTCTCCTAATTGTTGCTAGTCAAGTTTTAAAGCATTCAGAAATGGTGATGAGATTCTTCCGATCATTCCATGGCTAGAGACTCAATTGTCCATTACGAGGACACGGCTAATAGATTAGATTTTAACACCTTGCAAGGGTTGTGCACTTTCACCTTATCCTTCATTTTACGCCCATACATAAAATGAAACAAGACCTTTCAGAAAAAGCATTCAACCAAACTAGTCTGACCGTACCCCCTATATTATGCTACCACCTCATGTCAGTAGTCTTGGTTGAACCCTTAATCATACTCAATCAAGACAGAGCCCATAATGTCATAAGGCTGCACTGGAAGTACTTTAATCATGGAAGCCACATTAATCTCTTGAATCCTGAGTGGTCATCCCGAGCAGCATCCTGAGCTACACATCTGTCCTAGCATGTGCCCCAGGACCCACCTACTTCACTTTCCATCACATGCCACTCCACCTAGGTAGTTCATTTTAGTTGAAGTTGTTAATTTATTCACAAAACAACTTTTCAGGTGATCAAAGCATAGCATCAAATATTCAGGTATTTAGCATCCTACCAGGTGGTGTTTGAGGGATAGCTACTCACTACTAGGATCTAGCACTTTGTAAACAGTTGAACATTCACTTATCATGCATACGACTGAAAAAAACACTAATGCACAATAAAAATAGGTAGAAGATATGTGTGTCACTTGCCTTTTTGAAGAATACGATCTTTCACTCTTCTCTCAACTAAGCACGTAGCTCTTCGCACAAACTATAGCACAAGAAATAGCAATACATAAACAAACCATACAAACACATTCAAACAAGACAAACAATTGAAAAGTGTTTGTTTAACAATTTAGTTTTATTAGGATGTTATGACAGGAGAGATATGGCAAAAGAATCATGAGTTGTGAGATATGGCTTTTGAGAACTTAGTTGGGAAAGATCAATATGATTTGAGAGGCATGATTTGGTTTAGGCAAAATAATATTGACAAAGTCTTTATGCTTTATTAAAGCATGAATGAGTTTGGGAATAGCTCATGTGAATAGTTCACATAAGTGGAAAATAGTGCAACAACAATACTATTGAATAAGTGTGACAACAATTACTCATAAATAGCATCTATTGCACTTGGGCAATGGGCAAAGGTTCATGAAGCATTGAAGTACTCAATTCACTCATTTGCAAATTGAATAGTTCAACACCAGTAAACAAGTTGAGGTAGGCATAGGATTGTGTATGAATGATTGACATTTGAGAGCATAGCTCAAAGTGTTCATTGAACATTATGAAGTATGTTCATATGCTATGGTAGTAGAATTGAATCAACACCACCATAGCAACAACAGAATCTATGATTGAGACAAATTCATATTCTACTCAAGTAGCACAATTGCAATTTGAATATATATATGAATTAGACATAATATGTTTAGATGAACAAGATATGGATCAAGGTGATGTCTAGATGATGTTTGATAGCTAGCTATGAACATAGGGATAACTAAAGTAGAAGGAAACATTAGTTGAGAAGGAATATAATTAATCTATATAGGAAATACTCAAATTCTCATATTAGAATTTGAATAATTGTGAAATGGTTCAATAAAATATGAGAGTGATACTAATGGTTAGCTTGCAGTAAAACAAAGTCACTGCAATTGGAATCATTCAAAAATGAGTTTTAGAATTCAAATTATGATTAGAATAGTGATTTGGACAAATTTGAATGCACAAAGTGTGTGCACGTATCAAATTTGATATTTCTTGATTCTATGATGTTCTACACGAGTAGAGGATTCCATAGACTACAAATTTATAATTTTTGGACAGATAGAACAAAAGATATGAATTAAATAAGCTAACAGAAGTGTTTGATTCAATTTGAAAATAGTTTCAAATTGAATATTGAACCTATGAATTATAAGTGCACTACTGGATTCTACATATTCTAAGGTTTCCAATGATATATTATTTGTTACTTTTGGACCTATAGATCAAAAGATATGATTTTCTGAAGATTTAGATGAAATATGATTCAAAAATCTAATTTGAATCTGTTTTAATACGAGAGTCGCCACGTGGCCGTTTCCTATTGGTGCATACCGATTCGGTCAGATCATGCGCGTGGGCCGTTGGATTATAAGAGGATCGGATGGTCCAGATCTGACCATACTGATTCGCATAAGTGATCTATTCCTATCACTTGGATCTAGATCCAACAGTTGTCAGAGAAGAAGAGAGAGGAGCTCACCCAGCTAGGGTTTTAGGTCATCGCCGGCGAGATCCGCGGTCCGGGTGCGAATGTCGGCGTGGTTCTGGAGTTCCCCGGAGCTGATGGACTGGTGGACGGTGGGAGGAATGGCTCGGTGAGCACGTCTGCGTGAGCGGCGTTGTCGATTTCTTCCTCGATCGAAGAGGAGACACGACTGGAGGCGGGCGCGCATCGGTGAGCCTCGGGAGAACACCGGAGTGACCGATTTCCTGCACAAAGGAGGTGGACAAGGGTGTCAAACAGTGCGCCGGTTCAAGGGAAGAGAGGAGGAGTCCAGCGCGGGCGTCAGGGCCACCTGAAATCGCCAGAATTGGCGTTGCACCGCGTCGGAATCTGCGAGCGTCGACGAGGAATTCTGCGGCGGCTAGTCGATGTCCTTGGGGAGAAGCAAAGGACAGAAAGAGAGGGGAGTCGGGGCTATTTAAGGGCGAGGTCGACTTGGAGAAGGGGCTAGGGTATCGAGCGGGGAGAGGCGATGGACGGCTCGGGAGCGTGCCGTGCTCTCCCAGGACACCGCCAGAGAAGGAGGACGATTCCGACAGGTAGGGTTCACCTGTCGGCGGGAGGAAGAGAGAGGTAGGATACCCTTTCGGGTTAGACTCCGGGATGGGCCGTGGGCCTCTTTTGGGGCTGGGCCGAATGGCTCCCCGGCGGCCTTTTCTTCTTTTTCAATTTCTTTTTCCTTTTTCTTTTCTGATTTCTGTTTTATTTTCTATCTTTTGCAAAAATGCATCAAATCAAGTCAAACCCTTTTCATAAATTTTGTAAAATTCATAGCAGGGTTCTAAACCAATATGAACAAGTTTTCAAGAACAAAATACTATTTTGAATAAGACTTCTCTGATTAGCAAGGAGGGCTTGCTTGCATAAAATAATAGAAATAGGGCTTGAAATCAATTCTTTCTAAAATAGTCAAATAATAGTTTATAAAATAATAATTGAAAAACACACTCAATTATAGTTTGAAAAAGCAAACCTATATTGAATAAAGCAAATTTTGTAAAACAATCCTTTGCATCAAGCTTGCATAAAGTTGAGCAAAAGCAAGAAAATAATATTTTGGTATTTGGTTTTTCTCATAGAAGTTCTTCATGAAATAATAGAAAGTTTAAAAAAAGTTTTATACTAAAGCTTTTAAATAAACTCAAAAAAGATTTAAATCCCTGTGAATTTTCAATCAATACTTATAAAACAAAAGCAAAAAAATTCCCCCAAAATTTGATAAAATCTTAGGATGTTACACAGTGTCCTCCAGCCTCGTGCACACCTCCGTAAAGAGGTCGTGATCCTCCAGGCAGTGAAGCTGCGACCAAACTCGGAGTGTTCTAGTACACCGATAGATCACCTGCAAGAGAGAGCAATTTTTGTTATTAAAAACTTTGTCATTCCAGCATAGCCAGAGGGACCATATCAAAGCCATTGCTCCCACCCTGAGAGGAATCATATTCTTGTATTCTATACTGTGTAACCAATTCCTAAAGATATTGGCAATACTAGTAGGGGTATACAAGCCAGAAGCTGCATGGATGCTGACTATATAGAACGAGCAAAGTTGCATTGGAAGAACAAATGTTTGATTGTCTCATATTGTGAAAAAAAACACATGTTTTACTACCATGCCAATTGCGCTTGATAAGATTATCTTTAGTAAGAATAACCCCTCGATGAAAATACCATGCAAAGATTTTGTTTTTAAGTGGTATTTTCATCTTCCAGATTTTCTTATTATCATAGACTGGCACGTCCGGTAGAATCAACGCGTTGTACATGGAAGCTACCAAGAATTTTCCATTCTCAAGTAGATTTCATCGGAATATATCTTTCCCAGTAGTTAATTGGATATTAGCCAACCGCTGAAGTAAGGCCTCCCAATTAATAAGCCTAGGGCCAAATAAAGTGCTCCTGAACGTCATGTTTGGGGGATTAGACCCCAACACATGGGCGAGTGTATCACCCTTATGAAGTACAATAGAATAAAGCCAGATACTATTCTCGGAGGGAAGTATTACCTAGCCACTTATCCTCCCAAAACCGAATCTCTGATCCATACCTAATCTAAAATGATCCATGGCTGAAGAAAAATTTCTTCGTAGCCATTAGTCCGGACCAGAAGTGTGAATCACCAGGTTTCCATAGAACCTGTGATACCGCTTTAGAGCCAACATATTTTCGTCTAAGTATTGTTTGCCAAATCCCATCCTCAATAATCAATCTAAAGAGCCATTTACCAAGTAGGGCGGTATTTTTTACCTCAAGGTCCTGAATACCTAGGCCCCCTTGGTCTTTGGGACAACAAACAACACCCCACTTAGCCAGTCTATACTTTTTGTTTTCACTGTCGCCCTGCCAAAAGAATCTTGATCGAAAGAAATCCAATCTATTCAAGACTCCTTTTGGCAAGAGGAAGAAGGATAACATATACAACACCATGTTAGACATGACTGAATTTATGAGAACCAACCTTCCTCCAATAGACAACTGTTTGCCCTTCCAACTACTTAAGTGTAATTGTAGTCTTTCCTCTACAATTTTCCATTCAGTATTTGTGAGTCTCCGAAAATGAATTGGGATACCAAAATACCGAATTAGAAATTGACCTTGATTGCATCCGAAAATCTCGGCATACAAATGAGCATGTTCTTGAGCCTCGCCAAAACAAAACAATTCACTTTTTGTGGAAATTAAATTTTAGACACGAAAGGTGCTCAAAAGCTGATAGTATCAGTTTCAGATTTTTTGCGCTTTTGATGTCATGTTTCATAAAAAGGATTGTATCATCAGCATATTGAAGAATAGATAAACCACCATCAACTAGGTGTGGAATCACTCCCTCAAACAGGCCATCGGATTTTGCACGCTCAATCATAATAGCTAACATATCAGCCACTATATTAAATAGAATGGGTGATAGTGGGTCGCCTTGCCAAAGCCCTTTCTTAGTTTGGAAGTAGTGGCCTATATCATCATTGACTTTAATTGCCACACTGCCTCCAGACACAATGCTATGGATGAGAGCACGCCATTCAGGAGAAAAACCTTTCATCCTGAGTGTTTACTGAAGAATAGACCACTTAACTTTATCGTAGGACTTTTCAAAATTATTTTTTAAAATTACCCCATTCAACTTCTTGCTATGTAGCTCGTGGACCGTTTCATGCAAAATGGCGACTCCGTCTAGGATATTCCTGCCTTGCATGAAAGCGGTCTGAGATGGACGAACTACATGATCAGCAACTGTGTTAAGTCTGATTGTGGCTACTTTAGTGAATATTTTAAAACTAACATTAAGAAGACAGATAGGCCGATATGGATGGATCCTCTCTGCTTCATTAACCTTAGGTAATAAAATAATCTCACCAAAATTCAGACGAAACAACTCAAGTTGTCCAGAGTGCAGAAAACTGAACAACACGAGAAAGTCCACTTTTATAACTTCCTAGAAATTTTAATTAATTTGTGCAGAAAGCCATCCGGACCAAGTGCCTTGTTATGTTCCATTTGAAAAACAGCTTTCTTAACTTCATCCTTAGAATAAGGAGCAGTTCGTAAGTCGTTTTCCTCAGTGGAAACCTAGGGAATATCGTCTATGCGGGTCTCATCCATACTAAAGTTGCCTTCATCAGGAGACCCAAACAAGCGTTTATAATAATTCGTAATGTAAGATTTAAGATTTTTATGGCCTTCAATAGTCCCTTCATCTTGAACAAGTGAGTGAATTAGTTTCATCAAATAACGTAAAATAAGAGTAAACAACAAATACCACAGATAAAACGAAAAGTTACATCAAAAGATCTTCTATGTCGTCGTCTCTAGATTCTCCTTTTGCATCTTGACATTCTTCCAAGACCAAGATGAACAAATCGCATAACACTAAATCTGCACTGGTTGTCCACTAACCTCGATGGTTTTGATGAATGTTTGTATAGATTGTTGGGAGGAAGACAACACTATGGCCTGTATCCCAACCGGTCCCATGTTCACTAGTGTCGTGTGATATTTCGAGAGATGAATATTATCATCCTGGTGCACGCCTTAAACATGCAATTCACGGGCCCTATGAAACATATAATTCAAAAATGACATCATTAAGATGTTGCTTACAAATTTTTAAAACTTGCGATTTACTTTAGATAATCCAAGAGAATTCATGGGCTCTACAACATAGGACCTAATGAAACCAATAATTTATGGGATCGCGTAAAATAATATAGCTTCCATATAATTTTAAGATATTTAGATAATGAAATAGTAGTGCGTTTGAGCTAGGGATATGAACAATAAGGTACACTTGTTCAAAATATTGATTATACCTCTCATGTCGGTTTGCCCCGAAAAGACTGATATGGCCAAAATATTGGCCGATGTGACGATAATTATGTCTGGTATAACCGATATATATATATATCTATCAATAGTTCAATACTCAATATTGGTAGCCATCAATCAGGAAGCAGTGTCAGCTAATATGAACATGTAACATGGAACATAGTGACAAAGGATACCCATTTGAAGGTTTTGACGATGAACTGACGTATTTTCTCTTACGCTAAAAGAGATGGAATGCATGTGATTCTCTCAACCACATGTGGCCTATGACTTATGGAATATCTAGGAATAATTCATTTGAATTAAAATCATTGAGTTAAAAAGAGTTAAACATGGTGCATCAAGTCGGTATCTGAACTAGGTATATTTGGCAGTCTTTAAAGTAAGGTGTTATCTCAGTCTGTCCCATTTTTGGGAGTATTTGTTCTATTTTAGTAGTTATTAAAATCCTTGTGTTGAAATGAGCCTGACAGGCAGGCGATCCCTGTCCATTCTTTTAAATAGGATACTTTTAACTTGTGTCTTTTTTGGGAGCAAATTTATGAATTGAATTCCTACTTGTAAATTTATGAATTCCTTTTAAATAGGATATTTATCGAAATCCTTGGATTGGAATGAATTACTTGGAGTAAGATAAACACTGGTCTCAACTCTCAAGCTTGTGTGGTAGTAATAAATTGCGATGTCATCCAATCATCCCAACTCCGTTGCATGCGTGCGTCTAGTCGGCAGCCGCTCGCTAGTTCCATTTCCATCCGCTGCACGTCAACCTTAACCATCCCATTGAGGCCCCGACACCACCAAAACTTTTTATTCGATCCTAGCAACAGAGGAAGACGATCGACGGATCAATCATACCCAGCCACCCCACCTCCACATCGCCCCCAAGCCACAGTCTTTGGTTTCGTACCAACAAAGTCCCCAGCCATGGCGGATCCGGAACCCCATCGCCCATAAAAGGGACCCCAACCACTCTCTTTCCACGAACTCCATCCCCTCTCTCCCTTTCCTACTCTACTCTACTCACTCCGGTCCCAACTGCCAAATCCCCTCGTCTCTCTCACCTCTGAGCAGATTGCGATTGAGGTCAGCTGCAGCTCCTCCATTCCCCGAGCTGCCGAGCAAGTGCACCAACTCCTTCTAGAGGTCGACGCCATTCAATGCCATGCACTGACGCGACACAGATTACCGCCACCTCATTTAACTTCATCTTCCCCTCCACTTCCCGAAGCAGAGTGGCGCGCGGGAACCGATGCGCCCATGCACATATCCACCACCGCCGGCTGCATGTGATGAAGGCGGCTGCTGCTCTCCTCCCCCGAGCGAGAAGTTGACGCGTAGCGCGCTGTAGCAGCAAGCAACAATCTCCGATGAAGCAGCGAGGAGGAGTAATGGCGCGAGCGCTGTGGCTGCTGGTTCTGCTTTCTTGCGCGGCGGCGGCGGCGGCGGCGGCGGCGGGCGATGACGGCGACGTGCTGCTGGAGGTGAAGAGCGCGTTTGCGGAGGACCCGCAGGGCGTTCTGGAGGGCTGGTCCGCGGACGGAGCCGGCTCGTCGGGGTTCTGCTCCTGGGCCGGCGTGGCGTGCGACGCGGCGGGGCTCAGGGTGGCCGCCCTCAACCTGTCCGGCGCGGGGCTCGCCGGGCAGGTGCCCGCGGCGCTCGCGCGGCTCGACGCGCTCGAGGTGATCGACCTGTCGTCCAACAGCCTCACGGGCCCCGTCCCGCCGGCGCTCGGGCGGCTCGGGAGTCTCCAGCTCCTCATGCTCCACTCCAACAACCTCGCCGGCGTCATCCCGCCGTCGCTCGGCAGGCTCACCCAGCTCCAGGTGCTACGCCTCGGCAACAACCCTGGCCTCTCGGGCCCCATCCCCGTATCTCTGGGGCAGCTCCGGAACCTCACCTTGCTCGGCCTCGCGTCGTGCAACCTCACCGGCGCGATACCGAGGGGCCTAGGGAAGCTCACTGCGCTCACGGCGCTGAACCTGCAGGAGAACTCCCTCTCCGGCCCGATACCGTCGGACATCGGCGACATGGCCAGCCTCGAGGTGCTCGCTCTCGCTGGGAACCAGCTCACTGGCTCCATACCGCCGGAGCTCGGGAGGCTCGCCTACCTCCAGACGTTCAACCTGGGGAACAATTCCTTGGAGGGTGCCTTACCGCCGCAGCTCGGCGCGCTCAGCGAACTCCTGTACCTCAACATCATGAACAACCGGCTCTCTGGGCACGTCCCGAGCACACTCGCCAAGCTCTCGCGCGTGCACACGATCGACCTGTCCGGCAACGCGCTCACCGGCGCGCTCCCGGCCGGGCTCGGTAGGCTGCCGCAGCTCAACTTCCTCGTGCTCTCCAACAACAACCTCACAGGCAGCGTCCCAGGCGACCTCTGCGGCCGCGACGAGGCAGAGTCGTCTTCCAGCCTCCAGCACCTATTGCTCGCAACCAACAACTTCACCGGGGATATACCGGGCGGGCTGTCGCGGTGCCATGCGCTGACGCAGCTCGACCTCGCCAACAACAGCCTCTCCGGCGCCATTCCACCCTCTCTCGGTGAGCTCGGGAATCTGACGGCGCTGCTGCTAAACAACAACACCCTCTCTGGCGAGCTGCCGCCCGAGCTCTTCAACCTTACAGAGCTCACCGCCCTCGCATTGTACCACAATGGGCTCACCGGCGGCATCCCCGACGCCATCGGCAACCTCAAAAACCTCGAGGAGCTGTACATGTACGAGAACCAGTTCACCGGCGAGATACCGGAGACCATCGGTGAGTGCTCGAGCTTGCAGATGATCGATTTCTTCGGGAACCAGCTCAACGGGACCATACCGGCCTCCATTGGGAATCTGTCCGAGCTGTTCTTTCTTGACCTCCGGCAGAACGAGCTGTCCGGCCCGATACCGCCGGAGCTCGGCGATTGCCACCAGCTCCAGGTTCTCGACTTGGCGGACAATGCTCTGTCCGGTGAAATCCCGGCGACGTTCGGGAAGCTGCAATCACTCCAGCAGTTCATGGCGTACAATAACTCGCTGTCCGGCGCCGTCCCCGACGGCATGTTCGAGTGCCGGAACATCACGAGGGTCAACATCGCGCACAACCGGCTCGCCGGCAGCCTCCTCCCGCTCTGCGGCTCGGCGAGCCTCCTGTCGTTCGACGCCACAAACAACTCGTTTGAGGGTGGCATCCCGGCGCAGCTCGGGCGGTCGCCGTCGCTCCAGCGCGTGCGCGTAGGGAGCAACGCCCTCTCCGGGCCGATCCCGCCGTCGCTCGGCCGCGTCGCCTCGCTGACGCTGCTGGACGTGTCGTACAACGCGCTCACCGGCGGCATTCCGGACGCACTCTCCCGGTGCACGCAGCTCAGCCACATCGTCCTCAACCACAACCGGCTGTCGGGATCCGTGCCGGCCTGGCTGGGCAAGCTGCCGCAGCTCGGCGAGCTGACACTCTCTGGCAACGAGTTCAGCGGCACAATCCCGGTGGCACTCACTAACTGCTCCAAGCTCCTGAAGCTCTCGCTCGACGGCAACCAGCTCAATGGAACAGTGCCACCTGAAATCGGCAGTCTGGTTTCTCTCAACGTTCTGAATCTTGCGCAGAACCAGCTCTCCGGTCCGATTCCAGCGACCATCGCAAGACTGAGCAACCTGTACGAGCTGAATTTGTCGCAGAATTACCTGTCAGGCCCGATCCCGCCTGACATTGGCAAGATGCAGGAGTTGCAGAGCCTGCTGGATTTGAGCAGCAACAATCTCGTCGGCACAATCCCTGCATCACTTGGGTCTCTGTCCAAGCTGGAAGATTTGAACCTTTCTCACAATGCTCTGGTGGGAGCAGTACCGTCGCAGCTAGCCGGGATGAGCAGTTTGGTGGAGCTGGACCTGTCAAGCAATCGTCTGGAAGGGAGGCTGGGGGATGAGTTCTCCCGGTGGCCGCAGGGCGCGTTCACCGGCAATGTCGCGCTCTGCGGCAGCCATTTGAGGGGTTGCGGTGGCGGTGGAGGTGGCCGGTCCACGCTGCACTCCGCGTCGATCGCCCTAGTGTCCGCGGCAGTGACGTTGACCATTGTGCTGCTGGCGATCGTGTTGGTGCTGATGGCGGTGCGGCGGCGCAGACGGGGCTCCGGTGAGGTGAACTGCACGGTATTCTCGTCGAGCCTTGGCAACACGAACAGGCAGCTCATCATCAAGGGCTCCGCGCGTCGGGAGTTCCGGTGGGAGGCGATCATGGAAGCGACAGCGAACCTGAGCGACCAGTTCGCCATCGGCTCCGGTGGGTCAGGGACGGTGTACAGGGCGGAGCTGTCCACCGGTGAGACGGTGGCCGTGAAGAGGATCCTGCACATGGACAGCGACGTGCTGCTGCACGACAAGAGCTTCGCGAGGGAGATCAAGATCCTGGGCCGCGTCCGGCACCGGCACCTGGTCAAGCTCCTCGGGTTCCTCTGCCACGGCGCTGGCGGCGACCGCGGCGGCAGCATGCTCATCTACGAGTACATGGAGAACGGCAGCCTGTACGACTGGCTGCACGGCGGCAGCGGCGACGGCAAGAAGCGTGTGCTGAGCTGGGACGCGCGGCTCAAGGTCGCGGCGGGGCTGGTGCAGGGCGTGGAGTACCTCCACCACGACTGCGTGCCACGGGTGGTGCACCGGGACATCAAGTCCAGCAACGTGCTCCTCGACGGCGACATGGAGGCGCACCTCGGCGACTTCGGCCTCGCCAAGGCCGTCGCCGAGAACCGACAGGGAGGCAAAGAGTGCACCGAGTCAGCCTCATTCTTCGCCGGATCGTACGGGTACATGGCTCCAGGTGAATTCCACCACCTGAAACCATGAAAACTTCAGGTATTACAGACACACGATGGAGTTGCTGACCATCTCCTTCTCCGTGCAGAGTGTGCTTACAGCTTGAAGGCCACGGAGAAAACTGACGTGTACAGCACTGGCATCGTGCTCATGGAGCTCGTCACCGGGCTCCTGCCGACCGACAAGACCTTCGGTGGCGACATGGACATGGTGCGGTGGGTGCAGTCCCGGGCTGACGCTCCGTCGCCGGCCAGGGATCAGGTGTTCGACCCTGCGCTCAAACCGCTGGCGCCGCGCGAGGAGTCGTCGATGGCAGAGGTCCTTGACGTGGCTCTCCGGTGCACCAGGCCGGCGCCAGGGGAGAGGCCGACGGCGCGGCAGATCTCCGACCTGCTGCTCCACATCTCGCTCGATTACTACAGAGCCGGCGGCGAGCAGAAACGCTAGGATCGCAACGTGTCCTAGGAGCTTCACCATCTGTTTCTTGTTTCAGCTAATTTGGGTTGCCATGTTTTTCATGCGTGAAAGAGGTAGCAAAAGTTGTGAATTAGGGTGAATCGGCTTCAATTAGATTGTTCAGCTGTCAATTCGGCTGGGTTAAAAGATTGATTGTACAAGCATCTGTTTCTTGTTTCAGCTAATTTGTGTTGCCATGTTTTTCATGCGTGAAAGAGGTAGCAAAAGTTGTGAATTAGGGTGAATCGGCTTCAATTAGATTGTTCAGCTGTCAATTCGGCTGGGTTAAAAGATTGATTGTACAAGCATCTGGAAATTTAATAAATAAAAATTTGGAAAAAAATGTCTGATGGTTGAAATGCAGCAGTAACATTAGTACACATAAGCTCCAACAACGCTTAATTGGAAAATGGTATAGACAGAACTGAACTGCCCATAGGGTGAAAATTTTATTTTGCTTTCCCCAAAATGAGCAATCCGGAACAGAAATGTGTGCTTATGAGGGATGTACGAACGAGCAAAATATATGTTTTACATGCTCATCATTTGGACTGAACAACTATGCATCAGAGAAGGTAAACAATCAGATTCAAGTGCCATAAAAATGGTCTCATACAAGTGAAGGATCACATACTTTGTGAAACATCAGTTTATTACAGTGCCACAGACGAATTACGAGACAGTTTTCTTACAGAAGCAACAGATGGATGGTCCAGACCATGTTCTCCGACCAAAGCAAACTGCAAAATGCCTGGTTACCAGAAAGAAATTTGAATAGCTAATCGTCGTCTTCATCTGCAGAGAAGTAGAATAAAATTTCAATAAGCACAAGAATATAAAAAATCTTAAATATGTAGCTATTGATATCAGTGAGCATATAGCACATGTTTCATTTCAAAATGCACATTTAACACAGCTACCCAACTAGCATTTAACTCATTCGGAAAGTCATTTAGCTTGTCGCCAGAATACTTACGCATGCAAGGTATGTTCATATTGATTGCCAGTTTATTACAGCAAGCAAGAATGGTACAAACACTATTGAACACTAAACAATAAATAGCTCATTTCTAAAGGAATGGGTTTCAGACATTCAGACAGTTTTAAGAATGGTACAAACACTATTGAACACTAAACAATAAAATCAAACATAAGTGGAATAGCTCATTTCTAAAAGGAAGGGTTTCAGACATTGAGACAGTTTTAAGAAGAACGTATCTGTTCATATTGATCACCCAGGACCCTATTCAAAGCAGATATCATGGTTATAAGCTGTAATTTGTGTTTAAACCCCAACTTACAATAAAAATGAATCCAGAAGGTAAGGTGAACATGCAAATAGAAATGACCTACTTCTCTTTTTATACTTCTTTAGGCTACACCAGCAGATCAGTATGTTAGCCATGCCTTTAACAGCCTTCTTTTCCTTTTGCTTCATCAAAGCAACAGCATAACCAATCTACTAGGGCGCTGTCAAGAAATCAATCTAATTGGACCCTTTGGGCTGGTCTGTTCAGATTAACAGGAACTTGTGTTTCAGTATTTGGCCACCTATTGTAGATATTAGTTATATCCAACCTTATTAGGTGTATCAAATTCCAACTATGCTAGAGTTTATATCCAACTACTGGTCCTTGTTTTGGGAGCCAAGTTATGTAATTGTGTTTGCATGTTTAAGGATATGGGGCCAGCTGTCATAAGTGGAACTACTATTTGGTGAACAGTAATCGACCTAGAAGGTCTATATATAAGGGGTGTATCCTGATTGTAAGGGGGCAAGCAAGAAATGAACTATCTACCTTTTTAGTTGCTACATCTACCCATCTAGTTTCCTAAGTAACCCCGCTGGCTTCCTTTCTAGCAAATACCTACCTTATGAGAAGTTGAAATATTACCCCACCCCCCCCATACCCCTCCCAACATTTTGAACATATGCTTTGTTTCCATGTATCTCCATTTTGGGATCCAAGAATTGTGTACTACAATCACCTACTTAGGTGTTTATCTGTGAATACGAATTAATAGCAAAAATTGAACTTTTATATGCTATCCATTTGTTGGGTACACAGGTCACATATTTGTTATGTTAGGACGAGGGAAAAATTACACGAATTAAGATTGTATTTTAAGGCAGTGAAGTAGTACAAAATAAGAAATGGATTAAGTATGTAGATCTGTAAACACAAAGTAGCAATTTATTCTATTTCTTCACAAGAAGTTTCTTGTAAGTTTTGGTGGGTATGTAAAAGCATAGCAATGCAAACATGTGTGTATATACTGATAGAAATAAAATGAATTTAGGTTTTAAGAGAAGATGCACTCTGCTGATCTGCTCCATCTGGATAATTTTCCAAAAACCCCTAGTCTCTCTAGTTCACAGCTACGCACTAACTTCCAATGGAACAGTGTAGCAGGCTAGCAGATTGTGTAAAAATTGATTTTCGCAGAGGAGATCTATATTTTCTGGAAAATGGAGGAATCTGGATTTTTCATGGAAAGCTTTTGAGCTTTTCCTACATTCTTGATATCATCTGAAATCTTCCCAGAGTTCGGAAATACTGATAGCTCACATACTAAACAAGGGGAAGGGGCTGAATTTTTCCATCCAAACCGCGCAAACTATCAATTCTATTCCAAATGTCAATACCACAGTAAGAAAGAAAACATCTCCATGGTCAAGCAAGTACTGACATATCAATTAATCTGGTTTCTTTACTGTGTTCAATGCTGGTTCAATCAACAGTGCATATCTTACCAAGCTCATTGGTAAACAGATTCATGATTCACCATGTTCAAGTTGGTATAAACAATGCTATTTGAAAAACTAATTAATTTTCCAAGTGGCTCTACAGATTTCCCTAGGAGCATAGCATATATAAACAGGATTCTGAAATGTTAGAGGTAGTACACATACCAAAGTAGCGCTGCTCGTTGGCTTGTTTTGCACGCTCAAGCATCTTGTCGAGGTCCTGCTTGAGCTTATCATCCCACTTCACCAGTTGGTTGACAAACACTACACCCAGGCCCATTCCCAATACATGCTCCCAGGGATCTGATAAAAAAGGGCAAAATACATGAGAGGGAATCAAAACAGCAACTAAACAGGTACTCCAGTACAAAGCTACATATTAATATCAAGAACATGAGCCAACATTAATATAAGAAAGGTTGAAAGGCTAAAATTTCGGCAGTACGTGTTCACAAATCAAGTCAAATAGTAAATTCGTGGTTGCATAACTCATAAACTGTAGTGCAACAGATAGTAACACAAATATCTACAGATAACCCTAATGTTCGATCTCAGCAAGGAGAAGTCAATGACTGAACCAAATCAAGAAACCATATCCTAAGAGCAACAAAGACGCCCAAACCGCCCAAATGTTTTGAGGACGACCGCCAAACCAATACAGATCAGACGAAATGAAGATCCAGGCGGGGGGCTGGATGGTAGGATGCATCGTGAAACAGATCAAGAAATCAAGAAAGGGGATGGCGGACGGGGAGGAAGGAGTGGGGAAGAAGGCTATACGGCGCATGTAGGGGAGCTTGCGGAGGGCGTTGGAGTACATCTGGGTGCCCAGCCCCAGCAGGGCACCGATGATGGTCGGCGTCGCCGGCATGCTGTGGCCTGTGCCTGCGCTGGCTACTGCTCTCGGGATGGACCGGACGGCGTGGTGGGGGAGGTGCCGGAAGAAGAGTGTGCTTCACCTACCTATTGGACTTGGTGGCCTAGGCGAAGAAAGTGTGCCGGAAAACAGGCCCATGGGCCGCTTCAATCCAGCCAGTTCGTGCACATGACATCCTTGTTCAGCCTTCCCTCAAAAGAGAAGATAAAAAGGATAGAGAGTGGATTTGGTGCTCACCTGGGTAGGTACTCACCCCCTGATAATCGCTGGATTTTGCACATCATCGTTGGATTCATCCTAGCGACTAAAGGCTAGTACACGGCGCCCTCCTTGTGCATGCATAAAAAAATGACAGATACTCTGAATTTGTCACTACGTGCCTTGTCGTTGGAACTATTGCCACAACCAACATCAGGGCCCTCACTTCCCAGACGGGGACGACGACGAGGAGATATTTGACCTGGCCGGATCCTGCGCCGAGCTCTCCGGCCGATCCTCCTTCACCCCAACGAAGAGATGACCCCACCGCCCTCGACCAGATCCCGACGGACAACAACTCCCCCAGTCCAACTGTCGCAGCCAGGTCACGAGCTCACAAGGTTACCTCCACGCAAAGACAGGCGACGAGCTCCCTCTCCTCCGACGCCGGTCGTGGCCTTCCACCGCTGGCTCGATTTGGCCTAGCAGAGGCTCGATTTGTCGGGGGGGGCGCCCGATTTGGTCGTGGGAGTTCCTCCATCTCTCTGTTCCCCGTTGTCGGGCGAGTCGAGGCCATCGCTCGGGAGGCCGTGATGGGGAGAATCGGAAGGCCAAGTTCCAACCATGTGCTCTCCCAACCAAGATCAGAAGTCGTGCCGCCGGGAGCAGCTGCAATTCAACGTGAAGCTCCCCAACCAAATCGAGCTCGCCCCCTGACCAAATCGACCTCGTCTCTGACAGAATTGAGCTCGCTCCCAACCGAATCGAGCCATTTTCTTTCTGTCTCCATCGAGGTGGGGGCAGACCGCTTGCTGACAGCGGCAGCAGCGGAGATCCACCGAAAAGATGGGACTGCGGCCAGACGGCCGGTACGTGCGCCATTCGTGGAGGTCCAGGCGTTGGGGCGGTGCGGGCGTGCAGTGAACTCCCGGGCGAGGTAGATGGAGTCATGGGCAGTGGCTGTGGATTCCCCCGTGACGCGGCGGCAAACTCCCTTGGGCTATGAGGCGTGAGCTCCCCTGGGAGGCAGGCGCGGCGCCGGCCAATAGGGCTACAGGCAGGCTCGTCGGGAGGGGACCCTGGGAGGCACAGAGCAAGGGCTCGTGGTCGGGTACCATACGAGTGGGAGGGGAGGAGTTCTTCCCCATAGGTGCCCTTGTCCCAGCGGTGCGTGGCTCATGGCTGGGCGGCGACGCGCGGCTCCTATGCATCTCGGCCGACGGTGAGCGCGCAGCCTGCACCACGACCCGCTCGCCCGCTCCCACGCGCCACAGTCTTCTCTCCCAGGATGGGCCGCTCCAGATCGACCGAGGATGCTCAAGAGGGGCCAGGGCATGGCCGATGGAACGTGGGTATGTGGAGGTGGCAGGGAGTGGGAGCTTCGACCGACGCCGGCTGCAGGCGCGCTCGGTGGCGTGGAGCGAGCCGTCGTGCCTCCTTGTGGCCGGTTTCGGTGGGATAGATACGGGCCATAGGGGAGCCTCGAGCCGCCGACGATTGTCGAGGAAGAGGACCGGAGTTCTGCTCCCCGGTAACAGAGACTGGTGCGCCTCCTGCCAGCCTCCGACGCGCGGTTGTGGAGAGAGAGGATGTGGCGGCCGATGGGATCGAGAACGATCCATGGACTGGACGAGGGATTTTTTTGCAAGGGTGTGGGCGCTGCCTCGCCGCGCTTCCTCACCATGAGCTCCTATGGGGTGGGCGCCGATGGTCAACGAGAGGGGATGAGGTTGGGGAAAATGAAGAGAAAGAGAAGGAATAGAGAGCGGTTAGAGGGGAGTGGCTCCGGGCCCGCGGACGCAAATGCTTAAAAGATTCTATGTAACTAACACCGTTAGACACGTGTTAGTTTTTAGAAGGGTGTGTAGCTACCACGGTGTGTATAGTTTTGTTTTTGAAAAAGGATATGGTCATCTTGTGTACCAAATTGGTATGGATAAGTAGTAAAGTAAATAAATATATATCAACAAATGAAATCATGAGAGTTGGTGCACAGTGCGGAGTACACATTTTGTTTGAGTGATGTGATATACTGATATGTGTAAAGATGTGTGAAATATGCTTACCTGCATGAGAATATGCACAATTCAGCAACGAAAAATTCAGCCCACGACACACTTTGTACCAAATTCATTCTTCAACACTATGTTGTAAAAAGTTAGCCATGAGAATATGGATAATTTTTTGTTGCTTTTTTGGTGCTAAACATGCATGCCGCACATGTCACCGCCACAACACGAGCTTGCTTCTGATTCTCATGTGTCGGTTGTGCTTCTAAAAATATAGCCTAGTTTGGTGACAAAGTTTTTCCAAAACTGAAGTATTATAAAACTACGGTACTTAACTGTCTGGCTCAACAATACTTTAGTCACCGGTGGAAAAAGGGCCTATGGTCCCGGTTCATTTGGGCCATTAGTCCCGGTTGCCGAACCGGGATCCATTACTCGGGACCAATGCCGGTCCCGGTTCCAGCACGAACCGGGACTGAGAGGTCTCCACGTGGACGCGCTGCGGCGCGAGGGGGCCTGGGTCATTGGTCCCGGTTCGTAGAACGAACCGGGATCGTTGATCCAGGTTTTTTTTTCTATTTAGGGTTTAGGGTTTTATTTGGTGTGTTTTGTATTCAATTTAATGGTATTATATATATACAGCAATAATGAAGGAACCACACTATATATATATATTACACATCATGGTCACGAATATATTATTCACCGTCTCATCCGTCGTGCTTGGTCGCTATTACAATCGGTAACTCACACAAATTTGATTTTACATCTTCTTTTTTACACTTCACCCTTCTAAATGAACCGGGTAATAGTATTCTCCTTTCGGATCTATGACTTGTTCTAATAAGAATCCGGCAATTTCCTCTTGAATTGCTTGCACGCGTTCCCGTGGTAGAAGACCGTCCCGCATCCGTTCGATCTAATTTAAAGAAGGGGGTCAATATATATGAATGAAACTAAACACAGTTGATGGTAATAAAATAATGTTGAGATTATTGTTTATCGTACTTCAAGTTTTTTGATGTTTCGGTCTGCACCCTTCTCTTTGGTCGTCTGGCGAATGAACTCGCAGACATAGTATCCACATAAGTTATTCCCAGCTTCTTGCCTCAAGCACTTTACGAGAACGAAGTTCAATCAAAATAAGAATCAAGCATGATAATTGTATTGAAACTAGAATCAAAGAGATGCGTGGATCTAGCAAGTAGTACTTACATTCAATGGTTTAAATATAAGCTCTGGCTTCCAAACACCCCTAGTGTTGGCGGTGAACCGTTTCCAAGCCTTCTGGAGGCATTCCTGCATGTTCGCCCAATTTCCTAATGGTGTGCGTTTTGAGTCCATGACTTTGACTACTCCTTCGTCAACACTAATGATTAACAGAATAAAGTGGAAGCTGCACAGACATAACGAGTCAAATAGCTTAACATCGAGTAAAGCAAAAACAAAATGTGTACAAGACAGTAACACTCACTCGAAGTTGTAAGGAAATAGTATTTCCCTTCTGTTGCTGAAATACTTCAACGATTGTACCAAATTATCCTCTGTCTCTTTGGGTTTTTTTTTTAGAGTATCTTCATGAACGAAATTGCAGTCAACGAACCCAAGGTCAAAGATTCCTCCTCGGTCGCATTCGAGAATCTTCATTCTGCATATATAATTAGTATAATGATGAGTAAGATTATACAAGCAACGAATGAGCTGAGCTAGAAAGACTTAATAATACTTACAGGCAATAGGCACTGACAATAGTTTTGTCGAGGGCATCTTGTTGGTAAAACTAAAATAGTTCTAGAAATTCAATCAGTAAGAAGCCATCTCCATGACCGTAATGGTGGTGTTTATATCCAGCATAGATCCAGTTTGTGGATTCAGCACAGGCTTGTATGTACCAGTTATGCAATCTCCGCATTTTTGTTGGTAGATCTTTGACTAACTCGGGTTTGACGAGAGGATTCCCGTACCGGTATTTGTACGCTATTTGCTGGTACCCCTCGAACTCATCCAGACGGCTCATGTACTCAGCAATAGATAGTCCATATAACTTGGCCTTTTCTCCGTAGAGTTGAATAAACTCCGGATCAATGTTCGGATCATGCCGCTCCTGGGCTCTCCACTCATTGGTATCGTACACTTTGAGCGGTTCGATCGATTGATTTTTCTGTTGTCCGAGCTGGGCAACTTCTTTCCCGACTCTCCGCTCTTTTGCCTCAGCCGACTTGGTAATAGAGCGATTATAGTCAGGTGTGAGCGCTATGGGTTGGTGAAGCTGAATCTTAAGCGCGGCTGCTTTGGCTTTATCTTCTGCGGTGACCGGGAAGATCAATGGCTCCGTCGGCTTTGGATTTTTCTTGTTAGCCATGTCAGTCTTCCACTGTTGATAATGGGCATCTGCGGCCGTAGCAATTTCCTCATCTGTCTTCTCGTAAGGAAGCTTCTTCATATTCTGATGAGGTACTCTTGGGAGGGGCGATAGCTTACGTTTCGGTGATCGAAACGTGCTCTTGCTGCTGCTGGTGGTGCTGCCCCTCTTAGTATACTTCCGCTTTAGTCTCTGAGGCTCAGGGGACGGAGACGGCTGACGCGGCGGCGGAGACGGCTGAGGCGGCGGTGGAGACAGCTGCGCTGAGTGGTGAGGCGGTGAAGGCGACGGTTGCGCTGGAGAATGGTGAGGTGGCGGCGAAGGTGGACTGCTGCTCTGAGGAGTGGGTGGCCTTAGATACACATCAATGTCGTTGCCGGGTTGCTTTGGTCCTTGGATGAGCACTGGCATCATAATGAACTTCCGCTTCATGCACAACCAAGGAGGAAGGTTGTAGATACATAGAGTCACGGGCCAGGTGCTGTGACTGCAGCTCTGCTCCCCAAAAGGATTCATGCCGTCTGTACTTAGACCAAACCATAAGTTCCTCGCATCACCTGCAAAGTTTGAGTACTTTCTCTCGATGTTTCTCCACTGCGACCCATCGGTGGGGTGTCTCAGTTTCCCGTCTTTCTTACGCTCTTCTTTGTGCCATCGCAACAACCTAGCATGCTCTTTGTTTCTGAACAGACGTTTCAACCGTGGTATTATAGGAGCATACCACATAACCTTAGCAGGAACCTTCTTCCTGGGGGGCTCGTCATCACCCTCAACATCACCAGGGTCATCTTGTCTGATCTTGTACCGACATGCAGTGCATACCGGACATTTATCCATATTCTCATACTTCTCACCACGGTATAAGATACAGTCATTAATGCATGCATGTATCTTCTCCACATCTAATCCTAGAGGGCAGATAGTCTTCTTTGCTTCGTACGTTGTCTCGGGCAGCTCATTATCCTTTGGAAGCTTTGGCTTCATTATTTTCAGTAACTTCTCAAATCCCTTGTCAGATAAACCAGCCTCTGCCTTCCATTTCAGCAGTTCAAGTGTGGTACCGAGCTTTGTGCTGCCATCTTCGCAATTTGGGTATAATAACTTTTTGTGATCGTTTTGCATGGCCTCCAACTTCAGCTTCTCCCTTTCTGTATCGCATTGTTGCTTTGCATCAGAAATGACCCGACCAAGACCATCACCGGGCTCATCCGATGCCCGTTGTTCTTCTTCATTGCCGCCTCCCTCTTCTTCATTGTCTTTCATTGCAGTATCACCGTATTCTTCAGGATAGCTGTCATCATCCTCTTCTTCATTTTCTTCCAGCCTAACCCCTCTTTCTCCGTGCATGGCCCAACAATAATATCCGGGCATGAAACCTCTCCGAAGCAGATGGCTTTGAAGGATTCTCGGGGCAGAGTGCTCCGTCAAATTTCGACAGTCGATGCAGGGACAAGGCATAAAATTATCCACTTTGTTTGCCTTAGCCACATCGATAAATTTATGCAGGCCTGTAATAAAATCAGAATCGCGTCGGTCGCCGTACATCCATCGCATCCGCGCATCGATCTGCGTTATAATAATTAACTATTACAATAACATCGTGAATAGTGAAATGACCACCCACATGGACACATATGCAAGATTTTTATATCAGTTACAGATGAAGAAGATAAGGTTGCTAACCTCGGCGGAGGATACCGTGTTGTGCGAACTTAAATGTGGCATGGACATTTCGTCGAACACCTTGTGTGCAATCAAAGAAAAAAAAAAGCTAGCACCCACACCACACACACAATCCAGCAAATTTTTGTGGCAAAGGGCAAAGGGCTGGGTATCAATTTATAGCCAGGGGAGGGTCTTTGATCCCGGTTCATGCCATGAACCGGGACCGATGATCCGCAGAGAGGCACGTGTCATGCTGGGAGGCATTGGTCCCGGTTCATGCCACAAACCGGGACCGATACCCCGAAATGAACCGGGACTAATCTCCAGGCGGCATGAACCGGGACCAATACGTGTCATTGGTCCCCAGTGGCCAGCCGAACCGGGACAGATGACATTTGGGTGCTGGACCAAAGACCTTTTTTCTACTAGTGAGTTTCATAAAAAGCGGTCTGGAGTTTTTTTTTCAATATTTAACAAATAGCAAGTTTTGAGAGATACTAAAGTATTAATACAACTATGTTTAACTCACAGCTGAACACATCAAAGTATTTGAAACTGCGGTATTTTAAGAAGCTGTAGTATTGGTTAGAATGTTGGTTAGATAAGTTGGATTGTAACTACAATATGAAACAGTCTTACTCTTTATTTTTAGTTCACCGTCTACAAACAGCAAAACTGCTCTAGAACTTCTTTTCGAGAAGGTATAGTGCGCCATGTGTGGCACGGATACTTTGCTCTACTTTGACTAGCTAGGATGGTAACAAAACATTATACAACCAGAAAGTAGTACATCTCCAAGCACACTATTACGTATTTATTTCAAATAATTCTATTAACTTTGAAATATAAAACATTATATACACATGGTTCTCTTTTGCAAGCAAGTTATGTGCAAAATTATGGATTTTGGGCGGAAATATACGTTGGCGGTTATGTGTACTACTCTCTCTTACATAAAACATGTCGCTAATATGGATGTATCGAGGAGGTATAATTTATTTTTTGTACGAATCTAAATGTGTTGCACCATTAAAACAGTAGCGAATATATACTCGGATAACACTTAGTTTACACCATTATAAATCAGCCCTACCAGATGAGGAAATTTGATGCTTTAATTTTCTCTCTTGTTGTTTTCAATTTGATCCTAGGACCTTTTGCTTCGCAATTAATTTTATGCAAATCTATATATGCAGCGCAGTTGCTGATCGTGATCCGTCATACGACCAGTCATAAATACAGTAAAAACATTGGTGACTGTCACTATCAGTATCAAGCAAAAGATCAGTGAAGGTACGAGTTTGGTAATTGGAGGCACTGATGTGTTGTAAGGATTAAACTTGGTGGGTGCAGGGATTAGCAAATACGAGACAACGACGTATGGAATTTAGAAATGTTCACGGATGGTGCAGGTAGTAATCGTAGATGTTACTCAACCAGCAATTCGTAATAACATTTTGAGTTAACGTCCGTGTGTCAGCTTCGAACATTCGATGAAATTTCCATTTCGGAGCCGGTAAAACTGAATCACGGCTTTCTGACAGCGGCGTTGGTTTAGTAACCCAGGCGGTTTATTATACTTTGACACAATCTGAGCTGTCTCTTGTGTTCTTTACAGTATGTTAACTTGTGAATTAGTTAATCGTTAGACAGTGAGGAGGCTGAAGGCTCACCAAGTAAAGGATAATGAAGATCTCTGGTTGCGCGTACGGATGATGCTATTACTGGTGCGGGAAAACCCCTACGAGGAGATTTTAAAAAAAAACATTCAATTAAGAAAGCTTTATTAACTCAAAAGCCGCATTAAGGTGATATATCCGATCTCTGCATAACAATATGAAAATAGAACAACAAGTTCTAAAAATAAGTACTACCCATGGCTCAAATTAATTGACGCAGCCATATACTATGTCTAGTACAAGTCTATTCCTAACATGCGCAATTAATTTGGGCCTGAGAGAGTATTAACACTTATTTGATAAAATTTCATAATAAGAAATGCACACTAAGGTGTTGGAGGACTGATACGAAGACTAAACCTTGGCTGCTCACTCCAACTAGATACTCCCTCCGTTTATAAATATAAGATGTTTTAGGTTTATGAAGCAAATGTATCTAGACAAGTTTTAGTGTGCATATTCGAGTGAACCTACACACTAAAACTTGCCTAGATACATTTGCTTCACAAACCTAAAACATCTTATATTTATAAACGGAGGGAGTACATGCTACCGTAAAGAGCTCTTCTTATAACACTCAGTTTGGCATTGTTAAACTCTGTTGTATCGCAGAGCAGCGGCTGTGACTTGGGCGCAGCATGGTCATAGTCGCGGTGTGAGGTGCCGTGGCGGATACGCCATACGGTAGAGCTCGGTGGTTGACGAAAGAGTCAGGCTACCTTCGACCTTCCTGCTACTTCCTGAGCTTCGCGGCCGAGTCAAAGTCTGAGCGAAATACCTACACGGATTTTGGTTGGTGCCGATGACAGTTTCACCTTCGGGCGTCTACTCCTTTTTGACTATGTTGTTGTGGACCTTGGATCTCGACTGACGCGAGTGGTTCCAAGTTCTCCAGGGTGAAATCTTAAGCTCCATTGGAGCGGAGGAAAGTGACAGATGCGTCACATCCTTAATGAAGGCATCACCTTGGAGTTATTGGCCCTAGCAATGCGATGGGTTCATAGCGGCTCGGCATGTTGGCTCCGTGGTCAGGGGAGGCAGACATCGGGGCGGTGGCCCTGAATGGTGGTGCTATATCGAGGCGGCAGCCTCGATCTCTCATGCAGTGACGGTTCTATGGTGTTGGGTGGCGACCTGGAGCTGTGTGGGCTGCGAGTTAATCGACCTAATTGTTTCATCTTCTGTTAACGTGAAGTTTTATCTGGTTGTTGCGTCAGGCGATGGCCCTGTTTTTGCGCGACATTCATGGTTTGCGAGCGTTCGCCTAGTAGCGGGGGCTATGAAACGGTTGGCTCGTGCAGCGTTGTGCCTTGTTGTGGTTGGTGCCGAGTGGTGTAAGACGGGACAGCATCCTCGGAGCTGGAGGTGTATTTTTGCTGCGTTGGTGGCCTAGTGTCATGGGACGCCAGTCTCCTTGCTTGAGCGGTTCTTCGACCCCTTTTTTTTATAAACAAGGTAATGTATGATTTTTGGACTAGGTTTCCCTTATAAATTGAGTCAACTCTGCGGATATCACTCCGTTCTAGTATCTAAATGAGAAACGGTAATCAAATGCGGTAAGCTAAAGAAACGTGTTGTAGGAAACTTTGTTTATAAGTTGTTGTAAAAGGTAGACAAAAATAGGAAATATTCTTAGACAAACAATTTACAACCGAGAAAAGTTTGTCAGACAAAATGGATTTTCACAGACTCAGTAGTAAATAAGACTCCATCGTGGAAAACACCGGGTGCTTTGACTAAGGGGGGGCACCCCTCAATAGCACTACCGCCATTCGAAATGTAGTATTTTTAAATAGGTAAATTAAAAATTAAAAATATACTATATTTAAAAATGGAGCTAATATCTGTTTTGTGATTGTCGATGTTAGAGATGTTTGTTCGTTACAAGGAGGTCCACTTTATACGTGCTTAGGCTAGCCATAGTGGGTAGTATCATATAGTAATATCATGCATATGATACTACTATATGATACTACCTCTATAATAGATGGTATTATATTGTAGTATTATAATCTAATAATATTTATTGATATGTAGAATCTCAATGCAAAATTGATATACAAGATCTATTTGGTATTATTTCTCTCATAACATGCGCTATGATACGGTATCCACTTATAATACTCTAAACTTCTCTCTCTTCCTTAATTAACTGCCACATAAGTATTTTGGTGGATATAAGTTGCATGATACTTACTATGATACTAGCACTATGGCTAGTCTCACACAGAAAAGAGTAAATAGCACTTGACACTAGGTCTGACATATTTACAGCAGGTCATGTAAATTACATGGTTGGTTTCCCCCAGAAAAAATATATGTGTATAATGAGACGAAATATGTGCATATGTCTTTTGCTGACAAATTCATACATGCCCCGAAAAGCAAGACACACATCGCTTTTCGCACGGCCCACAAATGCTCATATTGTTGTTTAATAAAGACCTTACTATACATTTCGGTCACATACACACACATGCATAGTTTTTTTCCAAATAAAAAAACATATATGTATTCCATGGTTGCATGCTAGCTTGCAACAAGAAAGGACAATACCTGATGACGACGACGAGAACAAGATTGGCCAAAAGATTTCCTTTGCAGCTTGAGGCACAAGACTTCGGGCAGCTCCGCTCTTTCCTTTTGTTTCATTAGCTAGGCTTGGAGAAAGGAAGATAGGTCTGCAGGTGCAAGAGCTTTCGTGTCCAGTGCTGGAGGTTTATGTCGTGTGAGTGCTGCATCGGAAAAAGAAATTAAAGAACCTGAAGAGAAAGAGATGTGTCAAACAAAAGCAATAGTGTTTTCGTGGGTCTCTATTTAGTCGTTTGAAAGTTTATCTTGACTCCATATCTCTTGGATAGCAGTAATCTTGCACGTGTATGCTAACACATATAACTAAGAGATGTATATATCACACAATTTTTATCGAAAAGGAAGGTGATACATTCGGAGGAGAGGAAAAAAACACTCACCTCGCATGTCGCTCTTGGCCGACCACCGGCTCCACTAGTACATATCAGGCCTTCACACACTATTGAATCGGCCCGTCGCACATGGTTGATTAAACCGTCTCTACGTGGGGGTGTGTGATGAAGCTGACTAACACAGACGGTTATTTTAATCGTGTGTGATATGGACCTTTCGCAAACGGCGTTGTTTCGCAATCGTTTGTCAACTTGATGGCCTCCGCACACGGTAGTAATTTTTAGGGGTCACCGTTAGTAGGCTACCGAACACGGTTATTTGTACTTAACCGTCGGGAGTAATATAATTCGCAAACGGTGTTTTGCATTGCTTGCCGTATGTGTTATTGCACACATAGTACCATTGATCAGCATTGCAAGAAAATTCTGATTTTATTGTACATCTCATACACCTCATGTGCTTGTATTTCCACATATTTCATACACAACATGTACTTTGACATACATTGAATTTCTAGAAATATATATGAGCTAGCTAGCTATTGTATATTTCTTGGTTACGTCTTCGTCTCGTGGACAAAGGTGGCAATTATGCACCATATCTTGGTGCAGCTAGCCCTTGTTGAACCTTCACTTCAATCTTCAATCTTGTCATCATCTTTGTGAAATGTGGGCAACACTTTGCAGTGAACCCAAACCTCAGAAAGGTGATGGATGGTCTGAAGCACCACAATTCAATCTTCTCATCCCCTAATCTGGATGCAACACTCAGACTAGGTAAAAATGCACAATAAAATCATTAATTAGAACTAGAACATTGATATTATAGTTGATAAAATAAATGCAAGTTCAAATAATTTGTATTCTTACACAACAGCAATTGAACAAAACTGAGGCTGTCCAGTTCTTATGCAGTGCCACCTATAGAAGAAAGGAAATGGAAGTAATGTAAAATCTCATAGCAAGATCCGAAAGATACCATACCACACCGTGCTAATAGTGCGTACATAGGCAGATCCGACTATATTATAATGGATCCGGCCTTGCTAATAGTGCTTACATAGCAGATCTGCACTATATTGTAATGGATCCGGCCTTGAAAACAATGCTTACATAGCAGATCCGCACTATATTATAATAGATTTGGCCTTGCTAATAGTGCTTACATAGCAGATCCGCACTATATATAAGTACAAATTCATGCTAACAACATATACCTCTGGGGAGGCGTCGCGTACACATGCGTAAGCTGGCAAAGACGAGGCGGCTTGACTGGCATTCTCAGCGGCACTTGGAGCCTATGACCAAGTGGGTGGGCATGAGACCGGCGAGAAGATCCACAGAGACTCAGCTCAATCTGGTGGTTGTCGCCGACGGTGAGACCGGCCGGCCGGAGTCCTGCTGGTCTTGAAGAAGAGTGTGGCAGTTGTGGAATGCAAGTGACCGGACGGGCACCGCTTGTCTCGTACTTATAGATAAGGAGTAAGGTAGGGTTAGGCTTGCTAGGCCCTTATGGGCCTTATTTCATACACGAATATTTCAAAGAAAACAAGTGCAATTTTAAACGACGATCATGTATCGCACACGATCTTTATAACGAGAACTGTGTGTGACACAAATTATCCCATGCGGCTAACTACTAGACAATCGTTTGCTCTTAAGTAAATTCAAAATATATAACTTCATATATAAACATAATTGAACTTATTCAATTATAGCTACATTTAGACAATCTACATGGCTATTATACCCAGCCAATTGAAAGCGCTTCCTAGCAATATCAAATCGTAGGAGAGAATCTAGAACGTCATACTTGCCTTGTTCAAAGCTCAACGGTACATCGACCCATCCTTCTCTTCTGATGGCTGCTATCTCCGGATCATTTTCAGAAAGATCTTAAGATTTATAGTGCATTATTAGTCTACAACACCGTATCAATTTCATGATCAATATGAGCATGGTGGCGTAGGATTTTAGGCAACTAGCCAAGGAAGCGCCACCGTTGCTAGCGCGTACATGAAAAGCGAGAGCCTTGATCGAAATACGAGAAGGCAACCTTGGGACTACACACACGATTAATGTGGCTAACGCATCAGTGATGGAGCAGGAAAAAGGAAATGGTTGGCAAAGATTAAGCATCGCAAAATTAAAGCATATGAAAGCCGGTTGAAAGCCATGTGTGAATTTAACGACGATCTCTAAAGGAAATCTGTGTGCGATATTTCCACACACGATTCTCCGAATTTGGCTGTTTGCGTTATGCGCACGTTGGAGCCTACCCGGGCCTCCCGCACATGGTATGTTTCCCGGCCCATATGCCATACGTGACATCGCACACGGCACATCATTTTCGTTTGCGATGGGGGGCCTTAAAAGCCCCGATCTGTACTAGTGCCCTAACCTACCCACCACTGGTCCTCCCCCGTCTTCCCCCCGTCACCATGGCCAAAAGGTGGCGGTGGCTGACCTCTTTTCATGTGGGTGTCATAGAGCGATATGAGGGTTTCCGTTGCCCATGCACGCCCTTCACCCTAGTCTGTGCAGCACCAGCTAGTGAGCAACAAACCAGGCGGTCCCTTCTCCACAACATTCCTCCTTGCACATATGTGGGATGTGTTGTCTGCTCCGTTACAAGGTGGGCGGCCTGATGCATGTAAAATGCATGCACGATCTTTGCACTTTACCACTTGATATTCCACCTTTTTTGCATTATATATTGGTTATATTCATGCTTTTTGATGATTATTGGGAATAATTCACATGTTCCCTAAATTTGTCGGATTAACTTGGGAAAACCAGAAAACCTCCTTTTCTATGTTTTTGACTTTTAGGGACCCAAACGGAGCCCAAATTGCCTGAAAATTTGAGGGAACATGTTTTTCCACGGAACAAGACTTAGGAGCGAAGGAGATGCAACAGGAGAGCCACGAGGGCCAAACGGGCATGGCCCATGCGGCCAGATTCCTTAGCCGTGTGGGGCCTACCCGTTCCCCCCTTGTTGGTCCGATGTCGTCGATCTTTGTCTCGTTGGATGCGTCTTGACCTAAAACCATCTATAAAAAGGATCCCCCTGCAGGTCGCGAAAAGGAGCACCGCCAAAACACATAAACACGAAACAGAAGCCTGGGAGATCGAAGATTGGAGGGGAAAACTCCGGTGGGGAGCTGCCGGTGTGATCTCCATCCCCTCCAACGACTCTACCTTCATCACCATGATGACGATGGAGTAGTCCATGATACATCTCAAACATATCTATAATTTTTGATGCTCCATGCTTGTTTCTACACCATTTGCTTTGTGTTTTGTTACACTTTATGGCGTTTCTATGCATTTTCTAGAACTAACCTACTAATGAGATGCCACAGTGCCAGTTCCATGTTTCTGCTGTTTTTGTGTTTCAGAAAAGCTACACAGGAAATATTCTCGGAATTGGACGAAACAAAAGCCAAAATTCCTATTTTTCCCGAAGCGTCACAGAGTTCAAAGCAGAGACGGAGGGGAGACAGGAGGCGGCCGCACCACCCCACGGGCCACCCCCTGGCCGCGCCAGGGCCTGGTGTGGGCCCCTGGTCCACTTCCTGACGCCGCCATTTCGCCTATATATTCCTCTCGATGGAAAAACCTAAAAGACCCGATCAATTTTCCTCGAAACATACTGCAAGCCCCCGCTGTCATTGAGGCAAGATCGGGAGGGTCCAGAAGCTCTTCCCGGCACCCTGACGGAGAGGGGAATCACCACCAGAGGCCTTCTTCATCACCATGCGTGCCTCCGGAGTGATGTGTGAGTAGTCTACCTTGGACTATGGGTCCATAGCAGTAGCTAGATGGTTGTTATCTCCTCCATGTGCTTCATGTTTAGATCTTGTGAGCTGCCTATCATGATTAATATCATCGTTGTGTAATTCTACATGTTGTGTTTGTTGGGATCCGATGAATATTGATACTATGTCAAGTTGATTTGCTGAATTATTATCTTTATGTTATCTCTATGTTGTTTATGATCTTGCATGCTCTCCGTTGCTAGTAGATATCTTGGCCGAGTAGATGCTAGTGACTCCAAGAGGGAGTATTTATGCTCGATAGTGGGTTCATGCCTCTAGTAATCTGGGGGAGTGATAGAAACCTCTAAGGTTGTAGATGTGCTGTTGCTACTAGGGAGAAAACAACAATCTTGTGTTCAAGGACATTTGTATTGTTTACATTACACACTTTGCTTAAGGCGATAATCTGTTGCTTGCAACTTAATACCCAATGGTTGCTCGGATGACATCCGGAGGGTGGATTATTAGTCATAGATGCAGTTGGATTACGGTCTATGTATTATGTTGTAATTCCCAAGTGAATCTCATAGTGATCCTCATGACATTTGTACGCTTGCTTTATTCTATCAATTGCCTAACTATAATTTGTTTACCCAGCATGTTATTTATCTTATGGAGAGACACCACTAGTGAACTGTGGACCCCGGTCCATTCTTTTACATTGTTATTACCATTTACCATTTACTTATTTTATTTACATTCTTGCAAACTACTATCTTTGACATTCTTGCAAACTACTATCTTTTACCACTCGATACGCTTAATCCTTTGTTTACAGCAAACCGGTGAGATTGACAACCTCACTATAAGTTGGGACAAAGTACTTGGGTGTGTTGTGTGCAGGTTCCACGTTGCTGCTGGTGTAAAGCTACGCCCTGGACAAGGCACCATACATACATTGTCCAGAGCTGTCACGAAGCTAGCGAGCATCAACCTTCAGAAGTTGGTTCTTTTTCCTACTGGTTCGATAAACCTTGGTTTCATACTGAGGGAAGACTTGCTGATGTGCTCATCATAACCTTCTCTTGGGGTTTCCAACTGGGCGGTCATCTACAAAACTCCTACATCAACACCGCACCATCAGTCCACCTCTGGACTACGGGTTTGTGGCAGTAGCTATATGTATCTCTCTTGTTCTTCATTGTTTTAGCACCATATGAGCTGTATAACATGATTATGGCCATCTTTGTATCACTTTTGTGGTGGATCTTTCTATGAGTAATATATGAGATTGCAATTGTTCTTTAATTTCAGTGTATGAGTAGATGTATATTATGTACCCCGTTCTTATTTACTTGTTTTGATCAAGCATGTTTATGAGAGCGTGTGTGGGGGAACATGTGCATTAGTTGGAGTAATGGGGGTGATTCCGGGGAGGACAGTCCTTTGGAGTCACTTGGGTGTTTACCTTACTTTGTTGCCTCACTAGGGATAAAGAAAATACCATGCTACAGGGTATCTCTAGCATGACCTTGCTGAGTATCCGCGACTTGATCTAGTATGTTCTTATTTTAACTTCATGTCATTGTGATTAATGCTATGCTCTGAGTTTATCTTAATACCGAGGTGACTAGATTAAATTCTCATCTTGGTGGAGTATGAGAGAGATGACTAACCAAAACATCTCTATATAGGACGTGATGCCCATAGAATTCATTTGAATGTGAACTTTGTTGCAATCTTTTATGTTAATTGTATGATCTTTTATCCGCCATATCTTTTATGAGAGAGTGCATTAGTGAACCCATGAACCCCGGTCCACTTTTTATTATAAGAAACAACTTTCCATTCACTTTATCATTGTTTTCATTTTCATTCATAATTAATTTCGAAAATATAAAAAATCCTTTATTGCATTTCACAAACCAAAACACTACAACTATATCTTTTACTGTTTACCATTGCATTGCATATTACTTTAGTTTGCATATTCCCGCGGCAAGAGATTTTCTGGCGCCGTTGCATTTGCATATTTATTTTATATTGCATATTTATTTGTAGTTTTGTATACTTACACACACCTTTTGCTTGACAACCACTTGGTGAGGTTGAGGGCACAAAGCAATTTTATTTTACCTTGCAGGTTGTTAGAAGAAGGACAAGAAGGATCCTTGTACACACAGTTCCCTATGCCCAGCACTCTGCACTTGGAGTCTCAACCTAGCGAAGCCATCACCAGCTCTCACACTGCGTCACCGAGGCTCGGGTCTAAATTTGGATGGAGCATGTGGAGCCTTGTGTGGCTCGGCAGCCTGGGTACTTGATGCATGTAAACTACATATATGTCCTTTATAGTTTATTGTGCTATATTTTATCATAATTGATTCGTATTACTTATAATCATGTTTTAGATTTGATTTCAGGGACTTTACTGAAAGATCCCTTTTATTTGGATTATAACCCTCAAGAGAAGAAAACCCCATTTTTTGTATTTTTCACTATCAGAGACCTTCACAAACTCAAAAGGACATGAGATTTTTACCACGGATTTTTTGGAAATACTAGACCTAGAGCACATGGCACCCACCTGGAGGAGGGCCAAACGGGCATAGGTGGCCTGGATTGATACACTGTCATGCCATCATAGGCCGTTTGGGCCTCCAGGCTCCTATGCCATCAATCTTCATCTTTGTGGACTCGTCTTGACCTAAAACCATCTATTAAAGGATTCTAATCACTATTATAGAGTACAATGTACCATGGAAACATAAACATGAAATAGAGGAGAACCAAAGCTTGGAGGGGAAATGCCACCTACTCACATCTCCAACATCTCCATCAACATCTCCTTCATCTCCATGATCAAGAGGGAGTAGTCCACCCCTAGGCTATGGGCTTATGGGAGTAGGTTGCTCTCTCTCCCCCCCCTCTCTCTCTCTCTCTCTCTCTCTCTCTCTTTGTTCTTCACTAATTAGAACCACACGAGTTGCCTACATGATTGTGACCATATATGTAATACCTTTGGTGGATCTTTGGTTTCCATGAGTTGAGTATTTGAGACTGCAATATTTAGATTATGCTCGATGTATGAGTAGATGCATATTATGTACCCGTTCTTGATTACATCTTCTGATCAAACTAGCATGATAGGGTGCGAGAGGGGGGACGCGTGTATTAGTTGGAGTACCATGGTAGTATGGAATTGGGCAATGATCGAAAATTTGGGTCCTACTATGGACCTACACTAGCCATAGCAAAACTTCCAATATTTTCCTCATAAAAGAGTCTATCACAAAGGCTGCAATCAAAATAGCAAATTTCTCTACTTTCTCCATATTGAAAGGAGCATAATTCATAATATGATAGATCGCAATTACAAGTTCTTTGTTAAACCTTCCTTGAAACTAAAAGTGTCTAGCAAGTTTTTTTATAGCAACAAGTTAGATTATGCAGTTCAAGCAACCTTTCAGCAGTATTGTTTAAGACCTTCAACAAGCCATCTAAATGTCTCTCTTCTTGAGATTCTTAAATAGTGATTTCTCCTATTGTGGAGTCATACATAGAAAACTTAAGTGATACTATTTAGGTTTCTTACTATAATGACAGTGCTCTTGGTTTCCATACCAACTAGTAGCCAGGAGTTACCACAATTTTTCATAAAAAGCCTATGCAATAAAATGCTGCCATGTCTAACTTATCTTGGATTTCAAGCCAAATGACCACGGGGATGACCATCGATGACATAGGTCATGAGAATGTATCCAAAATTTGCACAGAGCTGCATCTTGGCATAGCAAACAATATTACCAAAGGGAGTTTCCAACTTTTGTTACATCAAGGTGATTTTCCTTTTTTTTTCTTGCCAACAATGGATTCAAATGATTTTTGTGAAGTTGCTGCCAAATAGGATATGAAATGTAACCACTCCAAATTCCACATAAATTAGATCATATAGGATGGAAAATTCATGGATCTTTCATTTTCTCAATTTCTAACTAGTTTTTCACATTTAAACGAGTTTCTTCCAATTTCCAAAAGTTGGTCAAATTTGAATGACATGTACATATAGTTTTGTCCTAAAAAATTCCAATTTTTTAAGGTACACAAGTAGGATTCTATGCATTAGCCACCGTCCACCAAGACATTTGAAAAATTCAACCACTGGATATGAATGGTCAAGTCATCAATTTGGACCATGTTTTGAAAACTATAAAAAATAGACCTTTTCAAAGTGTCCATTTATACCAACTAGTAGCCAGGAACTTACGAAACTGAAGTTATGAAAATTTGTCATAAAATCCTTCACAACACTATCATGACTCACTTATCTATCCTTTCAAGACAAATTACCAAGCGGGTGACCAGATCCATGGCATAGTGCATGGCAATGTACCCCAAATTTGCAGAGAGGGGCATCTTGACATGGAAATCAATATTTCCAGAAGGATTTTCCATTACAAAAATATGATTTTCTATTTTTTTAGTGCTGACAATGGGCTTAAATAGTTTTTTGTGAAGCAGCTACAACAAATAAGGTGCAAAATGGAAGCACTCCAAATTTCACAGAAAATAGAGCATATGGGATGGCTATTTTCAAGATATGGCGATATTTCTTCATTTGTAATTACTTTTTTCACATAAACAAGGTTTGGCAGATTTTTCATAAGCAAGTCAAAGAAATGCACTTTGGCTCTGAGGTGTAGATGCACCCATTATCTAAAAAGACATTTTCATATGTCAAAAAAATTCGAAACAAAATTCCACGTGTATATTCAGACTTCCTATGTTCATAAAAAAAGTTGACAAAAATATGTTTTGTGGTTTATGTAAAAAAGACAGTTTCTGATGCTCCAATGGGACTATTTACGAAAATAAATTATTTTTACACAAGCTATAAAAATATTATTTTTCCCAAACTTCGTGTGAACATAGGATGTCCAAAAGAATATGCAAAATTTTATTTTGGATCTTTTTTACATTTCAAAATGTGTTTATTATGCATTTTACATAATAGGTGCATCTACACTTATGAGCGCCAAAACACCACATCTGTTAGATTTGAACTACATGTGTGTTATAGTTTGGTCCTAAAATATGAGAGATGGTCCATGTACCATGCCTTGGGATATGGATTTATCAAAACAAGAGTGCACTCCTCCTCTGCTGCAGCTCCTAATTTTTCGTGAAGAATGCGACCATATTAGGTGATGCAGCAATTCTATTCTTCAAAATGACACTCATTGGGACTTCAAGCGCAGAGTGATGCAGCAAGAGAAGTTTTCCTGACAAGGATAACTCGGGGTAATTATCGAACTCTCAGGGAATCCCGATTTTGGTTCCTTTTCATAACTCTTCAAGCAACCTGCAACAGTAAACAAACAACTTTGCATCCGCAACTAACAGTGGTGGTTGTTAGGCACCAACAACTCGCAAGTTTACAAAACCAAAAGAAAGCAAAATAAGTAACAAGGTTTTTATGATTTTTAGATTTAAGTACTGAAAGTAAAACATCATAAAGTAACTAGAAAACTTGTGATGGCTAAAAGCTAGACTGAGGATCATGTTTTCACTTGATCTCCCTCCCTCATAAAAATGGTGGTAATAAAGCACAAATGACAAGTTAAAAGCATGCAAATACACAAGATGTCATTTATAGGCATAATATGGCATCATGTCCATACATATAATTGATATAAAATCAACTCCCTTATACTCATTTGACAAGGAGTCCACCTCATGTCAAATTTAAGATTTAACAAAGTATTGCATAAAGAACTATAACATGATATTGAAAACACATATACATCTTTGCAATCAAGGCATCCTTTTCTGTCATTGGATGTTAATGCAAGGTAATCATTTCTCCCTAGTTAGACAACTATATAAACGTAAAAACCATAGCAGTTGAGAGATTTTTGTCACTTCCCCAAACCAACTACAATATTGCTCCAACTAATACACACATCCCCAAGGATGCCCTGTGCATACTAGTTTGATCAAGACAAGTACACAAAAATGGGGTAACATATGCGTCTACTCATCCATCAAGAACATAAACATATTTGCATCTCATAAATCATCTCACAAACATAAGATCAACCATAGGGGTAATAAATATGATCACAATCATGATAGGCAGCTCACGTAACTCTAATCTATGAAGCACGAGAGAGAGTTTGATACAAGTTATTTCCACATTCCCATAGTCCACGGGGTGAACTACTCCCTCTTGATCATGTTGTTGAAGGAGATGGTTGCGATGGCATCGAAGGGGTAACCAGGAGCGGCTCTGACAGCGTCTCTCCTCCTATCCTCATAGTTTGTAGATCAGTTTGGTGTATTTTGTGTTTCTTCGCCCCCATCACGAAATCGCCCGAGGGGTCCTTTGTATAGTCGGTTTTAGGTCAAACCAAGTCGGTGGAGTCCAAGATTGCATTGAAGGGATGCACGAGGCCCGAGATGGGCCCCACCACGAGGCCAAGGTTGTGGCCAACGTGGTGGGCCCTCTTTTATGCCTCATTGTGTTCCCGTTAATTTCTTCGTGTCCAATCCTTGTATATCTCGAAAAGATGACATGAAAAAAGATTAGGTCTATTTGACGTCCAGAAGGTCCCTAAAACTCAAAAACATGCAAAAACAAGAAAATCTGCTTTGTAGTGTTAAAACCAAATGAAAGGTTGATGATTTCGAAAATCCTTGGAATCAATGGAAAACATGTATAGGTCCTTATAAAACTATCAAATAACTAAGAATATGATCTAATAAAGTACAAAGATCTAATAAATGGGCAAGTTTCAAGTCAATATCGGATTTTTTTAATAGGCAGTGAATCAAGATGATCACATAAAGATTTGGGAACACTGGACCCCAAGATCAATTATAGCAGGCCATGTGATTTTATATATAGTGACATAAATCCTTGGTTCCCATACATCCCCAAGCTTAGGTGGGACCATGGACTCCTTATGATACTTTTCAAGCTTTTCTTAGATAACATGATTAGTAATAAAAGAACCAACACCTGCTTGGTTAGAATCAACATGAGGATCACAAGAATGATTTTGCAATATAGAGATAATTTCATCAAGAGTGCAGTTTTCAAGAGAGGTTAAGGGTATATCATCTAGGATCTTAATTTCCTCTAGTTTCCTACTCTCTTCCTCTTTCTTCTCCTTCTCTATTTTCTTAAGTGGCTTTTTCTTAGTTTTCATCTTTGAAGCTCTTGCCAACTTACATAGATCACAAACATGATTTGATCATCCTAAATAGATTCATCATACTCAAGCTGCTTTCAAAAAGATCAAGTTTATCCATCGTAACATTAACATTATTTTCTACAACTCCAAGTTTTTCAATAGCAAAGTCTTCCAAGAATTCCACATTTTTCCTATTAGGGAGCTTACTACACCTATCTACTTTCTAATGAAAAATCTCCATAGTGGTTTTTAAGTATTTTAGAATCCTTTTCCTCATAGTAAGTACCAAAGAGATTAACCATAACTTGAGAAGCTTCACTAGGAGGTAAAAGTTTGAAACTACCCCTAGCAGCAAAATCTAAAGCATGATTCCCCAGCCTTTGCAACCGAATTTTTTTTTAAGAAGTCTAGCTTCACTACAAGGATTACTTTCAGCAGTGTGCACAATTTTGATCCTATACCAAGCATCTTTCAGAGAATCCACCTCAATTTGTTCAAAAGTTGAAGTATCAATAATAGGGAAATAAAAAACCTAGTATTTAGGAACAAAAACATTTTTTTTGCCTTACTACCCTTTTCCATGATGACAAGAAAAAAGAACTGCAAGAAACACTATTGCAATGTCTAAAGTGAAAGAAAAGCTCACAAGGGTGAAGACATCCTATGGCTTCTTTGGCAATGGAGCTAGAAAATGTTCTTGATGGTAGCAACTCTATTCTTAAAAATGCCACTCGTTGGGACTCCAAGAGCAGAGTAATGCAGCAAGAGAAGTTTTCCCCACAGGGGCGACTCTGAGTAATTATCAAACTCTCATGGAAGCCTGAGTTTGGTTCCTTTTCCTAATCTTCAAGTAACCTGCAGTAGTAAATAGATATCTTTGCTTCCCCAACTAACTGTGGTGGTTGTCAGGCACCAATAGCTCGCAAGTTTACAAAACCAAAACAACGAAAAGTAAGTAACAAGTTTTTTGTGATTTTTAGGTTTAAGTACTGAAAGTAAAACAAATAAAAGTAACTAGAGAACTTCTTATGGCTAAAAGCTGGATTGAGGATCATAGTTTCGGTTGATCTCCTTCTTTCATAGACATGGCAGTAATAAAGCAAAAAACAACAAGTTAAGAGCATGCAAACACACAAGATGTCATGTATAAGCATAAATATGGGCATCACGTCCAAACATAGAATTGATATAAATCAACTCCCTGCTAAGACTCCTTTGACAAGGGAGTCCACCTCATGTCAAATTTAAGACTTAAGAGAGTATTGCATAAAGTACTATAACATGATGTTGAAAACAAATATACATCCTTGCAAGCAAGACATCCTTTCTGTCAGTGGATGTTTATGCAATGTAAACCTTTCTCCCTAGTGAGGCAACCATAGAAAGGTAAGAATCATAACAGTTCAAAGATTTTTGTCACTTTCCCAAACGAACTACAGGATTTCTCCAGCTAATGCACACATCGCCCACACATGCCCTATGCATACCAGTTTGATCAAGACAAGCAAAAAAGAATGGGGTAACATATACATATACTCATACATCAAGAACATAAACATCTTTGTATCTCATAAATCATCTCACAAACATAAGATCCACCATAGGGGTAATACAAATATGGTCACAATCATGATAGACAACTCATGTGACTCTAATCTATGAAGTATGAGAGAGAGAGAGTGAGTTTGATACATGTTACTTCAACAATCCCATACTCCAGGGAGTGAATTACTCCCTCTTCATCATGCTGCTAAAGGAAATGGTGTCCCTGGAGTCGAAGTGGCAATCAGGAGCGGCTCCGGCAGCATCTCCCCTCCTATATATACTCACAGTTTGTAGATCCATTTGGTGTATTTCGTGTTTCTTTGCCTCCCCATTGCAAAATCGCCTGAGGAGTTCTTTTTATAGTCAATTTTAGTTCAAACCAAGTCGGTGGAGACTAAGATTGCGTTGAAAGGATGCACAAGGCCCGAGATGGGCCACATCATGTAGCTAGGGTGGTGGCCTGCATGGTGGGCCCTCTTTTATGCCTCGTCGCGTTCCCCATTGACTTATTCTTTTCTAGTTCTTGTATTTCCCCAAAAAAAGATGTGGCAAAAGATTAGGTCCGTTTGATGTCTGGAAGGTCTGTGAAGGTCAAAAACATGCAAAAGTAAGAAATCTGCTTTGCGGTGTTAAAACAAAATGAAAGGGGATCGTTTAGAAAATCGTCGGAATCAACGGAAAATGTGTCCATGTCCTTATAAAACTATCGATTAACTAATAATATGATCTAATAAACTACAAAGATCATGAATGTGTTTTACATGCATCAGTAGGCTTATTGTTGCATGCTTAATGTCCATAGTACTTTGATTTGTTCTTACAATTTGTGACTTATTGTTGAACATCTTTGTAGTGAACAAGAAGTACCACTTTATATCTTGTTTGCTTGTCGCTGATCATTGAAGTTTGAATCATTGATATTATGTACTATTACTTGTTATATTCAATCAAGAAATAAACTCCAAAGCTCATGTTTAGTTTTATCACCTTCATACTCGAGGACGAGCATGGGTTAAGCTCAGGGATGTTGATGTATGTAAAATGCATACATAACTTGGTAGTTTATTGCCACATATTCCAACATATATAGATGTTATATTCATGTTTTGCATTGATTTATGGGGATTTCCCATCAACCCCCTTTATGTGGTTTATAACTCTACAGAATAGGAAACTCCTATTTTTGTATTTTTAAGTTTGAGTGACCTTCCGGAACTCAAATGGAGCTAGGATTTCTCTGCCGTTATTATTTTTCTCGGGGAAAGAGCCAGAGAAGAAGAAGCAGACGAGTGGGCCAACGAGGCCCAAACAAGCACAGGTCATGCGGACCCTAGTTTAGGCCGTGCCACCCTAGCTTGTTTGCACCTCATGCCCCCAATGTTGTCCGTCTTGATCTCATATTGATTAGCTTGACCTAAAACCCCCTACAAAAAGACTCCCTGAGGCGTTCTCATGAGGAGGCGACAAAGAAACACGAAATGACGAAATAGAGGCTAAACTTGCGAAGATTGAAGGGGGAAACGTTGTCGGAGCCATCCTCGGTCGCTTCTTTAACCTCTCTGACATCACCAACACTGCCACCATGATGAAGAGGGAGTAGTTTGTGGCAGTACTATGGGTTTGTGGCAGTTGATACGTCTCAAATGTATCTATAATTTTTGATGCTCCATGCTTGTTTTTACACCATTTGCCTATTGTTTCGTTACACTTAGTGGCATTTTTATACATTTTCCGGAACTAACCTATTAACGAAGTGCCACAGTGCCAGTTTCCTGTTTTCTGCTGTTTTTGTGTTTCAGAAGTGATACACAGGAAATATTCTCGGAATTGGACGAAACAAGTTCCTGAAGTCATATTTCACGGGGAAGCTTCCAGACATCCGAAGACCTGACGGAGTGGGGCCACGTGGGCCCCAGACACAGGGGCGGCGCGGCCACCCCCCTGGCCACGCCAGCCCTGTGTGAGGGGGCGTGGTCCCCCCTCTGACATCGTTCCTTCGCCTATATATACTACCTGACGAGAAAAACCTAAAGCCCCGATCAGTTTTCCAGAATACATCGCGATCCGCCGCCGCCGTCGACCCGAAGATCGGGAGGGTCCAGAAGCTCTTCCCGGCACCCTGCCGGAGAGGGGAATCGCCACCGGAGGTCTTCTTCATCGCCATGCTTGCCTCCGGAGCGATGAGTGAGTAGTCTACCTTGGACTATGGGTCCATAGCAGTAGCTAGATGGTTGTCTTCTCCACCATGTGCTTCATGTTTAGATCTCATGAGCTGCCTTACATGATTGAGATCACCGTTATGTAATTCTATGATGTTGGTTTGTTGGGATCCGATGAATATTGGTGTTTATGATTAAGTTGCTGTACTGAATTATATCTTTTGTTATCTCTATGTTGTTTATGATCTTGCATGCTCTCCATTGTTAGTAGCTATCTTGGCCGAGTAGTCGCTAGTGACTCCAAGAGGGGGTATTTATGCTCGATAGTGGGTTCATGTCTCTATTTCACCTGGGGGAGTGACAGAAACCTCTAAGGTGGTAGATGTGCTGTTGCTACTAGGGAGAAAACAACATTCATATGCTCAAGGGCGTATGCTTTGTTTACATTACACACTTTGCTTAATGCAATTATCTGTTGTTCGCAACTTAATACTTCTAGGGTGTTCGGATGATATCCCTGGGGGTGGATTATTAGTCATAGATGCAGTTGGATGGCGGTCTATGTATTTTGTTGTAATGCCCAGAGTGAATCTCATAGTGATCTTCTTGACATATCACGTTATCTTTATTCTATCAATTGCCCAACTGTAATTTGTTTACCCAGCATGTTATTTTATCTATGGAGAGACACCACTAGTGAACTGTGGACCCCGGTCCTATTTTAATCATATTGCAATCACCTGTTTACTTTTCCCGCACTGTTTACTTTACTCGCATATTACTACTGTTTTCCACTCGATACACTCATAACCTTTGTTTCAAGCAAACCGGTGAGATTGACAACCTCATCGCAAGTTGGGGACAAAGTATTTGTTTGTGTGTGTGCAGGTTCCACAAACACCTTCAGTCGTCATCGTCTCTCTTCTCCTGATCGATAAACCTTGGTTTCTTAACTGAGGGAAAACTAGCCGCTACACTCATCATACCTTCCTCTTGGGGTTCCCAACGGGCTGGTCATCACCACGCACAAGGACTTACTGCTCCCACGTCAACTAAACGCCACAGTCTTTTCTGGCGCCATCACACAAGTAGCAGCTTCTTTTCTGGCGCCGTTGCCGGGGAAGAGAGAAGACTTCTGCGAGGGGAGTTCTTCGCACACACATTCTTTACTTTGTTATTTGTTTTGCTTTACTTTATTTATTTTACCTGCACTGCTTTTTATATCAAAAACCCAAAAAAAAATTAGAATCCTTGGTAGTTATTATTTCTTTACTTTAGTTTATCATGTTGTTCCCTGAGTTCGTTCTGGAGGACCTCTCTGTAGGGAGTGGTTCGATTATTGGCAACAGTAACATTGAGGAGTTCTTTAATCACATTAGTATGCACGATGAAGATGAGGAAAAGTCTTGGGTTGAGCTTGCTCCTAGTATTGAAGTTGCTTCTATTTATTTAATTGACATGTTGGAAACTAGGTTTGCTAGTCTTAATCCTTTTATGCAATACATGTTCCTTAAGCTTCATGAAATTGAGGATCCCGAAAAGAAGGCTTTTATCTTGGAAACTTTGCGCCTAGAATTTAAGGATGTCGTTGTTGAAGCTAGGAAGGTCCTTAAACGTTTTAATAAACTCGGTTCACCTATAAAGGTTATTGATACTAATGACGGGGCCGAGATACCTATACCTTGCAAGCTTTTGGGATTGAATGATGCTTTCGAAAACAATTTTGCCTGGATTTGTCCTGAAAATCTTTTTGATGAGAATAGTGTACCAAAGCATGATCACAAAGGATCTTCAAAAACTTATGTGGATGAAATACAATGCCTTATTGACAAGACCTCTTCTGTTGATCTTAATGCTTCTTCTGATGTTACTTGATTCGCACTTTTCTACGCCTAGCTCAAAGGCGTTAAAGAAAAGCACTCTTGGGAGATAACCCATTGTTTACTTTTCAGTACTTTTTCTTTTATTTGAGTCTTGGAAGTCATTACTACTGTAATGACCGCTCCTTATCTTGTTTATTTCGTTTTTGTGCCAAGAGAAGCCTCTAATTTGAGTGAGGTAAAGATTTGGGGTTATTGCTGTCCTGAAACTGTTTTCGGTGCTGCACCGTAAAAATTCGTGAAAATTCTCTGTTTATCTTTTGGACCTGCGATTTCTTGTGCATATGCCCCAGGCTATATCCAAACTTTTCTTAGTTGAACACTTTTTGATTTGAGCAACAGAAAATCCCTCAAAAATTCGTCCTTTGTCAGCTGTCCAGTTTTGACAGATTTCTGCCAATATTTGTTTTTGCCACTTTATCGCTTTCTTTTGAGTTCTTTTTGATCATGGAACTCTTGTGGAAGTTGCTACAGTAGTATATACTTTATATGTGGTGGTTTTGGGTTGAAACCTGAAGCTAAAAGAGGTTGAATATATTTTATGCTTACACTAATGTTGCTAATAGAATTGTGTTTAGTTTTGTATGAAGGAAGTTTTCAAGTGTAGGGATTGGAGAATGATGAGATGAGTTGAAGAATGGACAAAAGCTCAAGCTTGGGGATGCCCATGCATCACCCCAAGAAATATCCAAGAAGTACAAGCGTCAAAGCTTGGGGATGCCCCCGAGGCACCCCTTCTTCATCGGCAAAAATCAGGTCACCTTTCAAAACACTATATTTTTATTGCTTCATGCACTATGTGTTTTTCTTGGAGCGTCAGTTGTTTTAGTTTTCTTAGTTGGTTTAGTTTGTTTGTTTGCTGCAATAAATGGTTGGACCCCAACAAATTCCCCTTTGGAGGAGATGTACTTGTTTTCATTTGCAAAGAACGCTCTAGTTTTCACTCTTATTAAAAATCGAGCGTTCTACTTTTTCTGCTACTGCTTTTGGTTTTCGTTTTCGCCTTGATTTGCATTCAGATCTTGTCATATCTTTTCATCAAGGTGTATTTTTGCCTCTGGTCTTCATTGGTTTTCATCAAAAGAGGTGTTTATAAAAATTTCAAATGGTGTTGGAAAAGAGAAAAAGCTTTGTGCAAAATAGTGGTACAAGAAGGAGCTTGTGTAGACTGCGGCTTAGGCTTTTTCATGTCATGCTTGATGTCTTTTTGATAGTATGCTTAGTGGTTTTGCTGTAGCATGACTTGTCTCAAATAACTGAGATTGCTTAATGAGCCTTTGAAAAATCATGCGTTGTTTTTATTGTATGGAAGCATTATTTTGGTTTTCTCCTTGATGCTTTATTTGGGTTGACTTGGCGCATGCTCACACATGTTAGACTCTTACAAAGTCGCCAATAGCCTTCATGATCATTTAGTTTTTGACTTTTGATGCCATCGTATGCTTCTTTTAATGTCGCTTTGTCGCTTTGCATGATTATGGCCATTACTGCTCTCTTAGTTGGTCGCTCCCAGTCTTTTGCTAGCCCTCGCCTTGTACTGAGTATGAGCTCTACTCGTGCATCCAACTCCTAAAAGCCAAAGTTTTCCAAAGTGTCCACCATACATACCTACTAGCAATTTGCTATTCCAAGTAAATTTGACTTGCTTTTATATTCTCTTCAAATTAAACTCTTACCAGTGTTATGTGAAATTCGGTCAGTAAAGCTCTCACGAACCGGAAGGCACATTTTACTTTTTCCTGTTCTTAAAAATTTGACATTGTGGTCTTTTATGCTGAGTTGTTATGCTTGCAAGTTGTAAGTTGGATTCTAGCCCAGCCATGCTGTCATGGGGCAAGCTTTCAACATTGCACTTCTTTTTGAGTTGATATCGTGATCTTTTGTTTATGGATGCCCGCTGTGTGAAATGAATTGGGAATCTTGTGAGGATCATGGAGTTTTTATATGTGTTAGGGAAACGCCGGGCCGCCAATCTAAGCCATGCATAATTCATGGTGGAAATTTGCAGCATACCCATGGTGAACATTCGACGACGCATCTCACAATAAAAAGCTAAACAATATAGCAAATAAAAGAGATGTCGAGGTGTTCATTGTCTGCTTGTCCTGTCATTTTGGTGTGGGCTTGTTCCATGTCATCGGGCACGGAGGTACCCCATTGGCGGTTCTCAATGATATGCATATACTTACAATGACAAGAGCCTTGCTTGGGACTCTAAGTAAATTAGCATGGTTTGGGTACTCGTATTCACGGGACACGAGGTTTTCAACTTATGATTTGTCAAGCATATGCATCATAATTGTTCTCGCATTAACTTTAACCATTCAAGATGCTTATGATGGGGGCAATGAGAGCTCAAAGCCGGTAAGTACCATAATTTTTGAAGGTTATAAAACTTGCAATCACTGCTTCCCTCTGCGAAGGGCCTTTCTTTTACTTTTATGTTGAGTCACCACCTTCTTTCTTTATGCACCATTAAGAGAGCATAGTTGTCATTCTTAGTGTGATATGCATTGTCCCAAAGTTCATTGATTGACTCATATTGTTGGTTTCACTTGTTCTTAAATTATTTGTATCTAGTCGCCCTCTTAAACTTTGAGGTGACCTATGCATTTATGTTTTGCTCTCTTTGAAGGACAAGCTGAAAACCATTTGTATGTTTTTCCTTATGATTTGAACACACGTTTGACTTTCATTGTTTCATTATCATGATCTTTTGTTTGTGTTCATTTACATGTTTACAACATGGTTGCTAAGTTCTTATTGTCATGATTATATCTTCATGCCCATGTTTTAAGTTCTATTGATCCCAGCTCACCAATGCTTACATATATGATCAAGATTGTGTAGGTGCATGTCACCTCAAAAATTATTCTTTGTTATCACTTACCTACTCGAGGACGAGCAGGAGTTAAGCTTGGGGATGCTTGATACATCTCAAACGTATCTATAATTTTTGATGCTCCATGCTTGTTTTTACACCATTTGCCTATTGTTTCGTTACACTTAGTGGCATTTTTATATATTTTCCGGAACTAACCTATTAACGAAGTGCCACAGTGCCAGTTTCCTGTTTTTTGCTGTTTTTGTGTTTCAGAAGTGATACACAGGAAATATTCTCGGAATTGGACGAAACAAGTTCCTGAAGTCATATTTCACGGGGAAGCTTCCAGACATCCGAAGACCTGACGGAGTGGGGCCACGTGGGCCCCAGACACAGGGGCGGCGCGGCCACCCCCTGGCCGCGCCAGCCCTGTGTGAGGGGGCGTGGTCCCCCCTCTGACATTGTTCCTTCGCCTATATATACCCCCTGACGAGAAAAACCTAAAGCCCCGATCAGTTTTCCAGAATACATCGCGATCCGCCGCCGCCGTCGACCCGAAGATCGAGAGGGTCCAGAAGCTCTTCCCGGCACCCTGCCGGAGAGGGGAATCGCCACCGGAGGTCTTCTTCATCGCCATGCTTGCCTCCGGAGCGATGAGTGAGTAGTCTACCTTGGACTATGGGTCCATAGCAGTAGCTAGATGGTTGTCTTCTCCACCATGTGCTTCATGTTTAGATCTCATGAGCTGCCTTACATGATTGAGATCACCGTTATGTAATTCTATGATGTTGGTTTGTTGGGATCCGATGAATATTGGTGTTTATGATTAAGTTGCTGTACTGAATTATATCTTTTGTTATCTCTATGTTGTTTATGATCTTGCATGCTCTCCGTTGTTAGTAGCTATCTTGGCCGAGTAGTCGCTAGTGACTCCAAGAGGGGGTATTTATGCTCGATAGTGGGTTCATGTCTCTATTTCACCTGGGGGAGTGACAGAAACCTCTAAGGTGGTAGATGTGCTGTTGCTACTAGGGAGAAAACAACATTCATATGCTCAAGGGCATATGCTTTGTTTACATTACACATTTTGCTTAATGCAATTATCTGTTGTTCGCAACTTAATACTTCTAGGGTGTTCGGATGATATCCCCGGGGTGGATTATTAGTCATAGATGCAGTTGGATGGCGGTCTATGTATTTTGTTGTAATGCCCAGAGTGAATCTCATAGTGATCTTCTTGACATATCACGTTATCTTTATTCTATCAATTGCCCAACTGTAATTTGTTTACCCAGCATGTTATTTTATCTATGGAGAGACACCACTAGTGAACTGTGGACCCCGGTCCTATTTTAATCATATTGCAATCACCTATTTACTTTTCCCGCACTGTTTACTTTACTCGCATATTACTACTGTTTTCCACTCGATACACTCATAACCTTTGTTTCAAGCAAACCGGTGAGATTGACAACCTCATCGCAAGTTGGGGACAAAGTATTTGTTTGTGTGTGTGCAGGTTCCACAAACACCTTCAGTCGTCATCGTCTCTCTTCTCCTGATCGATAAACCTTGGTTTCTTAACTGAGGGAAAACTAGCCGCTACACTCATCATACCTTCCTCTTGGGGTTCCCAACGGGCTGGTCATCACCACGCACAAGGACTTACTGCTCCCACGTCAACTAAACGCCACAGTCTTTTCTGGCGCCATCACACAAGTAGCAGCAGTAGCTTGATCTCGCTCTTGTGCTATGATGTTCAGATGCCATATGAGCTGCCTAACATGATTATGACGATATTACGTAATTCCTAAGTGGTGGATCCTTAGTTTTATTGGATGATTTGTGAGATATGAACCTTTATTATGTTCTTGATGTATGAATAGATGCATATTATTACCCTGTTCTTTACTACTTGTTATGATCAAACATGTATGCGAAATCATGTGTGGGGGATGGTGTGTATTAGATGGAGTAACATGGTAGTAGTAGTGAATTGTGATAGCAACTTCATATCTACTATGCTTTTTTTACGAATTCCTTTGTAACCTCTCTTGGGAGAAAAAAAAATGAATGTGCTATAATTCTTATTGACAGCTAAGAATCCTTTCTTATATTCATTGACACTTATCCATTGTAACATGTTTTATGCATGGTTGCACATCTATTGTTCAACATCATGTCAAAGTAATTAAGGCTATACTCTGTAAATTATTAATTCAAGATTGCATGGAGTTTATCCATTTTCAGTGGAGTATAAGTAAGATGTGTAGTATCATCTTTATGTTAGGAAGTGATGCCCATATGAATGCTTATCAAGACACATAATAAAATCTCATCAATATTGAGTCATCTATCTTGTTCTTAATGCCACCACAACTTTATGAGAGAGAGTAGACAAGTGAACTCATGAACCCCGGTCCATTTTAAACCATAAGAAACACCTTTAATTGCTTTTACTTGCTTTACATTTTCTGCATCAATTAAATCCGAAAATAACAAAAACATATTTACTTTCTACAACTACAAACAAAACCCAAAAACACCTTTACCTTTTGCATTAGTTTACATTTTAGCTTTAGTTTGCCTTCTTGCATTTTACTTTTAGTTATTTATTTTATTTTGTTTTACTAATACCGAAGCCTTGTGCTTGACAACCACACGATGGAGTTGGGGGCTCAAGGCAAAGAACTTGTTTTGCAGGTTGCTTGACAAGGCGTGAAGAAACTTGCCAACTGTTCCCCGAGAGTTCAATATTAAACCTCGAGTCACCCTTGTGGGAAAAATTCTCTTGCTACATCGGTCTGCACTTGGAGTCCCAACTAATTGGCACACTTGCTCAGTGTCATCATTATCTTATTGCATCTAGCAGAATATCCAGTGCAAATGATTTAAGATGCCTAAAGCTATAATGGAAAATTTATGCTAAATTGTTGCAGAACATAATCCACCTTGCTTAAGTTACCAAACTTGGTTCTAGCCCATAGTTTGGTGCAATGTGGTATTCTTTCACCTTTGGCTATGTATACATGTTTGTCATGTAAGTAACATGCTTCCTTGGTGTTAAAAAATAAAAATCAAACAAAATGAAGTAGATCAAACCAAACACATGAGATGCAAAGTTTTAACATGAAAACCCTACCAGTGAGAAAGTTAAAAATCAAGGCGCCAGCCAACTGATCATCACAATATTAGGAGAGGTCACAAATGAGGGGGGTTTACAATGATGTGATGTTCCCACATGGCGGCTTATAAGAGGTATCCATAGTACTGGTGACTGATGTCTCATAGGACCCGTTGGGAAACCCCAAGAGGAAGGTATGATGAGTACAGCAGTAAGTTTTCCCTCAGTATGAAACCAAAGTTTAATCGACCAGTAGGAGATAGAAACCAATTCTAAAGGTTGTTGCTAGCTGACTTTGGCAAGGGGCCAGAAAATAGTCTGGTGCGTGGTTGACGTGGGAGCCTCAGCGCCAGCAGCAACATGGAACCTGCACACAACACAACCAAGCTACTTTGCCCCAACTTACAGTGAGGTTGTCAATCTCACTGGTTTGCTGAAAACAAAGGATTAGATGTATAGTGTGGAAAGAGATGTTTGTTTGCGATGAGTAAAATAATGCTTGCGGAAAGTAAACAGTGCTTGTAGTAGATGTAATATAAATGTAGAAGAATGGACCGGGGTCCACAGTTCACTAGAGGTGTCTCTCCATAAAGATAAATAACATGCTGGGTAAACAAATTACAGTTGGGCAATTGACAAAATAAAGAATGCATAACAATAAATGTACATGTCATGAAGATCACTATGAGATTCATTTGGGCATTACAACATAATACATAGACCATAATCCAACTGCATCTATGACTAATAATCCACCTGCAGGATATCATTTGAACAACCCTTGGCTATTAAGTTGCAAGCAACAGATTATCGCCTTAAGCAAAGTGTGTAATGTAAACAATACAATTATCCTTGAACAAAAGATTGTTGTTTTCTCCCTAGTAGCAACAGCACATCTACAACCTTAGAAGTTATTGTCACTCTCCCGGATTACTAGAGGCATGAACCCAATATCGAGCATAAATACTCCCTCTTGGAGTCACTAGCATCTACTTGGCCAAAGTATCTACTAACAACGGAGAGCATGCAAGATCACAAATTACATAGACATGATAAATCAACTTGACATAGTACTCAATATTCATCGTATCCCAACAAACACAACATGTAGAATTACATAAAGATGATCTTGATCATGATAGGCAGCTCACAAGATCTGGACATGAGGCGCATGGAGGAGAAGACAACCATCTAGCTACTGCAATGGACCCATGGTACAGGGGTGGAATACTCACGCATCACGCCGGAGGTAGGCATGGCGATGAAGAAGGCCTCCGGTGATGATTCCCCTCTCTGGCAGGGTGCTGGGAAGAGCTTCTGGACCCTCCCGATCTCGGGTCAATGATGGCGGCGGCTTACAGTACTTTTCGTGGATGATGGCTCTCTCCTAGGGTTTTTCCCAATGAACTGAATTTATAGGCGGAGGGGCGATGTTAGAGGGCGGCCGAGGGGCCCACACCAGGTCTGGCGCAGCCAGGGGTGGGGCCGCGCCACCCTATGGTGTGGCCGCCTCCTGGCCCTCCTCCGTCTCTCCTTTGGACTCCGTCTTCGTGTCAGGTAAATAGGAACTTTGGCTTTCATTTCGTCCAATTCCGAGAATATTTCCTGTATAACTTTTCTGAAATACAAAAACAGCAGAAAACAGGAACTGGCACTGTGGCATCTTGTTAATAGGTTAGTTCCAGAAAATGCATAAAAACGCCATGAAGTGTAAACAAAACATAAAGCAATTGGTGTAAAACAAGCATGGAGCATCAAAAATTATAGATACGTTTGCAACGTATCAAGCATCCCCAAGCTTAACTCTTACTCATCCTCGAGTACGTAAGTGATAACAAAAAATTATTGAGGTGACATGCAGCCAACACAATCTTTGATCAAGTCAATGTAAAGCATTGCAAGATGGGATCAAAGTACTCTAAACATGGGCATAAAAGATATAATTCTAACCATAGAACTTAGCAACCATGTTACAACATTAAAAGTAACACAAACAAAATATCATTGATAATAATGCATCAAAAGTTATTTGTTTGTTTTGAGCATAGAGAAAACATAGGAAAGTGGTATTCAACTTGTCCCTCATGGAATAGCAAAACATAAATGCATAGGACACCTTCAAAGTTCAAAGGGTGACTAGATACAAATAATTTGAGAACAAGCAATACCATAATCATGAATCAATCAATAATAAATTTTGGGACTATGCATACTCAGAATGACAACTATGATCTCTTAATCGGTGCATAAAGATAGAAGATGAAGACTCAACATAAAAGTAAAAAGAAAGGCCCTTCACAGAGGGAAGTAGTGATTGCAAGTTTTATAAACCTTCCAAAAATTATGGTACCTATTAGCTTTGAGCTCTCATTGCCCCTATCATTGGCATCTCGAGTGGTTAAGGTTAATGTGAGAACAAGTACGAGTTTTATGCTTGACAAACCATAAGTTGAAAATCTCATGTCCCGTGAATCCGAGTACCCAAACCATGATATTCGACTTAGGTCCCAAGCAAGTTCTTGTCATTATAAACATACATGTATCATCGAGAACGCCAACGGGGTACCTCCTACCCAATGATATGCAAGCTTTCCATATCAAAATGATAAGACAAACAGACAATGAACACCTCGACATCTCTTTTATTTACCATTGGGTATAGCTTTTTGTTTTGAGATGCGTCGTCGAATGTCTACTATGGTTATGCTGTAAATTTCTACCATGAATGATGCATGGTTTAGATTAGCGGCCCGGGCGTTTCTCTAACACATATACAAACTCCATGAGTTCACAAGCTTCCAACTTATTTCACATCGCTAGGCATCCATAAACAAAAGATCATGATATCAACTAAATAGGAATAAGTGCAATGTTGTGATATTATAAGTCAAAAACAAAATGATCATAGAGGCTTAAGGCGACTGGTTTATAGTCATAACATGGTGTGAGCATGCGCCAAGTCAACCCAAATAAAGCATCATAGGAGAATACCACAATATTATGCTTCTATATGATACAAACAACGCATGATTCTTTCAAAGGCACATTAAGCACTCTCAGTCATTTTAGACAGGTCATGCTACAACAATAACTACTAAGCATATAATCAAAATAATATCTAGCATGACATGCTAAAGTCTAAGCCATAGTCTAAACAAGCTCCCTTTTGCATCACTATAAGCATGAAACATTTTACTCTTTTCCAACACCAATCAAACTATTTGAAACAACTCTCAAAGATAAAAATCAACAAAGACCAGAGGTATAAACACACCTAACTACAAAGAACTAACAAGTTCTAAACAAAAATAAACATGAAAAACAAAAGTTAAATGCAGTACTAGCAAAAGAGAACACTCGTAGAACGATAAGAGTGAAAACTAGAGTGTTCTAGGCAATGAAAACGGAGTGTGTCTTCTCCAAAAGAAATATGTTGGGGTCCAACCATTTATTATAGAAAACAAAACAATAGAAAACTAAAAGAAAAAATAAAGATGCTCTAAGAAAAACACATAGCATATGAAGCAATAAAAATATAGTGTCTTGAAAGATGACCTGATATTTTTGTTGATGAAGAAGGGGGTGCCTTGGACATCCCCAAGCTTTGACATTTGTACTTATTGGATATTTCTTGGGGTGACATGGGCATCCCCAAGCTTGAGCTTTTGTCCATTCTTCATTTCATCTCATCATTCTCCTTTCCCTATACTTGAAGACTTCCTTCATACAAAACTTCACACAATTCTTATTTGCAACATTAGTTTATGCAAGATAGTAGATCCATTTTTGGTTCAGTTTTAACTCAAGTACAACGTCTATTAAAACATTAGCAACTGTAGAAACTTCTCTCAAAAGTTCTGTGATCAAAAGAACTCAAAAAGAAAGAGATCAAGAGGCAAATGCAAAGAGTGGCAGAAATCTATCAAAACAGAACAGCAGGTAAAGATCGATTTTTTCCAAAACTTTTATGTTCCTCAAATCGAAAAGTGCAAAACTAACGAAAGTAAGATAATAACCTGGGGCATGTTGATGCTTAAGGTGAATGTGGCAACAGACAGTCCTTGTGCGTGGTGAATGACCAGCCCGTTGGGAACCCCAAGAGGAAGGTATGATGAGTGCAGCGGCTAGTTTTCCCTCAGTTAAGAAACCAAGGTTTATCGATCAGGAGAAGAGAGACGATGACGATTGAAGGTGTTTGTGGAACCTGCACACACACAAACAAATACTTTGTCCCCAACTTGCGATGAGGTTATCAATCTCACCGGTTTGCTTGAAACAAAGGTTATGAGTGTATCGAGTGGAAAACAGTAGTAATATGCTAGTAAAATAAACAGTGCGGGAAAAGTAAACAGGTGATTGCAATATGATTAAAATAGGACCGGGGTCCACAGTTCACTAGTGGTGTCTCTCCATAGATAAATAACATGCTGGGTAAACAAATTACAGTTGGGCAATTGATAGAATAAAGATAACGTGATATGTCAAGAAGATCACTATGAGATTTACTCTGGGCATTACAACAAAATACATAGACCGCCATCCAACTGCATCTATGACTAATAATCCACCCTCGGGGATATCATCCGAACACCCCAAAAGTATTAAGTTGCGAACAACAGATAATTGCATTAAGCAAAGTGTGTAATGTAAACAAAGCATATGCCCTTGAGCATATGAATGTTGTTTTCTCCCTAGTAGCAACAGCACATCTACCACCTTAGAGGTTTCTGTCACTCCCCAGGTGAAATAGAGGCATGAACCCACTATCGAGCATAAATACCCCCTCTTGGAGTCACTAGCAACTACTCGGCCAAGATAGCTACTAACAACGGAGAGCATGCAAGATCATAAAAAACATAGAGATAACAAAAGATATAATTCAGTACAGCAACTTAATCATAAACACCAATATTCATCGGATCCCAACAAACCAACATCATAGAATTACATAACGGTGATCTCAATCATGTAGGGCAGCTCATGAGATCTAAACATGAAGCACATGGTGGAGAAGACAACCATCTAGCTACTGCTATGGACCCATAGTCCAAGGTAGACTACTCACTCATCGCTCCGGAGGCAAGCATGGCGATGAAGAAGACCTCCGGTGGCGATTCCCCTCTCCGGCAGGGTGCCGGGAAGAGCTTCTGGACCCTCCCGATCTTCGGGTCGATGGCGGCGGCGGATCGCGATGTATTCTGAAAAACTGATCGGGTCCTTAGGTTTTTCTCGTCAGGGGGTATATATAGGCGAAAGTACGATGTCAGAGGAGGGACCACGGCCCTCACGCGGGCCCGGCGCGGCCAGGGGGGTGGCCGCGCCGCCCCTGTGTGTGGGGGCCACGTGGCCCCCCTCCGTCAGGTCTTCGGATGTTTGGGAGCTTCCCCGTGAAATATGACTTCAGGAACTTGTTTCGTCCAATTCTGAGAATATTTCCTGTGTATCACTTCTGAAACACAAAAACAGCAGAAAACAGGAAACTGGCACTGTGGCACTTCGTTAATAGGTTAGTTCCGGAAAATGTATAAAAGTACCACTAAGTGTAACGAAACAATATACAAATGGTGTAAAAACAAGCATGGAGCATCAAAAATTATAGATACGTTTGAGACGTATCAAGCATCCCCAAGCTTAACTCCTGCTCGTCCTCGAGTAGGTAAGTGATAACAAAAGAATAATTTTTGAGGTGACATGCACCTACACAATCTTGATCATATATGTAAGCATTGATGAGCTAGGATCAATAGAACTTAAAACATGGGCATGAAAGATATAATCATGACAATAAGAACTTAGCAACCATGCTGTAAACATGCAAATGAACACAAACAGAAGATCATGAAAATGAAACAATGAAAGTCAAACGTGTGTTCAAATCATAAGGAAAAACATACAAATGGTTTTCAGCTTGTCCTTCAAAGAGAGCAAAACATAAATGCATAGGACACCTCAAAGTTTAAGAGGGCGACTAGATACAAATAATTTAAGAACAAGTGAAACCAACAATATGAGTCAATCAATGAACTTTGGGACAATGCATATCACACTAAGAATGACAACTATGCTCTCTTAATGGTGCATAAAGAAAGAAGGTGGTGACTCAACATAAAAGTAAAGGAAAGGCCCTTCGCAGAGGGAAGCAGTGATTTAAACATGTGCTAGAGCTTTTCATTTGTAAAACAGAGATAAAACTTGATTTTGAGAGGTGGTTGTCTTTGTCAACGACTGGCAATGGGGTTCTTACTATCTTCCATACAAAAATAAAGCAAGTTTTTGAGAGAGAGATTGGCACTTCGTGCTCTTTTTATAAAACTTGGCACTCCTCCCCACCTTTTCCTTTCACATACCATGGCTAACCGATTCCATCGGGTGCCCACCAACATTCACATTCTTTGGAGGAGTGCCTTTTTTCTTTCTTTTTTCTCTTTTTTTTTCTTTTTGGAATAAGCAATATGGAAGATAGCAAATCCGACCACTACGTCCCCATGAGCTGAAAACAGTGTCACAAAACGAGAAGTATTTTGAAGGTTTTTGAAAGGTAGCACACGAAAATTTTACTTTGGAATGGCTTACAAATACCATGCATAGGAATTTATAGTGGACACAATGGAAAACTTGGCTTTTAGGAGTTGGATGCACGAGTAGAGCTCATACTCAGTACAAGGCGAGGGCTAGCAAAAGACTGGGAGCGACCAACTAAGAGAGCAATAATGGCCATAATTATGCAAAGCGACAAAGCGACATTAAAAGAAGCATACGATGGCATCAAAAGTCAAAAACTAAATGATCATGAAGGCTAATGGTGACTTTGGAAGAGTCTAACATGTGTGAGCATGCGCCAAGTCAACCCAAATAAAGCATCAAGGAGAAAACCAAAATAATGCTTCCATACAATAAAAACAACGCATGATTTTTCAAAGGCTCATTAAGCAATCTCAGTTATTTGAGACAAGTCATGCTACAGCAAAACCACTAAGCATACTATCAAAAAGACATCAAGCATGACATGAAAAAGCCTAAGCCGCAGTCTACACAAGCTCCTTCTTGTACCACTATTTTGCACAAAGCTTTTTCTCTTTTCCAACACCATTTGAAATTTTTATAAACACCTCTTTTGATGAAAACCAATAAAGATCAGAGGCAAAAATACACCTTGATGAAAAGATATGACAAGATCTGAACGCAAATCAAGGCGAAAACGAAAACCAAAAGCAGTAGCAGAAAAAGTAGAACGCTCGATTTTTAATAAGAGTGAAAACTAGAGCATTCTTTGCAAATGAAAACGAGTACATATCCTCCAAAGGAAATTTGTTGGGGTCCAACCATTTATTGCAGCAAACAAACAAACAAACAAACTAAGAAAACTAAAACAACTGACGCTCCAAGAAAAACACATAGTGCATGAAGCAATTAAAATATAGTGTTTTGAAAGGTGACCTAATTTTTGCCGATGAAGAAGGGGTGCCTCGGGGGCATCCCCAAGCTTTGACGCTTGTACTTCTTGGATATTTCTTGGGGTGATGCATGGGCATCCCCAAGCTTGAGCTTTTGTCCATTCTTCAACTCATCTCATCATTCTCCAATCCCTACACTTGAAAACTTCCTTCATACAAAACTAAACACAATTCTATTAGCAACATTAGTGTAAGCATAAAATATATTCAACCTCCTTTAGCTTCAGGTTTCAACTCAAAACCACCACATATAAAGTATATACTACTGTAGCAACTTCCACAAGAGTTCCATGATAAAAAAGAACTCAAAAGAAAGCGATAAAGTGGCAAAAACAAATATTGGCAGAAATCTGTCAAAACTGAACAGCTGATAATGGACGAATTTTTGAGGGATTTTCTGTTGCTCAAATCAAAAAGTGTTCAACTAAGAAAAGTTTGGATATAACCTGGGGCATATGCACAAGAAATCGCAGGTCCAAAAGATAAACAGAGAATTTTCACGAATTTTTATGGTGCAGCACCGAAAACAGTTTCAGGACAGCAATAACCCCAAATCTTTACCTCACTCAAATTAGAGGCTTCTCTTGGCACAAAAACGAAATAAACAAGATAAGGAGCGGTCATTACAGTAGTAATGACTTCCAAGACTCAAATAAAAGAAAAAGTACTGAAAAGTAAACAATGGGTTATCTCCCAAGAGTGCTTTTCTTTAACGCCTTTGAGCTAGGCGCAGAAAATTGTGAATCAAGTAATATCAAGTGATGAAGCATCAAGATCAACAGCAGAGGTCTTATCAATAAGACATTGCATTTCATCCACATAAGTTTTAGAAGACTCTTTGTGATCATTCTTTGGCACACTATTCTCATCAAAAAGATTTTCAGGACAAATCCAGTCAAAATTATTTTCAAAAGCTTGACTCAATCCCAAAAGCTTGCAAGGTATAGGTATCTCGGGCTCTTTATCATCTGTACTAATAACATTTATAGGAGAACCGAGTTTATTAAAACGTTTAAGAACCTTCCTAGCTTCAACAACGACATCCTTAAATTCTAGGCGCAGAGTTTCCAAGATAAAAGCTTTCTTTTCGGGATCCTCAATTTCATGAAGCTTGAGGAACATGTATTGCATATAGGGATTAAGACTAGCAAACCTAGTTTCCAACATATCAATTAAACAAACAGAAGCAACTTCAATACTAGGAGCAAGCTCAATCCAAGACTTTTCCTCAACTTCCTCATGCATACTAATGTGATTAAAGAACTCCTCAATGTTTCTATTTCCAATAATTGAACCACTACCTACTGAGAGGTCCTCCAGAACGAACTTAGGGAACAGCATGATAAACTAAAGTAAAGTAAAAACAACTACCAAGGATTCTAATTTTTTTGGGTTTTTGATATAAAAAGCAATGCAGGTAAAATAAATAAAGTAAAGCAAAACAAATAACAAAGTAAAGAATGTGTGTGTGAAGAACTCCCCTCGCAGAAGTCTTCTCTCTTCCCCGGCAACGGCGCCAGAAAAGTAGCTGATGCTTAAGGTGAATGTGGCAACAGACAGTCCTTGTGCGTGGTGAATGACCAGCCCGTTGGGAACCCCAAGAGGAAGGTATGATGAGTGCAGCGGCTAGTTTTCCCTCAGTTAAGAAACCAAGGTTTATCGATCAGGAGAAGAGAGACGATGACGACTGAAGGTGTTTGTGGAACCTGCACACACACAAACAAATACTTTGTCCCCAACTTGCGATGAGGTTGTCAATCTCACCGGTTTGCTTGAAACAAAGGTTATGAGTGTATCGAGTGGAAAACAGTAGTAATATGCTAGTAAAATAAACAGTGCGGGAAAAGTAAACAGGTGATTGCAATATGATTAAAATATGACCGGGGTCCACAGTTCACTAGTGGTGTCTCTCCATAGATAAATAACATGCTGGGTAAACAAATTACAGTTGGGCAATTGATAGAATAAAGATAACGTGATATGTCAAGAAGATCACTATGAGATTTACTCTGGGCATTACAACAAAATACATAGACCGCCATCCAACTGCATCTATGACTAATAATCCACCCTCGGGGATATCATCCGAACACCCCAAAAGTATTAAGTTGCGAACAACAGATAATTGCATTAAGCAAAGTGTGTAATGTAAACAAAGCATATGCCCTTGAGCATATGAATGTTGTTTTCTCCCTAGTAGCAACAGCACATCTACCACCTTAGAGGTTTCTGTCACTCCCCCAGGTGAAATAGAGGCATGAACCCACTATCGAGCATAAATACCCCCTCTTGGAGTCACTAGCAACTACTCGGCCAAGATAGCTACTAACAACGGAGAGCATGCAAGATCATAAACAACATAGAGATAACAAAAGATATAATTCAGTACAGCAACTTAATCATAAACACCAATATTCATCGGATCCCAACAAACCAACATCATAGAATTACATAACGGTGATCTCAATCATGTAGGGCAGCTCATGAGATCTAAACATGAAGCACATGGTGGAGAAGACAACCATCTAGCTACTGCTATGGACCCATAGTCCAAGGTAGACTACTCACTCATCGCTCCGGAGGCAAGCATGGCGATGAAGAAGACCTCCGGTGGCGATTCCCCTCTCCGGCAGGGTGCCGGGAAGAGCTTCTGGACCCTCCCGATCTTCGGGTCGACGGCGGCGGCGGATCGCGATGTATTCTGAAAAACTGATCGGGTCCTTAGGTTTTTCTCGTCAGGGGGTATATATAGGCGAAAGTACGATGTCAGAGGAGGGACCACGGCCCCTCACGTGGGCCCGGCGCGGCCAGGGGGGTGGCCGCGCCGCCGCTGTGTGTGGGGGCCACGTGGCCCCCCTCCGTCAGGTCTTCGGATGTTTGGGAGCTTCCCCGTGAAATATGACTTCAGGAACTTGTTTCGTCCAATTCTGAGAATATTTCCTGTGTATCACTTCTGAAACACAAAAACAGCAGAAAACAGGAAACTGGCACTGTGGCACTTCGTTAATAGGTTAGTTCCAGAAAATGTATAAAAGTACCACTAAGTGTAACGAAACAATATACAAATGGTGTAAAAACAAGCATAGAGCATCAAAAATTATAGATACGTTTGAGACGTATCACATGTGCACAAAAAAATTGTAGATCAATACGACGTTCTGGGAGTTTTCACGAATTTTTACATTGAAGCGCAGAAATCTGTTTCGGGACAACAACTTCCCCAAATCTTACCTTCTTCCTATTAGACGCTATTCTTGGCACAAAAACGAAATAAAAATGATAAGGAGAGGTCATTACAGTAGTAAAAACTTCCAAGACTCAACAAAAAGAAAAAGTATTGAAAGAAAACATGGGTTATCTCCCAAGAGTGCTTTTCTTTAACGGCTTTGAGCTAGGCACAGAAAGTAGGAATCAAGTATTTTCAAGTGAAGAAGCATCAAGTTCATAATTTGTTCTAATGATAGAATCAAAAGGTAGCTTCTTTCTCTTTCTAGGAAAGTGTTCCATACCTTTCTTGAGTGGGAATTGATATCTAATGGTATCTTCTTTCATATCAATAATAGCACCAACAGTTCTAAGAAAAGGTCTTCCCAAAATAATAGGACAAGAAGCATTGCATTCAATATCCACAACAAGGAAATCAACGGGGAAAAAGGTTATTGTTAACCATAATAAGAACATCATTAATCCACCCCAAAGGTTTCTTCTTAGCAATATCAAAAAGATGAACATCCACATAACAATTTTCTAAAGGTGGTAAACCAAGCATATCATAATTTTTTCTAGGCATAAAAGAAATATTGGCACCAAGGTCACATAAAGCATTACAATCAAAATCATTCACTTTTATCTTAATGATGGGCTCCCAACCATCTTCTAACTTTCTAGGAATAGAAACTTTTTGTTTTAACTTCTTCTCTCTAATTTGCATGAGAGCATTTGTAATATGTTTTGTAAAAGCCATATTCATAGCACTAGCATTAGGACTTCTAGCAAGCTTTTGTAAGAACATAATTACTTCAGAGATATTGCAACCATCAAGATCAAAGTCATTACTATCAAAGGTAGTAGGACCATTGTCTCCCATACTTCAAAAAAATTCAACACTTTTATTGGAAAAAGTTTAAGTAGTTTTAGGCAATTTTGAAAAAGGAGTGGAGACTTTTCCTACACTAATCATAGTAGGAGGTTTGCTAGCATTTGAAACTTCAACATCACTAGTGTTAGTAATGGTACAAACTTTAGTCATATTATTCTTCCTAGCAATCTCATCTTCTCTTTCCCACCTAGCATGCAATTCTGCTAACATCCTAACATTGTCATCAATTCTAACTTGAATGGCATTCAAAGTCTTGCTTTATTTATCATCATGAGGCATAATCTTTAATTTTAGAAGTTCAACATCAAGAGCAAGGCTATCAACTTTAGAAGCAAGAACATCAATTTTACCAAACTTTTCCTCAATGGATTTATTAAAAGCAGTTTGTTTACTAATGAAGTCCTTAAGCATGACTTCAAGATCAGAGGGCGCACTCCTATTGTTGTTGGAGGAATTACCATAACAATTAACATAACCATTACCATTAGTAGAAGGATATGGCCTATAATTGTTGCTACCAAAATTATTCCTATAAGCATTATTGTTTAAATTATTATTTCTAATGAAGTTCACATCAACATGCTCTTCTTGAGAAACCAAAGAGGCTAAAGGAACATTATTTGGATCAACATGAGCTTTACCATTAACAAGCATAGACATAATGGTATCAATCTTATCACTCAAGGAAGAGGTTTCTTCAACAGAATTTACCTTCTTACCTTGTGGAGCTCTCTCGGTGTGCCATTCTGAATAATTTATCATCATATTATCAAGGTGCTTTGTTGCGGTGCCCAAGGTGATAGACATAAAGGTACCTCCAGCAGCTGAATCTAGAAGGTTTCTTGAAGAAAAATTAAGTCCTGCATAAAAGGTTTGGATGATCATCCAAGTAGTCAGTCCATGAGTGGGACAATTCTTTATCAAAGATTTCATTGTTTCCCAAGCTTGAGCAACATGTTCATTATCAAACTGTGTAAACTTCATTATGTCACTTCTCAAAGATATAATCTTAGCAAGAGGATAATATTTTCTAATAAAAGCATCTTTGCATTTAAGCCAAGAATCAATACTATTTCTAGGCAAAGATAGCAACCAATATTTAGCTCTTCCTCTCAAAGAGAAAGGAAACAATTTAAGCTTAATAATATCTCCATCTACATCCTTATATTTTTGCATCTCACATAACTCAACAAAATTATTGAGGTGAGCAGCAGCATCATCAGTACTAACACCAGAAAATTGCTCTTTCATAACAAGATTTAACAAAGTAGGTTTAATTTCTAGAAAGTTGCTTCAGGAGCAGGTGGCGCAATAGGTGTGCAGATGAAATCATTGTTGTTTGTGCTAGTAAAGTCACACAACTTGGTGTTCTCAGGATTACTCATTCTAGCAAGATTAAAACAGGCAAACAAAAATAACAACTATAAAAGGAACTAATTTTTTTTTGTGTTTTTGGTAAAAAGAAGCAAACAAAATAAAGTAAAGAAACTAAGAAAAATAATAACAAAGTAAAGAGATTGGAAGTGAGAGACTCCCCTTGCAGAAATCCTCTTTCTCCCCGGCAACGGTGCCAGAGAACAGTCTTGATGTCTAATAGGACCCGTTGGGAAACCCCAAGAGGAAGGTATGATGAGCACAACAGTAAGTTTTCCCTCAGTATGAAACCAAAGTTTAATCGACTAGTAAGAGAAAGAAACCACTTCTGAAGGTTGTTGCTAGCTGACTTTGGCAAGGCGCTAGAAAACAATCTGGTGTGTGGTTGACGTGGGAGCCTCAGCGCCAGCAGCAATGTGGAACCTGCACACAACACAACCAAGCTACTTTGCCCCAACTTATAGTGAGGTTGTCAATCTCACTGGTTTGCTGAAAACAAAGGATTAGACGTATAGTGTGGAAAGAGATGTTTGTTTGCGGTGAAGTAAAATAATTCTTGCGGAAAGTAAACAGTGCTTGCAGTAGATGGTAATATAAATGTAAAAGAATGGATCTGGGTCCACAGTTCACTAGAGGTGTCTCTCCATAAAGATAAATAACATGTTGGGTAAACAAATTACAGTTGGGCAATTGACAAAATAAAGAATGTATAACAATGCATGTACATGTCATGAAGATCACTATGAGATTCATTTGGGCATTACAACATAATACATAGACCGTAATCCAACTGCATCTATGACTAATAATACACCCGCAGGATATCATCCGAACAACCCTTGGGTATTAAGTTGCAAGCAACAGATTATCGCCTTAAGCAAAGTGTGTAATGTAAACAATACAATTATCCTTGAACAAAAGATTTTTGTTCTCTCCCTAGTAGCAACATCACATCTACAACCTTAGAAGTTATTGTCACTCTCCTAGATTACTAGAGGCATAAACCCACTATCGAGCATAAATACTCCCTCTTGGAGTCACTAGCATCTACTTGGCCAAAGTATCTACTAACAACGGAGAGCATGCAAGATCACAAATAACATAGACATGATAATTCAACAATCAACTTGACATAGTACTCAATATTCATCGGATCCCAACAAACACAACATATAGAATTACATAAAGATGATCTCGATCATGATACGTAGCTCACAAGATCTAGACATGAGGCGCATGGAGGAGAAGACAACCATCTAGCTACTGCTATGGACCCATGGTCCAGGGGTGGACTACTCACGCATCACTCCGGAGGCAGGCATGGCAATGAAGAAGGCCTCCGGTGATGATTCCCCTCTCCGGCAGGGTGCCGGGAAGAGCTTCTAGACCCTCCCGATCTCGGGTCGACGATGGCGGCGACTTATAGTACTTTTCGTGGATGATGGCTCTCTCCTAGGGTTTTTCCCAATGAACTAAATTTATAGGCGGAGGGGCGATGTTAGAGGGCGGCCGAGGGGCCCACACCAGGGCCTGGCGCGGCCAGGGTGGGGCCGCACCACCCTATGGTGTGGCCGCCTCTTGGCCCTCCTCCGTCTCTCCTTTGGACTCCATCTTCGTATCAGGTAAATAGGAACTTTGGCTTTCGTTTCGTCAAATTTCCGAGAATATTTCCTGTATAACTTTTATGAAATACAAAAACAGCTGAAAACAGGAACTGGTACTGTGGCATATTGTTAATTGGTTAGTTCCGGAAAATGCATAAAAATACCACGAAGTGTAAACAAAACATAAAGCAATTGGTGTAAAACAAGCATGGAGCATCAAAAATTATAGATACGTTTGCAATATATCAGTGACCTAGGGCAAAACTGTTTTGGCCCAAGCCTATGGCGACGGACCTTCGCTCTGTCAGAAGTTAGCCTTTTTATGAAATTAGATCACAACTTAATAGTTTTTTTTAACCCTGGAGTGAGGCAAAAAGCCCCACAACAATTTATTGAAAACAAAATTTTATGTACAAACATGTAACAAATGGAAAGGAAAAAGTATACAAATGTACAGAAAGGGTCACCCCCTCTTAAGGTAGGGACTTAATCCAAGTGAGTAGAGCCGTCCTATGCTTTGTCTAGAACATGTATTGTAGTAGAGATATATCATTGATAATGGCATGTAGAATAGCTCAATCATATCTTGGGTAGAGTACACCTCACAAGCCAGCATATTTTCCTCCAAGACGTAGGAGAACAATCTTGGGAATCTAAATTTAATTGGTCTGCTAGAACCATTCAGTAACCAATTATCAGACCAGAATAGGAATGTGTCTCCTATACCTTCCTTGTCCCCAGGAACCCCTCTAAAATTATCCACTTGCTTCATCACATCTTTCCACCTGAAGCTACCACAAAGATTTTAAGATTGTGGAATTTTACTTGAATAATAGGCATGTATGTTGGTGCCACATGTTGTCTTTGAAAGATCTTTCCTTTGAACTTCTTCATGAAGTTAGATGTGAGGTGCCTCATGCATTCCCTATGCTCATCCCCAAGAAAAATAGCAGAAACAACATTCACTAGTCCTTTCATGCATTAGTGTGTACCACCAAGCCTAGAGGATGTACAACAGAGTAGAGGGCGCTTGCGGTTGTATACCCGAGGCAGGCGCCTAGTCACCGGGTTCATGCTAGCACGATAATTAAAAAGCCGTCAAGGAAAAGTACATCGAGGAAAGTGCAGAGCCGACATTTTTTTGGGTGGCACTTGATGTCTACGCATGCGTCTGTTCTTGTAGACAGTGTTGGGCCTCCAAGTACAGAGGTTTGTAGAACAACAGCAAGTTTCCCTTAAGTGGATCACCCAAGGTTTATCGAACTCAGGGAGGAAGAGGTCAAAGCTATCCCTCTCAAGCAATCCTACAATTACGATACAGAAAGTCTATTGTGTCCCCAACACACCCAATACACTTGTCAGATGTATAGGTGCACTAGTTCGGCGAAGAGATAGTGAAATACAAGTAGTTGTGATGATTATAAGTAGCAAATGTGATCTGAAATAAAAATGGCAGCAAGCAAACATGTAACAAAACAGGAAGTAAACAGTGTGCAAAGCTTGGAAACAAGGCCTAGGGATCATACTTTCACTAGTGGACACACTTCCAACAAATATAACATAATTGAACAAATAAATAACTTCTCTTCACTATGCTACTCTGAATTACTCTCCTATTGAATAACACTAATCATTGCGTAGTGGCTACAGAAGCAACCCTTAAAGTTCATCAAGTACTTGACAAACACCGCTCATAGAGATATCCAAATCAAATCACGACTCAAGATAAATATTATTGCAACTTAGACCAAGTACTAACACGGTGCACACACTGTTAACATTACACCATGAAAGGAGGAATAGATCACTTCAATACTATCATAGTGATAATTATTCTCATAATCCATAAGAGATCACAATCGTAGCCTAGACCAAGTACCACCATGATGCACACACTGTCACCATTACACCATGGCAGGAGGAATAGATTACTTTAATAACACCACTAGAGTACACATAATGAAGAAGAGTAGCATCTACTTATTCAACATGATACAAAGCTCACGATCACATAAAGATCACATCATGGGAGAGAGAGGTGAACCACATAGCTACCAGTAGAGCCCTCAGCCCCGGGGGTGAACTACTCCCTCCTCATCATAGGAGACAGCGAGGTCGATGGAGACGACGGAGACGGCGATGGAGACCAATGGAGATGGCTCCGGGGGCACTTCCCCGCCCCGGCAGGGTGCCGGAACAGAGACTTCTGTCCCCCGAAATTCGTCGGCGGCGGCGGCGGAGCTACGGAACTCTTTCTGGAAAATTGTCGATTCCCCTAGGGTTTTCCGTCCCGAGGCTTTATATAGGCGAAGGAGCGTCGTCAGGGGGCTTCCAGGGGCTCCTCACACATAGGGGGCGCGACCAGGGCCTGGGCCGCGCCGCCTTGGTGTGTGGGGCCCTCGTGGCCCCACTCCGCCTCCTCTTCGGTTCTCTGGAAGCTTCCGGGAAAAATAAGACTTCTGGAACTTGTTTCGTCCAATTCCGAGAATATTTCATGTGTAGCTTTTCTAAAACACAAAACAGCAGAAAACAAGGAACTGGCACTGTGGAATCTTGTCAATAGGTTAGTTCCGGAAATCGCATAAAAGCGCCACGAAGTGTAACGAAACACAAGGCAAATGGTGCAAAAACAAGCATGGAGCATAAAAAATTATGGATACGTTGGAGACGTATCAGCATCCCCAAGCTTAACTCCTGCTCGTCCTCGAGTAGGTAAGTGATAACAAAACAAATAATTTTTGAGGTGACATGCACCATCACAATCTTGATCATATAGGTAAAGCAGTGAGGGCTGAGATCAAAGAACCTAAAATATGGGCATGAAAGACATAATCTTGATAATAGAAACTTAGCAACCATGTTATAACATGAAAATGAACACAAACAAAAGATCATGAAAATGAAACAATGAAAGTCAAATGTGTGTTCAAATCATAAGGAAAAACATACAAATGGTTTTCAGCTTGTCCTTCATGGAGAGCAAAACATAAATGCACAGAACACCTTCAAGTTTAAGAGGGCGACTAGATACAAATAATTTGAGAACAAGTGAAACCAACAATATGAATCAATCAATGAAAACTTTGGGACAATGCACATTATACTAAGAATGACAACTATGCTCTCTTAATGGTGCATAAAGGTAGAAGGTGGTGACTCAACATAAAAGTAAAAGAAAGGCCCTTCGCAGAGGGAAGCAGTGATTAAACATGTGCTAGAGCTTTTCATTTGTAAAACAGAGAGATAAAAATTGGGTTTTGAAAGGTGGTTGCTTTTGTCAATGACTGGCAATGGGGTTCTTACTATCTTCCATACAAAAATGAAGCAAGTTTTTGAGAGAGAGATTGGCACTTTTGTGCTCTTTTTTATAAAGCTTGGCACTCCTCCCCACCTTTTTTCTTTCACAAACCATGGCTAACCGATTCCATCGGGTGCCCACCAACATTCACATTCCATGGAGGAGTGCCTTTTTTCTTTTTGGAATAAGCAATATGGAAGATAGCAAATCCGACCACTACGTCCCCATGAGCTGAAAACAGTGTCACAAAATGAGAAGTATTTTGAAGGTTTTTTGAAAGGTAGCACATGAAAATTTACTTGGAATGGCTCGCAAATACCATGCATAGGAATTTATAGTGGACACAATGGCAAACTTGGTTTTTGCGAGTTGGATGCACGAGTAGAGCTCATACTCAGTACAAAATGAGGGCTAGAAAAAGACTGGGAGCGACCAACTAAGAGAGCAATAACGGCCATAATCATGCAAAGCGACAAAGCAACATTAAAAGAAGCATAAGATGGCATCAAAAGTCAAAAACTAAATGATCATAGAGGCTATAGGCGACTTGTTTTTGTAGTCAACATGGTGTAAGCATGTGCCAAGTCAACCCAAATAAAGCATCAAAGGAGAAAACCAAATAAATGCTTCCATATAATAAAAACAACGCATGATTTTTTTCAAAGGCTCATTAAGCAATCTCAGTCATTTGAGACAAGTCATGCTATAGCAAAACCACTAAGCATACTATCAAAAAGACATCAAGCACGACATGCAAAAGCCTAGGCCGCAGTCTACACAAGCTCCTTCTTGTACCACTTTTTTGCATAAAGTTTTTTCTCTTTTCCAACACCATTCAAACCTTTTTGAGGAAACTCTTTTGAGGAAAACCAACATATACCAGAGGTCCAAATACACCTTGATGCAAAGATAAAACAAGATCTGAACAAAAATCAAGGCGAAAAATGCAAGCTAAATGCAGTAGCAGAAAAAGAGAACACTCATTGAACGATAAGAGTGAAAACTAGAGTGTTCTTGGCAAATGAAAAGCGAGTTCTTCTCATCCAAAAGAAACATGATGTGATCTAACCATTTATTGCAGCAAACAAAGCAAAAGAAATATGAAAACAAAAACAACTGATGCTCCAAGAAAAACACATAGTGCATGAAGCAATAAAAATATAGTGTCTTGAAAGGTGACCTGATTTTTGCCGATGAAGAAGGGGTGCCTCGGGGGCATCCCCAAGCTTTGATGCTTGTACCTCTTGGATATTTCTTGGGGTGCATGGGCATCCCCAAGCTTGAGCTTTTGTCCATTCTTCATCTCATCTCATCATTCTCCAATCCCTACACTTGAAAACTTCCTTCATACAAAACTAAACACAATTCTATTAGCAACATTAGTGTAAGCATAACATTGAATCAACCCTTTTTGCTTCAGGTTTCAACCTAAAACCACCACATATTAAGCATATACTACTGTAGCCACTTCCCCAAAAGTTATGTGATCAAAAGAACTAAAAAAGAAAGCGATAAAGCGGCAAACACAAATATTGGCAGAAATCTGTCAAAGAAGAATAGCTGACAAAGGTCGAATTTTTAGAGCGTTTTCTGTTGCTCAAATCAAAAAGTGTTCAACTAATGAAAGTTTGGATATAACCTGGGGCATATGAACAAGAAATCGCAGGTCCAAAAGATATACAGAGAATTTTCACGAATGTTTACGGTGCAGCACCGAAAACTGTTTCAGGACAGCAACATCCCCAAATCTTACCTTACTCAAATTAGAGGCTTCTCTTGGCACAACAATGAAATAAAAAGGATAAGGAGCAGTCATTACAGTAGTAATGACTTCCAAGACTCAAATAAAAGAAAAAGTACTGAAAATAAAACATTGGGTTATCTCCCGAGAGTGCTTTTCTTTAACGCCTTTGAGCTAGGCGCAGTAATTTGCAAAGATGCTCATGTGGGTGCCATATAAGAGCTTGAGGCAAAGGCGCCATATAGGAACTTAAAGCAATAGAGAGCATCAAAAAGCAAATGTGAAAGACATTTAAATTTGAACCACTTCCTATGAAAAATAGTCTTGTAAAGAGACAAGTCATGAAAGCGCAAAGCAAAAAGCATAGGAAGGCAAAACAAGTACAACTTCAAGAATTGCAACATAAAGAGGGGAAACTCAATATTGTTGAGATCCATCAAACCATGTTTCCCTCTCTCATAATAACTTTCAGTAGCATCATGAATAGAATTAACAATATAACTATCACATAAAGCATCCCTATCATGAGCCACGTGCATAAAAGAATTAATACTCCCCACATGAACAATCATAGTAGGAGCAGATTCAACAGAATAATTATTCTCATCACCATAATCATCAAAAACAGGAGGCATATTGTAATCATAACTATTTTTCTCCTCAAAAGTAGGTGAACTAAAAATATTATACTCATCGTCATAACCATCATAAACTAGAGGTTTAGTATCAACACAAGCTAGAGAACAACTATTTCGCAAAGCATATTCATCAAACATATCATCATAAGAAGGAACATGGATAGTACTAATGGTACAACAATTATTAACCTTAGAATTGGTACCAAAAAGATTTTCAATATCAAAAGTAGAGTGCTTTTCCCAATCATGATCAGTAACATAGGTAACAGGCATAGGAACATCACACAGGGGAGATAAAATATTGTCAGAGCAAACTTTCTCCACTAAAGCTGGGGAACTAAAAATATCATGCTTAACAAAACCAGCTTCCCCAAGCTTAGACTTTTCTATAGCATTAGCAATAACGGTGTTCAAAGCATTCATACTAACAACACTATTAGCATGCAAATTAAGCTCCAAAGGTTTTTCAATTTTCTCTTCAAACACTTCATATCTAAACTCAGGAAAAAGACTAAAGAACTCTTTGTTTTCCATTAAGCCTAACTAGTGAAAATAAAAACAAGAAACAAAAAGATGTAATTGCAGAATCTAAAGGAAATAACTTCGAGCACTCACCAGCAACTAAAAGACTTAGTAACCAAAGAATATGAGTACCTTTTACCTTACCTCCCCGGCAACGGCGCCAGAAAAGAGCTTGATGTCTACGTACGCGTCTGTTCTTGTAGACAGTGTTGGGCCTCCAAGTGCAGAGGTTTGTAGAACAGCAGCAAGTTTCCCTTAAGTGGATCACCCAAGGTTTATCGAACTCAGGGAGGAAGAGGTCAAAGCTATCCCTCTCAAGCAATCCTGCAATTACGATACAGAAAGTCTCTTATGTCCCCAACACACCCAATACACTTGTCAGATGTATAGGTGCACTAGTTCGGCGAAGAGATAGTGAAATACAAGTAGTTGTGATGATTATACGTAGCAAATGTGATCTGAAATAAAAATGGCAGCAAGCAAACATGTAACAAAACAGGAAGTAAACGGTGTGCAAAGCTTGGAAACAAGGCCTAGGGATCATACTCTCACTAGTGGACACACTCCCAACAAATATAACATAATTGAACAAATAAATAACTTCTCTTCACTATGCTACTCTGAATTACTCTCCTATTGAATAACACTAATCATTGCGTAGTGGCTACAGAAGCACCCCTTAAAGTTCATCAAGTACTTGACAAACACTGCTCATGGAGATATCCAAATCAAATCACAACTCAAGATAAATATTATTGCAACTTAGACCAAGTACTAACACGGTGCACACACTGTCAACATTACACCATGAAAGGAGGAATAGATCACTTCAATACTATCATAGTGATAATTATTCTCATAATCCATAAGAGATCACAATCGTAGCCTGGACCAAGTACCACCATGATGCACACACTGTCACCGTTACACCATGGCAGGAGGAATAGATTACTTTAATAACACCACTAGAGTACACATAATGAAGAAGAGTAGCATCTACTTATTCAACATGATACAAAGCTCACGATCACATAAAGATCACATCATGGGAGAGAGAGGTGAACCACATAGCTACCGATAGAGCCCTCAGCCCCAGGGGTGAACTACTCCCTCCTCATCATAGGAGACAGCGAGGTCGATGGAGACGGCGGAGACGGCGATGGAGACCGATGGAGATGGCTCCGGGGGCACTTCCCCGTCCTGGTAGGGTGCCGGAACAGAGACTTCTGTCCCCCGAAATTCGTCGGCGGCGGAGCTACGGAACTCTTCCTGGAAAATTGCCGATTCCCCTAGGGTTTTCCGTCCCAAGGCTTTATATAGGCGAAGGGGCGTCGTCAGGGGGCTGCCAGGGGCTCCTCACACATAGGGGGCATGGCCAGGGCCTAGGCCGCGCCGCACTGGTGTGTGGGGCCCTCGTGGCCCCACTCCGCCTCCTCTTTGGTTCTCTGGAAGCTTTCGGGGAAAATAAGACTTCTAGAACTTGTTTCGTCCAATTCCGAGAATATTTCCTATGTAGCTTTTCTAAAACACAAAAACAACAGAAAACAGGGAACTGACACTGTGGCATCTTGTCAATAGGTTAGTTCCGGAAATCGCATAAAAGCGCCACAAAGTGTAACAAAACACAAGGCAAATGGAGCAAAAACAAGCATGGAGCATCAAAAATTATGGATACGCTGGAGACGTATCAGCACTTCAGAAATACTGCACGCTCTTCGGACTTGGTGGACAGGGTTAATGCCGCATTATATGGACTGGTGGCACCCATTATGTGATGTGCCATTACGTGCTACCACGACACTGCATAGTGCCCTTGGTTTATGTCGGCGCATGTTTTTGTGCAAATCAATTTATAATCTAGCACATTTATATAATATAATATACAAATTGGACAATACATAGAAACTCATTGCATACAATAATCTAGAATTGTTGCCTATTACACATAATGATATAGAATAGTTGCCAATAATACAGAAACTCTATGCAGGTATGATGGCTTGTAAATAACAGCCCGTTGGGAACCCCAAGAGGAAGGTATGATGAGCACAGCAGCAAGTCCTCCCTCTGTTGTGAAACCAAGGTTTATCGAACTAGTAGGAGAAAGCCAAACTTCAGAAGGTGATGCTTGCTAGCTTCACGACACTCCGGACAATGGCGCCAGTAAAATTGCTGGTGCGTAGTTGACGTAGGAGCTTCTTCACCTGGCAGCAACGTGGAACCTGCACACAACACAACCAAGAACTTTGCTCCCAACTTACGATGAGGTTGTCAATCTCACCAGTTTGCTGTAAACAAAGGATTGAGCGTATCGAGTGGTAAAAGGTAATAGTATGCAAGAAAGTAAACAGTATGAGTAAAAGTAAAACGGTATAGCAATGTAAAGGAAATTGGACCGGGGTCCATAGTTCACTAGTGGTGTCTCTCCATAAGATAAATAACAACATGCTGGGTAAACAAATTACAGTTGGTCAATTGATAGAATAAAGATAACGTACATATGTCATGAGGATAACTATGAGATTCACTCTGGGCATTACGACAAAATACATAGACCGTAATCCAACTGCATCTATGACTAATAATCCACCCTCCGAATGTCGTCCGAGCAAACATTGGGTATTAAGTTGCGAACAACGGATAACTGCATTAAGCAAAGTGCGTAAAGTAAACAAAGAAAATGTCCTTGGACACAAGAATGTTGTTTTCTCCCCTAGTGGCAACAGCACATCTACAACCTTAGAGGTTTCTATCACTCCCCCAGATTACTAGAGGCATGAACCCAACTATCGAGCATAAATACTCCCTCTTGGAGTCACTAGCATCTAGTCGGCCAAGATATCTACTAGCAATGGAGAGCATGCAAGATCATAAATAACATAGAGATAACATAAAGATATATAATTCAGCACATCAACTTGACATAGCACCAATACTCATCGGATCCCAACAAACACAACATGTAGAATTACACAAAGATGATCTTGATCATTTGGGCAGCTCACAAGATCTAAACATGAAGCACATGGTGGAGGAGACAACCATCTAGCTACTGCTATGGACCCGTAGTCCAAGGTAGACTACTCACACATCACTCCGGAGGCGACCATGGTGGTGGAGAAGGCCTCCGACAGGGATTCCCCTCTCCGGCAGGGTGCCAGGAAGAGCTCCTGGATCCTCCCGGTCTTGCTTCAACGATGGCGGTGGCTTGCAGTATGTTTCGAGAAAAAGCGATCCGTCCTTTAGGTTTTTCCCGTCGAGGGGAATTTATAGGCAAAAGGGCAATGTCAGGAGGTGGGCCACCTGGCCTCACCATGTGGTGGCGCAGCCAGGGGCTGGGCCGCGCCACCCTATGGTGAGCCTGGCCCCTGGCCCCCCTTCGTCTCATCTTCGGTCTTCGGGAAGCTTCCGTAAAAATAGGAGGTTCGGCTTTTGTTTCGTCCAATTCCAAGAATATTTCCTATGTAACTTTTCTGAAACACAAAAACAGCAAAAAAAGGGAACTGGCACTATGGCATCTCGTTAGTAGGTTAGTTCCGGAAAATGCATAAAAATGCCACGAAGTGTAACAAAACACAAAGCAAATAGTGTATAAACAAGCATGGAGCATAAAAAATTATAGATACGTTTGAGACGTATCAAGAATCCCCAAGCTTAACTCCTGCTCGTCCTCGGGTAGGTAAGTGATAACAAAAGAATAATTTTTGAGGTGACATGCACCATCACAATCTTGATCATCTATGTAAAGAATTGAGTGCTGGGATCAAAGAACTTAAAACATGGGCATAAGAGACATAATCTTGATAATAAAGACTTAGCAACCATGTTATAACATGAAAAGAAACACAAACGAAAGATCATGAGTAATGAAACATTGAAAGTCAAATGTGTCAAATCATATGGAAAAACATAGCAAGTTGTTTTCAGCTTGTCCTTCATGGAATAGCAAAACATAAATGCATAGGACACCTTCAAGTTTAAGAGGGCGACTAGATACAAATAATTTAAGAACAAGCAAAACCATAATCATGAATCAATCAATGATAAACTTTGGGACTATGCACATTAAACTCAGAATGGCAACTATGCTCTCTTAGCTGGTGCATAAAGGTAGAAGGTGGAGACTCAACATAAAAGTAAAAGAAAGGCCCTTCGCAGAGGGAAGCAGTGATTGCAAGTTTTATAAACCTTCACAAATTATGGTACTTACTAGCTTTGAGCTCTCATTGCCCCCATCATAGGCATCTTGAATGGTTAAAGTTAATGCGAGTACAATTATGAGCATATGCTTGACAAATCATAAGTTGAAAACCTCGTGTCCCGTGAAGTACGAATACCCAAACCTCATGCTACTCAACTTTAGGTCCCAAGCAAGCTCTTGTCATTGTAAGTATACACGTATCATCGAGAACCGCCAATGGGGTACCTCCTTGCCCGATGACATGGAACAAGCCCACATCAAAATGACAGGACAAACAGACAATGAACACCTCGGCATCTCTTTTATTTACCATTGGTATAGATTTTTATTGTGAGATGCGTCATCAAATGTCCACTATGGGCATGCTGTAAATTTCCACCATGAATGATGCATGGCTTAGATTAGCGGCCCAGGCATTTCTCTAACACATATACAAACTCCATGATGCCGCAAGATTCCCAACTTATTTCACATCGCGAGTATCCATAAACAAAAGATCACGATATCAACTCAAATGAGAGAAAGTGCAATGTTGAAAGCTTACCCCATGACGGCATGGTTTGGCTAATTTCCAACTTATAACTTGCAAGCATAACATCAACATAAGAGAGCCACAATGTCAAAATTTTAAAAGCAAGAATAGTAAAGTGTGTCGTCAGGTTCGTGAGAGCTTTACTGACTAATTTTCACATAACACCAAAAGGAGTTTAATTTGAAGGATAGATAAAAGCAAGTCAAATGTACTTCGAATAGCAAATTGCTAATATGTATGTATGGTGGACACATTGGAATAACTTGGTTTTTGGGAATTGGATGCACGAGTAGAGCTCATACTCAGTACAAAATGAGGGCTAGCAAAAAACTGGGAGCGACCAACTAAGAGAGCAATAACGGCCATAATCATGCATAGCGACAAAACATCATTAAAAGAAGCATAAAACGGCATCACAAGTCAAAAACCAAATGATCATAGAGGCTTATGGCGACTTTGTAAGAGTCAAACATGTTGTAAGCATGCGCCAAGTCAACCCAAATAAAGCATCAAGGAGAAAACCAAATAAATGCTTCCATATAATAAAAACAACGCATGATTTTTTTCAAAGGCTCATTAAGCAATCTCAGTCATTTGAGACAAGTCATGCTACAGCAAAAACTACTAAGCATACTATCAAAACAACATCAAGCATGGCATGCAAAAGTCTAAGCCGCAGTCTAAACATGCTCCTTTTTGTACCACTTTTTTGCATGAAACTTTTTCTCTTTTCCAACACCATTCAAACCTTTTTGAGACAACTCTTTTGATGAAAACCAACATAGACCAGTGGTCTAAATACACCTTGATGCAAAGATAAAACAAGAACTGAACAAAAATCAAGGCGAAAAACGAAAGCTAAACGCAGTTCTACAAAAAGAGAACACTCATTGAACGATAAGAGTGAAAACTAGAGTGTTCTTGGCAATAAAAAAGGAAGTACATCTCCTCCAAAAGAAATTTGTTGGGGACCAACCATTTATTGCAGCAAACAAAACAAAACAAAACTGAAAGAAAAAGTAAAGACGCTCCAAGAAAAACGCATAGAATATGAAGCAATAAAAATATAGTGTGTTGAAAGGTGACCTGATTTTTGCCGATGAAGAAGGGGTGCCTCGGGGGCATCCCCAAGCTTTGACGCTTGTACCTCTTGGATATTTCTTGGGGTGGCATGGGCATCCCCAAGCTTGAGATTTTGTCCATACTTCATCTCATCTCATCACTCTCCATTCCCTACACTTGAAAACTTCCTTCATACAAAACTTCACACAATTCTATTAGTAACATTAGCATAAGCATAATAGTAAATCAACCCTTTTTGGTTCAGTTTCAAACTCAAAAACACCACATATAAAGAATATACTACTGTATCAACTTCCTCAAAAGTTCCGTGATCAAAAGAACTCAAAAAGAAAGCGATCGAGAGGCAAACACAAATAGTGGCAGAAATCTGTCAAAACAGAACAACTGTGAAAGGTCGATTTTTTCGAGGACCTTCTGTTGCTCAAATCGAAAAGTGTAAAGCTAATGAAAGTTTGGATATAACCTGGGGCATATGCTCAAGAAATTTCAGATCAAAAAGATATTCTGAGAATTTTCATGAATTTTTACGGTGCAGCGCAAAAATCAGTTTCAGGACAGCAACTTCCCCAAATCTTTCCTCCCTCTAATTAGAGGTCCTTCTTGGCACAAAAACGAAATAAAAATGATAAGGAGAGGTCATTACAGTAGTAATAACTTCCAAGACTCAAATAAAAGAAAAAGTACTGAAAAGAAAACATTGGGTTATCTCCCAAGAGTGCTTTTCTTTAAGGCCTTTGAGCTAGGCGTAGAAAGTGCAAATCAAGTAATATCAAGCGATGAAGCATCAAGTTCATAATTTGCTCTAAGAATAGAGTCAAAAAGTAAGTTCTTCCTCCTTCTAGGGAACTGTTCCATACCTTTCTTGAGTGGTAATTGATATTTGATGGTGCCTTCCTTCATATCAATGATGGCACCTACAGTTCGAAGAAAAGGTCTTCCCAAAATAATAGGACATGAAGCATTGCATTCAACATCCATAACAAGAAAATCAATGTGAACAAGGTTATTGTTAACCATAATAAGAACATCATTAATCCTCCCCAAAGGTTTCTTCTTAGCAACATTAGCAGGAGGAACATCAAAATAACACTTTTCAAGCGGTGGTAAACCAAGCATATCATAAATCTTTCTAGGAATAATAGAAATACTATCACCTAGATCACATAAAGCATGGCAATCAAAACCATTAACATGCATATCAATGATGGGCTCCCAACCATCTTCTAACTTCTTGGGAATAGAAGCCTTTTGTTTCAACTTTTCCTCCCTAATTTTCATGAGAGCATTTGTAATATGATTTGTAAAAGCAACATTAATAGAACTAGCATTAGGACTCAAAGCAAGATTTTGCAAGAACAAAATAACTTTAGATATATTGCAGCCATCAACATCAAAATCATTAAAAGAAATAGAGCTATCATCTCCCATACTCAGAAAAATTTCAGCACTTTTTGTAGAAAAAGTTTTTGCAGTTTTGGGCTTTTTCGCACAAGGAGTAGAAGATTTCTCTACACCAATCAAAGTAAGAGGATTGCTTTGAAACAACATCATTAAAGGTAGTAATAGTATATACCTTCATCTTTCTAGCCATCTTATCTTCTCTTTCCCACCTGGCATGCAATTCTGCTAACATCCTAACATTTTCATCAATTCTAACTTGGATGGCATTAGTAGCAGCAAAAGTACTGTTTTCCTTCACATCATTAGGCAACACTTTTAGTTTCAGAAGTTCAACATCAAGAGCAAGGTTATCAACTTTAGAAGTAAGAACATCAATTTTACCCAAGTTTTCCTCAACAGACTTGTTAAAAGCAGTTTGCTTACCGATAAAGTCCTTGAGCATGAATTCAAGCTCAGAGGGCGTGCCCCTAGTGTTGTTGGAGGAATTACCATAAGAGTTACCATAACCATTACCATTGGTAGAAGGATACGACCAATAATTGTTGCTAGCAAAATTGTTCCTATAAGCACTGTTGTTGAAATTATTATTTCTAATGAAGTTTACATCAACATGCTCTTCTTGAGCAACCAAAGAGGCCAAAGGAACATTATTAGGATCAACATGAGTTCTATCATTAGAAAGCATAAGCATAATAGCATCAATCTTATCACTCAAGGAAGAGGTTTCCTCAACAGAATTTACCTTCTTACCTTGTGGAGCTCTCTCGGTGTGCCACTCAGAATAATTTACCATCATGTTGTCAAGAAGCTTTGTCGCGGTGCCCAAGGTAAGGGACATAAAAGTGTCTCTAGCAGCTGAATCCAATAGATTTCTTGAAGAAAAATTCAGTCCTGCATAAAAAGTTTGGACAATCATCCAAGTAGTCAGTCGATGAGTAGGGCAATTCTTTATCATAGATTTCATTCTTTCCCAAGCTTGAGCAACATGTTCATTATCAAACTATCTAAACTTCATAATATCACTACGCAAAGCTATAATCTTAGTAGGAGGATAGTATTTTCCAATAAAAGCATCCTTACACTTATCCCAAGAATCAATACTATTTCTAGGCAAAGATAGCAACCAATCCTTAGCTCTTCCTCTTAAAGAGAAAGGAAATAACTTAAGCTTAATAATATTACCATCTACATCCTTATACTTTTGCATCTCACATAGCTCAACAAAGTTGTTGAGATGAGCTGCAACATCATCAGAACTGGCACCAGAGAATTGCTCTTTCATAACAAGATTCAACAAAGCAGGTTTGATTTCATAAAAATTTGCCTCAGGAGCAGGTGGCGTAATAGGAGTGCAGATAAAATCATTGTTTTTGGTGCTAGTAAAGTCACACAACTTGGTGTTCTCAGGAGTACCCATTCTAGCAAAACTAAAAGCAAGCAAGTAAAAGTAACTATAAAGGAAGCTAATTTTTTTAATGTATTTTTGATAAAATGATGCAAGCAAAAGTAAAATAAAGCAAAACAAAAACAAAGTAAAAGATTGTGCGTGCGAGACTCCCCTTGTAGAAATCTTCTTTCTCCCCGGAAATGGCGCCAGAAAAATTGCTTGATGGCTTGTAAGTAACAGCTCGTTGGGAACCCCAAGAGGAAGGTATGATGAGCACATCAGCAAGTCTTCCCTCAGTTGTGAAACCAAGGTTTATCGAACCAGTAGGAGAAAGCCAAACTTCAGAAGGTGATGCTTGCTACCTTTGCGACACTCCGGACAATGGCGCTAGTAAAATTGCTCGTGCGTAGTTGACGTAGGAGCTTCTTCACCTAGCAGCAACGTGGAACCTGCACACAACACAACCAAGAACTTTGCTCCCAACTTACGATGAGGTTGTCAATCTCACCGGTTTGCTGTAAACAAAGGATTGAGCGTATCGAGTGGTAAAAGGTAATAGTATGCAAGAAAGTAAACAGTGCGAGTAAAAGTAAAGCAGTATAGCAATGTAAAGGAAATTGGACCGGGGTCCATAGTTCACTAGTGGTGTCTCTTCATAAGTAAATAACAACATGCTAGGTAAACAAATTACTGTTCGGCAATTGATAGAATAAAGATAACGTACATATATCATGAGGATCACTATGAGATTCACTCTAGGCATTACGACAAAATACATAGACCATAATCCAACTACATCTATGACTAATAATCCACCCTCCGAATGTCGTCCGAGCAAACATTGGGTATTAAGTTGCCAACAACGGATAACTGCATTAAGCAAAGTGCGTAAAGTAAACAAAGCAAATGTCCTTGGACACAAGAATGTTGTTTTCTCCCTAGTGGCAACATCACATCTACAACCTTAGAGGTTTCTGTCACTCCCCCAGCTTACTAGAGGCATGAACCCAACTATCGAGCATAAATACTCCCACTTGGAGTCACTAGCATCTACTCGGCCAAGATATCTACTAGCAACGGAGAGCATGCCAGATCATAAATAACATAGAGATAACATAAAGATATATAATTCAGCACATCAACTTGACATAGCACCAATACTCATCGGATCCCAACAAACACAACATGTAGAATTACACAAAGATGATCTTGATCATGTAGGGCAGCTCACAAGATCTAAACATGAAGCACATGGTGGAGGAGACAACCATCTAGCTACTGCTATGGACCCGTAGTCCAAGGTAGACTACTCACACATCACTCTGGAGGCGACCATGGTGGTGGAGAAGGCCTCTGGCAGGGATTCCCCTCTCCGGCAGGGTGCCGGGAAGAGCTCCTGGATCCTCCTGATCTCGCTTTGACGACGGTGGCAGCTTGCAGTATGTTTCGAGGAAAAGCGATCCGTCCTTTAGGTTTTTTCTGTCGAGGGGAATTTATAGGCGAAAGGGCAACGTCAGGAGGTGGGCCACCTGGCCTCACCATATGGTGGCGCGGCCAGGGGCTGGGCTGCGCCACCCTATGGTGAGCCTGGCCCCTGGCCCCCTCCCTCTCATCTTCGGTCTTTGCAAAGCTTCGGTAAAAATAGGAGGTTCGGTTTTTGTTTCGTCCAATTCTGAGAATATTTCATGTGTAACTTTTCTGAAACACAAAAACAGCAGAAAACAGGGAACTTGCACTGTGGCATCTCGTTAGTAGGTTAGTTCCGAAAAATGCATAAACACCATGAAGTGTAACAAAACACAAAGCAAATGGTGTATAAACAAGCATGGAGCATCAAAAATTATAGATACGTTTGAGACGTATCAAGCATCCCCAAGCTTAACTCCTGCTCATCCTCGAGTAGGTAAGTGATAACAAAAGAATAATTTTTGAGGTGACATGCACCATCACAATCTTGATCATCTATGTAAAGCATTGAGTGTTGGGATCAAAGAACTTAAAACATGGGCATAAGAGACATAATCTTGACAATAAAATCACAGCGCGCCAAGGTTGGTGTTCGAACCCACGACCTCACAATACGGCGGGCCTCTCCTAACCACAAAGGTAAAGCCATCCTTGTGATTATAGGCTATGTTATGTCCTTTTTGTTTATAATTTGTTGGTAAGGTAGGCCTAAGCCACTTTGGATAAGACTTGGGCCGCTTTGGACAAAGTCACACGGTGATATTTTTTTAAAGGAGAAATGCCCTAGAAGAAAATAATAAAGTGTTTTTATTGTCATATCTCATTTGTTCATAATATATATGTCATGCTATAACTGTATTAAGCGGAAACATTAGTATACATGTGGCATATAACAAACAGGTGCCTAGTGGCCTCTATATGAACTAGCTCATGTGTCATCTGATGATCAAGATTTCCTGATCATGGGCAATTACGTCGATGACAATGAGGTCATGTATGGACATACACCCAACAATAGTATTGCGATGAGATCAGTCACATAAGTTTCAACATTGCAATTAACTAAGAAACAAAGTAACCTAATCTTAGACTGTGAGGTCACATCTAATCGCTACATTCAGAGGCTGCTTTGATTGCATCAACCATCATTACTATTACATGATGACTGAAAAGGTGTCTCTTGGGTATGCCGATGGGATATGCTGAGGCGTGTAGACCAAGAGCGGGATTTGTCCATCTGTGTGACGGATTGATACTCTGGGACCACTCGGTGACAGTTGCATCTATGAAGCTTGCAAGCATGTGACTATGTCTCAGAGGATGCAATGTCATGAGAACGAGTAAATATACTTGTCGGCAACGAGGGTGTATGGAGATATCGGTGATCTAACCTTAGACAAAGATCTAGTATCACAAGACGAAGGGAATGGGATATGATGTTTACGGATCAACGAAGAGTTTTGTGGAATGCACTGGGATCAGCACGGCTTTCCAGAGCTGATTGTTGATCATTGATTGGAGAGGTGTCTTGATCATGTCTGGAGTATTCCCCGACCCGTAGGGTGTCACACTTAAGGGTATACGACCCTTAGGGATTGATTTGGAATTAATGGAAATCATATGGAATTAACTAGAAATGTTTCGAGTAATATCGGAAGTGTTCCGAAGACATTGGAAAGGTTCTGGACTTTATCAGAAAGGTTCTGGTGAAAGAATTATGCCAAGGGATTGTTATTTAATGGGTTTAGTATTTAATTAAAGTAATTAAATATTAATAGAGAACTAATTAATAATTAAAAGAAAAGGGGAAAAGGCTAACCCCTAATGGGCCATCAGTTGGCAGCCTATTATGGGGGGGGGGCGGCGACGCCCTGGCGCCCTAGCACCTAGGGTTTCCCCTAGGGCCGGCGGTAGCCAAGGGGGGCGGTGGCGCCCTAGGGTTTCCACTAGGGGTCGGTGGCCACCTACCCCACTGCCTATATAAACCCCCCAGGACCCCCTTGGCTCATTCATCCCATTCTCTCATCCTCTCCTCTTCGGCCTAGCTCCCACGTTTAGAGCCGTGCCCGCAAGTTAGAGGAAACTCCACGTGCTGGATGCTGTCGCGCTGCTAGATTTCTGGTCTGAGTCCTTCTTCTTCTGCTGGTTCGCTAAACCGGAGCTTGGACGATGTCTATACACCATACATGTGAAATCCCTCAGAGGCGCTGCTCTTGTGGCGCTTGTCTTTGTCGAGCTGTACGACTACTCAACCTTGAGGTTGGCTTCGACGGTCTTCATCATCAATGTTCGTGCAGGAACGTAATCCCGCTTTCGGTCTTCAAAGGTATGAACATCATTGCTACTCCGTTACCTTACAACTACATAGATAGATCATGGGGAATTGGTTTGTAGGAAAAAAATTATTTTCTGCTTCGAACCCCAATATTGGTATCAAAGCCGATCTATGCATAGTTGTCTTGGTACAGATTGAACGCATCAGGGATGCAGGCATTGATTTTCTTAGTGTTACCCTTTTATTTCTGTTTGTTCATATCCGCGACATTGTTGGATTTCAAGCGGCCTTGCAAACCAACCTTACACTTCGGGGAGACTGGTTCCACAATTGACGTACAAATTGTATCGTGCATGTGGCTTTGGCGGGGTGTCAGTTTCTCCTCTTTAGTGGATATGATTTCTGCAATGGAGGGCCCTTAGCGAGGGTTAAAGAAACAATTAGCGAATCACCATTGTGGTTGCATGCACATAGGTAAAGAATTGTTTCTTCCTAGCAAAGCCCTAGCAGCCGCGTAAAAACTTGGAAAAGATAAAGTAGAAGGGTCTAACTTAATTTTGCAAAAATTCATGGTCATCTTAAAATTTGCTTATATTAATAATATACGTGATGGTAGCAATACTAAGATGAACCCTCTAATAAAATTCCAACAAACATGTCCCGCCTTAGTGAAGCAATCGCCAAGAAAGTTCTTCGCTATGAAGCCGGCCATGGCGTTCGAGTGCTAGACATAGCTAAGTTCGCATATGGTGTGGGTACAAGCCATGTATGTGCCGCACACACACTAAGGTTGCGTTGGCGTGCCTAGCATATGTATACATGGCCTTGGAACATAGGTGACCGAAAGGTTAAGCACGAGTCTCATGTTGATTGTGATTGAAAAGACCCAGTCTACCTTTAAAGCTATATCATGGGCCGTGATGATCGGGGATGGTGTAGTGAATTAGGATCATGTAATCACTAAAAACCTTTGAAGGATGTTAGTTTAAGTGGGAGTTCATCTAGTTTGCATTAATTTGAATTAATAAGCAAATTGAACTCATAGTATGAACAACGTCTAAGTGTCTTTGCAAATCCATTTGTAGATGTCTCGACCCACAATCAACTAAGGAGCATTCCTTGAGAAAGAAAAACTTAAAACTGATGGTTCACACTTCACTACTTGGTTCTGCACGTTAAGGATCATCCTTACTCCCCATAAGATGGGGTATGTTCTTGATGCCGCCGTTGGCGCCGCGCCCAAAGGGGACGCCTCCAATGATGAGAAGGCTGTCTACCAAACCAAGGTGGATGACGCTTCATTTGTCCAAAGTGGCATGTTGTATGCCATGGAGTCTGATTTGCAAAAGCGCTTTGAGAAGATGAGCGCATTTCAGATAATCACTGATCTCAAGGGCATTTTTGCACCTCATGCAAGGGCGGAGAGGTATGAGGCTTCCGAGCTATTCTTCTCCTCCCGTATGGACGAGCACAGCTGTGTGAGCGAGCACGTAGTCAAGATGTCTGGCTACGTTCAATGTTTGAATGCCCCAGAATGCTAGATTATAGACGATCTTGCGATTGATAGGGTGCTGCAGTTGTTTCCCCTAGCTATAAAGGATTTGTCCTGAATTACAACATGCAGGGGATGACTAAGTCCCTTTCAGAGTTGTTCTCTATGCTCAAAATTGTGGGGGTGAAAATCAAGAAGGAGCACAACGTGTTCATGGTCAACAAGACTATGGATTTCAAGAAATCCGATAGGACAACAAAGGGTCCTAAGGGTAAGACGCCTCAGAGGGATGGCAAGCATGTTGCTGGTCCTCCCAAGGCGCCTAAGGCAAAGCCCAGAGTCTAGTGCTTCTACTGTAAAGGAGATGGTCACTGGAAGCGCAACTGCCCCAAGTACCTTGAAGATAAGAAGGCCGGCAAGGTTGTTGCCAGAGACAGAGGTATATGTGATATACATGTAATTGATATTTATCTTACAAGTGCCGTAGTAACACGTGGGTATTTGATACCGTTTCTGTTGCTCACATATGTAACTCTCAGTAGGATCTGAAGAGTAAGTGGCGCTTGGAGAGGAATGTTGTGACGATGTGGGTCGGCAATGGTCAACATGTGGATGTCGTGGCTGTCGGCACTCTGCATCTACGTCTTCCCTCCAGATTTATATTAGTTTTGAATAAATGTTATTATGTTCCAGCTTTGAGTATGAACATTCTAAGTGGGTCTCAATTATCGTGAGACGGATATCACTTTGAATCTATAACAAACGGTTGTTCTATTTCTAAAGATGATATTTTATATGTTCATACGCCTAATCATGATGGTTTATATATTTTGGATCTTAATTGTAATGAAATACATATCAATAGTGTGGATTCCAAGAGATATAAGCTTAGTGATGATAATACCACATACATGTGGCATTGCCGTCTGGGTCATATTGGCATGAAACACATGAAGATGCTCCATAGTGATGGACTTCTCGGGTCATTGGATTTTAATTCCTTTGACACATGCGAGCCGTGCCTTATGGGAAAAATGACTAGGACACCGTTCACCGGTTTTGTTGAACGGGCGACCGACTTATTGTGAATCATACATACCGATGTGTGTGGACCGATGAGTGTCGCTACACGCAACGCAATGGTTATTGTTACTTTGTGACATTTACTGATGATTTGAGTAGATATGGGTATATCTATTTGATGAAGCATAAGTCTGAAACCTTTGAAAAGTTCAAGGAATTTTAGAATGAGGTCAAAAATTAACTTGATAGGAAAATCAAGCACCTTCGTTCTGATCGAGGGGGCGAGTATTTGAGCTTCAAGTTTGAGATGCATCTTAAGGAATGTCGAATTGTTCCACAACGTACGCCAGCTAGAATGCTGCAGCGTAACGGTGTGTTTGAGCAACGTAACCGCACTTTGCTCGATAGTGTGAGATCCATGATGACTCTGTCCGACTTGTCAATATTGTTCTGGGGTTATGCGTTAGAAACCGATGCATTCATTCTAAATAGGGCGCCATCCAAGTCTATGGAGACAACACCATATGAATTATGGCATGGCAAGAAGCCTATATTGTTGTTTCTTAAGATTTGGGGATGTGAGGCATATGTAAAGATGTTACATCTTGACAAACTCCAGCCTAAGTCGGCGAAATGCATCTTTGTAGAATATCCAAAGGAAACTATTGGATACACCTTATACCATCCGGCCGAAGGCAAAACTCTTGTTGCCAAGACTGGAACCTTTCTCAAGAAAGAGTTTCTCGCAAAAGGTATAAGTGGGTGGAAAGTTGAGCTAAACAAGGTCGTTGACCCCTCACTCAAAATACTGAGTAGCGTAATGGAAGCAGTTCCTAATGCGCCCTCTATCAAAGGGGAAGAAGGGGCGCCTGATGAAAATCATGGAGAACTTCCTAAGCAAACTGAACGCAGGTCTACACGACTCCCCAAATCTCCTGAGTGGTTTGGGAATACTGTATTATCTATCATGTTAGTTGACCATGACGAACCTGCAACCTACATACAGAAATGACTAGAAGCCATAAAATCCAAAATAAGGTCTATGTATGGTAACCAAGTATTGACCTTGGTAGATATTCCTGGCGACCGCAAGGCCATTGAGAATAAATGGATCTTTAAGAAAAACACTGATGCGGACGGTAATGTAACCGTCTACAAGGCAGGAATTGTTGTGAAAGGTTCCCGGTAGATTCAAGGAGTCGACTACGATGAGACATTCTCTCCCATAGCGGTGCTAAAGTCTATTCGGGTGTTGTTAGCTATTGCTGCTTATTTTGATTATGAGATTTGGCATATGGATGTCAAAAACACCTTTCTTAATGGTAACTGATGCTACCGAGTTGATGAAGTAAATACCCGGCCAGTTGGGAACTCCAAGAGGAAGGTGTGATGAATATAGCAGTAAGATTTTCCCTCAATTAAGAAACCAAGGTTTATCGTTCAGGAGAAGAGCAGACAATACGACTGAAGGTGATGCGGACTGGCTTAGCGATAGCTTTGAACAATTTATAGGGCGCCTCGTCCAAGCTTTGCTTGCTAGCTGCAACGCGAAACCTGCACACACACAACCAAGTACTTTGTTCCCAACTTGCGATGAGGTTGTCAATCTCACCGGTTTGCTTGAAACAAAGGTTATGAGCGTATCGAGTGGAAAACAGTAGAAGTATGCGAGTAAAGTAAACATTGCGAGTAAAGTAAACAGGTGATAGCAATATGATGGAAATAGGACCGGGGTCCACAGTTCACTAGTGGTGTTTCTCCATAAGATAAATAACACATGCTGGGTAAACAAATTACAGCTGGTCAATTGATAGAATCAAGATAACGTACGTATGTCATGAGGATAACTATGGTCAATTGATAGACCGCCATCCAACTGCATCTATGACTAATAATCCACTTGTGGCGAATCAATCCGAGAACTCCACAAGTATTGAGTTGCGAACAACAGATAATTGCATTAAGCAAAGTGTGTAATGTAAACAAAGCATATGCCTTTGAGCATATGAATGTTGTTTTCTCCCTAGTAGCAACAGCACATCTACAACCTTAGAGGTTTCTGTCACTCCCCCAGATTAAATAGAGGCATGAACCCACTATCGAGCATAAATACCCCCTCTTGGAGTCACTAGCAACTACTCGGCCAAGATAGCTACTAACAACGGAGAGCATGCAAGATCATAAACAACATAGAGATAACAAAAGATATATTTCAGTATAGCAACTCAATCATAACACCAATATTCATCGGATCCCAACAAACCAAACATGTAGAATTACATAACGGTGATCTCAATCATGTAGGGCAGCTCATGAGATCTAAACATGAAGCACATGGTGGAGGAGACAACCATCTAGCTACTGCTATGGACCCATAGTCCAAGGTATACTACTCACTCATCACTCCGGAGGCAAGCATGGCGATGAAGAAGACCTCCGGTGGCGATTCCCCTCTCCGGCAGGGTGCCAGGAAGAGCTTTTGGACCCTCCTGATCTTCGGGTCGACGGCGGCGGCGGATCGCGATGTGTTCTGGAAAATTGATCGGGTCCTTAGGTTTTTTCCGTCGGGGGGTCTTTATAGGCGAAGGGGCATCGTCAGAGGTGGCCTGAGGGGCTCTCACACATAGGGGGCGCGACCAGACCCCTGGCCGCGCTGCCCTGGTGTGTGGGGCCCTCGTGGCCCCCCCTCCAACTCCTCTTCGGATCTCTGGAAGCTTCCGGGAAAAATAAGACTTCAGGAACTTGTTTTGTCCAATTCCGAGAATATTTCCTGTGTATCACTTCTGAAACACAAAAATAGCAGAAAATAGGGAACTGGCACTGTGGCGACTTGTTAATAGGTTAGTCCCGGAAAATGCACAAAAGTGCCACGAAGTGTAACGAAACAGTAGGCAAATGGTGTAAAAACAAGCATGGAGCATCAAAAATTATAGATACGTTGGAGACGTATCAAGCATCCCCAAGCTTAACTCCTGCTCATCCTCGAGTAGGTAAGTGATAACAAAGAATAATTTTTGAGGTGACATGCACCTACACAATCTTGATCATATATGTAAGCATTTGTGAGCTGGGATCATAAGAACTTAAAACATGGGCATGAAGATATAATCTTGACAATAGAAACTTAGCAACCATGTTGTAAACATGAAAATGAACACAAACAAAAGATCATGAAAATGAAACAATGAAAGTCAAACGTGTGTTCAAATCATAAGGAAAAACATACAAATGGTTTTTAGCTTGTCCTTCAAAGAGAACAAAACATAAATGCATAGGACACCTTCAAGTTTAAGAGGGCGACTAGATACAAATAATTTGAGAACAAGTGAAACGAACAATATGAATCAATCAATGAAAACTTTGGGACAATGCACATTATACTAAAAATGACAAATTCGCGGAGGGAAGCAGTGATTGCAAGTTTTATAAACCTTCAAAAATTATGTTACTTACCAGCTTTGAGCTCTCATTGCCCCCATCATGAGCATCTTGAATGGTTAGAGTTAATGCGAGAACAATTATGATGCATATGCTTGACAAATCATAAGTTGAAAACCTCATGTCCCGTGAATACAAGTACCCAAACCTCATGCTACTTAACTTAGAGTCCCAAGCAAGGATCTTGTCATTGTAAGTATATATGTATCATCGAGAACCGCCAACGGGGTACCTCCGTGCCTGATGTCTACACACGCTTATGTTCTTGTAGACAGTGTTGGGCCTCCAAGTCCAGAGGTTTGTAGAGCAGCAACAAGTTTCCCTTAAGTGTATCACCCAAGGTTTATCGAACTTAGGGAGGAAGAGGTCAAAGCTATCCCTCTCAAACAACCCTGCAATTACGATACAGAAAGTCTCGTGTGTCCCCAACACACCTAATACACTTGTCAGATGTATAGGTGCACTAGTTTGGCGAAGAGATAGTGAAATACAAGTAGTAGTGATGATTATAAGTAGTAAACGTGATCTAAAATAAATATCGCTGTAAGCAAACATGTAACAAAACAGGAAGTAAACGGTGTGCAATGCTTGGAAACAAGGCCTAGGGATCATACTTTCACTAGTGGACACACTCCCAACAAATATAACATAATTGAACAAATAAATAACTTCTCTTCACTATGGTACTCTGAATTACTCTCCTATTGAATAACACTAATCATTGCGTAGGGCTACAAAGCACTCCTCAAAGTTCATGAAGTACTTGACAAACACCACTCATAGAGATATCCAAATCAAATCACAACTCAAGATAGATATTATTGCAACTTAGACCAAGTACTAACACAGTGCACACACTGTCAACATTACACCATGAAAGGAGGAATAGATCACTTCAATACTATCATAGTGATAATTATTCTCATAATCCATAAGAGATCACAATCGTAGCCTAGACCAAGTACCACCACGATGCACGCACTATCACCGTTACACCGTGGCAGGAGGAATAGATTACTTTAATAACACACTAGAGTACACATAATGAAGAAGAGTAACATCTACTTATTCAACATGATACAAAGCTCACGATCACATAAAGATCACATCATGGGAGAGAGAGCCACATAGCTACCGGTAGAGCCCTCAGCCCCGGGGATGAACTACTCCCTCCTCATCATAGGAGACGGCAAGGTTGATGGAGATGGCGGGGAGGTCGATGGAGACGGCGGAGACGGAGATGGAAACCGATGGAGATGGCTCCGGGGGCACTTCCCTGTCCCGGCAGGGTGCCGGAACAGAGAATTCTGTCCCCCAAAATTTGTCTTCGACGGCGGCGGCGCTGCGGAACTGTTCTGGAAATTTCGCCGACTCCCTTAGGGTTTTCTGTCCCGAGGCTTCTTATAGGCGAAGGGGCGTCGTCAGGAGTGGCCCCAGGCCTCCTCACACCTAGGCGGCGCGGCCAGGGCCTGGGCCGCGCCAGCCTAGTGTGAGGCTGCCCTGTGGCCCCTCTCCTTCGCCTCTTCGGATCTCTGGAAGCTTCCGGGAAAAATAAGACTTCTGGAACTTGTTTCGTTCAATTCCGAGAATATTTCCTGTGTAGCTTTTCTGAAACACAAAAACAGCAGAAAACAGGGAACTGACACTGTGGCATCTTGTCAATAGGTTAGTTCCGGAAATCGCATAAAAACGCCATGAAGTGTAACGAAACACAAGGCAAATGGTGTAAAAACAAGCATGGAGCATCAAAAATTATAGATACGTTTGAGACGTATCAGCATCCCCAAGCTTAACTCCTGCTCGTCCTCGAGTAGGTAAGTGATAACAAAAGAAATTTTTTTGAGGTGACATGCACCTACACAATCTTGATCATATATGTAAGCATTTGTGAGCTGGGATCATAAGAACTTAAAACATGGGCATGAAAGATATAATCTTGACAATATGAACTTAGCAACCATGTTGTAAACATGCAAATGAACACAAACAAAAGATCATGAAAATGAAACAATGAAAGTCAAACGTGTGTTCAAATCATAAGGAAAAACATACAAATAGTTTTCAGCTTGTCCTTCAAAGAGAGCAAAACATAAATGCATAGGACACCTTCAAGTTTAAGAGGGCGACTAGATACAAATAATTTGAGAACAAGTGAAACCAACAATATGAATCAATCAATGAAAACTTTGGGACAATGCACATTACACTAAGAATGACAACTATGCTCTCTTGATGGTGCATAAAGATAGAAGGTGGTGACTCAACATAAAAGTAGAAGAAAGGCCTTTCGTAGAGGGAAGCAGCGATTAAACTTGTGCTAGAGCTTTTCATTTGTAAAACAGAGAGATAAAAATTGGTTTTGAGAGGTGGTTGTCTTTGTCAACGACTGGCAATGGGGTTCTTACTATCTTCCATACAAAAATGAAGCAAGTTTTTGGGAGAGAGATTGGCACTTTTGTGCTCTTTTATAAAGCTTGGCACTCCTCCCCACCTTTTTCCTTTCACAAACCATGGCTAACCGATTCCATCGGGTGCCCACCAACATTCACATTCCATAGAGGAGTGCCCTTTTTTCTTTTCTTTTTTTCTTTTTTTTTCTTTTTGGAATAAGACAATATGGAAGATAGCAAATCCGACCACTACGTCCCCATGAGCTGAAAACAGTGTCACAAAACGAGAAGTATTTTGAAGGTTTTTTGAAAGGTAGCACATGAAAATTTACTTGGAATGGCTTACAAATACCATGCATAGGAGTTTATAGTGGACACTTTGGCAAAACTTAGTTTTTAGGAGTTGGATGCACGAGTAGAGCTCATACTCAGTACAAGGCGAGGGCTAGCAAAAGACTGGGAGCGACCAACTAAGAGAGCAATAACGACCATAATCATGCAAAGCGACAAAGCGACATTAAAAGAAGCATAAGATGACACCAAAATTCAAAAACTAAATGATCATAGAGGCTATTGGCGACTTTGTAAGAGTCTAACATGTGTGAGCATGCGCCAAGTCAACCCAAATAAAGCATCAAGGAGAAAACCAAAATAATGCTTCCAAATAATAAAAACAACACATGATTCTTTCAAAGGCTCATTAAGCAATCTCAGTTATTTGAGACAAGTCATGCTACAGCAAAACCACTAAGCATACTATCAAAAAGACATCAAGCACGACATGCAAAAGCCTAGGCCGCAGTCTACACAAGCCCCTTCTTGTAACACTTTTTTGCATAAAGCTTTTTCTCTTTTCCAACACCATTAAAACTTTTTATAAACACCTCTTTTGATGAAAACCAATAAATACCAGAGGCAAAAATACACCTTGATGAAAAGATATAACAAGATCTTAATGCAAATCAAGGCGAAAAACAAAGGCTAAACGCAGTAGCAGAAAAAGAGAACACTCATTGAACGATAAAAGTGAAAACTAGAGTGTTCTTGGCAAATGAAAAGCGAGTTCATCTCCTCCAAAAGAAACATGATGTGATCTAACCATTTATTGTATCAAACAAAACAAAAGAAAACTGAAAACAAAAACAACTGACGCTCTAAGAAAAACACATAGTGCATGAAGCAATAAAAATATAATGTCTTGAAAGGTGACCTGATTTTTGCCAATGAAGAAGGGGGTGCCTCGGGGCATCCCCAAGCTTTGACGCTTGTACTTCTTGGATATTTCTTGGGGTGATGCATGGGCATCCCCAAGCTTGAGCTTTTGTCCATTCTTCATCTCATCTCATCATTCTCCAATCCCTACACTTGAAAACTTCCTTCATACAAAACTAAACACAAATCTATTAGCAACATTAGTGTAAGCATAACATAGAATCAACCCTTTTTGCTTCAGGTTTCAACTCAAAACCACCACATATAAAGTATATACTATTGTAGCAACTTCCCCAAAAATTCCGTGATCAAAAGAACTCAAAAAGAAAGCGATAAAACGGCAAACACAAGTATTGGCAGAAATCTGTCAAAACAGAACAGCTGACAAAGGTAGAATTTTTAGAGGGTTTTCTGTTGCTCAAATCAAAAAGTGTTATACTAATGAAAGTTTGGATATAACCTGGGGCATATGCACAAGAAATCGCAGGTCCAAAAGATATACAGAGAATTTTCACGAATTTTTATGGTGCAGCACCGAAAACTGTTTCAGGACAGCAACATCCCCAAATCTTACCTCACTCAAATTAGAGGCTTCTCTTGGCACAACAACGAAATAAAAAGGATAAGGAGCGGTTATTACAGTAGTAATAACTTCCAAGACTCAAATAAAAGAAAAAGTACTGAAAATAAACAATGGGTTATCTCCCAAGAGTGCTTTTCTTTAACGCCTTTGAGCTAGGCGCAGTAATTTGCAAAGATGCTCATGTGGGCACCATATAAGAGCTTAAAGCAATAGAGAGCATCAAAAAGCAAGTATGGAACACATTTAAATCTAAACCACTTCCTATGAAAAATAGTCTTATAAAGAGACAAGTCATAAAAGCGCAAAGCAAAAAGCATAGGAAGGCAAAACAAGTACAACTTCAAGAATTGCAACATAAAGAGGGGAAACTCAATATTGTTGAGATCCATCAAACCATGTTTCCCTCTCTCATAATAACTTTCAGTAGCATCATGAATAGAATTAAAAATATAATTATCACATAAAGCATCCCTATCATGAGCCACATGCATAAAAGGATTAATACTCCCCACATGAAAAATAGTAGTAGGAGCAGATTCAACAGAATAATTATTCTCATCACCATAATCATCAAAAACAGGAGGCATATTGTAATCATAACTAATTTTCTCCTCAAAAGTAGGTGAACTGAAAATATTATACCCATCATCATAACCATCATAAACTAGAGGCTTAGTATCATCACAAGCTAGAGAGCAACTATTTCGCAAAGCATACTCATCAAACATATCATCATAAGAAGGAACATGGATAGTACTAATGGTACAACAATTATTAAACTTAGAATTGGTACCAAAAAGATTTTAAATATCAAAAGTAGAGTGCTTTTCCCAATCATGATCACTAACATAGGTAACAGGCATAGGAACATCATCCCAATCAGAATTATCATAATCTATAGCAGGATCATAACGCTTAGGGGAAGGTACCGTGTCCTCTCGCCTCTTACTCCTCTTCTTCTTCTTCTTCATACTCTTCTTACTCTCTCCTTTAGGAGGGAGAGACTTGAAGGGCATCTTCTCCACATATTCTTTAGGAGGGAAGGGCATCTTCTCCACATAATCTGGTTTGCTGACAGAAACAACAGAAGAAACTTTGGAGGATTCCTCCTCTCTATTAATAATATCGAAACATCTGTTAGTCTTGTCATAGCTTGGCAAAACATCATGTTTTATAAGATCTTGTAAGTAAGTATTTGCGAGGCAATCTTTAGCACAATAGAGACGACAACCACGAAGGGTGCTATTAATATCAACATCATTCATGTCTACCAAAGCAATCTTTCTAGATATCTCTTCACAATTCAAAAACAAAGTAAGCTCATCATACTGATTGAAAGTAATCTTATCATCACAATACAAATCTGTGGTACTCGTTCAATTAATTGGGCATTGAAAATTAAAGTGCCCCTTTTCACCGCAAAATTCACAAAGAAAAGGATAAAGCTCACAAACCCTTTCACCAAGCACATCTAGATCCTTGAGCCACATACTGGTTTCTTCATTTGCGTGGGTGATGCAATAATCTTCCTTGTTGTAACTCTGTTCACAAGGTCTATGTATTCCACAAAAATTAACATGCTTATAAGAAATAGTACTTTTAGAAGTTTGAGCATGTTTATTGCAATCATCAACAACAATATCACTTTCTATGCAAGTGTCCTTAAAAGGTTCATGATACATGTCCCCATTTCCTTTAGGAACATTCATATGGGAAGCAAAGGCTTTAAAGCAATCAGCCATAATTTGAGGATCAAGACCATACTTAGCACTAAGATCTTGAAAATCAGCAGTTTCAGCGAAAGACTTAATGCAATCAAACTCGTAATTCATACCTGATCCATTACCTTTGTCGCTATCCCAACCTTCAATATTGTTTTGAATTGTTTCAAGCAAATCCCACTTGGTGTCAGCATCCTTGCTTGTGAAAGACCCATCAAAGCATGCATCTAGATAGTCCTTGTAATATCCTGAAAGCCTTGCATAAAAATTATTAATAACAATATTATGGGGAAGATCATGAATAGGACATTTGAGCATTAGTGACTTCAATCTTCCCCATGCTTGGGCAATGCTTTCTCTATCATGAGGCCAAAAATTATATATCTGATTACGATCTTTATGAATCTCACTTGGAGGATAGAATTTAGAATAAAAGAGAGGTACAATTTCCTCCCAGCCAATAGATGGACCATCCTTAAGCAGCCGATACCATTCCTCAGCTCTGCCTTTCAGTGATAAAGAAAATAGCTTCTTCTTAACTTGGTTCATTGAAATACCTACACACTGGAACAACTCGCATAATTCATGTATAAAAAGCAAATGGTCACCAGGATGGACAGTTCCATCTCCTAAATAGCAGTTATCCCTAACACGTTCAACAATCTTCATAGGTATTTTAAAAGGATGAGGAGCACAAGCATCATTAGAAACATCACATATGGGAGATAAAATATCATCAGAGCAAACTTTCTCCACTAAAGCTGGGGAACTAAAAATATCATACTTAATAAAACCAGCTTCCCCAAGCTTAGACTTTTCCATAGCATTAGCAATAACGGGATTCAAAGCATTCGTACTAATAACATTGCTATGCGAAATAAGCTCCAAAGGTTTTTCAATTTTCTCTTCAAATCTAAACTCAGAAAAAAGACTAAAGAACTTTTTATTTTCCATTAAGCCTAACTAGTGAAAATAAAAACAAGAAACAAAAAGATGTAATTGCAGAATCTAAAGGAAATAACTCCGAGCACTCACACAGGAGGATGCGATACCTTTTACCTTACCTCCTCGGCAACAGCGCCAGAAAAGAGCTTGATGTCTACACACGCTTTTGTTCTTGTAGACAGTGTTGGGCCTCCAAGTGCAGAGGTTTGTAGAGCAGCAGCAAGTTTCCCTTAAGTGTATCACCCAAGGTTTATCGAACTCAGGGAGGAAGAGGTCAAAGCTATCCCTCTCAAACAACCCTGCAATTACGATACAGAAAGTCTCTTGTGTCCCCAACACACCTAATACACTTGTCAGATGTATAGGTGCACTAGTTTGGCGAAGAGATAGTGAAATACAAGTAGTAGTGATGATTATAAGTAGTAAACGTGATCTAAAATAAATATCGCTGCAAGCAAACATGTAACAAAACAAGAAGTAAACGGTATGCAATGCTTGGAAACAAGGCCTAGGGATCATACTTTCACTAGTGGACACACTCCCAACAAATATAACATAATTGAACAAATAAATAACTTCTCTTCACTATGGTACTCTGAATTACTCTCCTATTGAATAACACTAATCATTGCGTAGGGCTACGAAGCACTCCTCAAAGTTCATCAAGTACTTGACAAACACCACTCATAGAGATATCCAAATCAAATCACAATTCAAGATAGATATTATTGCAACTTAGACCAAGTACTAACACGGTGCACACACTGTCAACATTACACCATGAAAGGAGGAATAGATCACTTCAATACTATCATAGTGATAATTATTCTCATAATCCATAAGAGATCACAATCGTAGCCTAGACCAAGTACCACCACGATGCACGCACTATCACCGTTACACCGTGGCAGGAGGAATAGATTACTTTAATAACACACTAGAGTACACATAATGAAGAAGAGTAACATCTACTTATTCAACATGACACAAAGCTCACGATCACATAAAGATCACATCATGGGAGAGAGAGGTGAACCACATAGCTACCGGTAGAGCCCTCAGCCCCGGGGATGAACTACTCCCTCCTCATCATAGGAGACAGCAAGGTTGATGGAGATGGCGGTGAGGTCGATGGAGACGGCGGAGACGGCGATGGAGACCAATGGAGATGGCTCCGGGGGCACTTCCCCGTCCCGGCAGGGTGCCGGAATAGAGACTTCTGTCCCCCGAAATTTGTCTTCGATGGCGGCGGCGCTGTGGAACTATTCTGGAAATTTCGCCGACTCGCTTAGGGTTTTCCGTCCCGAGGCTTCTTATAGGCGAAGGGGCGTTGTCAGGAGTGGCCCCAGGCCTCCTCACACCTAGCCGGCGCGGCCAGGGCCTGGGCCGCACCGGCCTAGTGTGAGGCTGACCTGTGGCCCCTCTCCTTCGCCTCTTCGGATCTCTGGAAGCTTCCGGGAAAAATAAGACTTCTGGAACTTGTTTCGTTCAATTCCGAGAATATTTCCTGTGTAGCTTTTCTGAAACACAAAAATAGGAGAAAATAGGGAACTGGCACTGTGGCATCTTGTCAATAGGTTAGTTCTGGAAATCGCATAAAAACGCCACGAAGTGTAACGAAACACAAGGCAAATGGTGTAAAAACAAGCATGGAGCATCAAAAATTATAGATACGTTTGAGACGTATCAGTGCCCGATGACATGGAACAAGCCCACATCAAAATGACAGGACAAGCAGACAATGAACACCTCAACATCTCTTTTATTTGCTATTTGTTTAGCTTTTTATTGTGAGATGCGTCGTCGAATGTCCACCATGGGTATGCTGCAAATTTCCACCATGAATTATGCATGGCTTAGATTGGCGGCCCAAGCGTTTCCCTAACACATATACAAACTCCATGATCCCCACAAGATTCCCAATTCATTTCACACCGCGGGCATCCATAAACAAAAGATCACAATATCAACTCAAATAAGAAGTGCAATGTTGAAAGCTTGCCCCATGACAGCATGGATGGGCTAGAATCCAACTTACAACTTGCAAGCATAACAACTCAACATAAGAGACCACAATGTCAAATTTTAAGAACAAGAAAAAGTAAAGTGTGCCTTCCGGTTCGTGAGAGCTTTACTGACCAATTTTCGCACAACACTGGTAAGAGTTTAATTTGAAGAGAAAATAAAAGAAAGTTAAATTTACTTGGAATAGCAAATTGCTAGTAGGTATGTATGGTGGACACTTTGGAAAACTTTGGCTTTTAGGAGTTGGATGCACGAGTAGAGATCATACTCAGTACAAGGCGAGGGCTAGCAAAAGACTGGGAGCGACCAACTAAGAGAGCAATAATGGCCATAATCATGCAAAGCGACATTAAAAGAAGCATAAGATGGAATCAAAAGTCAAAAACTAAATGATCATAGAGGCTATTGGCGACTTTGTAAGAGTCTAACATGTGTGAGCATGCGCCAAGTCAACCCAAATAAAGCATCAAGGAGAAAACCAAAATAATGCTTCCATACAATAAAAACAACGCATGATTTTTTCAAAGGCTCATTAAGCAATCTTAGTTATTTGAGACAAGTCATGCTACAGCAAAACCACTAAGCTTACTATCAAAAAGACATCAAGCATGACATGAAAAAGCCTAAGCCACAGTCTACACAAGCTCCTTCTTGTACCACTTTTTTGCATAAAGCTTTTTCACTTTTCCAACACCATTTGAATTTTTTAGAGACACCTCTTTTGATGAAAACCAATAAAGATCAGAGGCAAAAATACACCTTGATGAAGAGATATGACAAGGTCTGAACGCAAATCAAGGCGAAAACAAAAACCAAAAGCAGTAGCGGAAAAAGAATAACACTCGGTGAAATTGTAAGAATGAAAAACGGAGTGTTCTTGGCAAATGAAAACGAGTACATCTCCTCCAAAGGAAATTTGTTGGGGTCCAACCATTTATTGCAGCAAACAAAACTAAACTAACTAAGAAAACTAAAACAACTAACGCTCCAAGAAAAACACCTAGTGCATGAAGCAATAAAAATATAGTGTTTTGAAAGGTGACCTGATTTTTGCCGATGAAGAAGGGGTGCCTCGGGGGCATCCCCAAGCTTTGACGCTTGTACTTCTTGGATATTTCTTGGGGTGATGCATGGGCATCCCCAAGCTTGAGCTTTTATCCATTCTTCAACTCATCTCATCATTCTCCAATCCCTACACTTGAAAACTTCCTTCATACAAAACTAAACACAAATCTATTAGCAACATTAGTGTAAGCATATCATATAATCAACCTCTTTTGCTTCAGGTTTCAACCCAAAACCACCACATATAAAGTATATACTACTGTAGCAACTTCCCCAAAAGTTCCATGATCAAAAGAACCCAAAAGAAAGCGATAAAGCGGCAAACACAAATATTGGCAGAAATCTGTCAAAACAGAACAGCTGGCAAAGGCCGAATTTTTGAGGGGTTTTCTGTTGCTCAAATTAAAAAGTGTTCAACTAACGAAAGTTTGGATATAACCTGGGTCATATTCACAAGAAATTTCAGGTCCAAAAGATATACAGAGAATTTATACGAATTTTTACGGTGCAGCACCGAAAACAGTTTCAGAACAGCAACATCCCCAAATCTTTACCTCACTCGAATTAGAGGCTTCTCTTGGCACAACAATAAAATAAAAAGGATAAGGAGCGGTCATTACAGTAGTAATGACTTCCAAGACTCAAATAAAAGAAAAAGTACTGAAAGTAAAAACATTGGGTTATCTCCCAAGAGTGCTTTTCTTTAACGCCTTTGAGCTAGGCGCAGAGAATTGCGAATCAAGTAACATCAAGTGATGAAGCATCAAGCTCATAATTTGCTCTAAGAATAGAGTCAAAATGTAATTTCTTTCTTTTCCTAGGGAAGTGTTCCATACCTTTCTTGAGTGGAAATTGATATTTTATAGTGCCTTCCCTCATATCAATGATGGCACCTACAGTTCGAAGAAAGGGTCTTCCCAAAATAATAGGACATGAAGCATGGCATTCAACGTCCATAACGAGAAAATCAACGGGAACAAGGTTATTGTTAACCACAATAAGAACATCATTAATTCTTCCCAAAGGTTTCTTCTTAGCAACATCAGCAATAGGAATATTATAATAACATTTTTCAAGAGGTGGTAAATCAAGCATGTCATAAATTTTTCTAGGCATGATAGAAATACTAGCACCTAGATCACATAAAGCATGGCAATCAAAACCACTAACATGCATATCAATGATGGGTTCCCAACCATCTTCTAACTTCTTGGGAACAGAAGCTTTTTGCTGCAACTTTTCATCCCTAATTTTCATGAGAGCATTGGTAATATGCTTAGTAAAAGCAACATTTAAAGAACTAGCATTGGGAGTCAAAGCAAGATTTTGCAAGAAAAAAATAACTTCAGATATATTGCAGCCATCAACATCAAAATCATTAAAGGAAATAGAGCTATGATCTCCTACACTCCGAAAAATTTCAGCGCTCTTTTGAGAAAAAGTTTTGGCAGTTTTAGGCTTTTTAACACAAGGAGTGGGAGTTTTATCTACACCAATCAAAGTAAGAGGATTGCTAGCATTAGGAACAACATCATTAGAGGTAGTAATAGTACAAACTTTCATATTCCTAGCAATCTCATCCTCTCTTTCCCATCTAGCATGCAATCTACTATATACTAAAAGCACAATACAGGGTGTCAAAACAGAGACACCACATTAATCCACATAGGCTAAAAATATATATACCGTTGATTTTATTTTTGATGGTTAAGATTTAATAGATCTAAGAGTTACGTAAAAAATAGACACGTAACAAGTGTACACGTGACAATTATGTACGTGTTAACAACAAAAATTAAACAAACCGTGTCATGCTAGGACACCAGCTAAGCTGGCCATGTATTTAAAAAAGAAAAAAAAGAACTCGCTACCTTATCCAATAAAGAGGTAAAATATCCAGACCAAACGTCCATACACGGGAAGCTACCAACGCATCTGGTCAGACGTATGCCTATAGGACTCCATGAAAAATCCAAAGAAACAGTACACGAGGCATATAAAACATGTAGTAATTAATTATAATCCAACTTCTAATTGGCAATGAGCTGATTATACCAATATATTGTCCATATATAATGATATATCTTCTACTTTTTTTCCAAACACCATGACAAAGTCTATCAACATGCTAAACTCAATGGCGTATTTATACGGAAAATAGTATGATGCTATCACGAATGAAGTCAGTGTGTACATTAAAATTCTAACTCAGATAGTATATTTTCTATCTTTTGATAAAATGTCGGACACGATGGTAAATCATATACACTAATACATGTATTTTTAGTATTTTCTTCAGCTTAGGATACAAGCTCGGGGATGGTTCACAATAAACTGTGATTTAACCAATCTTTAGACGATACAACAAACGAATAAATGCAGTTAGCTAACATGAATATCCATGCAAGCATTTGTAGAGACAACACTAAGCGAGCAAACAAGTGTAATTTGACCAATTTCTATTTTATCTTACTCCCTCCATACCGGATTACAGGGCAATTATACACTTCGGGACAAATTTTGAACTTCAATGTTAGTTAAGAAAATATAAGATATAAAAATTATACCATTGAATTTATATTCAAAAAACTTTCCAATAGTATAATTTTTATATCAAATATCTCATATTTTCTTGACTAAAATTAATAATTAAAGTTTATCTTAAAATAGATAATTGCCCAATAATTTGGTATGGAGGGAGTACCAAGAAATATGCATAAATAGTTAATTAAGTTATTTGCATGTGTAAATGACACCATGAAACTAAAGTAACATTTGTAAGTTTGAAAGCATTTAGAGAGGTGAGATTTCCCTAAGTATAAAAGAACTAATACAACTCGGCCAACAGTGGTAAAAAAACGTCAAAATATGAAAAATTCAAGTAGGCGATAACGGTGTTCTCATTTATTTTTGGAGAGAAAAATCACAAAATATTATTGATTAAAAAATAAGCATGAGAGCATGTGGAAAAATCATGAAAGATTAATCATAGGAAAATAAGCATGAGAGAATGTGTAGTATAATAAGAGTTAAATAAATACTATTATTATTAATCAAAGTCTATTGTTTTGTATAGGCCACAAGAACAAATGCAATAAAAAAATTATAGTCTAAAAAGATCTATACAGACAATCTTAGCGAATTAAATCCTCACGGGTGGATTTTTCCTACATATATTGTAGGCTATTCCTCTACAATTTTCCTTTGGAAAAATTATAAGGTGACAGACTAATAAAAATAATTTGTGGTGAAGTTTAATAATATTTAATATATTTTAATGTGAACCTAAAAACATACAAATTATCAAATAGAAAATAACAAACAAACAAAATAACTTTTAGCCGCAAAATGCGCGGTATGTACAAAACTATAGTTGCACATATACTACAACAAGTTACAAACCTAATGTCAACCTGACATCTAAGACAACAAAATAAACTTGGATCCCTAAGTATAAAAAAATTAATACAACTCGGTCAACAGTGGTAGAAATGTTAAAATATGAAAAATTCAAGTAGGCGATAACGGTGTTCTCAATTTTTGTGTGAGAAAAATCATAAAATATTATTGATTAAAAATTAAGCATGAATGGATGTGGAAAAATCATGAAAGATTAATCATAGAAAAATAAGCATGAGAGAATATGTACTATAATAAGACTTAAACAAAGACTATAATTATCAATAAAAGTCTATTGTTTTGTATGACAGTCCACAAGAAGAAATATAAAAATAGTCCGACAAGATCTATACTGATAATCGTAGCGAATCAAATCCTCACGGGTTGATTTTTCCTATATATATTGTAGGGTCTTCCTCTACAATTTTCTTTTGGAAAAACTACAAGGTGATAGCCTAAAAATATACAAATTATAAAATAGAAAATAACAAACAAAAAATAAAATAATAAATTATAGCCGCAAAATGCGCGGTTTTACCCAAAATAAGCTACAAACCTAATGTCAACCTGGCATCTAAGACAACAAAATAAACTTGGATCTTGTATTTAGTTTACAAATTCAATTATACATACTTATTTTGTATCACATACCCATGATATGTATGGGCGATATGTATGGTATATTCAAAAATGACATTATTATCATTAGACCATAAAGTTAAAGATGATTAAACATGATAGTTTATTTAGCATTATATTATCCATGTCTATAGAACAATATTATATTACATTCAAAATATTATAAATTTATGCCTTAGTCATTTCCAATATATTAAATATGATGTGCCCGCATTTGCGAGGGCCACCTGGCTAGTTCTGCTAACAATCTAAGATTTTCATCAATTCCAACTTGGATAGCATTAGCACTAGCAAAAACATTGTTCTCTTTCACATCATTAGGCAACACTTTTAATTTCAGAAGTTCAACATCATGAGCAAGGCTATCAACTTTAGAAGCAAGAATATCAATTTTGCCTAACTTTTCCTCAACAGACTTGTTAAAAGCAGATTGGTTTACCATGAAGTCTTTGAGCATGACTTCAAGTTCAGAGGGCGCAGCCCTAGTGTTGTTGGAGGAATTACCATAAGAATTACCATAACCATTACCATTGGTAGAAGGATACGGCCTATAATTGTTACTAGCAAAATTGTTCCTATAAGCATTGTTGTTAAAATTATTATTTCTAATGAAATTCACATCAACATGCTCTTCTTGAGCAACCAAAGAGGCTAAAGGAACATTATGAGGATCAACATGAGTCCTATCATTAGCAAGCATAGCCATAATGGTATCAATCTTATCACTCAAGGAAGAGGTTTCCTCAACAGAATTTACCTTCTTACCTTGTGGAGCTCTCTCGGTGTGCCATTCGGAATAATTTACCATCATGTTGTCGAGTAGCTTTGTTGCGGCGCCCAAGGTAAGGGACATAAAAGTGCCTCCAGCAGCTGAATCAAGTAGGTTCCTCGAAGAAAAATTCAGTCCTGCATAAAAAGTTTGGACAATCATCCATGTAGTCAGTCCATGAGTGGGGCAATTCTTTATCATAGATTTCATTCTTTCCCAAGCTTGAGCAACATGTTCATTATCAAACTGAGTAAACTTCATAATATTGCTATGCAGAGATATAATCTTAGCAGGAGGATAGTATCTACCAATAAAAGCATCCTTACACTTAGCCCATGAATCAATACTATTCTTAGTCAAAGACAGCAACCAATCTTTAGCTTTTCCTCTCAAAGAAAAAGGAAACAACTTGAGCTTAATAATATCACTTTCTACATCCTTATATTTCTGCATCTCACATAGCTCAAAAAAATTGTTGAGATGAGCTGCAACATCTTCAGTACTAGCACTAGAAAATTGCTCTTTCATAACAAGGTTCAACAAAGCAGGCTTAATCTCATAAAAATTTGCAGCTGGAGCAGGTGGTGCAATAGGAGTGCAGATAAAATCACTAATGTTCGTGCTAGTGAAGTCACACAACTTGGTGTTTTCAGGAGTAGCCATTTCAGCAAAACTAAAAGTAGATAAGTAAAAACAGCTACCAAGGATTCTAATTTTTTTGGGTTTTTGATATAAAACAATGCAAGTAAAAATAAAGTAAAGCAAAACTTAAAACAAAGTAAAGGATGTGCGTGCGAAAAACTCCCCTTGCAGAGGTCTTCCACTCTTCCCCGGCAACGGCGCCAGAAAAGAAGCTTGATGCTACTGAGTTGATGAAGTAAATACCCGGCCAGTTGGGAACCCCAAGAGGAAGGTGTGATGAATATAGCAGCAAGATTTTCCCTCAGTTAAGAAACCAAGGTTTATCGTTCAGGAGAAGAGCAGACAATACGACTAAAGGTGATGCGGACTGGCTTAGCGACAGCTTCGGACAATTTATAGGGCGCCTCGTCCAAGCTTTGCTTGCTAGCTGCAACGCAGAACCTGCACACACACAACCAAGTACTTTTTTCCCAACTTGCGATGAGGTTGTCAATCTCACCGGTTTGCTTGAAACAAAGGTTATGAGCGTATCGAGTGGAAAACAGTAGAAGTATGCGAGTAAAGTAAACAGGTGATAGCAATATGATGGAAATAGGACCGGGGTCCACAGTTCACTAGTGGTGTCTCTCCATAAGATAAATAACACATGCTAGGTAAACAAATTACAGTTGGGCAATTGATAGAATAAAGATAAACGTGATATGTCAAGAAGATCGCTATGTGATTTACTCTGGGCATTACAACAAAATACATAGACCGCCATCCAACTGCATCTATGACTAATAATCCACTTGTGGCGAATCAATCCGAGAACTCCACAAGTATTAAGTTGCGAACAACAGATAATTGCATTAAGCAAAGTGTGTAATGTAAACAAAGCATATGCCCTTGAGCATATGAATGTTGTTTTCTCCCTAGTAGCAACATCACATCTACAACCTTAGAGGTTTCTGTCACTCCCCCAGATTAAATAGAGGCATGAACCCACTATCGAGCATAAATACCCCCTCTTGGAGTCACTAGCAACTACTCGGCCAAGATAGCTACTAACAACGGAGAGCATGCAAGATCATAAACAACATAGAGATAACAAAAGATATATTTCAGTATAGCAACTCAATCATAACACCAATATTCATCGGATCCCAACAAACCAAACATGTAGAATTACATAACGGTGATCTCAATCATGTAGGGCAGCTCATGAGATCTAAACATGAAGCACATGGTGGAGGAGACAACCATCTAGCTACTGCTATTGACCCATAGTCCTAGGTAGACTACTCACTCATCGCTCTGGAGGCAAGCATGGCGATAAAGAAGACCTCCGGTGGCGATTCCCCTCTCCGGCAGGGTGCCGGGAAGAGCTTCTGGACCCTCCCGATCTTTGGGTCGACGGCGGCGGCGGATCGTGATGTGTTCTGGAAAATTGATCGGGTCCTTAGGTTTTTTCCGTCGGGGTGTCTTTATAGGCGAAGGGGCATCGTCAGAGGTGGCCCGAGGGGCTCTCACACATAGGGGGCGTGGCCAGGCCCCTGGCTGCACCGCCCTGGTGTGTGGGGCCCTCGTGGGCCCCCTCCAACTCCTCTTCGGATCTCTGGAAGCTTCTGGGAAAAATAAGACTTTAGGAACTTGTTTCGTCCAATTCCGAGAATATTTCCTGTGTATCACTTCTGAAACACAAAAACAGCAGAAAACAGGGAACTGGCACTGTGGCGACTTGTTAATAGGTTAGTCCCGGAAAATGCACAAAAGTGCCACAAAGTGTAACGAAATAGTAGGCAAATGGTGTAAAAACAAGCATGGAGCATCAAAAATTATAGATACGTTGGAGACGTATCAGTAACATTGAGGAGGAATTGTACATGATACAACTGGAGGGTTTTATTGATCCTAAGGATGCTAATAAAGTATGCAAGCTTCAAAGGTTCATTTATGGACTAAAGCAAGCATCTTAGAGTTGGAATCTTCGTTTTCATGAAGTCATCATCATGAAGTCATCAAAAGGTTTTGAATTTGTCCAAAATACCGAAGAATCCTGCATTTACAAGAAGATGAGTGGGAGCTCAGTTTCATTCCTAGTACTATATGTGGATGCCGTATTACTGATAGGGAATGATGTGCAAATGCTAAATAGTGTGAAGGAATACTTGAATAGTAAAATTTTCAATAAAAGATATGGGTGAAGCTGTACACATATTAGGCATTAAGACCTATAAAGATAGATCAAGGAGCCTATTAGCGTTAAGTCAGAGTACTTACCTTGATAAGGTTCTAAATAGGTTTAGAATGGAAGATTCCAAGAAAGGATTCTTGCCTATCATGAAAGGTGTGCCATTGAGTGTGACTCGAAGTCCAGCAATAGAAAAGGAGAAGAGTGTGATGTCTGACATACCCTATGCCTCTACCATAGGCTCCATCATGTATGCTATGCTAAGTACTCGACCAGATGTGGCATTGGCTCTTAGTTTGATGAGCCATTATCAAAGTAACCCAGGAATGAGTCATTATAGTGCAGTTAAGAATATCCTAAAGTTCCTTAGAAGAACAAAGGATATGGTCTTAGTCTATGGAGGAAGCGGAGTAGAACTTGACGTAAAGGGTTACGTTAACACGAACTACAACATTGACTCAGATGACAAGAAATCTTAAACTGGATATGTGTTCTTGGTAAATGGAGGAGAGGTGAGTTGGAGAAGCTGCAAGCAGTCGCTTAAAGCTAAATCTACAATGGAGTCGGAGTATATTGCTGCTGCTAATGCAGCGAATGAAGCTGTTTGTCTAGAGAAGTTCATCATCGAGCTTGGAGTGTTCCCTAGAATGCATGACCCTGTACACATTTATTGTGATGACATGGCCGCCATTGCCAAAGCTAAGGAGTTAAGGGCTCACTCTATAGACAAACCTATACTACGGTGGTACCATGTCATAAGAGATTATGTAAAGGATGGTTGAATTAGAGTTTGCAAAGTACACACGGATCTGAATGTTGAAGACCCGTTGATGAAGCCTCTTCCACGGGCGAGTTTTGATCCACACCAGCATTTGATGGGTTTTAGATCATTACCAATTGTAAACTAGTTTATTTGTACTCTAGTGCAAGTGGGAGACTGAAGGAGATATGCCTAGAGGCAAATAATAAAGGGTTTTTATTGTCATATCTCATTTGTTCATAATATATTATACGTCATGCTATAACTGTATTAAGCGGAAATATTAGTACACATGTGGCATATAACAAACAGGTACCTAGTAGCCTCTGTATGAACTAGCTCAAGTGTCATCTGATGATCAAGATTTCCCGATCATGGGCAATTATGTCAATGACAATGAGGTCATGTATGGACATGACAGACATACACCCAGTAGTAGTATTGTGATGAGATCAGTCACATAACTTTCAACATTGTAATTAACTAAGAAACAAAGTAACCTAATCCTTAGACTATGAGGTCACATGTAATCACTACATCTGGAGGCTGCTTTGATTGCATCAACCGTCATTACCATAACAGGATGACTGAAAAGGTGTCTCTTGGGTATGCCGATGAGGTATGTTGAGGCGTGTGCACCAAGAGCGGGATTTGTCCATCCGCGTGATGGATTAATACTCTGGGCCCACTCAGTGATAGTTGCATCTATGAAGCTTGCAAGCGTGTGACTAGGTCGCGGAGGATGCAATATCATGAGAACGAGTAAACATACTTGTCCGTAACAAGGGTGAACGTGATATGGAGATATCGATGATCTAACCTCGGACAAAGATCTAGTATTGTGAGACGAAGGGAATGGGATACGATGTTTACGGATCAACGAGTTTCGTGGAATGCACATGGATCAGCACGACTTTCTAGAGCTGATTATTGATCATTGATTGGAGAGGTGTCTTGATCATGTCTGGAGTATACCCCGACCCATATGGTGTCACACTTAAGGGTATACGATGCTCCGGGATCGATTTAGAATTAATGGAAATCATATGGAGTTAATCGAAAATGTTTTGAGTAATATCGAAAGTGTTCTGGAGACGTCGGAAAGGTTCCAGACTTTATTGGAAAGGTTCCGATGAAAGAATTATGCCAAGGGATTGTTAATTAATGGGTTTAGTATTTAATTAAAGTAATTAAATATTAAAAGAGAATTAAATAATAATTAAAAACAAAAAGGAAAAAGTCTAACCCCTAATCGGCCACAAGTTGGCAGCCATTATGGGAGGGAGGGGGGCGGCGGCCAGGTCCTAGTGCCTAGGGTTTCCCATAGGGCCGGCGGCAGCCAAGGGGGGTGGTGGCGCCCTAGGGTTTCCCCTAGGGGTTGGCGGCCACCTACCCCTCTGCCTATATAAGCCCCCAGGACCCTTTTGGCTCATTCATCCCATTCTCTCATCCTCTCCTCTCTGGCCTAGCTCCCACGTTTGGAGCCGTGCCCGCGAGTTAGAGGAAACTCCATGTGTCGGACGCCATCGCGCTGCAGTATTTCTGGTTTGAGTCCTTATTCTTTCGCTGCTTTTCTGGAATGAAATCGGGATGACGTCTATATATACGCTGTATGTGTGTAATCCCTCGGAGGCGCTGCTCTTGTGATGCTTGTCTTCATCGAGCTGTATGACTACTCGACCTTGAGGTTGGCTTCGACGGTCTTCATCGTCAACATTCGTGCGGGAATGTAATCCCGCTTTTGGTCTTCAAAGGTATTAACACCGTCGCTACTCCGTTACCGTACAACAACGTAGATAGATCATGGGGAATTGGTTTGTAGGCAAAATTTTGTTTTCTGCTTTGAACCCCAACATTTTTATCTTTGTCTTTTCTATTTCTTCTATGATTTTAATATAAAAGTTTGAAGAAGATTCAAGACAAGGCCAAATGAATTCGTAAAAACTTTATAAATTCTGTTTATTACATATATAATAACATCAATTATTTTTCTTTGTAAAAAAATTAGAAAACAAAATTTAATTACTAGAATGCCATTATGGTGTATTTAAAATGCGGTCAAAATGGCGGGAATGACCCTTCTTAGCTAGGTGTTGAATCTTGCAAAACTATTACTAGATCTATGTTGAAATAGCTACTTTATATCTTAAAAATATTTGTGCAAAAAATTGTGAGCAAACTATCATGTAGTTGTAGTTCAAATTTGCTCGACTTCCTACTAAATCGATAAAAGTTTGTATTTTTTCACGAGAGGTGGTTGGAAAGCTTTGGACACACAAAAAGTTGGTCGTTTGTATATGAAATGAGGTATAATATTTTGTAAAATTATGGAGGTGCAATTTTATTTTGTATTTTTTGTACTTCCTTCACAAAAAATCCTTTTTTAACACCCAAGAAATAGAAAATGATCTTTTTATGCCAAGAAAAGGAGAACACCCAAATAAACATTGTTTGCAATCCCAAAAGGCATACATGTGCACAGTATTGGGTCATTTGAACAAACTATGCCATGGGTTTGGTCATGATCCACTCATTTGGCTTGCAAGCCATGTTATTCTCTACATGGTAGCTCATTCCTGAAAAGAGTTTTCTAGAATATTTTCACTAGACCAAGTTTATTATTTTCCTGGCAACTAGGTCACATAACATGATACAACGCGAAGATTTTGCTTTTTTTTAATTTCTTACGCCCATTTCAAAATGCAGCCAAAACGGCGGGCATGACCGCTCCTAGGTTGAGATAGAATCTTGCAGAATTCTTTATGGATATCTTATGAAATAGATACTTGTGTACCTAAAAATGATTTTTGGAAAAAAACATGAGCAAATTATGAAGCACTTCTAGTTCAAATTTGACACCCTTCCAACAGAATCGATAGATATTTTTCTATTTATTGAGTGGTGGCTAGAAAACTTTTTCCATACAAACAACTGACTAATTGTACATACAATATGGTATAATATTTTTTTAAATTGGGGTGCTCCATTTTTGCAACATATTTGGTAGGTGCTTCACAAAAAAAAATTATTTTTGGCGTTAAGAAAATGAAAAATGAACTTTTTATGCTAGGAAAAAGAAAAAAAAACACCTCAAATGAATATTGTTTGCCATCCCAAGAGGTACACATGTGCACAATATGGGGTCATTTCAACAAACTATGCCATGGTTATGGCCATAACTAGCTCGGGTGGCTTGAAAACCATGAAACTTTATACAAGATAGCTCTTTTGTGTGAACACTTTTTCAAAATATTTGCAATATTCCAAGTTTATTATTTTTCTTGGCAATTAGGTCATATAACATGACACAATGTGAAGGTTTTGTATTTTTTTGTATTTATTTTTTTGAATTTTTTTTTGATTTTTTGAATTTCTTATGCCGATTTCAAAATATGGCCAAGACGGTGGGCATGACCGCTCCTAGGTCGGGATAGAATCTTGCAAAAATCTTTGTGGATCTCTGATGAAATAGATACTTGTGTACCTAAAAATGATTTTTGGGAAAATATATGAGCAAACTATGAAGCACATGTAGTCCAAATTTAACCCGCTTCCAGCTGAATCGGCATATATTTATCTATTTCTCGAGGGGTTGCTAGAAAAAAATTACATGCAAATAACTGCTGAATTATGCATAAAATATGATATAATATTTTCTAAAATTATGGTGGTACATTTTTTAAACATGCTTTTGGTAGGTGCTTCAACCCATTTTTGGCGCTAAGAAAATGAAAAATGAACTTTTTATGCCAGGAAAAGAAAACCCCCCAAATGAACATTGTTTTTCATCCCAAGAGGCACACATGTGCATAATATGAGGTCATTTGAACAAACTATGCTATAGTTAGTGGTCAATCAACCTACATAATGCGGGTTCTGTTGAACAATTTGTACATTTTGGATTTATCCATGTATAACTAAAGCTTCTCCTAGGAAACAAAGTAAGTAGATTAGATTGATTTAAATATAATTAGCATAGTTATTTGTCTAAATCACCAAGGTTGTGCATCAGAACAAGAACAGTTCTACAAAAATTAAAATAAACTCAGTTCGCTCGTATGCAATGAATGGAGAAAGACTATAAAGGCCCATGAGCCTTGGAGATTGATGTCTACGCACGCGTCTGTTCTTGTAGACAGTGTTGGGCCTCCAAGTGCAGAGGTTTGTAGAACAGTAGCAAGTTTCCCTTAAGTGAATCACCCAAGGTTTATCGAACTCAGGGAGGAAGAGGTCAAAGCTATCCCTCTCAAACAACCCTGCAATTACGATACAGAAAGTCTCTTGTGTCCCCAATACACCCAATACACTTGTCAGATGTATAGGTGCACTAGTTCGGCGAAGAGATAGTGCAATACAAGTGGTATAGATGATTATAAGTAGCAAATGTGATCTGAAATAAATATTGCTGCGAGCAAACATGTAACAAAACAGCAAGTAAACGGTGTGCAATGCTTGGAAACAAGGCCTAGGGATCATACTTTCACTAGTGGACACACTCCCAACAAATATAACATAATTGAATAAATAGATAACTTCTCTTCACTATGGTACTCTGAATTACTCTCCTATTGAATAACACTAATCATTGCGTAGGGCTATGAAGCACTCCTTAAAGTTCATCAAGTACTTGACAAACACCACTCATAGAGATATCCAAATCAAATCACAACTCAAGATAAATATTATTGCAACTTAGATCAAGTACTAACACGGTGCACACACTGTCAACATTACACCATGAAAGGAGGAATAGATCACTTCAATACTATCATAGTGATAATTATTCTCATAATCCATAAGAGATCATAATCGTAGCCTAGATCAAGTACCACCACGATGCACGCACTGTCACCGTTACACCGTGGCAGGAGGAATAGATTATTTTAATAACACACTAGAGTACACATAATGAAGAAGAGTAACATCTACTTATTCAACATGATACAAAGCTCACGATCACATAAAGATCACATCATGGGAGAGAGAGGTTAACCACATATCTACCGGTAGAGCCCTCAGCCCCAGGGATGAACTACTCCCTCCTCATCATAGGAGACAGCAAGGTTGATGGAGATGGCGGTGAGGTCGATGGAGACAGTGGAGACGGCGATGGAGACCGATGTAGATGGCTCTGGGGGTACTTCCCCGTCCCGGCAGGGTGCCGGAATAGAGACTTCTGTCCCCCAAAATTCGTCGTCGTCGGCGGCGGAGCTACGGAACTGTTCTGGAAATTTTGCCAACTCTCTTAGGGTTTTCCGTCCCGAGGCTTTATATAGGCGAAGGGGCATCGTCAGGGGGCTTCCAGGGGCTCCTCACACATATGGGGCGTGGCCAGGGCCTGGGCCGCGCCGCCCTGGTGTGAGGGCAGGCTCTGGCCCCTCTCCGGCTCTCTTTCGGTCCTCGTCCTTCATCCGGGAAAAATAGGAGTTCTGGAACTTGTTTCATCCAATTCCGAGAATATTTCCTATGTAGCATTTCTGAAACACAAAAACAACAGAAAACAAGGAACTGGCACTGTGGCATCTTGTCAATAGGTTAGTTTCGGAAATCGCATAAAAACGCCATGAAGTGTAACGAAACACAAGGCAAATGGTGCAAAAACAAGCTTGGAGCATCAAAAATTATAGATACGTTTGAGACGTATCAGCATCCCCAAGCTTAACTCCTGCTCGTCCTCGAGTAGGTAAGTGATAACAAAAGAAATAATTTTTGAGGTGACATGCACCATCACAATCTTGATCATAAAGGTAAAGCATAGAGTGCTGAGATCAAAGAACTTAAAACATGGGCATGAAAGACATACTCTTGATAAGAGAAACTTAGCAACCATGTTATAACATGAAAAGAAACACAAACAAAAGATCATGAATAATGAAACAATGAAAGTCAAACATGTGTTCAAATCATATGGAAAAACATAGTAAATGGTTTTTAGCTTGTCCCTCATGGAATAGCAAAACATAAATGCATAGGACACCTTCAAGTTTAAGAGGGTGACTAGATACAAGTAATTTAAGAACAAGTGAAACCATAGTCATGAATCAATCAATGATAAACTTTGGGACAATGCACATTATACTCGGAATGACAACTATGCTCTCTTAGACGGTGCATAAAGATAGAAGGTGGTGACTCAACATAAAAGTAAAAGAAAGGCCCTTCGCAGAGGGAAGCAGTGATTAAACATGTGCTGGAGCTTTTCATTTGTAAAACAAAGAGATAAAAAATGGTTTTGAGAGGTGGTTGTCTTTGTCAACGACTGGCAATGGGGTTCTTACTATCTTCCATACAAAAATAAAGCAAGTTTTTGAGAGAGATTGGCACTTTTGTGCTCTTTTATAAAGCTTGGCACTCCTCCCCACCTTTTTTCCTTTCTCAAACCATGGCTAACCGATTCCATCGGGTGCCCACCAACATTCACATACCATGGAGGAGTGCCTTTTTTCTTTTTTTTTCTCTTTTTTCTTTTTTCTTTTTGGAATAAGACAATATGGAAGATAGCAAATCCGACCACTACGTCCCCATGAGCTGAAAACAGTGTCACAAAATGAGAAGTGTTTTGAAGGTTTTTTTTGAAAGGTAGCACATGAAAATTTACTTGGAATGGCTTACAAATACCATACATAGGAATTTATAGTGGACACAATGGCAAACTTGGTTTTTGGGAGTTGGATGCACGAGTAGAGCTCATACTCAGTACAAAATGAGGGCTAGCAAAAGACTGGGAGCGACCAACTAAGAGAGCAATAACGGCCATAATCATGCAAAGCGACAAAGCATCATTGAAAGAAGCATAAAGTGGTATCACAAGTCAAAAACCAAATGATCATAGAGGCTATAGGCAACTTATTTTGTAGTCAACATGGTGTAAGCATGTGCCAAGTCAACCCAAATAAAGCATCAAAGGAGAAAACCAAATTAATGCTTCCAAATAATAAAAACAATGCATGATTTTTTCAAAGGCTCATTAAGCAAGCTCAGTCATTTGAGACAAGTCATGCCACAGCAAAAATCACTAAGCATACTATCAAAACGCAATCAAGCATGGCATGCAGAAGTCTAAGCCGCAGTCTAAACAAGCTCCTTTTTGTACCACTTTTTTGCATGAAACTTTTCTCTTTTCCAACACCATTCAAACCTTTTTGAGACAACTCTTTTGATAAAAGCCAACATAGACCAGAGGTCCAAATACACCTTGATGCAAAGATAAAACAAGATCTGAACAAAAATCAAGGCGAAAAATGCAAGCTAAATGCAGTAGCAGAAAAAGAGAACACTCGTTGAAACGATAAGAGTGAAAACTATAGTGTTCTTTGCAATGAAAAACGGAGTTCCTGTCCCTCAAAAGAAACATGATGTGATCTAACCATTTATTGCAGCAAACAAAGAAAAATAAAACTGAAAACAAAAACAACTGACGCTCCAAGAAAAACACATAGTGCATGAAGCAATAAAAATATAGTGTCTTGAAAGGTGACCTGATTTTTGCCGATGAAGAAGGGGGTGCCTCGGGGGCATCCCCAAGCTTTGATGCTTGTACCTCTTGGATATTTCTTGGGATGATGCATGGGCATCCCCAAGCTTGAGCTTTTGTCCGTTCTTCAACTCATCCCATCACTCTCCGATCCCTACACTTGAAAACTTCCTTCATACAAAACTAAACACAATACTATTAGCAACATTAGTGTAAGCATAGTAATGAATCAACCCCTTTTGCTTCAGGTTTCAAATCAAAACCACCACATATAAATTATATACAACTGTAGCAACTTCCCCAAAAGTTCCATGATCAAAAGAACTCAAAAAGAAAGCGATCAAGAAGCAAACACAAATAGTGGCAGAAATCTGTCAAAACAGAACAGCTGATAAAGGTCGATTTTTTAGAGGGTTTTCTGTTGCTCAAATAAAAAAGTGTTCAACTAATGAAAGTTTGGATATAACCTGGGGCATATGCACAAGAAATCGCAGGTCCAAAAGATATTCAGAGAATTTTCACGATTTTTTACGGTGCAGCACCGAAATCTGTTTCAGGACAGCAACCTCCCCAAATCTTACCTCACTCAAATTAGAGGCTTCTCTTGGCACAACAATGAAATAAAAAGGATAAGTAGCGGTCATTACAGTAGTAATGACTTCCAAGACTCAAATAAAAGAAAAAGTACTGAAAATAAAGCATTGGGTTATCTCCCAAGAGTGCTTTTCTTTAATGCCTTTGAGCTAGGCGCAGTAATTTGCAAAGATGCTCATGTGGGCGCCATATAAGAGCTTGAGGAAAAGGTGCCATATAGGAACTTAAAGTAATAGAGAGCAGCAAAAAGCAAATGTGAAAGACATTTAAATCTGAACCACTTCCTATGCATAGGAATCTTGTAAGAAAATAAATCAACGAGGCACATGGTAGCAAGCATGGATAGATAAAACAAGTGCCACTTAAAGAATTGCAACATAAAGAGGGAAAACTCAATATTGTTGAGATCCATCAAACCATGTTTCCCTCTCTCATAATAACTTTTAGTGGCATCATGAATAGAACTAACAATGTAACTATCACATAAAGCATCTCTATCATGAGCCACATGCATAAAAGGATTAATACTCCCCACATGAACAATAGTAGTAGGAGCAGATTCAACAGAATAATTATTCTCATCACCATAATCATCAAAAATAGGAGGCATATTGTAATCATAACTAGTTTTATCCTCAATAGTAGGTGAACTGAAAATATTATACCCATCATCATAACCATCATAAACTAGAGGTTTAGTATCATCACAAGCTAAAGAACAGCTATTTCAAAAGCATATTCTTCAAACATATCATCATAAGAAGGAACATCACATATGGGAGATAAAATATTATCAGAACAAACTTTCTCCACTAAAGCTGGGGAACTAAAAATATCATGCTTAACAAAACCAGCTTCCCCAAGCTTAGACTTTTCTATAGCATTAGTAATAACAGTGTTCGAAACATTCATACTAACAACACTATTAGCATGCAAATTAAGCTCCAAAGGTTTTTCAATTTTCTCTTCAAACACTTCATATCTAAACTCAGGAAAAAGACTAAAGAACTCTTTATTTTCCATTAAGCCTAACTAGTGAAAATAAAAACAAGAAACAAAAAGATATAATTGCAGAATCTAAAGGAAATAACTCCGAGCACTCACACAGGAGGATGCGAGTACCTTTTACCTTACCTCCCCGGAAATGGCACCAGAAAAGAGCTTGATGTCTACGCACGCGTCTGTTCTTGTAGAAAGTGTTGGGCCTCCAAATGCAGAGGTTTGTAGAACAGCAGCAAGTTTCCCTTAAGTGAATCACCCAAGGTTTATCGAACTCAGGGAGGAAGAGGTCAAAGCTATCCCTCTCAAACAACCCTGCAATTATGATACAGAAAGTCTCTTGTGTCCCCAACACACCCAATACACTTGTCAGATGTATACGTGCACTAGTTCGGCGAAGAGATAGTGCAATACAAGTGGTATAGATGATTATAAGTAGCAAATGTGATCTGAAATAAATATCGCTGCGAGCAAACATGTAACAAAATAGCAAGTAAACGGTGTGCAATGCTTGGAAATAAGGCCTAGGGATCATACTTTCACTAGTGGACACACTCCCAACAAATATAACATAATTGAACAAATAGATAACTTCTCTTCACTATGGTACTCTGAATTACTCTCCTATTGAATAACACTAATCATTGCGTAGGGCTACGAAGCACTCCTTAAAGTTCATCAAGTACTTGACAAACACCACTCATAGAGATATCCAAATCAAATCACAACTCAAGATAAATATTATTGCAACTTAGACCAAGTACTAACACGGTGCACACACTGTCAACATTACACCATGAAAGGAGGAATAGATCACTTCAATACTATCATAGTGATAATTATTCTCATAATTCATAAGAGATCACAATCGTAGCCTAGACCAAGTACCACCACGATGCACGCACTGTCACCGTTACACCGTGGCAGGAGGAATAGATTACTTTAATAACACACTAGAGTACACATAATGAAGAAGAGTAACATCTACTTATTCAACATGATACAAATCTCACGATCATATAAAGATCACATCATGGGAGAGAGAGGTGAACCACATAGCTACCGGTAGAGCCCTCAGCCCCGGGATGAACTACTCGCTCCTCATCATAGGAGACAGTAAGGTTGATGGAGATGGCGGTGAGGTCGATGGAGACGACGGAGACGGCGATGGAGACCGATGGAGATGGCTCCGGGGGCACTTCCCCATCCTGGCAGGGTGCCAGAATAGAGACTTCTGTCCCCCGAAATTCGTCGGCGGCGGCGGCGGAGCTACGGAACTGTTCTGGAAATTTCACTGACTCTCTTAGGGTTTTCCGTCCCGAGGCTTTATATAGGCGAAGGGGCATCATCAGGGGGCTGCCAGGGGCTCCTCACACATAGGGGGCACGGCCAGGGCCTGGGCCGTGCCGCCCTGGTGTGAGGGCAGGCTCTGGCCCCTCTCCGGCTCTCTTTCGGTCCTCGTCCTCTGTCCAGGAAAAATAGGAGTTCTGGAACTTGTTTCATCCAATTCCGAGAATATTTCCTGTGTAGCATTTCTGAAACACAAAAATAGCAGAAAACAGGGAACTGGCACTGTGGCATCTTGTCAATAGGTTAGTTCCGGAAATCGCATAAAAACGCCACGAAGTGTAACGAAACACAAGGCAAATGGTGCAAAAACAAGCATGGAGCATAAAAAATTATAGATACGTTTGAGACGTATTAGAGATGTCCCCTGTTCTGTTGTTCCTCCCGAACTGACAAAAGAAAGAGAAATGCTAGACACATGATTCATGTGTGAAGAATACATCTTGAATACCCATATTTTTGCTAATCCCGATCCAACTGAGTGGCCTAGATATACAGTGCAGATGAGCTCGAGATCAATAAGGCATTTCCAATCAATTATTGATAATGTTATGTAAATCCATATGATACCTGTTCAGTTATAAATTTATATGATGTTACTGCAACTTATATTACTTGCTTCTACTCACTCTGTTCCATAATTTGTTATATGATTGTAGTTTACACTTGGACTCCTAGTGGGCAGTGACAAGGTTTGGTATGTCTTCCTTGGAAGTGCTACCAACCAGCAATGTTAGCATATATCTGAATTGAACAGCAGTGCCCATGTTTCATTGTCATGAAGTGTTTGCAGTGTGATTCCAGTGTGTTAGGATATCTCATATGGTGATTAAGATGGGCCCTTTTCACCGGCTAGATATTTTTTTGGGTTGTTAGACCTTTTACTTTTTTATTTCCTTGCATTGGTTATCAATCCTCTTAGAATGAACATGTTAGAGACATTATTTGATTCAACCCGTAGTATAATAGGTAGTATTCACTTCATGTTACAGAATTTTTGGCTAGGAACAGGATTTCATGTCATAATTAGGCTCTATTTTTTTCCTTACTCAACAGTTGCACTTGTCACGCAGCACTTCTAGTCCTGTTTATATCTAGTGTCCTGTGAAATTTGATATGATATTGTTGGTGGAGGAATTGATGCAAATCCTTGATGCTTATTGGAAACTGCCTTGCTTTGTTCTTCTCGCAGACCTGCTGGAGTCTGCAACCGAAGCCATGGCACCTGATTTTGTTGTCAAGCTCACCACGCTGCAACTGAAGCACTTCTCTCGACAACACCGCGCCGACATCAGTTTCTGCTAGATCGGCCATGTGAGATTTTCTCGGTCTCCTCCATAGATAAAAGGAAGGAATGTGATTGTATTTTTTGTATTCGTGTCAAATAAGCATGTTAATTGATGGATACATTCATAAATTGATGAGATTACATGCTTCATGGCTGCATACTTGTGTTTCCTAAAAGAAACTATGGTTGTTGTGTACTCCTAGTAGTTGCTGCCAATTGATGGAATTTTATTACTCCTTGCTACTAGTAGTGCAAGTTTCACTGATATTTACCCACTAAAACTTATGGCAGCAATAAATGAATACTCATTTTTGTGACTTGTAACAGATCGTATATTATTCTGTAGAGATGCTTGTTGATTAGTTTTCCTGGCATGACTATTTGTGATAGAACTTGGCCTCCAATATTCATGTTCCCTTTCTTTGGATGTATGCAAACTGTACCCACCTACCCTTCAATTTTCCACCATGCCTTTTCCATGCATACATGCTGTTTGCAACTCATAGATCCTATCACTTGTGTTTTTTGCACTCTTCATTTTGACCTTCAATGAACATTATATTTTGTTGATTTGTTGATTTCAGAAAGTACACCTGCATTTTGACCTTCATGTATGATGATGCCTTCATCATTTTCTTCTTCTCCAGTTATGTTACCTCCTTCAGGTGGAGTGAGGTTCAGATCAGGGAGTGCCACTGCTGCGAGCAGTCAAGGTGCTATGCTAGGAGCCGGCGACACGAGCTGCTGCGAGCCGGCGAGTGCGCTGATGCAAGCTGGGAAGGCGCTCTATTGGGAGCCGGCGAGATGTGCTTCTGTGAGCCGACAAGACGGTCTACTAGGAGCCGGCGAGACATACTGCTACGAGCTGGCCAGATGCGTTGCTGGGCTAGGACCTGGGCGGCTCTTCTAGGGCTGGTCCGGTGGGTGAGGATCTAGGCGGGAACAAGAACAAGGGGAGGTGACCAGCCGGCGCTGCTGCTGCTGTGGCTGGCCGGTGCTGCTGCGGGGATCAATCGATAGGTGAGGTGCAGAGATGGCGCAATTTTAGCAGAGGGTATATTAGTCTTTTTTTGATGTTTTAGGCTGTTGGAATTTTGCTTCTGCGTGTTACATAAGTGGACAGAGTAGCATATTATGTATATTGTAATGTAATAGCAAGCATTGTTGGGTTATAATACACTGTAAAGATTGTAATAGATGAATTTCAATATTATTTGATGAATTTTGTCTCTGTTCTATTTGAAATGTATGTGATTTTGAAACCGTTTGAAATGACAATCTTACCATTGGGACCCACTTTTGATATTAATTTGCATTTTGAACTATCTTGATCTGTGGGACCAGTTTATGAGTCCATCTGACTATGGGTCTACCTGACAAGTGGGACCATCTGACAAGTGGGACTAGCTTCAAAATAAATTGGACAAAAATAAAAAAGAAATGATGTAAAAGGGCCAAGGCCTAGAAAATAAAAAGGCTGAATGTTGGGCTTAGCCCATTTAGCTGATCAAAATTGAGAAAAAAATCATAAAATAGGCTAAATTATTGGGCTTGGCCCATGTAGCTCGTTGAAATGGACCGGGCTAATTTCAATTTACGACCAATCCAAATCGTCATAATGTCTACCATGTGGCTGCCACGTCGGATTGCTGATGTGACCTCCTCAAATTGCCCATGACGATACTAAATCGTCATAACCGTTATGACGGTCCAATATCGTCATAGACGGTTATGACGATTTTAGTGGATTCATCACGTTCGTTAATCAATGATGCCCCGTTTTTTATGATCATTTTTTGTCATAAAATCATCATAGATCAACCATTGTGATGATTTAATGACGAAATCAGAGGATCGCTAGTCAACACATTTCTTGTAGTGGAGATGGTGTCGATGGAGTCGAAGGGGCAACCGAGAGTGGCTCCGGCAGCGTCTCCCCTCCTATCCTTGTAATCTTCAGATCGGTTTGTTGTATTCTATGTTCCTCCGCCGCCCCATCGTGAAATCGCCCGAGGGATCCTTTATATAGTCAATTTTAGGTCAAGACAAATCTATAGGGATCAAGATTGCGTTGAAAGGAGGCACAAGGCCCGAGATGGCCCCACCACGTGGCTAGGGTTGTGGCTCGTGTGGTGGGCTCTCTTTTGCACCTTGTTGCGTTCCTTGTTGACTTGTTCTTCTCACGGTCTTCTATTTTTCAAAAAAATTATGTGGCAAAAAGTTTGGATCCGTTTGATATCAAGGTCCCTGAAAGTCAAAAACATACAAAAATAAGAAAAACTGCTTCGGAGTGTTAAAACCAAATAAAAAGAAATTGTTTAGAAAATCCCCAAAATCAATAGAAAATATGTCTAAGTTCTCATAAAACTATCAAATAACTAGGAATATGATCTAATAAACTATAAAGACCATGTATACATTTTACATGCGTCTCTTACACAACCATTTACCGAGAAGAGCTCTATTCTTAACCTCAAGGTCATGAATCCCGAGCCCTCCTTAATCTTTTGGCTGACAAACCACACTCCATTTGGTAAGTAGGAGATAAGTAACTATTTATATGTCGACAAGTTACACAAAATAAATTGTTATGTATCTGTCTTCCGTAGTAAAACTGACGACTAATAAAATAAAAATGCATTATGCAGCCATTAGCAAAGACTCAGGTCAAAGTGACTGAAGTATTTATCTCGGGAGACGACGTCTCTACTCAGAATGATCAAGCATCGGTCTCTAACCGGATCAATATCAAGATATAGCAGTTGACATACGTCAGCTATGCCCTACTATGTCCGGAGGATCGACTTGGTGATATACTACCTTCATTTTTTGTGAAACGGAGTACCTTCATTTTCTTGTTAAGCTGACCCATTATCGCTTGTGCGTGATTTTTTTTTCAAAAAAAAACAAGGTTTGTGCGTGAGTGATTACTGGCAGCTGGGTTTCTTTGGACGAAGGAATTTAGGCTTAATGTCCTTACCATTCAAATTTCAACGTGGTCTATCTGACTCAGTTGTTAATATGTAAATATATTGCATAGATTTTTTTATTAGTTTAGATTTTTTTGTTAAATTAGATAATGGAATCTTTTATAATATCAGAGCCAAGAGATTTTAAATTTAAGACCCTGTTCACGCAATATTACGAAAAAAAGAAAAAAAGATTATGCGGGCTGCATCCAATCCACGCTAAGAACTAAAATAGCCTAGATGTAAGAGGAAGTGTTAAAATAAATCCTCTTTCTATCAGTTTAACTTTTGGTTGAGTTGGTTGGTGCATCTTATCAGTCCCCTCAAATTTGGACTAAATCACACTTAATACTACTGAGATTAAAAAATTTAAATGGACCCAAACGAGCTCTTAGCTCTTAAGATTAGTAATTTTTTAGATATTAGCATCAAAGTTTCGAAAGTTTAATTTGGGTTTTGTCTAAAACGACAGCTTTGAGAAAACCGATGTGACGTATATAGAGAGTAAACCTGATCGATTAACTAATTAAATGGTGCATACCACAACAGTGACAGTGCAGAGAGTATCACTATCGATGTTTGCACCGACAGTAGAGGGCATGCGTGCGTTTACATATAAGGCAATCGCCTATCGATCTCTCTCTTAATCTTCAAGACTCCCGTCCGGCAGGCAGCTAGCAGCTACCTTCCATGTAAAGAATCCTTCTCACGGCAGCTAGCTTAGCTTCACAAGTTTTAGCAAGAAACACGTCCATCCTGATGATTAAGCTAGATTTGCAATTAACAGAGTTGGTTGCTGCTGGGCGTTCACTGTTTGCCACTACTCATAGTACGTACGTATATATATCAATCACCTGGTGAATTGAAAGTTCCTCCTCCAAACGTACTAGCTACCTTTTTCCATGGATGAGACAATGGACAAACTTTATTTGGTGTTCCCTTCCTCCACACACAGCGGCATAAAGCTCAATTGACCCAGACAAACGGCCGGGCAGCACCGTGCCTTGCCTGAGTCTCTGCGTGTACGCGTGAGGGAGAGAGATAGAGGAGGAGGAGAAGGGCGAGTCGGCTAGCTAGGTCAGACTCAGGCGACCATGGGGCACCACTGCTGCAGCAAGCAGAAGGTGAAGCGGGGGCTGTGGTCGCCGGAAGAGGACGAGAAGCTCCTCAGGTACATCACGGCCAACGGACACAGCTGCTGGAGCGCCGTCCCCAAGAACGCCGGTACGTCGCCCGTGATCCTTAATTACCCAGCTCCGTCCATCCATCTATGTCGATCGTGGATCTGAATAGACGCTTCTTCTCCTGACGTCGACGGTCGTCCCGGTTCAGGGCTGCAGCGGTGCGGTAAGAGCTGCCGGCTCCGGTGGATCAACTACCTCCGCCCTGACCTCAAGCGCGGCACCTTCACGGAGCAGGAGGAGCGCACCATCCTCGACGTCCACCGCATCCTCGGCAACAGGTAATTAATACATGTGTCTGAATGAATTATTCACCTTGGTGCTAGGTTGAAACTCAGAGACAATTGAATTGACCCCACTGGTCGATCGCATGATCCATGGCATTGCAGGTGGGCGCAGATCGCCAAGCACCTCCCGGGGCGCACGGACAACGAGGTCAAGAACTTCTGGAACTCGTGCATCAAGAAGAAGCTCATCGCGCAGGGCCTCGACCCCAAGACACACAACCTGCTTCCGGCCTCCAAGAACCTCCTCCATGCCCATGGCGGCGGTAGCACCGCCAACAACCCTAGCAACAACCATGGTGCCTCCCAGTTCCACTCCTCCAACGGAAACGACACGCCGCCCTTCACCATCAGCTCCCCGACCAAGGCGCCTGCCACGGTTGCGGTGCCGCCGCCGGGATTGTACGACGTCCCTAACCCTGGCATGGTGACGGGACAGCATGACGAGCACGCTCACCACCATGCCGCGGTGGAGATGCAGCAGGGCTATCCATACGAAGATAACAACAACGGTGGTTTGCTGATGAGTTTCAGGGATCGGAACGGTGGCGTCCACTCCTCCATGGACTTCATGAATGGCTCCTCTAATTCGTCCTCTTCCATGGAGCACGCCGCCGGCATGCCTAACGCCGGCAACGGCTTCAACCAGGGCATGGGAATGTCGGCATTCCTTGACGAGACGGCAGCAATGTGGGCAACCGTCGTTGAGCCTGATGGAATGGGTGGAAGCATCGAAATGCCGCACCAGCACCTGCAGCAGCAAGGGTTGGGGCAGGAGGAGGTAGTTGGGCTGCCGGCGCCAATGATGATGAACGGCGGTGCGGCAGCTGTCAAGGGCGCGGATATGATGGACGTCTCTTCGGCGGTGTACGGCACCGCCGGTCCCACCACGGCCTTCGACCTGGAGCTGATGGAGTCGTGCGGGATGTTTTACAGCGGCGCCGGCCATGGCATCGGCATAGACCAGCTGCAATGGGATTGTTAAGTCAGCTAGCTACCCTCAGTTCCTCTCACCCCCCCTAATTCGTTCGCGATCATTTCCATGTTTTAATTCGAGGCGTTCTAATTAAATTTCTTTTTTGATGTGCACTTCTTGTCTTTTTGATCCAGAAATTCTCGTATCGTCCTTTCCAGCAAGAAATGCAAGCTAAGCTGAGTATCGTATTTGACTCAGATTTAATTGCTTTATCAAAGAATCAATTAATTTAAGTTTTTTCCTATCTAGTAATAAAAATTGCCATTAAGGTGTGTTCACTGTTTCATTTCAAACATAGCAGGATCGATACTGATGATTCCACGCGGTACAATAACGGAACACATGTCTTAGCAAATGTAATTAACCCCTTTAATTAACCAGATCCGTTAGCACCCTTTTCTTGTGATATTATCAATCTCAATTCTCATGTGGACGAACAAGTTATAATCAGTTACTATAGCTTGCAGATGTGCACAAGCCCATACGTTTCATTCTTTTCAGTGCAAGACAAGTTATTCAGCTTTGTCAATTTATGCAGAAGCAGACAAGTTTCTCCAACAAACACTGCACCCTTGCATGCTTGCACAATATAAGGCCTTTTGTCTATCTCACAGAGGATAATCATGCCATTCATGCACAAGAAATAAATCTATCAAGCAATCTCCAAGATAGTATGTACGTTGCACAAACTTGTAGCTAGTAATTACACCTTTTTTCTCCATGTTTACAAGAAACAAAATAGTGCAGAGCATGCACGTGTTTACAAGGTAGTACAAGGTCAATCAGCCATATTTTATGACAAGAAGATACCCAATTTAGCATAGCAATTACATGGGCTGGAGTTAAAATGAGATTTTCATGCTAATTAAGTCATATAATACTCTCACGGTTCACTATTATAAGATGTATTAGATATTTCAATGTGAACTAGATATGGGCAAAATGAGTGAACACGCTTCTAGATATATGCATTTTAGGAAAAACATAAAAGGTCATATATTGTGAACCAAGAAATATTCTCTTTTGTCATGACTTAAAAAACATTTATTACAAGTAATCATTTAAAGAACATGAAATAATGCACATTTAATCATGTGTACATTAATCAGGGCCAGTACATAGCTTCTAGACACAGTATTCCACGTTGTTATCCGGTAAATTGGTGTTATTGGCATTTAAAAGTGTAATACGTATGACTACTTGTCATCTAACTAATGCATTCCCATATATTACAAAAATCCATGTGCATAAATAATTTATGTCTATGCGAAATGCATCTATACATACGCCATGTTGTTGGGGTTCGGTGCAAATAACAAAAAAATTATTACTTACGCAACCCTGAATTGCCCAAGATCTATCTAGGAGTAATGATGTAACGATTATCAGAAATTCGGTGACATACCCTTGTAGACCGAATGCGGGGATTACGCTTTCGCACAAGTGTTGACGATGAAGAAGACGTAGCTGACCTCAAGGTTGTGAAGATCTCGACGCCACGACACCAGTGCGACAACACCGGCGCAACGACTTAGTGCCACACGTGCAGCACCTCGTAGTACTCATACGCATACGGTGAACGATGACTCCTTCCGGATCTCGGATCCAGCCGAGATTGCAGAAGTAGATCGGTTTGGATCCGATCTGGAATTCCCGTAGCACTTCGACGTGCAGCAGTGGGGTCGCCCTCGCTCCTACGCATCCCTTCTGGAAGCCACATGAGAGAGAGAGAGGGGAGAGGGGTGGCGCATGAGGGGGAGAGGAGAGGAGAGCTCTTCCAAGGAGCTTCCTCAACCCACGAGTGTCCAACTCTCCTCCAGGGGGTCTCCTTATATAGAAGGATGGGGGGTAGGCTTACCCCTCCACCAAGGCAAGAGGGCGGCGGCCAGAGGGGACCTAGAGCTGGCGGCTAAGCCCTAGCATGCCCCAAACCCTAACCCTAGGGTCCCCCAGTCGCATGGGCCCCTTGGGGCCCATCTGGGGTGGCCTGGCAGGCCCCCTCATGGGCTCTCCTTCCAGGGAGGGCCAAATTAGGTGGGCTGCCTTTATTTATTAAATAAATCAATATATATTTAATATTAATTACATTAATTATTAATTACTTAATTATTTAATTCTTGTTGCTCTGAAACTCTTTCCGGAACGTTCCGAACAACTTTCGGATCTCCACGGAACTTTTTCGACTTCCTCTTGTCAACACTTTGACAATTCCAGATATACCAAAAACATCTCACATGTCATCGCACCCTTAAGTGTATTTACCCTACGGTTCGGGAATACTCCATACATTACTGAGACTCTTCTCCGGTAAATGATCATCAATCGGATCTAGATATTCGTGATGATCCATGTGCATTCACGAAGGTCTTTTCGTCGTTGAACCATAAACGTCGATGTCCTATTCCCTTTGTTTCTGTGATACTTGCAAGATCCAAGACTTGATCGTCGGTATCTTCCTAGTTCAATTTTGTTACCAACATTGCCATTTACTCGTCCCATGATATTCCATCCCCGTGACCTAGTCACATGTTGCAACATTGGATGAAATCTCACCAAGTGGGCCCAGAGTATCTTTCCGTCATGCGGAAGAACAAATCCCGCTCTTGATGCATACGCCTCAGCATACTCCATTGGAAAACCCAAAGACACCTTTTCAGTCAACCGGTCAAGGTAGAGACGGTTGATGCATCAAAGCTTCCTCCAGAAGTAGTGATTAAACATGATCTCACGGTCTAAGAATTAGGTTACAATGTTTCTTATTATTGCAACATGAACATAATGACACGATCGTGTTGCAATACTAATATTGGGTAAGTCCATCGTGGCATTTACACAATGGCATGAACCTCATTGTCAATTAGATGTATTTGTCACATGATCCGGAAACTGATCATCAGTTAACCAATGAGCTAGTATAGAGGTTTACTAGGGACTCTGGTTGTTTAATACCACACATGTATTAGTGTTATCGGACTGACATATTTATAGCTCAGTATTAAACTTATCATGAACTAAATGAAATATGCAAATAAACCATTTATTATTTTTCTCTAGGGCATATTTCCTTCACATATATATACCCATATTGCAATATACAGACCCCCACCTCCACTCGCACTCCTCTCGTGTCAACGGTGACCGCGGTGCAAGCCGTTCTTGTGCGGTGTTACCAGCCCTGATCGATCCACCTGTGTCATGGGCATGTCTAACAGCTGTAGGGGCAATGCACAAGGTCGCGGAGGGTGATGCTGGCGGCGCAACGATATGTGGGTGGCATACTTGTGACCTGATGGTGACTTTGGTGATAGTAGACTGTGATCTTGCTGCGATGTCACAGTGATAACAGTTGCCTTCCATACACGTCGTATGGGTGGTGTGTCGTGTCATCAGATTCCCTAATCCGCTGGCAGCGCAAGAGTTTGCAATAGGGCGGCGGCCCTAGTCTATCAACGGTGGCGACATCCCGATCATGTGGACAACACCATAGGTGGATATTGAGATGGTCATGGACTTCACCTCCGTGTTTTTCAGGTCGATGGCGATATTGGGCGCCCTCCTCTTGGACCACGAACCCTTTCGAGGCTATTGGCGGGATGAGATGCCCCTCCACCTCTAGACTGAGTTAGATTTGGCTCAGTAGGTTCTATGAATGGTGTTTCATGCAGAGATGCCAAATCATGTCTTTTGGGAAGGTACTATGCATGGCGTCTCATGCAGACGTGTCAAGTCATACATGTCGCCCACGGGTGGTATGCTTTCTCTCTCTCTTGTTAGGTCATCCAGCCATGTTTGTTCTTATTGGATCAAAGGTCGTGCGATGCTGATTAAAAACAAGGAGGTATGGGACGTCCGGGCTTCCATTATCGCTTCCAGTGGTATTCGGCTAGCGATTTGTCATGAGCCAGTCAAGTGATGATGGTAGGGGAGGCTTCGACGACAAGTGTTCGCACTCTGAAATAAACACATCGTCCCTAACCACGCGGTGTGGGCAATTGCATGCGTTGTGCCCTTGTTGAAGGTGGTGGCTCGAACCTCGGCTTTGGGGTGAAGATCAAAAGATCAACCCACGGTTGAAATCATTGCCATCAAGGCATCATGCGGCAGTCCCTTCAAGGTTTAACCTATGAATTGTTTACTTCTCATCATATCTATCTTTATGGGGTCACTAACCTGATGGAGCTACTATTTTGGCTTCCAGGAATGGCTTTACCTGACTTTGAAATAATAAATACTCCATGTGTCCCAAAATATAAGGCACACTTTATTTTGCAGGGTCATTGAAGCATGACTTTGACCACTTATATATACCAGAATATATGAACTGTAAATATATAAATGGTATTGTTGCATTTGTCTTGTGAAATTCTTTTATCTCATATATGTCCATACCAATTTTGCGAACATAATACAAGTACAAAATCATAGTCAAAGTTGTAAGTTATTGACTAAGAAAAATAAAAAATGTCTTACATGTTTTAGTGGAGGGAGTAATATTTAGCTATATGCATCAACCCACTAAGAGGTCAAGATTATCATCCTTTTCAAAGGAAAAAAAAAACATCAACAGGCATTTTTCAGAGTGATCGAGTTCTCCTCCTAGCACAAAGACACGTGATACCAAAAAAAAAGGAAAACCGCGAAAAACAATTGATAATGGAACATTTGACTCCACCCGTCTTTTAAATCCACTACACCACACGTCAGCAAAATTCATTGAATTTTATGAGAAGAAACAAACCGCAAACATCCAAGGTTGCAACGATGAAGGCAGCTGCAAGAAACCTCTGCAATAGGCAGCTAATGGAGAGTGAGGTTGTGCAAAACAAGCCGTACACCTCGCTAGCCAGCTAAATTAGCTGTTCTAATAACACTCTTCACTTTAGGTTAGGCGAGGTTATTATTTAAACTGCAAAATTCACTGGAGGCCGATAATAGAGCTGAGAGCGACTAAAGATATATAAATAAAAAAGAGGGAAAGTTAATCAGTAATTTGAAAGAAGAACACAGGTTGGGATTTCTCAGTCCAAATGTTATTCCACGAGATGCCCAGCTAGCTGGAGATTGCCATCCATGCAATGCATGTAAGTGAAAATAAAAGTGTCAGTTGTAACTTGTTAGAAATGTGCATAAGTAGCTTGTGCAAGGCGAGCAATCAAGACATCCTAACAACCTTGAAGTGAAATGTCTCGCCGTCGTTAGTTACCGACCGATTGCAAAAAGGGTGACGATTAACATCAAGGTCCTAAAAAAAGGAACGAAGAATGATGGATGTGATGCACCGACGATATTTTTCTTTCTCGGGAGGGAAAAGAAAGATTGCTACTCCTAGTAATCGTTTGGAAACTGCATGCGCTGTGGGACTAGCTTGCTACTATGCTTAAAAACCCTGGTCTTATGGGGTTTTTTCCCCTGCTCCATGGTATGTATTTTGTGAATTATTGCTCAGTTCCATGAGTCTGTATACGATGAATTGTTGCTTAAATTATTAATATTATGATAATTAATAATTGTTGATTCGTGAAAGTTCCAAAGTGTATACCTGCAAAAGCATGCTCCCTACAACAAAATATACAAGCTCGGTGTCAATGAATTAGTATAAACTTAGTTTGTACTAATTCATGAACACTTATATTCGATGGAAGGAACGTAGAATTCTACAGGGGGATTCGACGCTCATGTCCCCTGCTTGGGCACGTGCCATGTGCCCTTCCTGTGGCGAAATTTTGGGAGACGACGTGTGTATGGGTTCACCATGTCGACTCCTTCTATCGCGTTCCCTTAGGGCATCTCTAGCGGGTCGACCTATTTTCGTGTCTGAATTTGTCCGATTCAATCCATTTGGGTGGACCCGTAGACACCAAATTAGCGACCGTCCGTTTGGATCGGGGGGTGTCCCCAGCGGGCTGACCCCAAAAAAATTAACATGCAAAAAAAGTCAACCACAAGCACATCATCGCTTCCATCCCGCCACGCCCGTCCCTTCTCCATGGTGGCTACCGCCGCCCTCTCCTTATCTCTGGCGGCCAGCGCCGCCCTTCCCCTTCTCTCCGGCGGCCGACGCCTCCCCCCCTCTCCCTTTTTCCCTGTCACGGGATCCCACGGGTCAACTAGAACCACCGCTGTTGCTTTGGAGTTCCGGGAGTTCCGGCTAGGGGCGGCGGCGGCGGAGTTCCTGCAACTCGGCACGGCGCGGCGGAGTTCCTACAACTTGGGGCAGCGGCGGAGTTCCTACAACTTGGGCGGTGGCGGAGTTCCTGCATCCGATCTTGGGCGGCGGTGGTTTCGATCTTGGGCGGAGGAGGCCGGAGATTGGGCGGCGGTGGCCAGATCTTGGGCGACTGCGGCCGGATCTTGGACGGCGGCGGCGGCCAGAGTTTGGGATCGAGGTCGGTGCAGTAGTTTCATCACGGTGAGAGAGGGAGAAGAGAGAGGGAGGAGAGAAAGTGGTGGATGAAATTTAACTGATAGGTGGGCCAGATGGGGGGCGTAATGTGTCCGTGCGTCCGCATGGTGTGTCCAAGTGACCCAAACATGAACCAAATTTGGGACACAAATGCATTACACATGGATCAGTTGTGTGTTTAGGTATCCCCGATAGGTGGGTTTTTTGCGTTTTCATGTCCGCGAGGACTCATTTAGACAAGGGGTGTCCATTTGGGTAGCCACGCTGGAGATGTCCTTAGGGCTTGCTTGGTTCGGCGTTAGTTAGGCAAAACCGGCGTAAAGATTAACCGCTGAAACTTACTCCTTAGTTCCCGGCCGCTTGGTTTAACTTTTTTTAGTCGGCCCGTATTTTCCACTCACCCCACGTCGTGCATGCTGCAACCAAATAAATTCACCGACCTTGAGAGGTCCCGCTAAAAAACGGGTGCACAAGAAAACCGGGCTGAAATTAATTCAGGATCGGAAAATGAAACTCTAATCCAAGCGGGGCATTATCTGTACGGTCGAGTCCATGCATGAAAAGTACGTCGCCTTATTCAGAAAAAAGCCACGATCGTGGTTCAATCTGCTTGTAGGTATACAACAGCTTGTTTTTTTTCCTTCTTCTCACATAACTACACGCAAAAACAACATAGAAAGTACACATAAAAAGTGCAAAAAATGGGTTGAAAACCAAAAATACACCCCTCTAGTGAAAAACCGATGTACACCAAAAGTACAATCAGAGTGAAACCGAAGTATATGGCTGTAGTGAATCCGAAGTGCACAAAATACAATTATGCTGAAATCCGAAGTACCCTACGAACCTGAACTACACCTATATTAAAATCCACGTACACCCAAAATACATCTGTGGTAGTTCGATAACTACAACAAAAAGTTAAACCTATTAACATGGGATATAGTTTTGAAATCTCGACACGAAGATCTTAAAAATAAAAACGGTTTGCAAGTTGGATGGACAGTTCTCAAGATATTTCATTTTGAAAAACAAATCACAAAAAAAGGAAAAAAAATTGGACAAGCTCCCATGTCCTTCTTCCCCATATTTGAGAGGGAGAAGGCTTCCCGCGTGGACGGATTAGCAACCAGTTAACACCCTTTTAAGGAGCGATCGATCAGCCCCGCTTCCCGTTATGATAAGTGGTCAGTAGAGAGCCCACTTTTCCCACAAATTTCTGGCACCATAAATAGTCATGTGTCTACACAGAGCGCACGAATGGACTTTCGCGGAGGTAGGCCTTTTTTAGTGATTTCGGTGTGGTTGAAATTTTTCAGCTGGGGCTCATCTTCCCTGAGGAACCAAGGGCCTCTCCTGCTCGATCGCCTTTGAGCTGCCGCCATCCTAGCATGCGCCAGTGTACATATCTCCTCCCGCTCTCTGGCATTGCAGCCTCAGGTGCCACTATTGCAGTTTCCTCTCTCTCTCTCTCTCCCTCCCCGGTGACCTTGGAAGCTCGGAGACATGACAGAGAAATAAATTATAGCACAAACGATGCAAGGAGCACCTCCTCATCCCCTTTACTTGTGGTCGGAGAGGATGTTGTTGATGCAATACCAAAGGAGAGCTACTTCGGTCGATGGCGTACTTTAGGGAGAAAGTACTGTTGTGTTACGTGCATAGAAAAAATCGTCCTACATGAACCACTAAGATCTATCTATGGTGATGCAATAGCAAGATTAGATCTAGATTGGACTCACCAAGCAAAGTGCAGAAGGGCTCGGCAATGACTCTGATCTAGGCGATCCCCACAGCTACACTTATCACTCCAAACCATGAGGATATCTCCTCCTTTATCCTTAGAATCACACGTCGATTCCTCCACCATGCGTACATCATTCCATTCTATCAGGGCTTCATCGTCTAGGGCGTAGTACGAATGTAGAGAGTGGCTAAGCATTTCGGCATAACTAGAGAACTCCACGAAGGAAGAGAGAGGGAGGAGAAAGCAAACCAAAGGGCTATAGAACTTATGTATTGAGAATAGATTGATCTGGGAGAGGGGTGCCTCTCTGTATATAGGTGGAGGGGAAGGGGCAACCTTGCCCCCTCCCCTCCCCATGTGGCAGGTGTTGTACGCACCCCCCCCCCCACCCCCCAAGTCCTAGCCGCGCCTCCCATAATGAAGAGGTAGGTGGGGCGCTTGGCCGACCTGTCCCCTTGCCTATTCGGTTGCCCCTTTGGGGGCCATGGGGTAGGTCTAGTAGGCCCACGATGGGCCACATGGGCTCATATGCGCCCATCCCTTCGAGGTTTCCCTCTTCGGCACCCCTCCAATAATTTAGGAGAACTCTGGAACTATCAAATAAATATTGGAACCCTTATTTCTTTCCCTATAAACTCACCGAACATTTTGGATAAATCCTAGAACATATTTAGTAACTCCAAAATACTTTGGATGATACTCCGGAAAAATCGATAACACCAAAATGATTCTAATAGTTTCCTTCTCACAGACAAAACTATTACACACAATTATCTCAACCACATACCATATATGAAAATCTCACAACCACATACCACACTTACAAACTCCTTCGGATCAATAAGTAATAGCAGGACATGGATGTTCGTGATGGCTCCCCACGCATAGCAAGACCTAGTGTTAATAAAAATGTTAGTCTCATTGCCTCATGACACAAATAACAACCCAAGGTGAGTCTTAGGTATCCCGTAAATCAACTCCTTGATCACTACACCCATTATCTTTTTTCCGGTTTCATTCTCTTACTCGTTCATTTATTACAATGTCCTCATGATCACCATGTGTCTGCGTAGACGATTATGTGACATCACGATACCGAGAAGGCCCATAGTATAAGTCTCCATCGTGGAGAGGTGCAATATTCCAACCATTAAATATCCAAGTATCTAGGCATGAAATATCCAACCATAAATATCCAAGTATCCTATTGTTTTGTGAGTACGGATTTTCTCCTGGGTGAAAACCTATGATCTATGATAAGGACGATGACGGCGCATGTGCACTGTTGCCTTCTTGGAGGCGTCACTATTGTAGAAGATGGATTTCTGGTGCTGTCATGGTGGTGTTTGGTCCGCTGGTACAGGGATTAGATCACTGTAGCGGGACTTTTTTCTGTAATTCTTCTTTCTTTTTTTGGATGTGTGCATCCATAGTGCCGCTAGGGTGTTGTGTTGTTGCAGAGGCTGGGTGTAATTGATATCTTTACGATATTAATAAATTCTCTTTATCGAAAAAAATCTAGGCATACTTCTAGATAAATTTGATCATCATCTTTACGATTACCAGTCACGTATAATGTTTGATGATAACCAAAGTACATAATTCGGTATGAGGACACTTGATATTCTCATGGTCTAAGGATTCATACATAAGATAATAACTTGATGATAATACTAATAACGCAACCATATCACAGTATATCATAAAATTGGATCAGTTCAGTAATTTTATTCTTCTAACAATGTACTCTCATTATTGTTGGTATCCTTGTTATATTAACCATACCCATGATTAGAAAATCATGATCTTCATACAACACATGAGCTAGTACTAGAGGCAGGAGTAGGAATAACTTGTTATCCATCTACACATGCTTATTGTGAGATTTCCTTCAAATCTCATATTCAAGAACCACAACAGTTATATCATAAGGGATCAACTTTAACAATGAACATGGAGTTATAAGTAAATAATTACTTATTGCTATGGCCTCTAGGGTATTAAATCCTTCAAGTAGTTTGTGGAAGTCTTCGTGTATTTGGTTGATGTAGCTCGCACTCAGCATCGTCGTTGTCGTTATTGCTACTAATGCAAGCCTTGATCACTGAAGCTAAAAGCGGCTTGCATCTAAGCTACAAAGGGTCACCCTCGATGTTGCAAGCTTGTGGCGGTGCTGCAGAGGTTGCTTGATAACCGTTGTCGGGTGTTGGCGCGGTGGTGCAAAACCGGTTGTCAGTGCGGCCTTGATGATGCAAGACGGTTGTCGATATCATTGCAGTGTTGCGTTGTGCCGGTGAGAGGAGGGTATTTTTATGGTGCGTATGAAAGAATTTATTCTTAGATAAGGGAACAAAGGATCACGATAGCAGCCAAAAAGCCTGACAGTCAACGGTGAAGCATCTTATGGTTGGGAAGGCGGAGGATGGGAGCGAAGTATCCTTCGGAGGACGCCTAGTATCATCCATAAAATATGTGTTACATGTGATTCTTATTAACAAAAAAGTTTCTAACCTCTTCTTTCGGCGTATAACCCAATTTTCTTGGCCAAAATGAAGACCTAGCATACGTAGGGGAATTATCTCTTTAGATGGAGAGAGAACTCCATATAAGACCATAAAGCTATTCATAAAGTTGTCCCGCATATAAGTATCTATGTCCAATAATATTGAAAGCAGTAAGTGTGGTTCCATTCAAATAACATAAATCCTACATCTTTTTTTCATTCAGCTCTTCAACATTGTCTAGTTTCTATCAGCATCAGTTATATCTCCCAAATCATAACCCTTCAATCCTCTAAATCTGACCCCTAAGATTCACCATATGATGTATCAACTAAAAACATGACAACCTCCCTTGTTATGTTCCATAAATCATGCTCATAAAAACTTTCAAACAATCAGATCATCGGAAACAAAGTGCTTAAAAACACTCAGTTTGCCCCTAGTGTTGCTCCCTTCGGGGCAACACGGGAGGCAGACCTGACCTAGCCGCTACTCCACCCTCCTTGTCTCTCTGACCTTTCTACCATGTGAGAAATCCTGCAAGAAATTGTGTGCTGCTACCGAGGACGGCGGTGACGAGGCGTTTCTCTGGTTGCGCATTTTGTAGGGCGGAGTTGGCCCCCTGCAGCTTATGTTCCTTCGAGCATCGATGATGGTCACATTGCAATTCAGTTTGGAGACTTGCTCCATGGTAGTGCTTCAGTGGGGTGTGATGCTTCGTGGTTGCGCAAGTTGTGCATGGAGGAACAGTGTGTCTGTGCACGGACAACACATCGGGCGACCAGATCTGAGCCTCTGAAGAGTCAACCCCGCATGTGAGTGCATCTAATATGTCCTGGAGGAGGAGGGTTGGCTAGACGCAAGACCCTAAACCCTAAACCCTCCACGACAATAGGCCCAAACACCAACCCATTAAAAGGGGAATGTCTAGAACTTCAACTAAATATGGATTTGCATTTTTTTCCTGGTCTACTAAAAGGTATATCTTTAAAATACACAATTTAATAGTAACAAAACCCATGTCTAATTAAACAACAGGGGATTTTCAACCGACATCTTACCTCCCACCTCTCGTCTCCTGCGTCGCCTCCTTCGAGCGACGTGAGGGGCGAACCCTAAATCCCCTCCCCCCCCCACCGCCGGCCCCCTCCCCCCACTCCCCCCACCTCTCGTCGCCCCCTGAGGTCGCCGCCAGCTAAGCCGAGCGACGCCGGTGAAGGGGGCGGCGGGACTTAGTGCCTCTCGGCTCTCCCACGGTGGGCTCAGAGGTGGGCCGTCGCCCCTGCTTGTTGGTGGTGCCCGATGTGCGCAGGACTGGCTCGTGACGTTGGTGACAACTAGAAAAAATGCTCATGTGTTGTACAAAATGTTCAGCTAAATGTCTACATAGTTAAATAAATGCTCACCTATATCAAAATATAGACCTAGTAATTTTCAGAAACCTATTCTTCTACGTATAAACCATCGTTGCAAAAACAAACAAAAAATCATATATAAGAAAATTGTTAAGGATTAAAAAAGTTCATAAAAAGATGTTCATCTTTGGAAAAATATTTGCGGTCAGGTCCAAAAAGTGTTCACATGTCTCACAAAATTGTTGACATGTCTTACAAAATTGTTCGCATATTCCCAAAAATTTACACGTGTATCATAAAAATGTTCATATATTTACCAAGAATAATAAAATAAAAATATTCAGATAAAATAAAAATATTTAAAATGGAAGTTGTTTATCTATTATCTCAGTCCATGTTTTCAAAGATATACATCCATGTATTTTATCCAAAAAGAAAAAGGTGAAGAAAAATAAGTAAGAAAATAAAAAAAATAACACAACACAAAAAAAGGAAAACAAAAAGAGAGAGAATCAATGGGCAGGCCGAGTATATGTACGTTTTCTACTACTCTCTCCGACCACTAATACCTGTCTCTAACATAATGTATCTAAACACTTTTTAGTATCTAGATACATCATGTTAAAAACAGATATTAATGGTCGGAGGGATTACCGTTGTACGCTTGTTATACCGGTAGTCCTTAGTATCAAGGTAGACCTAGTTTCTTGCATTACATGCGAGTGCGACCTCTGCATGCCCATGAGGCCAATGTACCATGATTGGCATCAATACGAGAACACGGGATTATTTATGCAAACCTTATCCTGGTTGAGGCAAATCTTCACCATCTTCCTTCTTACTCCCTCTATATTGGATTACTGGGTAATTCCGCACTTCTAGAAAAACTTTGACCATTTATTTTGTTAAAAAATATGAGGTATATTCTATAAAAATTATACTATTAGAAAGTTCTTTTAAATATGAATTTAATGATATAATTTTTATGCCATATATCTCATATTTACTTGACCAAATTTATGGTTAAAGTTTTTCTCGAAGCACGTAATGGTCTAGTAAACCGGTATTGAGGGAGTATGTGTTATGCCATGCGCATCTTGATTTAGTGGATGCTAACACGATGGTGGATGTGTTCATATGGAGAATTCTCTTGAGTTAGTCTGTTAGTGAATGCTAACACGATGGGTTCATATGGAGAATTCAAGTTGGGTTATCTGTTTCGAAAAGAAAAGTTCGCTGGGTTATATGAAATTTAGCAAGCAGGTTGATGCATTGTGTCGGACTAGAATTAGACCCACAGGCGACTAATATCATTACTAATTAGCATATGTAAATTCAGCTTTCCCTGGTTTTCAACTTTGAGTGTTCGGCTGCACTGATCCCCCGTTCTCTCTGTATACGGGCTTTCTCCCGATCGTATTGTCGATAAATGGAAAAATTCAGGTGGTGGCGCTTATGCCACCCCCGGTGAACACTAAAAAAAAGTCTATTCTAATTTGGCTAAACTTGCCCCCATGTCTTGTCAGATTGCGTATGAAGTTAACCTGCGGAAGTTGAGCGGATATGAACTTCCCAAAGCGATAATCCTAGGACACAGAACTTTTAACAGCGTATTTTCCTGATACTCCCTTGTCAAGAACTAATGGTAATAAGATATCTCAGTTTTCTTCATTTGTAATTATGTAAAATTCTCGGTTTTGGGTTTTGACACAGGGGACAAAGAATCAAGAAAAAGCCTAATGAGATGCAAATACCAAACATAAATTAGCTGTCAACAAAGGATCTGTTGGAATTAACATGAATAGATGTTGATATGCCACGAGCAACATGAAAAACAATATGATCTCCTGAAGAAACAGTTAAGGCACAGCTGTTTTGCATTACTCATCAGACAGATAAGTTGCAGGTCTAATATAGAGCTTTAATCAGCAAACTACCCTGAACATGAAGTGAAGAGACACAAAGGGCGTGTTTGGTAGCCCGGGTTAACTCAAATACTTCCATCCCAACCGAGATATCTAAGAATTCACGTGTTTGGTATCCCGGTTTTCCCACCTGGGCACTGCCCATCTCGCACCGAAAAGGGCTCTCAGCCCTGCCCGAGAGAGAAGCTCGAATCGAGCTTCGCAACTCGGCAGGGCTGGACTCGGCCGAGAATTCCACCCGCGTCCCCGCGACTGGCCCGAAACCAACAGGGGTCACTGGCCCCTCGCTCATTTCCCCCCTGCTCTCCTTCTTCCCCCGACCACCTCCGCCCGTAGGACGCCTCCGCCCCTGGTCTGCTCCCGCTCGACGCCGGCCTCCTCTGCCCCCGACCCTGCCTGCTCCCGTTCGACGCCGTACTCCTCCGCCCTCGCCCTTGGCTGTTGCTGCTCGAGGCCAGCCTCCTCCACTGGATGCGCCGCCAGATGCGCCGCCAGATACACCGCCCCATGCCACCTCCTAGCGCCGCCCCAGGCCACCTCCTAGCGCCGCCCCAGGCCATCCCGTGCCGCCAGGACGCCGCCTCCATGCGCCGCCACGACACGCCGCCTCCACGCGCCGCCAGGGCGTGCCCAGATGCGCCGCCAGATGCATCGCCTCGACAGTAGCTTTATTGGAAGGACCCGATTGCTTTTTCCTTTTTTATTTGAGGACCTTTGTGTAAACTTTAGTGTTCAGCACAATCTCAACACAGAAAGCCACCAAACAATATCTGAGTTGGGAATCTCTCAACCCACATGGGCTACCAAACAAACCATAAAATCTCTACTCAACATATCTGAGGTGAGCCTAGCTCAGGTGGGAAACACATGTTGGGATGATCCGACCTACCAAACACACCCAAAGTTGAACTAACATCCAACTCAGAAATTTAGGATAGATGTAGTCGTATACCATGAGAAGCTAGTAAGCGATGTCATACGTCTAGGAACCAGAGGATACCACCATTAGTGCACACTAGTGAACTAGGGAGCTGAGCACATGGTGATCAACTCCTTCATGACAGAGGGGCAGGTTGTGCTTAGATGCTCGAAGCCGTCGCTGTCCATGGCTGTCTTGAGATTTCCTGGAGAGCTGAGAAAACTGACGCATGCATTCTTCAGCCCATGGCAGTGGTGCAGTTCAGCCAATGCCAGGATGTTCACCACCGTGTCCACATCGATGTACTTGCACAACCTGTCTTCACAAATCAGCTTCATCCTCTCCATGTTATACTTGTCCGCCGCGACAAGCAGATGCTGGCACATGACATCCTCTTCTTCCTTTTTCATGTCCGGCAACGAGTCGGTGTACACAAAACAGAGCAAAGCCTTGAACACCTGCGCCTCCATGTCATCTATGCGGACCAAACCGTCGGTGCTACCCTCCTTCGGCAATTTAAACAAAAAATATGGCCACTTTATGCTAAATAATCTTAAAAAAGAATACAAATAATATTTCACCAAAAAGATATATTATATAATCCTTGTATACATTAAGGGTTGGTAAAGTTTCATGTTTATTTGCTAGCTAGGTAGCTCTTATGCCATGTGCATCACATGAACCAAAAAAATCTCGTACAACACCTAATTACGTGCATGCATGTATTAGTCGGCCCCGCTGACTAATAGAAATACTGATCAGCCTATGGCTCACATGGTAGTCGAGCTGAGCGGCTGGGCGCATCGATCGCAAATTCACAACAAGTTGGGTAAAAATCGAAAAAGAATACTTAAGAAGGACGTACAAGGACGATCGGCTGCGTGATGCCTTTGATGGCAACAGGCAGTCCTTGTGCGTGGTGAATGACCAGCCCGTTGGGAACCCCAAGAGGAAAGTATGATGAGTGCAGCAGCAAGTTTTCCCTCAGTTAAGAAACCAAGGTATATCGAACAGGAGAAGGGAGACGATGACGACTGAAGGTGATGCGGACTGGCTTAGTAACTTCCAACAAGGGCGCCGTTAACGATACTTGTTGACTCGTCTTCGGCCAGCAGCAACGCGGAACCTGCACACACACAAACAAATACTTTGTCCCCAACTTGCGATGAGGTTGTCAATCTCACCGGTTTGCTTGAAACAAAGGTTATGAGTGTATCGAGTGGAAAACAGTAGAGTATATGCGAGTAAAGTAAACAGTGCGGGAAAAGTAAACAGGTGATTGCAATATGATTAAAATAGGACCGGGGTCCACAGTTCACTAGTGGTGTCTCTCCATAGATAAATAACATGCTGAGTAAACAAATTACAGTTGGGCAATTGATAGAATAAAGATAACGTGATATGTCAAGAAGATCACTATGAGATTCACTCTGGGCATTACAACAAAATACATAGACCGCCATCCAACTGCATCTATGACTAATAATCCACCCCCGGGGATATCATCCGAACACCCTAGAAGTATTAAGTTGCGAACAACAGATAATTGCATTAAGCAAAGTGTGTAATGTAAACAAAGCATATGCCCTTGAGCATATGAATGTTGTTTTCTCCCTAGTAGCAACAGCACATCTACCACCTTAGAGGTTTCTGTCACTCCCCCAGGTGAAATAGAGACATGAACCCACTATCGAGCATAAATACCCCCTCTTGGAGTCACTAGCAACTACTCGGCCAAGATAGCTACTAACAACGGAGAGCATGCAAGATCATAAACAACATAGAGATAACAAAAGATATAATTCAGTACAGCAACTTAATCATAAACACCAATATTCATCGGATCCCAACAAACCAACATCATAGTATTACATAACGGTGATCTCAATCATGTAGGGCAGCTCATGAGATCTAAACATGAAGCACATGGTGGAGAAGACAACCATCTAGCTACTGCTATGGACCCATAGTCCAAGGTAGACTACTCACTCATCGCTCCGGAGGTAAGCATGGCGATGAAGAAGACCTCCGGTGGCGATTCCCCTCTCCGGCAGGGTGCCGGGAAGAGCTTCTGGACCCTCCCGATCTTCGGGTCGACGGCGGCGGCGGATCGCGATGTATTCTGGAAAACTGATCGGGCCCTTAGGTTTTTCTCGTCAGGGGGTATATGTAGGCGAAGGGGGACTGTCAGAGGAGGTCCCACGCTCCCTCACACGGGCCCGGCGCGGCCAGGGGCCTGGCCGCGCCACCCCTGTGTGTGGGGGCCACGTGGCCCCCCTCCGTCAGGTCTTCTGATCTTTGGGAGCTCCCCGGTGAAATATGACTTCAGGAACTTGCTTCGTCCAATTCCGAGAGTATTTCCTGTGTATCACTTCTGAAACACAAAAACAGCAGAAAACAGGAAACTGGCACTGTGGCACTTCGTTAATAGGTTAGTTCCGGAAAATGTATAAAAGTACCACTAAGTGTAACGAAACAATAGGCAAATGGTGTAAAAACAAGCATGGAGCATCAAAAATTATAGATACGTTTGAGACGTATCAAGCATCCCCAAGCTTAACTCCTGCTCGTCCTCGAGTAGGTAAGTGATAACAAAAGAATAATTTTTGAGGTGACATGCACCTACGCAATCTTGATCATATATGTAAGCATTGGTGAGCTGGGATCAATAGAATTTAAAACATGGGCATGAAAGATATAATCATGACAATAAGAACTTAGCAACCATGTTGTAAACATGCAAATGAACACAAACAAAAGATCATGATAATGAAACAATGAAAGTCAAACGTGTGTTCAAGTCATAAGGAAAAACATACAAATGGTTTTCAGCTTGTCCTTCAAAGAGAGCAAAACATAAATGCATAGGACACCTTAAAGTTTAAGACGGCGACTAGATACAAATAATTTAAGAACAAGTGAAACCAACAATATGAGTCAATCAATGAACCTTGGGACAATGCATATCACACTAAGAATGACAACTATGCTCTCTTAATGGTGCATAAAGAAAGAAGGTGGTGACTCAACATAAAAGTAAAAGAAAGGCCCTTCGCAGAGGGAAGCAGTGATTGCAAGTTTTATAACCTTCAAAAATTATGGTACTTACCGGCTTTGAGCTCTCATTGCCCCCATCATAAGCATCTTGAATGGTTAAAGTTAATGCGAGAACAATTATGATGCATATGCTTGACAAATCATAAGTTGAAAACCTCGTGTCCCGTGAATACGAGTACCCAAACCGTGCTAGTTTACTTAGAGTCCCAAGCAAGGCTCTTGTCATTGTAAGTATATGCATATCATTGAGAACCGCCAATGGGGTACCTCCGTGCCCGATGACATGGAACAAGCCCACACCAAAATGACAGGACAAGCAGACAATGAACACCTCGACATCTCTTTTATTTGCTATATTGTTTAGCTTTTTATTGTGAGATGCGTCGTCGAATGTTCACCATGGGTATGCTGCAAATTTCCACCATGAATTATGCATGGCTTAGATTGGCGGCCCGGCGTTTCCCTAACACATATAAAAACTCCATGATCCCTACAAGATTCCCAATTCATTTCACACAGCGGGCATCCATAAACAAAAGATCACGACATCAACTCAAATAGGAAGTGCAATGTTGAAAGCTTGCCCCATGACGGCATGGTTGGGCTAGAATCCAACTTACAACTTGCAAGCATAACAACTCAGCATAAAAGACCACAATGTCAAAATTTTAGAACAGGAAAAAGTAAAGTGTGCCTTCCGGTTCGTGAGAGCTTTACTGACCGAATTTCACATAACACTGGTAAGAGTTTAATTTGAAGAGAATATAAAAGCAAGTCAAATTTACTTGGAATAGCAAATTGCTAGTAGGTATGTATGGTGGACACAATGGAAAACTTTGGCTTTTAGGAGTTGGATGCACGAGTAGAGCTCATACTCAGTACAAGGTGAGGGCTAGCAGAAGACTGGGAGCGACCAACTAAGAGAGCAGTAATGGCCATAATCATGCAAAGCGACAAAGTGACATTAAAAGAAGCATATGATGGCATCAAAAGTCAAAAACTAAATGATCATGAAGGCTAATGGCGACTTTGGAAGAGTCTAACATGTGTGAGCATGCGCCAAGTCAACCCAAATAAAGCATCAAGGAGAAAACCAAAATAATGCTTCCATACAATAAAAACAACGCATGATTTTTTCAAAGGCTCATTAAGCAATCTCAGTTATTTGAAACAAGTCATGCTACAGAAAAACCACTAAGCATACTATCAAAAAGACATCAAGCATGACATGAAAAAGCCTAAGCCGCAGTCTACACAAGCTCCTTCTTGTACCACTATTTTGCACAAAGCTTTTTCTCTTTTCCAACACCATTTGAAATTTTTATAAACACCTCTTTTGATGAAAACCAATGAAGATAAGAGGCAAAAATACACCTTGATGAAAAGATATGACAAGATCTGAACGCAAATCAAGGCGAAAACGAAAACCAAAAGCAGTAGCAGACAAAGTAGAATGCTCGATTTATAAGAGTGAAAACTAGAGCATTCTTTGCAAATGAAAACGAGTACATCTCCTCCAAAGGAAATTTGTTGGGGTCCAACCATTTATTGCAGCAAACAAACAAACTAAACAAACTAAGACAACTAAAACAACTGACGCTCCAAGAAAAACACATAGTGCATGAAGCAATAAAAATATAGTGTTTTGAAAGGTGACCTGATTTTTGCCGATGAAGAAGGGGTGCCTCGGGGGCATCCCCAAGCTTTGACGCTTGTACTTCTTGGATATTTCTTGGGGTGATGCATGGGCATCCCCAAGCTTGAGCTTTTGTCCATTCTTCAACTCATCTCATCATTCTCCAATCCCTACACTTGAAAACTTCCTTCATACAAAACTAAACACAATTCTATTAGCAACATTAGTGTAAGCATAAAATATATTCAACCTCTTTTAGCTTCAGGTTTCAACCCAAAACTACCACATATAAAGTATATACTACTGTAGCAACTTCCACAAGAGTTCCATGATAAAAAAGAACTCAAAAGAAAGCGATAAAGTGGCAAAAACAAATATTGGCAGAAATCTGTCAAAACTGGACAGCTGATAATGGACGAATTTTTGAGGGATTTTCTGTTGCTCAAATCAAAAAGTGTTCAACTAAGAAAAGTTTGGATATAACCTGGGGCATACGTACAAGAAATCGCAGGTCCAAAAGATATACAGAGAATTTTCACGAATTTTTACGGTGCAGCACCGAAAACAGTTTCAGGACAGCAATAACCCCAAATCTTTACCTCACTCAAATTAGAGGCTTCTCTTGGCACAAAAACGAAATAAACAAGATAAGGAGCGGTCATTACAGTAGTAATGACTTCCAAGACTCAAGAAAAAGAAAAAGTACTGAAAAGTAAACAATGGGTTATCTCCCAAGAGTGCTTTTCTTTAACGCCTTTGAGCTAGGCGCAGAAAATTGCGAATCAAGTAATATCAATAGATGAAGCATTAAGATCAACAGCAGAGATCTTTTCAACAATGAAGGAAAATGTGTTCAACTGAGTTTTTGAAACTCCTTTACTATCACGCTTTGGCACACTGCTTTCATCGAAAAGATTTTCAGGGCAAATCCAACTAGAATTCTTTTTCCAAGCATCATGAATTCCTATAAGTTCATAAGGTATTGGTGTTTTAAAATCATCAGGCGTACCAACAACCTTAACAGGCGAGCCAAGCTTATTAAACTTCTTAAAAACCTTCCTAGCCTCAATCGCAACATCTCTAAATTCTGTGCGCAAGGTTTCTAAGATGAAAGCTTTCTTTTCGGGATCCTCAATTTCATGAAGCTTAAGGAACATGTATTGCATAGAAGAATTAAGACTAGCAAACCTAGCTTCTAACATGTGAACTAAATGAGCAGAAGCAACTTCATAACTAGGAGCTAACTCAACCAAAGACTTTTCCTCAACTTCCTTATGCATACTAATGTGATTAAAGAACTCCTCAATGTTACTTTTGCCAATAATCGAGCCACTACCTACAGAGAGGTCCTCCAGAACGAACTTAGGAAACAACATGATAAACTAAGAGCAAAGAAATAACAACTACCAAGGATTCTAATTTTTTTGGGTTTTTGATATAAAAAGCAATGCAGGTAAAATAAAATAAAGTAAAGCAAAACAAATAACAAAGTAAAGAATGTGTGTGCGAAGAACTCCCCTCGCAGAAGTCTTCTCTTCCTTCCCCGGCAACGGCGCCAGAAAAAGTGCTGATGCCTTTGATGGCAACAGGCAGTCCTTGTGCGTGGTGAATGACCAGCCCGTTGGGAACCCCAAGAGGAAAGTATGATGAGTGCAGCAGCAAGTTTTCCCTCAGTTAAGAAACCAAGGTATATCGAACAGGAGAAGGGAGACGATGACGACTGAAGGTGATGCGGACTGGCTTAGTAACTTCCAACAAGGGCGCCGTTAACGATACTTGTTGACTCGTCTTCGGCCAGCAGCAACGCGGAACCTGCACACACACAAACAAATACTTTGTCCCCAACTTGCGATGAGGTTGTCAATCTCACCGGTTTGCTTGAAACAAAGGTTATGAGTGTATCGAGTGGAAAACAGTAGAGTATATGCGAGTAAAGTAAACAGTGCGGGAAAAGTAAACAGGTGATTGCAATATGATTAAAATAGGACCGGGGTCCACAGTTCACTAGTGGTGTCTCTCCATAGATAAATAACATGCTGGGTAAACAAATTACAGTTGGGCAATTGATAGAATAAAGATAACGTGATATGTCAAGAAGATCACTATGAGATTCACTCTGGGCATTACAACAAAATACATAGACCGCCATCCAACTGCATCTATGACTAATAATCCACCCCCGGGGATATCATCCGAACACCCTAGAAGTATTAAGTTGCGAACAACAGATAATTGCATTAAGCAAAGTGTGTAATGTAAACAAAGCATATGCCCTTGAGCATATGAATGTTGTTTTCTCCCTAGTAGCAACAGCACATCTACCACCTTAGAGGTTTCTGTCACTCCCCCAGGTGAAATAGAGACATGAACCCACTATCGAGCATAAATACCCCCTCTTGGAGTCACTAGCAACTACTCGGCCAAGATAGCTACTAACAACGGAGAGCATGCAAGATCATAAACAACATAGAGATAACAAAAGATATAATTCAGTACAGCAACTTAATCATAAACACCAATATTCATCGGATCCCAACAAACCAACATCATAGTATTACATAACGGTGATCTCAATCATGTAGGGCAGCTCATGAGATCTAAACATGAAGCACATGGTGGAGAAGACAACCATCTAGCTACTGCTATGGACCCATAGTCCAAGGTAGACTACTCACTCATCGCTCCGGAGGTAAGCATGGCGATGAAGAAGACCTCCGGTGGCGATTCCCCTCTCCGGCAGGGTGCCGGGAAGAGCTTCTGGACCCTCCCGATCTTCGGGTCGACGGCGGCGGCGGATCGCGATGTATTCTGGAAAACTGATCGGGCCCTTAGGTTTTTCTCGTCAGGGGGTATATGTAGGCGAAGGGGGACTGTCAGAGGAGGTCCCACGCTCCCTCACACGGGCCCGGCGCGGCCAGGGGCCTGGCCGCGCCACCCCTGTGTGTGGGGGCCACGTGGCCCCCCTCCGTCAGGTCTTCTGATCTTTGGGAGCTCCCCGGTGAAATATGACTTCAGGAACTTGCTTCGTCCAATTCCGAGAGTATTTCCTGTGTATCACTTCTGAAACACAAAAACAGCAGAAAACAGGAAACTGGCACTGTGGCACTTCGTTAATAGGTTAGTTCCGGAAAATGTATAAAAGTACCACTAAGTGTAACGAAACAATAGGCAAATGGTGTAAAAACAAGCATGGAGCATCAAAAATTATAGATACGTTTGAGACGTATCAAGCATCCCCAAGCTTAACTCCTGCTCGTCCTCGAGTAGGTAAGTGATAACAAAAGAATAATTTTTGAGGTGACATGCACCTACGCAATCTTGATCATATATGTAAGCATTGGTGAGCTGGGATCAATAGAATTTAAAACATGGGCATGAAAGATATAATCATGACAATAAGAACTTAGCAACCATGTTGTAAACATGCAAATGAACACAAACAAAAGATCATGATAATGAAACAATGAAAGTCAAACGTGTGTTCAAGTCATAAGGAAAAACATACAAATGGTTTTCAGCTTGTCCTTCAAAGAGAGCAAAACATAAATGCATAGGACACCTTAAAGTTTAAGACGGCGACTAGATACAAATAATTTAAGAACAAGTGAAACCAACAATATGAGTCAATCAATGAACCTTGGGACAATGCATATCACACTAAGAATGACAACTATGCTCTCTTAATGGTGCATAAAGAAAGAAGGTGGTGACTCAACATAAAAGTAAAAGAAAGGCCCTTCGCAGAGGGAAGCAGTGATTGCAAGTTTTATAACCTTCAAAAATTATGGTACTTACCGGCTTTGAGCTCTCATTGCCCCCATCATAAGCATCTTGAATGGTTAAAGTTAATGCGAGAACAATTATGATGCATATGCTTGACAAATCATAAGTTGAAAACCTCGTGTCCCGTGAATACGAGTACCCAAACCGTGCTAGTTTACTTAGAGTCCCAAGCAAGGCTCTTGTCATTGTAAGTATATGCATATCATTGAGAACCGCCAATGGGGTACCTCCGTGCCCGATGACATGGAACAAGCCCACACCAAAATGACAGGACAAGCAGACAATGAACACCTCGACATCTCTTTTATTTGCTATATTGTTTAGCTTTTTATTGTGAGATGCGTCGTCGAATGTTCACCATGGGTATGCTGCAAATTTCCACCATGAATTATGCATGGCTTAGATTGGCGGCCCGGCGTTTCCCTAACACATATAAAAACTCCATGATCCCTACAAGATTCCCAATTCATTTCACACAGCGGGCATCCATAAACAAAAGATCACGACATCAACTCAAATAGGAAGTGCAATGTTGAAAGCTTGCCCCATGACGGCATGGTTGGGCTAGAATCCAACTTACAACTTGCAAGCATAACAACTCAGCATAAAAGACCACAATGTCAAAATTTTAGAACAGGAAAAAGTAAAGTGTGCCTTCCGGTTCGTGAGAGCTTTACTGACCGAATTTCACATAACACTGGTAAGAGTTTAATTTGAAGAGAATATAAAAGCAAGTCAAATTTACTTGGAATAGCAAATTGCTAGTAGGTATGTATGGTGGACACAATGGAAAACTTTGGCTTTTAGGAGTTGGATGCACGAGTAGAGCTCATACTCAGTACAAGGTGAGGGCTAGCAGAAGACTGGGAGCGACCAACTAAGAGAGCAGTAATGGCCATAATCATGCAAAGCGACAAAGTGACATTAAAAGAAGCATATGATGGCATCAAAAGTCAAAAACTAAATGATCATGAAGGCTAATGGCGACTTTGGAAGAGTCTAACATGTGTGAGCATGCGCCAAGTCAACCCAAATAAAGCATCAAGGAGAAAACCAAAATAATGCTTCCATACAATAAAAACAACGCATGATTTTTTCAAAGGCTCATTAAGCAATCTCAGTTATTTGAAACAAGTCATGCTACAGCAAAACCACTAAGCATACTATCAAAAAGACATCAAGCATGACATGAAAAAGCCTAAGCCGCAGTCTACACAAGCTCCTTCTTGTACCACTATTTTGCACAAAGCTTTTTCTCTTTTCCAACACCATTTGAAATTTTTATAAACACCTATTTTGATGAAAACCAATGAAGATAAGAGGCAAAAATACACCTTGATGAAAAGATATGACAAGATCTGAACGCAAATCAAGGCGAAAACGAAAACCAAAAGCAGTAGCAGACAAAGTAGAATGCTCGATTTATAAGAGTGAAAACTAGAGCATTCTTTGCAAATGAAAACGAGTACATCTCCTCCAAAGGAAATTTGTTGGGGTCCAACCATTTATTGCAGCAAACAAACAAACTAAACAAACTAAGACAACTAAAACAACTGACGCTCCAAGAAAAACACATAGTGCATGAAGCAATAAAAATATAGTGTTTTGAAAGGTGACCTGATTTTTGCCGATGAAGAAGGGGTGCCTCGGGGGCATCCCCAAGCTTTGACGCTTGTACTTCTTGGATATTTCTTGGGGTGATGCATGGGCATCCCCAAGCTTGAGCTTTTGTCCATTCTTCAACTCATCTCATCATTCTCCAATCCCTACACTTGAAAACTTCCTTCATACAAAACTAAACACAATTCTATTAGCAACATTAGTGTAAGCATAAAATATATTCAACCTCTTTTAGCTTCAGGTTTCAACCCAAAACTACCACATATAAAGTATATACTACTGTAGCAACTTCCACAAGAGTTCCATGATAAAAAAGAACTCAAAAGAAAGCGATAAAGTGGCAAAAACAAATATTGGCAGAAATCTGTCAAAACTGGACAGCTGATAATGGACGAATTTTTGAGGGATTTTCTGTTGCTCAAATCAAAAAGTGTTCAACTAAGAAAAGTTTGGATATAACCTGGGGCATACGTACAAGAAATCGCAGGTCCAAAAGATATACAGAGAATTTTCACGAATTTTTACGGTGCAGCACCGAAAACAGTTTCAGGACAGCAATAACCCCAAATCTTTACCTCACTCAAATTAGAGGCTTCTCTTGGCACAAAAACGAAATAAACAAGATAAGGAGCGGTCATTACAGTAGTAATGACTTCCAAGACTCAAGAAAAAGAAAAAGTACTGAAAAGTAAATAATGGGTTATCTCCCAAGAGTGCTTTTCTTTAACGCCTTTGAGCTAGGCGCAGAAAATTGCGAATCAAGTAATATCAATAGATGAAGCATTAAGATCAACAGCAGAGATCTTTTCAACAATGAAGGAAAATGTGTTCAACTGAGTTTTTGAAACTCCTTTACTATCACGCTTTGGCACACTGCTTTCATCGAAAAGATTTTCAGGGCAAATCCAACTAGAATTCTTTTTCCAAGCATCATGAATTCCTATAAGTTCATAAGGTATTGGTGTTTTAAAATCATCAGGCGTACCAACAACCTTAACAGGCGAGCCAAGCTTATTAAACTTCTTAAAAACCTTCCTAGCCTCAATCGCAACATCTCTAAATTTTGTGCGCAAGGTTTCTAAGATGAAAGCTTTCTTTTCGGGATCCTCAATTTCATGAAGCTTAAGGAACATGTATTGCATAGAAGAATTAAGACTAGCAAACCTAGCTTCTAACATGTGAACTAAATGAGCAGAAGCAACTTCATAACTAGGAGCTAACTCAACCAAAGACTTTTCCTCAACTTCCTTATGCATACTAACGTGATTAAAGAACTCCTCAATGTTACTTTTGCCAATAATCGAGCCACTACCTACAGAGAGGTCCTCCAGAACGAACTTAGGAAACAACATGATAAACTAAGAGCAAAGAAATAACAACTACCAAGGATTCTAATTTTTTTGGGTTTTTGATATAAAAAGCAATGCAGGTAAAATAAAATAAAGTAAAGCAAAACAAATAACAAAGTAAAGAATGTGTGTGCGAAGAACTCCCCTCGCAGAAGTCTTCTCTTCCTTCCCCGGCAACGGCGCCAGAAAAAGTGCTGATGCCTTTGATGGCAACAGGCAGTCCTTGTGCGTGGTGAATGACCAGCCCGTTGGGAACCCCAAGAGGTAAGTATGATGAGTGCAGCAGCAAGTTTTCCCTCAGTTAAGAAACCAAGGTATATCGAACAGGAGAAGGGAGACGATGACGACTGAAGGTGATGCGGACTGGCTTAGTAACTTCCAACAAGGGCGCCGTTAACGATACTTGTTGACTCGTCTTCGGCCAGCAGCAACGCGGAACCTGCACACACACAAACAAATACTTTGTCCCCAACTTGCGATGAGGTTGTCAATCTCACCGGTTTGCTTGAAACAAAGGTTATGAGTGTATCGAGTGGAAAACAGTAGAGTATATGCGAGTAAAGTAAACAGTGCGGGAAAAGTAAACAGGTGATTGCAATATGATTAAAATAGGACCGGGGTCCACAGTTCACTAGTGGTGTCTCTCCATAGATAAATAACATGCTGGGTAAACAAATTACAGTTGGGCAATTGATAGAATAAAGATAACGTGATATGTCAAGAAGATCACTATGAGATTCACTCTGGGCATTACAACAAAATACATAGACCGCCATCCAACTGCATCTATGACTAATAATCCACCCCCGGGGATATCATCCGAACACCCTAGAAGTATTAAGTTGCGAACAACAGATAATTGCATTAAGCAAAGTGTGTAATGTAAACAAAGCATATGCCCTTGAGCATATGAATGTTGTTTTCTCCCTAGTAGCAACAACACATCTACCACCTTAGAGGTTTCTGTCACTCCCCCAGGTGAAATAGAGACATGAACCCACTATCGAGCATAAATACCCCCTCTTGGAGTCACTAGCAACTACTCGGCCAAGATAGCTACTAACAACGGAGAGCATGCAAGATCATAAACAACATAGAGATAACAAAAGATATAATTCAGTACAGCAACTTAATCATAAACACCAATATTCATCGGATCCCAACAAACCAACATCATAGTATTACATAACGGTGATCTCAATCATGTAGGGCAGCTCATGAGATCTAAACATGAAGCACATGGTGGAGAAGACAACCATCTAGCTACTGCTATGGACCCATAGTCCAAGGTAGACTACTCACTCATCGCTCCGGAGGTAAGCATGGCGATGAAGAAGACCTCCGGTGGCGATTCCCCTCTCCGGCAGGGTGCCGGGAAGAGCTTCTGGACCCTCCCGATCTTCGGGTCGACGGCGGCGGCGGATCGCGATGTATTCTGGAAAACTGATCGGGCCCTTAGGTTTTTCTCGTCAGGGGGTATATGTAGGCGAAGGGGGACTGTCAGAGGAGGTCCCACGCTCCCTCACACGGGCCCGGCGCGGCCAGGGGCCTGGCCGCGCCACCCCTGTGTGTGGGGGCCACGTGGCCCCCCTCCGTCAGGTCTTCTGATCTTTGGGAGCTCCCCGGTGAAATATGACTTCAGGAACTTGTTTCGTCCAATTCCGAGAATATTTCCTGTGTATCACTTCTGAAACACAAAAACAGCAGAAAACAGGAAACTGGCACTGTGGCACTTCGTTAATAGGTTAGTTCCGGAAAATGTATAAAAGTACCACTAAGTGTAACGAAACAATAGGCAAATGGTGTAAAAATAAGCATGGAGCATCAAAAATTATAGATACGTTTGAGACGTATCACTGCGCAGCGAGTTAATGCATGCATGCCAAGTCAAAAAGAACATAGTAGGAATGAATGCGTGCGTGCATGGGGGACAGAGCTTTGATGGAATGCGCCTTGATGTGTACTTCTCTGAAAAGTTGCTCATGAGTCCATGTATCGATGATAGTAGAACGTACCGAGTAGAAGCTAATTTTGCTACGCCATGGAGCATGGCGCTGCATGCCAATGTGCCACGTCACGCAGAGTGGCGCCGCACAACCCGATGCGGGACCCGCGTGTCCAACGTGGCAGCTGTGTCACGCCACAACAAAAGGCGCCGCAGCTACTTTTGCCGCGCCATGCTCAATGGCGCTGCAAAAAATGGTTAGTTCAGTAAAATAGTTTCATCAAAGGTTTATTTTTAAAATTTGTTTGAACTTTAGGTTATTTTTGTTTAAATTGCCCCCTCCTTCATTGGCCCAAAGAGCTCCGCGCCGAAGACTGGTGACCGGGCCGCGAGCACGCAGCGGTGTGCGGCGAATGTCTCGCCACCAGCCTCGAACACCACATCGGCGCCCCTTTCGGCGAGGAGGAGATCGTCGAGGTGCTGGTTCAGGTTGGACGGGGGCACGTTGACGAACTTGGGAGGGGCTTCTTCCTTGGCGACACTCCCCGTGATGCGTACCCTGTTGATGACGACGATGTCGCACCTGATTGTGAAGGAATCGTCCTTGAGATACTTGGATCTCTCCAAGGCACTCAACTGCACGAACTTTGTGAACCCCCAAGTACCCTGGCTCGCGAAGATGTGCACAGGTGTTGTAGGCGGCGCTGGCTTGGCCTTCCTGACGAAGAAGAGCGCGCGCTTGTTTGCCTCGAAACCAAATCGGAGCTGCACCGCCACTTCCTTGTCCATGTTCTCGCCGAGGACGAGGTAGATGGAGACGTGGCCCGCGCTCTCCGGGCGGTCCCCGTTGGGATAGTAGTTGATTCTCCAGCGATGGCCTCCGACGGTGAAAGGGCAGGAATTGAGGCGCTCGCCGACGGGGAGGCCCTTGAGGCTCGAGTAGCCGTCGATCTTGAGGTGGTGGTACCCGCTCGAAGTCTCGGCGACGATGGTGGAGGCGGTGGCGGTGGGAGACATGGCGAGCCTAGCCTTGCGGCGGGGAAAGGGAGGGAGCTCCGGCGAGGCCTGATTGCTAGTTGGCTACCGCCCGTGTAGGGTTTTTGCGCAGAGCTGCAGCGTGGAGTGGGGAATTGAGGAGGAGGAGATGGACGAGGCGAAATGGGGGAAAGCCAGCAAGGAGACGAAGCCGAGGGTACATCGCTTATTAGGCCGGTGCGCGCTCGGCTGGGCCGGCCCATGGACTCTCTCATTTTCTTTTTCCTTTTTTTGTGTTGTGTTGTGTTATTTTGTTTTCATTTTTTTTGGACCGGAAACTGTGAGGCAAAAGCCCCACTGACGAGGGTATGCCCTTCGGGTACCTGCAGATTAGTATACCGGGCCCGGCCCATTAAGGAAGTGGACAAGTACAAGGACTCGAAGATTGACTTGGAGACGAAGAAGGAAGGTTCTAATCCGTATTCGACTAGGATCCTTGTAATCTCTTGCCCGGTTGCATATATAAAGCCAGGCAAGGGCGCCCCTAGAGAGATATCTTAGACAATCTGATAGACATCGAATATCATAGACAAGCAATATTAGATATACAAGATAGATTAGACATAGACTAGATACAATATTCCGCCTACGGCGGCTCCATGTAAACACCATTGTGATTATCTACTAGATTGCTAGCAGGATGTAGCGATCCTCCACCGCGGGGACGTGAACCTGGGTACGTCGTGTGCCAATCTCGATCCCGGAATCTCTAGTCGTTGCTCTTCCCCCGATCATAAGTCCTTCATCTAGGACATTTGTTGAGTTAACCCTCGTCAATTGGCGCCGACCGTGGGGATCGCGGCGACTGGATTTTGTTATCCGGGCGGGATCCTTCAATTTTTTTCGTCGACAAGCAGATCGATTCAACAGAATTTATCATCAACATCAGCTATCATCTACATCGTGAAGATCTTCACCGCTTTATCGTCAAGAATCGTCAAGTTCGTCGAAGTCAACGGATCGCTGGATGAGTTGCCAACACCAAGAAATCTAATCCGATACAAGTTGAGATTTTGCAGAAAGGTTTCATCGAGAAGCAGCGTATGCAGCAAGTTTTGGTATCATCGCCCTCGCGAGTAGCTATGGGACTCCGCTCTACATACAGAAGTGCCTACGTGTGTTGCGAGATCGAGCCGGCAAGATCAAGTTTTTTTTTCGGCGGCGGAAAGAAGAAGAGTTCCTCACGGACGCGGCCAGTTCTTGTCGCCTTCTACTTCGTTTGGACACGCGACATGATCAGAAGCGGCAGGCATCACAAGCAAGTCCCAGTCCAAGTTAAAGCCAAAGTAAAAAGAAGGATCAACAGCTACGCGCAAAGACTAGCAGAGGAAGTACTACGTGAAGGCCACATCCTGTCGGCCACAATACAAACCGGATCAAGTTTCAAGAGCAGCGTACCAAGTCAAAAAAGCACCAAGTCCTAGGAAAGAAAAAAGCGGTCAGCAAGTACCATCACGATACATGATCAAAGGCGTGAATCATCCTAGTCGATCAAATATGAAGGGAAAAAATGCTAAGCTTGTACGTGCGTATCTCTCCGGACAAACAACATCAACTCAGCCATAAATATACCCGACGAATTACAAGGGCTACTTGGATAACTCGAACAAAAATATTCGACTACTCGCCGGACTGCTCGGAGTGGACAACTCGGAAAAAAAATATTTCGACTATTTCGTCTTCAACATCGTCAACTGCGGCTCGCCACGCTCGGGGGCTCGTCATCATGCACTCGTGCAAACTATCGGCAACGCTCGGGGGCTCGACATCAACTCGCCCCGGAGTGCGGAAAATCATCTCAAGACCTGCGATTTCATCGACATCAGCAACGCGACGATCCCAACAGCCCTCGGGGGCTCGACAACAACTTCGCCTCCGATCGTGGTTGTGATTTTACGACAACAACTCGCCTACCTCTACATCATCGACTACGCCGCGCCAACCACGCCGTACCCGATAAAAGCTAAGGTTTCCTGTTTTAAAAATAGATTATCATTTACTTTCGCCGCACCCGACACTCGGGGGCTCCGCCATGAAAAATCATCTTGCATATCATTGACTTCGGAAAAATTGTGAAAGCCCTAGTAGCTAGCTGGCGTTCCTTGTCGAATACTTGTCAATTTAGTTTACAGTCGCATGAAGCTCGACTAACGGTTGGCAAGGCCAAAATCTTAGGCGTCAGGCTAACAAAAAGGCTTAACAAGTATCTTGAAATTCAAATGCGGCACACGCATCGATTTACGTATGACCTGAGTAGCTGATCGAGCCATGAAGTGCATCAGGCTAACGAAAGGGTCTTACGTACGAGCAAAAAAAATTGCACAAAAAACATCGAGTTTTTATTTTACATACTACATCATCATCATTGCAATCTACAAGCACAAATATTTCTTCGAGAGACAAATTATTTCATAATTATTCATATTTTCCGCAGGAGTCGACAAAATCTTCAAGTCCTTCAACAGGAGCCGAACTTCTTCGAGTAGTACAACTTGAGTCTATGCCCGGCTACAAGTATCCGAACATAGACTCGGGGGCTACTCCCATCGGGAGCGCTGGTCGCGCACCCGATAGATTGACAATTTTGAGAAAAAACTCGACAAGAAGAGAAGAAGAAGAAACTTGGAGCCTATGATCGACTACAAGTACCCGACCATAGCCTCGGGGGCTACTCCCATCGGGAGCGCTGGTCGTGCACCCGATGACGAATTACTTAGAGAAGACTATGAATGGAGAAAAGGAAGAAAATTTTGAGTCCATAAACTCAACATTTTACTCCCATCGGGAGAGCGGATTCAAGAACCCGAAGATTTTAGGAAGTCGAAGAATTGAAGTCAAAAATTGAAGAAATCGAAGATTTCAGGAAGACAAAGATTGAAGAAGTCAAAGATTTGAAGTTTGGAGACTCAACCCGAGTATGCAACTCGAATTGAGTCTCGGGGGCTACTGACGAGGGTATGCCCTTCGGGTACCTGCAGATTAGTATACCGGGCCCGGCCCATTAAGGAAGTGGACAAGTACAAGGACTCGAAGATTGACTTGGAGACGAAGAAGGAAGGTTCTAATCCGTATTCGACTAGGATCCTTGTAATCTCTTGCCCGGTTGCATATATAAAGCCAGGCAAGGGCGCCCCTAGAGAGATATCTTAGACAATCTGATAGACATCGAATATCATAGACAAGCAATATTAGATATACAAGATAGATTAGACATAGACTAGATACAATATTCCGCCTACGGCGGCTCCATGTAAACACCATTGTGATTATCTACTAGATTGCTAGCAAGATGTAGCGATCCTCCACCGCGGGGACGTGAACCTGGGTACGTCGTGTGCCAATCTCGATCCCGGAATCTCTAGTCGTTGCTCTTCCCCCGATCATAAGTCATTCATCTAGGACATTTGTCGAGTTAACCCTCGTCACCCACAGTATTATTTTAATTAAAAAGAACAAGAGTTATGTACAAGGTAGGAAAGCTAGTCCACTATACAAATGATGGCCTTAAGGTAAGGCCCTCACCAATCTAACAAAGCCTGTCTATATTTCTCCTTAACCTTATACTAAAGCAAAGTGAAATCATGTATAAATCTACATCTCCATCTTGAAAAAGAAGGCATGTCATTATTTAAAAAATCCCATTCCTAATCAACCATATGTGCATGCATGCCACAATGAGGACTTCCATGAAGAATGGTTTGGCAAACCGAGATCTAGCCATAGACACCACAGTCTGCAGATCATTTGCTGGAATCCACTCGACCTGCAAATAATTCCAAATCCTTGCACTAAAATTGCATTCAAAGAACAGATGAATTATATGCTCATAGCTCCAGGAGGGACATAATTCACAATGGGTATCTTCCGTAACTTTCCAATGTCTTCTCTAGAGAAGGTCCCTGGTATTCAGTCTATCCGACAGTAGTAACCATGCAAACACTTTGAATTTCATCGTGCAACATGACTTCCATAACCATGTATAAACCTTGGGGACTTGCAGGTGTTTGTGAATGTGACTATAAAATAGGCTCGGCTTATAACTCTCACACCCAACAATAGGTCCAAACATCTCTATCCAAGGATAATGGATTTTGTATCATCAGATCCTGGAGTTCACCTAGCTCTTGGTACGCCTGAATGGAGAGAGGAAAATGAAACAAGGAAGTAAAGTCTTCCTGAGCATAAACCATGGCCGCGGACAGATTTTCATTTAACACAAAAGAGAACAGTCTTGGAAAACGGCTCATCAGAGGATGAGATGCTCCATTGACACTCCAATTGTCAGACCAGAATAAGAAGATGTCACCAGCACCTTGCTTGACCACAGTTACTCCCCTGAAATTATCCACTTGCTTGAGCACATCCTTCCACCAGAACGATCCACGGAGATTTTCAGCATGTGGAACCTTATCTTGATAGTATGCATGCCATACCAGCTTAACCCATGGAATGTCTCTATGATTGTAAAATTTATCCAAAAATTTGATTAAAAGTGATGCATTCTGTTTCTGGAAATTCACAATACCAAGACATCCATTCTTCTTTGGTTTACACACCATATCCCATGCTGCCAGGGACTATTTTGGCTCATCATACTCATCCCTCCATAAGCACTGCCTCAAAATTATATCAAATTGCTTTGTTAAGCCAGGACATAGCTGAAGAGACCAAAGAAAATGTAGCGGCATGGAGGCAATGGCTGAATTGATAAGTTGCAATCTTGCTCCTTAAGACAAGAAGCTAGAGCTAGAAGTCAATTTCCTCTCCAACTGACACACCAAAGGAGATAGCTCAGCAATTGTAGGTTTAGTTGTACCAACAGGCAAACCTAAATATGTAAAAGGCATTAAACCCACTTGGCAACAAAAATCATCAGCAAGTTGTTGCAATAGCTCATCAGGCATGTTAATGGGAATCATTTGCGACTTGTTGTAATTGATTTTTTCAGACCAGTGTATAAAGAAAACTTGTGAAGCACCTCTTTAAGAGAAGCCAGTTGATCCCTCTCAGCAAAGTATCATCCACGTACTGGATGATAGGAAAATCCTCATCATAAGTATCAATTGGACGATTCAAACTCCCCTCTTGAACAAGATCATTAATAGGCGACTGTAATAAATCTGACCCAAACAGACAAAAAAGGGGAGATATTGGATCACCTTGACGAACCCCTCGCTTACATACAAATTGCTTCCCAAGGACCCCATTAAGGAGTACATAAGAGGTGCCAGTCGAGAGAATATCCAAAGCCCACCCTAACCATTTTTCATTGAAACCTTTACTTCTCATGACCTGGATAATGGCATCATGCTCAATAGTATCGAACGCTTTGGCAAAACCCAATTTAAGAATTATACTAGGTTTTTTCGAGGAGTGACAGAGATAGATGTACTCAAATGACAATGCCAAACAATCTTGGATGGATCTAATTCAAAGAAAACCATGTTGGTTCTTATGAATGCACTCCAAAATTCTCCCTTGCAATCTATTGGCTGCCAACTTGGTCAAAAACTTCATACAACCATTAGTGAGAGACATAGGGCGATAATCATTCACCTCTAAAGGAACTTGCTTTTTGGGGATAAGGGTAATGAAAGAACCATTTATATTCAGCAAGTTTAAAATTCCCTCATGGAACTCCTTAGCAAGGCGGTAAAATTCAGTTTGAATTATGGGCCAGCACTTTTTGAGGAGAAGCCCATTGAACCCATCTGGCCTAGGAGCTCTGTCCGAAGGCATCTCCTTTATAACCTCATCCATTTCTTTTTTTAGTAAATGGAACAGTGAGTTCATCAAGTCCCTCAACTCTTTTAAGAATTCTACTCAGATCAAATTGCATATTGATACCATTAGATTGCCCCATCCTCTCTTTGTAATCTGCCCACAGTAAACCAGCCATAGCTTGATGATCAGAGATATCATTTCCATTCGCATCTCTCAACATTGCAATAGTATTCCTTCTGAATAATTCTGTAGCCATTGCATAAAAAAATTGTGTTATCTTCCCCTTGCTTTATCCATCGAATAGTACATCGCTTACGCTAGTAGTTACACTCAACCAACAAGAGATCATCCAGATGAAGCATAACAACCTTTCTGAAATTAAATTCAGATGTAAACAAAGGCCTCTGTTCCTCCAACGATATCAAAGCAAGGATGACTTTGTTACAACCCTCAATGAGAAATTTGATTTTTGACAAGCTAAGGTGCCATTTTTTGAGATCATACCAGAGAGCCTTCAATTTACTTGCAATGGTAGAAGAACTGTAACCTCTTGCAGCTGATTTACTCTAGGATGTAGAAACGCAGTCCAAATATTGCTACGAAGCAACGAATAATGAATACCTAATGTACATATATAAAGACAAATATTGGGGTTTTCACTTCATGATGATGACAATTTTATGAATAAGATGGATATAAAGTAAATCCATGTGTTCAGTCATAGTTTACTTTGGGTTTTAAATTTTATACCATTCAAAATATGACAAATTCACTTTAGATTTTGCTCCCTTTTCTGATCTAAAAGAGAGAGAAACAAGCATCTTACTTTCAGATCTTATTTGTTTGCATCATGGTCATTCGGTTGTAGCGGAATCCTATATCTTTATCTTTATTACTATTGGTTTCGAATTGGTGGTGAAGCCACCAACTCAACATACATCATTTGAGTTCCGGAAATATCCCTGACATCTTTATACCCCTCGCATCTTTACCCAGAAAGGAACAATCTGCGGTGCATCGAAATTACTCCTCCCAATTTCACAAGTCAACCCAAAACGACCGCCTCCACTATCTCCGCCTGACCTCCCGCCAGCGCCATCTCAGCCTCCGCCACCACGGCCTCCAGCTTCCTCTCTGTGCCCCTTCCCTCATATCCCGCCTCGCTAGGAGTCACCAGATCAACCTCCGCCCCCATGCCCTCAATGCTGACCGCGTCTCCGCCGTCCTCTGCCTCCAGGAGGCATGTGATACGTCCAGAACGTATTTATAATTTGTGATGGCTTTATGCTAATATTATGCTTTTGACACTTGTTTTTATATAAAGTTTATGATTTATTTGGACTAACCTACTAATAGTTGCAAAAGTGCACAATGTTCTTGTTTTACACTTTGATGTGTAGGAATTACCAAGAATACAAGAGGAAACCTTGTTGGAGTCAAATCGGGACTTTTCCAGAAATCTGTCCCAGAATTTTTTACGAAGATGGTCACGTTACGGGTCGAAGACGGCGTCAAACGGAAAACACCCCTACTACAAAGTTGTTGGAAATTTCACGAGGAACGTTATAGACATAAAATTTAATTGATTCCGAGTCCGGACGGCCGAGATAAGCCCGATCCATTGAAGGGGGTGACAGAAATCCGAGAAGCTATATAAAGGGAGGAAACCTAATTCGTGGGCGACTCCTCCACCCACGAATTGCAGCCGCCAAAAGCCACGTTTTTGCCTCCCCCAAGGATCCCATCTCCATGGGGGAGGGCTCCCAAGAAGCCATGAAGGAAGGGGGCTAAGGGGCGGCTCTCCCCCATGATGCCGGCGGCAGGGAAGGAGCTCCGCGCCGTCGGCGCCGCCGCCGCCGCCCTGCGCCTCTCGCTGCCCTCTTCATCGTCTTCACCGCCATCTCCATCACCAACTCCTCCTTGTATACAGTGGTTCATCCTCCTACACACCTCTGTACCATCCTATGTAAACATGGTGTTCGATGCTATAAGTTATAATCATATGATCTATGTCATGTTTGTGTAGTTTAGTTGTCTTTTGATTGCTTGGTTGAATGTATTTGATTCATTAGAGTTGTATGTTGATATGGTACAGTCCTTTGGTGTCCATTATATTTGTGAGCGCATGGATTAAACATCATAGGGTTTGTAGTATATGTAAGAGGAAGGGAAAAGTTCTGCCAGAGTGACAGAAACCTGAGGATGCGAATCGGAATGTTGCACGTATGGGAGTAAGAGGACCATTAACTTAAGGCTATGGTTGGGAAAACCTTAATGCATTGTTAGTATTTGCAGATGCTTAATTCCAAGTAGTGAAGTGCATGTATATTTAGCCTCTCCCACATAGAAAACTACATCGAAGACAATGAACCCGATTTATTCGCTAATTGAACTTGGACAAAGCCACCACTATTACCACCACTTTTCTACACTCATGGTACTGTTAGTTTATGGTTACTTAGTATATTTTATTGCTGCAGTACTAACAATTACTTTCTTGTATTTATTATCTTGCAAAGCTATCTCTCATACCCGTATTGTTGCTCTAGTTTTATTTCCTAAATGATGCAAAAGTTTAGTGTGCATAGAGTTGTATCTTCGGTTGATAGAACTTGAGAGAATGTTTATCCTACCTTTAGCTCCTCGTTGGGTTCGACACTCTTACATATCGAAAGGGCTACACACGATCCCCTATACTTGTGGGATATCAAGACCTTTTCTAGCGCCGTTGCCGGGGAGCAATAGCGTGTGCGTGAATATTTTTGTGTGCACTTATTTGCTTTATCTCTAAATAGTTTTTACTTCCAGTTTTAAGTTGTTCTCTATCTTATATGGATAGGAAATGCGAATTACAAAAAAAAAAGTTGTACTTGCTACCTAAAAACTTTTTCAAAAAGAAAAGTGATTGGAAAGATGAGTAATGGTTAAGTGGGGGTCGACCTTGAACACTTGTGTTCATGCCTATAAAACCAAAACAAATCTTTCCATGGAAGCTTTTCAGTTAAAAACGTGTACATATTGTGTATATTGTATATATTGTACATATTTCTCTGTACCATAAAAGTAAAGTGATAATTGTAGTTTCTAGTTACTTGGAAGTTGATAGTTTTGCTTTGCTGTCCAGAAGCAGATTTTCTGTGCTTCACCGTATAAAATGTTTAAAATCACCAGAACGTGATATTGATTTGAAATTTCTTGAGTGCAAAGTAATGCTTATTATCTTTATTTCATTAGACTAACTTTTTCTGATTTGAGTTACATAGCTGTCTCAAAAAATTCGATCTTCACTGACTGTCCAGTTTAGACAGATTTCTGCGCTTCAGTGTAAAAAATCGTGATAAATCTCAGAATAGTATTTTGATCTGAAATTTTTTGTGAATAAACCTGAGATTATGATATGTCTTTCATTAGTTTTGAGTTTTTCAATTTGAGCTACCTAACTATCTCGTTGAGTGTCATCTTTACAGATTGTTCAGTTTTGACAGAATTCTTAGTTTATTCAATATTGTACTTGGTGTTATTAGTTCCATTAGTTTTTCGACGGACAATGGAAATCATGAATACCTTAGTATATACAGTGGCTAATGTTGAGTATAGATTATGAAACTTGTCAATGCTTGAACATTAGTGGATTTTATTTAATGAGTATTAACCCTACTAATGAGTTTTGTGAAGTTTTATGTGGATGTAGCTTATAAGTTCTAATCAATATGGTGATATGAGATGAACAATAAGACGCAAGCGCTCAAGCTTGGGGATGTTTAGGTGCATCCAAAGAACATATTCAAGAAGATACAATCATCTAAGCTTGGGGATGCCCGAGTCATCCCCCTATTCATCAACTAACATGAGGTTGTCTCCTTTATACTCTATATTACCCATCCACATGATATGTATTGTGTTATAGTTGGTTTTATATGTCTTGGTTTTATCTTCTTTAGTTTTATTAGGATCTTTATTTCGTTCTTATTGCTTCTTTACTTTCACTTATAATTTGAAAACAACAAAAATAGTTTCTTTTTTTGCTTCTTTGTTTGGTTCTCTATTTTGTGCCTAGCTGAAAGGCGTTAAAGAAAAGCACTCTTGGGAGATAAACTATGTTTCTTTTAGTAATTTTTCTTTTGTTGAGTCTTGGAAGTTGTTACTATTGTAATGACCTCTCTTTATCATTTTTATTTCGTTTTTTTGCCAAGAATATTCTCTAATAGGAAGAAGGTAAGATTTGGGGAAGTTGCTGTCCCGAAACAGATTTCTGCGCTTCGTTGTAAAAATTTGTGAAATATCCCAGTACGTCGTATTGATCTGCGATTTTTTGTGCACATGCCCCAGGTTATTATCTAACTTTCGTTAGTTTTGCACTTTTCAATTTAAGCAATAGAAGATTTTTGAGAAAAATCGATCTTTACCTGTTGTTCTGTTTTGATAGATTTCTGTCACTATTTGGATTTGCCTCTTGATCTCTTTCTTTTTGAGTTCTTTTGATCACGAAACTTTTGAGAGAAGTTGCTATAGTACCTAATGTTTTACTAGATGTTGTACTTGAGTTAAAACTGAACCAAAAGTGGATCTACTATCTTGCATAAACTAATGTTGCTAATGAGAATTGTGTGAAGTTTTGTATAAAGGAAGTTTTCAAGTGTAGGGAAAGAAGAATGATGAGATGAGATGAAGAATGGACAAAAGCTCAAGCTTGGGGATGCCCATGTCACTCCAAAAAATATCCAAGAGGTACAAGCGTCAAAGCTTGGGGATGCCCAAGGCACCCCCTTCTTCATCAACAAAAATATGAGGTCATCTTTCAAGACACTATATTTTTATTGCTTCATATGCTATGTGTTTTTCTTGGAGCGTCTTTATTTTTGCTTTCTGTTTTACTTTGTTTTGTTTGCTGTAATAAATGGTTGGACCCTAGCATATTTCTTTTGGAGAAGAGACACTCCATTTTCATTGCTTAGAACACTCTAGTTTTCACTCTTATCGTTTTACGAGTGTTCTCTTTTGCTAGTATTGCGTTTAGCTTTTGTTTTTCACCTTTATTTTTGTTCAGAACTTGTTAGTTCTTGGTAGTTAGGTGTGTTTAGACCTCTAATATTTATTGATTATTATCTTTAAGAGTTGTTTCAAATAAATTGATTGGTGTTGGAGAAGAGTAAAATATTTCATGCTTATAGTGGTGCAAAAGGAAGCTTGTTTAGACTGTGGCTTAGACTTTAGCATGTCATGCTAGATATTATTTTGATTATATGCTTAGTAGTTATTGTTGTAGCATGACTTGTCTCAAATGACTGAGAGTGCTTAATGTGCCTTTGAAAGAACCATGCGTTGTTTTTATCATATAGAAGCATAATATTGTGGTATTCTCCTTTGATGCTTTATTTGGGTTGACTTGGAGCATGCTCACACCATGTTATGACTATAAACCAGTCGCCTTAAGCCTCTATGATCATTTGTTTTTGACTTGTAATATCACTTTATGCTTTGATTAATAATGTTTTGTCGCTATGCATGATTATGGCCGTTATTGCTCTCTTAGTTGGTCGCTCTCAGTCTTTTGCTAGCCTTTATCTGTACTGAGTATGAGCTCTACTCGTTGATATGTCTCAAACGTATTTATAATTTTTGATGCTCCATGCTTGTTTATACACCATTTGCTTTGAGTTTTGTTACACTTCATGGCATTTTTATGCATTTTCTAGAACTAACCTATTAACAAGATGCCATAGTGCCAGTTCCATGTATTCTTCTATTTTTGTGTTTCAGTAAAGTTACACAGGAAATATTCTCGGAATTGGACAAAACAAAAGCCGAACCTCCTATTTTTACCGAAGCTTCGCGAAGACCAAAGATGAAACGGAGGGCGGGCAGAGGCTGGCCACACCACAGGGGGCGCGTCCCAGCCCCTGGCCGCGCCCACCCATGGTGAGGCCGCCTGGCCCACCTCCTAACGACGCCCCTTCGCCTATAAAGACCCCTTGATGGGAAAAACCTAAGGGACGGATCGTTTTCCCCAGAAACATACTGCAAGCCGCCGCCGTCGTCGAAACGAGATCGGGAGGATCCAGGAGCTCTTCCCGGCACCCTGCCGGAGGCCTTCTCTACCACTATGGTCGCCTCCGGAGTGATGTGTGAGTAGTCTACCTTGGACTACTGGTCCATAGCAGTAGCTAGATGGTTGTCTTCTCCACCATGTGCTTCATGTTTAGATCTTATGAGCTGCCCTACATGGTCAAGATCATCTTTATGTAATCATACATGTTGTGTTTGTTGGGATCCGATGAGTATTGGTACTATGTCAAGTTGATGTGCTAAATTATATATCTTTATATTATCTCTATGTTGTTTATGATCTTGCATGCTTTCTGTTGCTAGTAGCTATCTTGGCCGAGTAGATGCTAGTAACTCCAAGAGGGAGTATTTATGCTTGATAGTTGGGTTCATGCCTCTATTTAATCTGGGGGAGTGACAGATACCTCAAAGGTTGTAGATGTGCTGTTGCCACTAGGGAGAAAACAACATTCTTGTGTCTAAGGACATTTGCTTTGTTTACATTACGCACTTTTCTTAATGTAATTATCTGTTGTTCGCAACTTAATACTCAAAGGGTCTTCGGACGATATCCCCGCGAGTGGATTTTTAGTCATAGATGCAGTTGGATTACGGTCTATGTATTTTGTCGTAATGCCTAGAGTAAGCCTCATAGTGATCCTCGTGATGTATGTACGTTATCTTTACACTATCAATTGCCCAACTGTAATTTATTTACCCAGCATGCTTTATTTATCTTATGGAGAGACACCACTAGTGAACTGTGGACCCCGGTCCAATTTCCTTTACATAGCTTTACCGTTTACTTTACTCGCATTGTTTACTTTGCTTGCAATACTACTATCCTTTTACCACTCGATACGCTCATTCCTTTGTTTGCAGCAAACTGGTGAGATTGACAACCTCATCGTAAGTTGGGAGCATAGTATTTGTTTGTGTTGTGTGCAGGTTTCACGTTGCTGCTAGGTGAAGACACACCAACAAGTCGTCTGGCGCCATTGTCCGGAGTGTCACAAAGCTAGCAAGCATCACCTTCTTAAGTTTGGCTCTCTCCTACTGGATTGATTACCTTGGTTTCATAACTGAGGGAAAACTTGCTGCTGTGCTCATCACACCTTCTCTTGGGGTTCCCAACTGGTCGGTCATTTACATCATCAACACCACACCATCAACAAGTTTTCTGGAGCCGTTGCCGGGGAGAGAGAAGACTTCTGCAAGGGGAGTCTCGCACGCACAATCTTTTACTTTGTTTTTTGTTTTGCTTTATTTTATTTTTGCTTGCATCTTTTTATCAAAAATATAAAAAAATTAGTTTCCTTTATAGTTGCTTTTATTTACTTGCTTTTAGTTTTGCTAGAATGGGTACTCCTGAAAACACCAAGTTGTGTGACTTTACTAGCACCAAAAACAATGATTTTATCTGCACTCCTATTGCGCCACTTGCTCCTGAGGCAAATTTTTATGAGATCAAACCCACTTTGATAAATATTGTTATGAAAGAGCAATTTTCTGGTGCCAGTTCTGATGATGCTGCAGCTCATCTCAACAATTTTGTTGAGCTATGTGAGATGCAAAAGTATAAGGATGTAGATGTTAATATTATTAAGCTTAAGTTGTTTCCTTTCTCTTTAAGAGGAAGAGCTAAGGATTGGTTGCTATCTTTGCCTAGAAATAGTATTGATTCTTGGGATAAGTGTAAGGATGCTTTTATTGGAAAATACTATCCTCCTGGTAAGATTATAGCTTTGCGTAGTGATATCATGAAGTTTAGACAGTTTGATAATGAACATGTTGCTCAAGCTTGGGAAAGAATAAAATCTATGATAAAGAATTGTCCCACTCATGGACTGACTACTTGGATGATTGTCCAAACTTTATATGCAGGACTGAATTTTTCTTCAAGAAATCTATTGGATTCAGCTGCTGGAGGCACTTTTATGTCCCTTACCTTGGGCGTCGCAATAAAGCTTCTTGACAACATGATGGTAAATTATTCTGAGTGGCACACCGAGAGAGCTCCATAAGGTAAGAAGGTAAATTCTGTTGAGGAAACCTCTTCCTTGAGTAATAAGATTGATGCTATTATGCTTATGCTTTCTAATGATAGAGCTCATGTTGATCCTAATAATGTTCCTTTGGCCTCTTTGGTTGCTCAAGAATAGTGCTTATAGGAACAATTTTGCTAGCAACAATTATAGGCCGTATCCTTCTACCAATGGTAATGGTTATGGTAACTCTTATGGTAATTCCTCCAACAACACTAGGGGCGCGCCCTCTGAGCTTGAAGTCATGCTCAAGGACTTCATCGGTAAGCAAACTGCTTTTAACAAGTCTGTTGAGGAAAAGTTGGGTAAAATTGATACTCTTACTTCTAAAGTTGATAGCCTTGCTCTTGATGTTGAACTTCTGAAACTAAAAGTGTTGCCTAATGATGTGAAGGAAAATAATACTTTTGCTGCCACTAATGCTATTCAAGTTAAGATTGATGAAAATGTTAGGATGTTAGCAGAATTGCATGCCAGGTGGGAAAGAGAAGATCAGATGGCTAGGAAGATGAAGGTATGTACCATTACTACCTCTAATGATGTTGTTCCAAATGCTAGCAATCCTCTTACTTTGATTGGTGTAGAGAAAACTCCTACTCCTTTTGTTAAAAAGCCCAAAACTGCAAAAACTTTTTCTCAAAAGAGTGCTGAAATTTTTCGGAGTGTAGGAGAAGATAGCTCTATTTCTTTTAATGATTTTGATGTTGATGTCTGCAATATATCTTAAGTGATTTTTTTCTTACAAAAGCTTGCTTTGATTCCTAATGCTAGTTCTTTGAATATTGCTTTTACAAATCATATTACAAATGCTCTAATGAAAATTAGGGAGGAAAAGTTGAAGCAAACATCTTCTATTCCCAAGAAGTTAGAAGATGTTTGGGAGCCCATCATTGATATGCATGTTAATGGTTTTGATTGCCATGCTTTATGTGATCTAGGTGCTAGTATTTCTGTTATGCCTAGAAAAATTTATGACATGCTTGGTTTACCACCGCTTGAAAAGTATTATTTTGATGTTCCTCTTGCTGATGTTGCTAAGAAGAAACCTTTGGGAAGGATTAATGATGTTCTTATTATGGTTAACAATAACCTTGTTCCCGTTGATTTTCTTGTTATGGATGTTAAATGCAATGCTTCATGTCCTATTATTTTGGGAAGACCTTTTCTTCGAACTGTAGGTGCCATCATTGATATGAAGGAAGGCACCATCAAATATCAATTCCCACTCATGAAAGGTATGGAACACTTCCCTAGAAGGAGGAAGAAATTACTTTTTAACTATATTCTTAGAGCAAATTATGAACTTGATGCTTCATCTCTTGATATTACTTGATTTGCACTTTCTGCGCCTAGCTCAAAGGCGTTAAAGAAAAGCACTCTTGGGAGATAACCCATTGTTTTCTTTTCAGTTATTTTTCTTTTATTTGAGTCTTGGAAGTTATTACTAATGTAATAACCGCTCCTTATCCTTTTTATTTCATTGTTGTGCCAAGAAGAACCTCTAATTTGAGGGAGGTAAGATTTGCGGAAGTTGCTGTCCTGAAACAGATTTCGGTGCTGCATCGTAAAAATTTGCGAAAATTCTCCGAATATCTTTTTGACCTACGATTCCTTGTGAATATGCCCCAGGTTATATCCAAACTTTCATTAGTTTTACACTTTTTTATTTGAGCAACAGAAGGTCCTCCAAAAAATCGACCTTTGTCAGCTGTTCTGTTTTGATAGATTTCTGCCACTATTTGCGTTTGCCTCTCGATCGCTTTCTTTTTGAGTTCTTTTGATAACGGAACTTTTGGGGAAGTTGCTACAGTAGTATATGCTTTATATGTAGTGGTTTTGAGTTGAAACCTGAACCAAAAAGGGTTGATTCATAATTATGTTTATGCTAACGTTGCGAATAGAATTGTGTGAAGTTTTGTATGTAGGAAGTTTTCAAGTGTAAGGATTGGAGAATGATGAGATGAGATGAAGAATGGACAAAAGCTCAAGCTTGGGGATGCCCATGTCACCCTAAGAAATATCCAAGAGGTACAAGCGTCAAAGCTTGGGGATGCCCCCGAGGCACCCCTTCTTCATCGGCAAAAATCAGGTCACCTTTCAAAACACTATATTTTTATTGCTCATGCACTATGCATTTTTCTTGGAGCGTCCTTACTTTTGCTTTCACTATTATTTTGTTTTTTTTTGCTGAAATAAATGTTTGGACCCCAACAAATTTCTTTTGGAGAAGATTTACTTGCTTTTCATTTGCCAAGAACACTCCGTTTTTCACTCTTATCGTTCAACGAGTGTTCTCTTTTTCTAGAACTGCGTTTAGCTTTTGTTTTTTGCCTTGATTTTTGCTCAGATCTTGTTTTATCTTTGCATCAAGGTGTATTTAGACCACTGGTCTATGTTGGTTTTCATCAAAAGAGTTGTTTCAAAAAGGTTTGAATGGTGTTGGAAAAGAGAAAAAGTATCATGCAAAAAAGTGGTAAAAAAGGAGCTTGTTTAGACTGCGGCTTAGACTTTTCATGCGATGCTTGATGTTGTTTTGATGGTATGCTTAGTGATTTTTTCTGTAGCATGACTTGTCTCAAATGACTGAGATTGCTTAATGAGCCTTTGAAAAAATCATGCGTTGTTTTTATTATTTGGAAGCATTAATTTGGTTTTCTTTTTGATGCTTTATTTGGGATGACTTGGTGCATGCTTACAACATGTTTGACTCATACAAAGTCGCCATAAGCCTCTATGATCATTTAGTTTTTTACTTTTGATGCCATTTTATGCTTCTCTTAATGATGTTTTGTCGCTATGCATGATTATGGCCGTTATTGCTCTCTTAGTTGGTCGTTCCCAGTCTTTTGCTAGCCCTCATTTTGTACTGAGTATGAGCTCTACTCGTGCATCCAACTCCTAAAAACCAAGTTATCCCAATGTGTCCACCATACATACCTATTAGCAATTTGCTATTCCAAAGTACATTTGACTTGCTTTTATCTATCCTTCAAATTAAACTCTTTTGGTGTTATGTGAAAATTAGTCAGTTCTCATTTTTAAAATTTTGATATTGTGGCTCTTTTATGTTGACGTTATGCTTGCAAGTTGTAAGTTGGAAATTAGCCAAACCATGTCATCATGGGGTAAGCTTTCAACATTGCACTTCTTTTATTTGAGTTGATATCGTGATCTTTTGTTTATGGATACTCGCGATGTGAAATAAGTTGGGAATCTTGCGGGATCATGGAGTTTGTATACATGTTAGAGAAACGCCTGGGCCGCTAATCTAAGCCATGCATCATTCATGGTGGATATTTATAGCATGCCCTTAGTGGACATTCGACGACGCATCTCAAAATAAAAAGCTATACCAATGGTAAATAAAAGAGATGCTGAGGTGTTCATTGTCTGTTTATCCTGTCATTTTGATGTGGGCTTGTTCCATGTCATCGGGCAAGGAGGTACCCCGCTGGTGGTTCTCGATGATACGTGTATACTTACAATTACAAGAGCTTGCTTGGGACTCTAAGTCGAGTAGCATGAGGTTTGGGTATTCATACTTCACGGGACATGAGGTTTTCAACTTATAATTTGTCAAGCATATGCCCATAAATGTTCTTGCATTTACTTTAACCATTCAAGATGCCTATGATGGGGGCAATGAGAGCTCAAAGCTAGTAAGTACCATAATTTTTGAAGGTTTATAAAACTTGCAATCACTGCTTCCCTCTGCGAAGGGCCTTTCTTTTACTTTTATGTTGAGTCTCCACCTTCTACCTTTATGCACCTTCTAAGAGAGCATAGTTGCCATTCTGAGTTTAATGTGCATTGTCCCAAAGTTATCATTGATTGATTTATGATTATGGTTTCACTTGTTCTTAAATTATTTGTATCTATTTGCCCTTTTAAACTTGAAGGTGTCCTATGCATTTATGTTTTGCTATTCCATAAAGGACAAGCTGAAAACCATTTGCTATGTTTTTCATATGATTTGAACACACGTTTGACTTTCATTGTTTCATTATTCATGATCTTTCGTTTGTGTTTCTTTTCATGTTATAACATGGTTGCTAAGTTTATATTGTCAAGATTATGTCTTTTATGCCCATGTTTTAAGTTCTTTGATCCCAGCACTCAATGCTTACTTAAATGATCAAGATTGTGATGGTGCATGTCACCTCAAAAATTATTCTTTTGTTATCACTTACGTACTCAAGGATGAGCAGGAGTTAAGCTTGGGGATGCTTGATACGTCTCAAACGTATCTATAATTTTTGATGCTCCATGCTTGTTTATACACCATTTGCTTTGAGTTTTGTTACACTTCGTGGAATTTTTATGCATTTTCTGGAACTAACCTATTAACAAGATGCCACAGTTCCAGTTCCCTGTTTTCTACTGTTTTTGTGTTTCAGAAAAGTTACACAGGAAATATTCTCAGAATTGGACGAAACAATAGTCGAACCTCCTATTTTTACCGAAGCTTCGGGAAGACTAAAGATGAGACGGAGGGGGGCCAGAGGCTGGCCAAACCACAGGGGGGCACGGCCTAGCCCCTGGCCGCGCCCACCCATGCTGAGGCCGCCTGGCCCACCTCCTGACGACGCCCCTTTGCCTATAAGACCCCTTGACGGGAAAAACCTAAGGGACGGATCGCTTTTCCCAGAAACATACTGCAAGCCACCGCCGTCGTCGAAACGAGATCGGGAGGATCCAGGAGCTCTTCCTGGCACCCTGCCGGAGGCCTTCTCCACCACCATGGTCGCCTCCGGAGTGATGTGTGAGTAGTCTACCTTGGACTACGGGTCCATAGCAGTAGCTAGATAGTTGTCTTCTCCACCATGTGCTTCATGTTTAGATCTTGTGAGCTGCCCTACATGATCAAGATCATCTTTATGTAATCATACATGTTGTGTTTGTTGGGATCCGATGAGTATTGGTACTATTCAAGTTGATGTGCTGAATTATATATCTTTATGTTATCTCTATATTGTTTATGATCTTGCATGCTTTCCGTTGCTAGTAGCTATCTTGGCCGAGTAGATGCTAGTAAGTCCAAGAGGGGGTATTTATGCTCGATAGTTGGGTTCATGCCTCTATTTAATCTGGGGGAGTGACAGATACCTCTAAGGTTGTAGATGTGATGTTGCCACTAGGGAGAAAACAACATTCTTGTGTCTAAGGACATTTGCTTTGTTTACATTACGCACTTTGCTTAATGCAATTATCTGTTGTTCGCAACTTAATACTCAAGGGGTCTTCGAACGATATCTCCGCGAGTGGATTTTTAGTCATAGATGTAGTTGGATTACGGTCTATGTGTTTTGTCGTAATGCCCAGAGTAAGCCTCATAGTGATCCTCGTGATGTATGTACGTTATCTTTACTCTATCAATTGTCCAACTGTAATTTGTTTATCTAGCATGCTTTATTTATCTTGTGGAGAGACACCACTAGTGAACTGTGGACCCCGGTCCAATTTCTTTTACATAGCTTTACCGTTTACTTTACTCGCACTATTTACTTTACTTGCAATACTACTATCCTTTTACCACTCGATACGCTCATTCCTTTGTTTACAGCAAACCGGTGAGATTGACAACCTCATTGTAAGTTTAGAGCAAAGTATTTGTTTGTGTTGTGTGCAGGTTTCACGTTGCTGCTAGGTGAAGACACACCAACAAGTCGTCTGGCGCCATTGTCCCGAGTGTCATGAAGCTAGCAAGCATCACCTTCTTAAGTTTGGCTCTCTCCTACTGGATTGATTACCTTGATTTCATAACTGAGGGAAAACTTGCTGTTGTGCTCATCACACCTTCTCTTGGGGTTCCCAATTGGTCGGTCATTTACATCATCAACACCGCACCATCACTCGTGCATCCAACTCCCAAAAAACAAAGTTATTTCAAAGAGTCCACTATTAATTCCTATGCATGGCATTTCAAACCATTCCAAGCAAATTTTCATGTGCTACCTTTCAAAACCTTCAAAATACTTGTCATTTTGTGACACTGTTTTTAGCTCATGAGGACGTAGTGGTCGGGTTTGTTATCTTCCATATTAAATTAAGTACCCCTCGACTTGCATGCTTTATCTGATCGTCACTAATTTTATAAGAGAGCTGGTCAGACCATTGTAACCTTAAAAAAGACACTCCTCCATGGTATGAGATTGTTGGCAGGCACCCGAAGGATTCGGTTAGCCATGGTTTGTGAGAAAAGGTGTGGAGGAGTGCCAAACTTTATAAAAGAGAATGCAAATGCCAATTTTCAAATACTCGAAACCGCTTTCAACTTGTTTAGTATGGAAGATAACAACAACCTCATTACCATTCGTTGATAGGAACAACCACCTCCCAAAATATTTTTTATCTCTATTTTTACAAATGAAAAGCTCTAGCACATGTTAAATCCCTGCTTCCCTCTGTCAAAGGGCCTTTTTTACTTTTATGTTGAGTCTTCACCTTCTATCTTTATGCACCAATTAAGAGAGCATAGTTGTCATTCTGAGTATAATGTGCATAGTCCCAAAATTTATTATTGATTGATTCATGGTTATGGTATTGCTTGTTCTCAAATTATTTGTATCTAGTCACCCTTTGAACTTTCAAGGTGTCCTATGCATTTATGTTTTGCTATTCCATGAAGGATAAGTTGAATACCACTTTGCTATGCTTTCTCTATGTTCAAAACAAACAAATAACTTTCAATACATTATTATTCATGATCTTTTGTTTCTGTTGCTTTTCATGTTGTAACATGGTTGCTAAGTTCTATTGTTAGAATTATATCTTTTATGCCTATGTTTAGAGTACTTTGATCTCAGCTTGCAATGCTTTTATAATAACTTGATCAAGATTGTGTTGGATGCATGTCAACTCAAAAATTATATTGTTTTTATCGTTTACCTACTGGAGGACGAGTAGGAACTAAGCTTGGGGATGTTGATACGTCCATAACGTATCTATAATTTTTTATGGCTTTATGCTAATATTATGCTTTTGACACTTGTTTTTATTTAAAGTTTATGATTTATTTGGACTAACCTACTAATAGTTGCAAAGTGTACAATATTTTTGTTTTACACTTTGATGTGTAGGAATTACCAAGAATACAAAAGGAAACCTTGTTGGAGTCAAATCGGGACTTTTCCAAAAATCTGTCCCAGAACTTTTTACGAAGATGGTCACGTTAAGGGTCGAAGACGGCGTCAAACGGAAAACTCCCCAACTGCAAAGTTGTTGGAAATTTCGCGAGGAACGCTCTAGACATAAAATTTAACTGATTCCGAGTCCGGAAGGCCGAGATAAGCCCGATCCACTACAACCCTAGAGGGGGTGACAGAAATCCGAGAAGCTATATAAAGGGAGGAAACGTAATTCATGGGCGACTCCTCCACCCAGGAATTGCAGCCACCAAAAGCCACGTTTTTGCCTCCCCCAAGGATTCCATCTCCATGGGGGAGGGCTCCCAAGAAGCCATGAAGGAAGGGAGCTAAGGGGCGGCTCACCCCCATGATGCCGGCGGCAGGGAAGGAGCTCCCCGCGTCGCCGCCGCCCTGCGCCTCTTGCTGCCCTCTTCATCGTCTTCACCGCCATCTCCATTACCAACTCCTCTTTGTATACAGTGGTTCATCCTCCCACACACCTCTGTACCGTCCTATGTAAACATGGTGTTTGATGCTATAAGTTATAATCTTATGATCTATGTCATGTTTGTATAGTTTATTTGTCTTTTGATTGCTTGGTTGAATGTCTTTGGTTCATTAGAGTTGTATGTTGATATGGTACAGTCTTTTGGTGTCCATTATATTTCTGCGCGCATGGATTAAACATCATAGGGTTTGTTGTATCTAATCTAAACTATGAGATTGGAGTTGGTGAAGGCACTTTCTCTACATCTTTTAATTTCCGAATTTACCCCTTCAAGACTACCCATATTATAGCCTTAACACAGCCAAGTTATCAGTTTCTCGCGCGGCTGCATCGAGCAAATCACCGACGGAGGGACGGTCTCGCCGGTGGTCATCGCCGAGCTCGCCAGCGCCGACATGGAGCTTGGTGTCACATCCCTTCTGTGTTGCCGCCTCCGATCTGAAGCGCCAACCTCCTCGATCTCCTGCTGGTGGTTGCCTGCCGGATCTGCTGTTGCTGAGGTCCTCCCTAGCCTCCTGCTGTATGCCCCGTCTCCAAGCAGCTGCTATCGATTCCACTCGTCTGACCGTCATCCGCACGCAGCCATCCAGCAGATCCACATGGACCGACCCGACTTGGACGCCGACGACATGAAAGTACCTGTTGACCGGCGACACGGTGGGTGACTTCAGGAACGGGGTGGCTACCAGCAAATCGGTGTCGTGCTAGAGGCGGACAGCCTCTAGATTGCTTTCATCTAAATCAGTGTGTGCCTCGTTTCCCTAACCCCTCCGGATGCAAGAGATAACAAGATTTTGGAGGTTCGATCGTCTCCGGACAGCAATTTCAGTGAGAGGGTACCATTTTTTCGATTCAGTCAAGAGATCTGTATTCAGTCTAGGTTAGATATGTAAATTGATTTTATCCCGTTTGTTGGAGGGCGAGCTGCGGTGCTTTGGCGTCGATGTAGTGGCAGGATTCAGTTTTGCTATCCTCGTTCACATTAGTGCTCCCGCCGCTCGATTTTGCTGTGTATTAGCTGAATTGCATTTGTTTTATTTATTTGTATGCATTTAATCCTTTTTTATACAAATATATAGAGGAAACGTATTTTTGGCGCTCTATTTTTCGAAGCACTGCCTAACTCGCGCTGTATTTTTTGGCATTTGATGAAACAGCTGCAGCTACGTCGATGATCAAAATAGCTAAAACCGTTGTCCAAACACAAATATAGCGCGGAGCTGCTCATATGACATGGTGTTTATTTTACGAAGAACAAATTGCATACATAAAACTATGCAAAGGGTCGACCCAAAAGAAAAAGGCACATTACATGCACGGTTGATCTACCCCACCGCAGTAGAGAAACCGTTCGTCCTCTCCATTGATCCCGTCCCAGACAGAAAACTATGAAAAGGGTTAATCCAGAAAAAAGGCACAATTCATACATAGTCGAATCTGAGGAAATCTACTCCCATCAACCTCTCCGCATCTTGCAGCAATTTTCTGTGCTTGCTCCGCCATTTGAGGCCCCGACCAGGCTGACCCATCTCGCAAATAAAGATGGCGGCGCCCTCCTCGGGTACGGGGTATCATCATCGCCTCTAGGACCTTGTCGCCATCTCCAGATCCTTCATGATGAAATCCCCTCCGAGCGTTCGTCTCGCCTAACTAGGAGGCGCTCCCTGCGCCAGCACCTCGGTGCCTAGATCGGAAAGGTTGAGGACTTCCGCTCCACCTCAAGGTGCTCCGTCACTATGAGGGCCACTGACACGAGCCTGCTTGCGGAGAGCTAGACGTGTACAACACGGTCCATATTGAGTGTGCCCCAAAGAGCTTGAGATGGAGGTGAACATGCTGGAACGGCCGCGGACCTGGGCGCACAGGACGACACGGCGAAGAATTAATACGAGAGTTAGATAGTAGGCAAAACGAAAAAAGATATAAATCCGCTGCAACGCGCGGGCATTTAGCTAGTGTGTAAGAGGAAGGGGGAAGTTCTGCCGGAGTGACAAAAACCTGAGGACGCGAACCGAAACGTTGCACGTATGGGAGTAAGAGGACCATTAACTTAAGGCTATGGCTGGGGAAAACTTAAGGCTATGGTTGAGGAAACCTTAATGCATTGTTAGTATTTGCAGATACTTGCTAACAATCCAATCATATTGTACTTGTAATTCCAAGTAGTGAAGTGCATGTATATTTAGTCTCCCCCACATAGAAAACTGCACCAAAGACAATAAACCCGATTTATTCGCTAATTGAACTTGGACAAAGGCACCACTATTACCACCACTTTTCCACACTCATAGTACTGTTAGTTTATGGTTACTTAGTATATTTTATTGTTATAGCATTAACAATTAATTTCTTGTATTTATTATCTTGCAAAGCTATCTCTCATACCCGTATTGTTGCTCTAGTTTTATTTCCTAAATAATGCAAACGTTTAGTGTGCGTAGAGTTGTATCAGCCGGTTGATAGAACTTGAGAGAACGTTTATCCTACCTTTAGCTCCTCAATAGGTTCGACACTCTTACTTATCGAAAAGGCTATACATGATCCCCTATACTTGTGGGATATCAGCCTGCCTTGTCTGCGTGAAGCAGGTGCCAACCTCCGCTCTGCTTGTCAGCATGGAGCACAGGACGGGTGGGATCACGGAGGCCGTCATGTGCATCCACGCCCACGATGTCGCTCGCATATCTGCCATCCTCCGTCCAAAGGCCTTCGGTACGCTAATCTCGCCCAAAGCTCGCTTGCAGCGCATGTTCTTACAACTAGATTACTTCTTAATTGATTCACCGTTGATTGATTGGAAAGTTGATTTGAAGGTTTTTTATGTGAAGTTGTAGCGAGCGGGTGCTCTCCAAGCGGTGATTCTCCATCTCCTGTGACAAGGTACGAATTCACCTGTTTTGCTTTTCCGATTGGAAAAGTTTTATCTAAGTAGGGTCTCACCTACACCCCCATACTTTTTTGAATTTGTCTTTTTTATATCTCTCAAACTATGTAACATATAGATTTCAAACTTTGCAGATCGCTGTAATATTACAACTAGAATGTGGGAAAATAGTTCGGATTTTTTTGTGAAATTTAACTTTTTCAAATATTTAAAATTCAACAAAAATTGTTTTAAAAACTATATATAGTATAATAAAAATCCCAAATTATTTCTTCCACATTCTATCTCAAATGTTTCAGTGAACTGCAAAGTTTCAGATTCAAATGTTATATAGACTAAGAGATATAAAAAAGAGAAGTTATTTGAGAGGGTAAAAAAAGACTAGCACGGATCTTGATGCACATATTAATAATTCAGATAGAGGGTACAGCTAAGACGGCGCTTAGAAAATCCACTCTCCGTTTTGTTCACGAGGCGGTTGTGGGGCGGTCTACGCAGGACCATGCGGTTGGAGCATTTCCATTCTTAAATCACTTTTTTTGCGGTTGCTTCCATGGCCTACTCGTTGCTATGAATTGGTAAATTGGTCACGAGATTGATGTTATCCAGTACAACTCTCTGATATGTATTTGTTTATTTATTCGAAAAAATGCATGAAATATATGTATTTTTTAATGCCAGGATGAATGCTCGAGTGGTTGTATATATAGACTGAATGTCAGATCAGTAATTAGTCATAGAATAGGAGAGTGAGGCCCAACCCTTTGATCGTTTGGGCTGTATTTGTGGAGAATGCCAAGGTATGGACGGTGATTGTTCTGTACATATGACTGTTTATTTCCCTCAAAAAAAACATATGACTGTTTATTAGATCAAGATATTCAGCTAATGTTATGTGGGTTATATTGTCTGTGTCAGAGAGCAATATCATTGGCATGGAAAAATCCCTAAGGAGATGTAAGCTCCCTGGTTTTGGCGAGCTGTGGTTGCTCGCAGCAAATATGTCGGTTCGTGTTCGTACATCGGTTCGATCATCCACCACATCACATAGATCGGTGTGGTCAACACTTTCCAGTTTCCACCCCTTTCTCCCGTGTAAAAGCACCAGACTTCTGAAAAAAGAGTGGCTCCCCTTCTCCTCTCCATGGATTGCTGCGGCCCGTCATCACAACAGCAATCCTCCCAGTGCCGCCCCCACCACGAGGGGACTTTCCGGTGCCTGGTGACGTGCTAGAAGAAGGCGGACGGATTGGCGCTAGATTGCTCCGAGTCTTCAGTAAGCCTTGCCGGTGCCGAAGGTCTCGGATCGATGCGGAGGCGTGACCGTGCGACACCGCGCCGGTGACAGCCATCCGTATCAATTTGGAGATGAAGCTCATCGGTGCCGGCATCTTAGGCCGTTTTTGGAGTGGAGACGGCATCCTTTGCCTACGTCGGCATATAGATGGCGACGGATGTACGTCCTGGAGAAGATGAAGGAGACGTGTGGTAAGTGGCGATTCTCTGGCTGCAACCCCTCGCAGGAATCCAAGTGCAAGAGGAAGGTTCGGTGTTTCTGATTCAGAGTTGATTCGGTTGTACTATACGATTCAGATATATATATTGTTGGTTTCAGATGACCGAGACACTCCCATTGGTTTCAGATGTATTTGGTCTGTTCTTTTTTATCTTCTACTTAAATCACTGCAGATTCGTTTAAGTTGTTGGCACTAAATTCTAGATGATGATAGCCGATCTCGTGAATCCTAAGCGAAGCTGAGGGACAATGTGGTTCGTACAACGGAATGAAATTGTGGCATAACAGCTTGAGTGAACCAATTTATTGTATATTTTGGTATGAAGGAAAGAAATTGATGGTGGCTGGTGGTGGTGCCGGATGATCTAGATCCGTGGCTTCCTGCGCCATTCTATTCACGGCGGTGCTGCTTTTCTCCATATCGGCTACCACAGGTTTGGTTCCCCTCCTTTTCTCATGTTGTGGCATGCCGAGAGCTAGTGATTGATTAGAGAAATACATCGGCCTAATTCCTGCGGAGTGGTTGTGATGCAAGGCGGGTGGCCGGGAGATGTTGTTTGCATCCGGATCAATGCGACTCCCGTTACACACTTTCGCTAACCACTGGCTCAAGCTTTATTGTTGGCTCGTGTAATTTATTCCACTGGTTAATTTAGTTCGTTTTTTTGGTGCTGGTCTATCCATATTTATTTGAAGGATGCAGTCAAGCTTTGCAAAAGCCATGCTATGGGCCGGCTCCGATGTCTCGCGCTGATGACGTCACGCTAGGGTTAGGCGATCCGACTCGCGTACGTCCTCCATGGCCGGGATCTCCGATCTCGACTCGATGGCGAGCATCGTACTCGACTCCTGGTTCGGATTCTCGTCTCGAGGGTGGTCTGATCCTTCGTCATGCTGAGCGTCGGTTGGTGTTGCTTGACCGCGAGGAGATCGCGGTGGACGTGTGCCAGGCGGATCCTTCGAATCCGATTGTGGCGGGATCATTGGTGAGGTTTCCGTATTTTATCGCGGTGGTTGGGGAGATCTGGGCCTCTCCTACTGTTCCTTCTCGCTTGGGCCGATCTCCTGTGAGACCTCGCAGGGTGTTGGGGCCGAGGGCTCTGTTCCCTTCGGGCCAGGTTTTGGCCCGAGAAGTTTCTAGGCCGGATCATGGTGGTGTGGAGCGGGATGCTGGCATCCTTCCGTCGATGGCGGCCACGTGTGTGCCATTGACGTGTACCGATCCGAGCTCGGTTGAGCCTGCTATCACTAGGGTTTCGCCTCCGCAGCTGTCCCCATCCGTGCAGATCTCACGTTTCCAACACATCTGGGACCGTGGTAGAGCGGCGGGGGCTCCTAGAGTTATCTTCGTTGATAGAGAGATTAGATCGTCGATTCTCCGCCCTGCTCAGCCGTCTTCGTGGCGGGGAACGGTGTCCGGTGATAGGCGGAGTTTCGCGGCGGTCGCAAGGTCAGCTCCGATGTCTAGTTTCGGGCGTGGTGGGCGTGGGGGTCCTCAGTACCCTAATCGCCCTAACTACGCTCCAAGGAGGCCGCCTGGTGGTTTTGCGGCGGGAGCTTTCGATGGTGGCGCGTCGAGGAATCAGATCCAGCGCGGTGCGGATCGAGATTTCCAGGAGGGAAATCGAGACCGCGGGCAAGATCTTCATCAGCAACGCGGCACCTACGAGCAGGAGGAAGATCTGAGGGATCAGCGCGGCCGTGATTTCGGTCGGCAAGGGAATCAACGCAGAGGGAACTACAACTCGCAAGGCAACAGATCTCGAAGCAGAGAATCTCGCGAGGTACGTTTTAATCCTAACCGCTTGGGTGCAATTGCTCCTCAAGAGCGATCTGTTGGTTTAGCCCTTCGTGCTGAGCCAAATCAGAGTAACAGAGATCGTTGGGCTCATAGGCCAGAGATGAGGGAGGTTGAATCTGACAACTCTGCCAACAATTCGCTTAGAGATTTTGACCAGAGAGGTGGTCCTGTTAGCAGCTCAGTGGCAGCTTCTAATGTGAATTTGAGGAATCCTGATGGGCGCAATGAGGCGCGTCAGCAAAATCAGATGCAGGATGAGCGTAGGGAAGTGATCAATGAGGTGATTCCTAAGAGAAATGTTCATTTTAGGGAGAATAGGAACCAAGTGCTTGCGGCTGGAGACATTTGCACTATTTGTGGTGATGTGCATTCTGATAATTTCATTCTCTCTGAACACCAACCTTGGGAAGTTGCAGCTCCCTTTGTGGGCGCAGCTGTTCCAGGCAATGGGTTTTTTGTAATTCCTGACATTAGAAATGCTGCCCCTGCTAAGAAAATCTATCAGGGTGTTGTTGAAATCCTGGAAGGTGATTTGACTGCAAATCAGGTGGAACATGAGTTTACTCAGTGGGCTGGTCCCAGTTGCAATTGGAGATGGTATGCCAAGCCAATGGCTGCTAAGAAGTTTCTGATGCGTTTTCCCAGTGCCAGAGACATAGATGCTTGGGTTCATTTTGGCAGACCAAACCTCAGGACAGTGTCGAATGTGGTGGTTAAAGTTGTTCCTTGGTTCCCTGGTTATGGTGCTACTGGTGATTTATATACTGCCTGGTTTCAGGTGAAAGGAATTCCTATTGATAATAGAAACTGTCCAGTGGCTACTTATGCTGGTAGCACTGTTGGAAGGACTTTGGCTGTTGATAGGCATAGTCTAAACAATGTTGACTATGTCAGGATTTTGATTGGCAACTTGAATGTGGCCTTGGTTCCACCTGTAGTTCCAAATGTCAACATTGGTTCTAGCTTTTATGATCTTGAGTTTACCAGAGAAATTCCAAGGGGAAGACCTCAGGTTGAAGCTGCTCCGGTTCTTGTTGAGCAATCTGATCAGAATAGGCCTGCTCCTGATAGGGCTCCAGTTGCTGGTCATACTCCCAAAAGAACTAGACTTGATACTTCTGGAAACAGTAGAAATTTGGGCAATCAGTCAGCTCCTGGTGGGTTTATGAGAGATGCAAGGGTGTCTTATCAAGCTTCTGCTCCTAGTAGACAGATCCAGGTGGTTCAGCCTGTTCAGGAGTCTGATATAAGAGGAAAGAGAAAGGCTACTGACATTGTCCCCTCTGTGGACAGTGATGAGGAAGATGAATCATCAATGGGTGAGAAAGCTAGGTTGTTGGGTTATGGGGCACCAAAGCAAATCATTGGTGACTCCAGTGCTTCTAGGGTGTCTCCTGCTATGGACCATTACCCGGCTTATCTAGAGTACTTGGCTAGGCCAAGAATAACTGATGGAGTGGTTGAGAATGTTGGGGAACCATTACAGAATGAACTTACTTATGAAGAATTTTTTAGAGATCTATTAAAATCAAGAAGTGACAAATGTTATATGTGGAAGGAACAGCTGGAAAAAATTCCTGGGGCTCAGCTTGACCCTGTGGTCGAATCTCCTCTTGACCAATCAATGGATTCTGCTAATCTCTCTTCTCAGGAAGCTGCCATTTCCTCTGAAAATGGTGCAGCTGATGTACCTCATACCTCTTCAGTAAGAATTATTGAACTACCTTCCAGTCCTGTCAGGAATGCTGCTGCAAGAATTAGGTCCTCTGTACCTACGATTCCTACCCCTGAACAGCCACAACCTAATCGTGCAAGTGCTAGAATTCAAGCTGAAGGAAGATCCCAGATCAGTATCTTGGAGAAAGCCAAACAATCTACAATGGAGAAGAATCTTCAAGGTAATGTTTCAGTCAATGCTAATTCGTTTTCTGTTCTTCAAGATGATGTTATTTTTGATAAGGCTTTAGAAATCGGGATTGATGTTGCCTCTCTTCCATTAGCTACAATTCATTTACTTAAAGACTTGGAATCTGCCAGAGATAATCTAACTAATAAACAAATCATTAAGAATGCTAACTCAAAAATTGTGGAAATAGAAAATGAGGATTCTGGGGAGGATGATAATGTTTTGCTTAGCAAGGAGGTTAATTTGGAAGAATTTACTCCTGTAGTTTCCAGGAGATCTAAGAAAAATCTGAAGAAGTTATCTGGTGGTAAAAAATCAAATCAAGGGGTATCCCTCTGTGGTACAAAATCCCTTAGAAAAGGAAGTAATAATCACCCTCTGTGTGATATTATTACTGGTCCTAGGCTGAGAAGCCATAATACAAAATATTCAAAATGATAGGCCTCATTATGAATTGTAGAGGGGTGGGGAAAAAAGGTTTTGCTTTCTGTCTCCGAGATCTCATCTTTGAGCATTGTTTTGACTTTATTGGACTTCAAGAAACAATGAAAAAAAAGTTGATGTCTCTGTTTGGAGGAAGTTTGATGTTGACAGTTCTTATAATTGGCTCTGGTCTCCCTCTGTGGGACGGTCTGGTGGGATTCTTTGTGGCATCAAATCATCTCGTTTTAATGTCATGGACTTCTCTGTGGGAAAAATTTTCGTTAAGGCAAAGGTGAAAGACCTGAAACTTCAGAAGGAGTACTGGTTAATCATTGTTTATGGGGCAGCTCAAGATGAGGATAAGGACTCTTTCCTTCAGATTTTTTCTGATGTTTGTGAAAATCTGGATATACCTACTCTAATTGGTGGGGATTTTAATATTCTGAGGTTTGCTAATGAGAAGAATAAAGGTGGAGGGATAACAAGATTTTCTGATGAGTTTAACTCAATTATCAATAGATTTGCTCTCAGGGAAATTCCATTGAGTGGTGTTATCTATACTTGGTCAAATAATCAGAAAAATCCTACTCTGGAAAAGTTGGACAGGATTCTGATTAATGATGTTTGGGAAAATCTTTTCCCACTAACTTGTGCCAGGAAAATTCCAAGAGTAATGTCAGATCATAATCCCATTGTTTTGGATACTAAAGAGGTTGTTGAGGTCAGGAGTAGAGAATTTAGATTTGAGAAATCTTGGCTACTGCATCCTGATTTTCAGTTGAGAGTGGAAAAGGCTTGGAAAATGCCTGTGAAAGGGAATGATAGTATCAGTGTGATCCAGGAAAAGTTGAGAAATGTGAAGAACAGTTTGAAAGGGTGGGGAGCAAATGTCAGAGGTGACTCTTTGAAAATCAAGAAGGAGTTGTTGTGTGAATTGGAAAACTTGGAAGCTCTAGAGGAAGATAACATATTACCTGGCCCTTTGTTTGCCAGAAAAGGGGAAATTCAGTTTAAACTCATGAAAATTTATGAGGAGGAGGAGCTGTATTGGTTTAGTAGATCGAGTGAGAAGTGGTTGCTGGAGGGCGATAACAATACTGCCTATTTTCATCGTGTTGCTAATGGAAGAAGGAGGAAAAATACAATGTACTCTTTGAAGAAGGAAGATATTCACATTCAGGGGACAGCTAACCTGTTAACTCATGCTACTGAATACTATAAAATGCTCTTTGGTCCTGGGGAAGGGAATCTGATGCAGCTTGCTGATAGTATTTGGTCCACTCAGGAGAAGTTGTCTGATGATGATAACTTGGTCCTTAATGAACCTTTCACTGAGGAGGAGGTTAAAGCTGCAATCAATGGTATGGTGAAAAATAAAGCTCCAGGTCCTGATGGAATTCCTGTTGAGTTCTATCAGTCCTGTTGGTCTATTTTAAAGGATGACATCATGAATATCTTTAGTGATTGGAAGCAAGGGGTGTTGAATCTTTACAGGCTGAACTTTGGCATGATTATTTTGTTGCAGAAATCTCCTGATGCAGATATTATTCAAAAATACAGACCCATCTGTTTACTTCAGGTTCTGTATAAGTGGTTAACCAAGGTTGTCACCCTTAGAGTTGAACCTTTCATGGACAAGTTGATTTCTCCTTGTCAAACAGCTTTTATCAAAGGGAGGAACATCATGGATGGTGTAATGTCCTTGCATGAAATCTTGCATGAGGCAAAAAGGAAAAAGCAGCAGGGTGTGGTGTTAAAGTTGGATTTTGAAAAGGCTTATGACAAAGTGGATTGGGATTACCTTATGAAATGTATTTCACAGAAAGGTTTCTGTGAGGAGTGGTGTGATAGGATTGGTGGAATTATCAAAAATGGTACTCTTTGTGTGAAAATCAATAATACAAGGGGGAGAGATTTTGGCAGTCATAGAGGTGTAAGGCAGGGTGATCCTTTCTCTCCTTTTCTGTTTAATATTGCTGCTGAGGATTTGGCTAAGATGATTACTCAGGCTCAAGAGGCCAAATTGGTGACTGGTTTGGTTCCCCATCTGATTGAGAATGGAGTGATGATTCTCCAGTATGCTGATGACACAATCTTACTAATTCAAGATGACATGGAGCAGATTATTCATTTGAAATTAATTTTGTACATGTTTGAAGCTATGTCAGGTCTGAAAATCAATTTCTTGAAGAGTGAAATCATGATGGTACTTCATGATGATGAGAAGAAAGTAATTTACTCTGACATTTTTGGTTGTCAGTTGGGATGTTGGCCAATTAAATATCTGGGGGTACCTGTTTGTGGTTCTCGTTTGAGAGTTTCTGATGTGGATTATTTGTCGGAAAAATTACTAAAGAAGTTGGATGGTTGGGTGGGCCACTCCTCTTCGATTGGTGGGAGATTTTCTCTCATTCAATCCTCTTTGAGTAGCACACTGATATACCATATGTCCATGTATATGCTTCCTCTTACGAATCTGGAGAAAATGAATAAGATAATTAGAAAGTTCTTCTGGGGAGGGAACAGTGAGAAGAGAAAGTATCATTTAGTGAAATGGGACCTGGTCTGTAAACCTAGACAAAAAGGTGGGTTGGGAATCAAGAATTTGCAATTGTTTAATTACTGCTTGTTATGCAAATGGTGGTGGAAATTGGAAACTGAAATTGGCCTCTGGCAGAAATTGGTTAAAGCCAAGTATGATATTGATAAAAGCTTACACCATATAAAGCTGAGAAGTGATGACTCTCCTGTGTGGAAGGATTTGTTGAAAGTGAAACACTTTTATCTCAAATATAGGGTGATGGTTGTTGGAAATGGCAATTCAACTGACTTCTGGAATGATGCCTGGTGTGGATCTGTTCCTTTTTGTGAGAAATTTCCACAATTGTTTGAGATCTGTCTAGATCAAGTTCTGACTGTAGCTGAGGCTGCAGTCCTAAATTGGCAATTCAGATACAGGCGTTGGATGAATCCTTTGATTCAGTCTCAATGGCGCTGTATGAGGGATAAGTTGGCTATGGTAGCCCTTAACAATGAACATGATAAGGCTAAGTGGAGTCTTACTAAATCTGGGACCTTTTCGGTCAAATCTCTGTACAACAAGCTCTCGGCTGTTGGGGTTGACAGAAGTTTTAAGCAGCTTTGGAAAGCTAAGATCCCCCTTAAAATTAAAATTTGGCTCTGGTTAATCTGGCATAATGCAATAGCTACAAAAGATAATATGAAAAAGAGAAATTGGGTTGGTAGTTTCATCTGCCAGTTTTGTCCTCATGATGAAAGTATTACTCATTTATTTTTTACTTGTCCCATGGCCGCTTACATGTGGAGTACAATCAGTACAGTTCTTGGTGTGTTCAATAGGCCTTCTTGCTTCACCCAATACTTCTGGTGGATTGCTAAAATTCTTCCTGTTGGTTCTAACTTGCATATAGTTGGAATTGCAGCATTATGTTGGGCTATTTGGAAAACTAGAAATAATGCTTGCTTTGAGGGCAAACTTATTTCCTCTCCAGTTGGTTTGATTTGCTACATGTGTGCTTTTCTTCGGTATTGGGCAGGTTTGCAGGGTGAGAAAGACAAAGAGTTGTTGCTGGAAGGTGCTTCTCATCTTCAGAGAGGAGCAACGGCTGCTCATGAGATGGCTAGGCAAAGGATCCCAAGAGCTAGGATCCAGGAGGATGTTGATGAAGATGAGGAGGTTTCTATCTGAAAGCAGAGTGAAAAGAGCCCTTCGAGGAGTACCTGGAAAAAGTTTGAAGGCGTGGTTGAAAGTGTTTTTGGATCCAGCTTAATGCAGTTCCCAGTCTGTTATTTTTGAACTTTGCACTGGCTTTTGTGCTGAAGTGTTCTTAAGTTGGTCGTAAGAGAAACTATGTATTAGGTTACCTTAGTAGCAGTGCCCCTTGCTGCTGGTCTGTAACCTGGAGGGTTTCCCCGTTGTCGTACTTTTATTTTTGTTTTGGATCCTGTAAAGACCTTTGTTCTGTTATCCTTTGATAATGGAACCCGGCTCCATACGTGGGGACGTATGGAAAAAAAAAGCCATGCTATGCTGATTCTTGCTGTAAACCTCTTTGTGTTAGGATCTGCAATGATAGATTTTTTAGGGAAGCGAATTAGTAAAAAGTCTCAAGCAATTGTGTTTTCTGTAAAGAGGATCCAATGGCGCTTAAGGATAGATTTTGTAAATTGGAACATGAACGAAATTTTCTTTCTGTTTTTCTGTTCTCACTATGTATCAGATATGCCATATGTTGTTTGCTCATGTAGAGAGGCTTATGATTCGATGGAGCTAAACTGCAACATCATGTTAATATGATATGCATCAACTTGGTGTGCAGCCTACATAGTTTTGCCAATGGAGTTTTGCTTCTTTTTCCACCCTTAACCTACTGAGTGTTCATAACTTGCCATTTTATTGCTTCACCAATGATTAAAGCACTCAGCTTAGCAAATACTCCGATTAAAGACATTTCCTTTTCTATCTTATTTTATTTTCTAGGATCAAATAAATATTGGTCCATTGATGTCTATCGTAAAATCTGATAGTGATAATTTCAGAGAGATCACATGGGTGGGACACCAATGATCTTCACATGAAACCTTAAGTTATGCCTGTTTAAGAAGCACAATAATTTCAGATATTATCCTCGTTTTCCATAGTTAGATTTAGAGTCGGACCATTCACCTTCATCTCTGTCAATGATTATATTCTGCTTTCCAAATTGAGCTGCTGTCGTTTGCCAAACCTGAGTTGTCCGCTAAATTTCTTCTCTCACACGACTGGAAGCTACGGCGAGGGATACTTTTTCCCAACATGGTTGGCCGCATAGCTTACGGATTGGTGCTTCTAGCTAGGCGAGATTACAATTGCTCATCTTGATATGTAATTTTGCCTTCTTTTTTTCAGTCGATAATTGTTCTTGGGCTGTGTGCATCCTAGTTATGCAGAGGCCGGGTGTAAGCTTAATGACTATTAAGTAATAAAGCGCTCTTTATCAACAAAAAAAAGCTATCAGGTACTTGCACATATGAACTCATTACTGCATGCAAGCCTACATGGCGAATCACGCGCCGCTGCTATTTGGTTCTTTTGCATGTTGAACAATTATGCACATGAAGGAATGGCAATCAGAGAATTATTTTCATTCTATCATGAGGTTTGGATATTATTTCACCTTGAAGGGAAATTTTCATATGTGGTTGTAAAACCTTTTGTTTATGTGGACCAGTTGGGTGTATCCCAAACTAAAAGATCCTTTCTACAAAAAAACTAGAAGATCCTCAACCCATAATATAGAAAAAAAGAATTAAAAATCACTGCTCTTTTTATACTGTTATAATCAATAATTATTTTCCCGGTATACATGTATTTTGTTTGTAAGCCTGGTATCAAAGCAATTGGTATATGAGAACAGTTGACCAATTTTCGTTTTTGTTTTCCTAGATAAATAATGTGATTCCAAACATTTAGAAGTTTGATGTTTGTCTTGATAGACAAGATGCATAAGTACAATCATTCTATAATCAGGTTTATTTTATTTTATCCAGCAATTTATGCATACATAAAACTCTGATTTATGCCCAGTTTCTTTGGTTGGCAGATTTACGCTTCAAATTTTGTTGAAGTGTATAGGTGTAAAGTGCATATTATATCTGATTGCAATGAGTACAATACAAAGATAGTGTGAAGTTGCTAAAATGGTGGATTTAAGATATGGATAGGACAAGTGAGTTCATGACCTATATTTCTTCGAGTGATGTCGATGTATAGGGGAAGGCGACAAGCTAGGATTAGTGGCTAATGCCAGATATGGAGAAAGTAAGTCCTTTCTCAATTCTCTTTTCTCTTCTGATTCTGAACTTTTGTGACTATTCTTTCTGAAACCTTTTTGGGCCAAATTATGTCCTTGGTATCGTGCAGTCTCGGTTTTACTAGATAATGTATTTGGTTTCATACCGTCTTCTTCCAAATACTTGTGTCGATATTGTTTACTTCTAGAAACTGATATTTTCAAGTATATAGTAGGAGAACATATTGTATATTTTGTCTTATTGCTATGATTGACGTTTTCCTTTTACGGTAGGCAGATAATATACCCAAGTTTGCTGTTTTTTGCATGTGTTATAATTCGGATTCTCTGGCACTATAATTTGGAGTTTTCTTTGAACTTTTTTCAAGTTCATTTACAACATCACTTGACCATGTATGGTTATTTTTACAGGAGGATCATGTATGGGTTGAATTTTATAAATACAGAGTTAATATGCGTCTTGAAAGAACAGTGTGATATAATGTTGCGTCGATGGGGGTGATTTTGTTTGAATAAATATAGAATGAAAAGTGGGCGCTATTACATCATCTATCTATATGAAGCCAGCTGGGTACTAATCACATAGAAAAGTTGAATGATAATAGCAAAGAACGGCGCAGCAAGGCGCGCGAGGTCCTTCTAGTTTGTCATTAATGATGAGTGGAGGGACAGAGCGGAGGATAGCGGTGGAGGATGTCAAAGATGAGAAGAGGAAAGTAGATTGCAAAATGCCAAGGATAGGTTATTAGGTATAGGGGATGTCAAAGATACAGAGGAATAACATGCTGTCAGCTCATTCCAGGAGGTTTTGTTTGCTAGAAGCCTATTGCCCCAGGGCATGATGATTATCATACGATGATTAGGTTAATATCAGCTGGAACTTTGCTCGTATTTGTGTTTTCAGCTGTCAAATGCCGATTATTCATTCTAATAGATACTGCATGCATTTTAAAAGCTTGGAAGTTTGCCTAAAAAAACAGAAATGTGGGAAAAGATGCTACAATGGAGGTATGAGTTTGGCGTAGGTACAGTTTTGGAAGTAAGAAAAATTTCTATTCTCAGAAATTGATACGAAAATAAATGAAACTGTACAGATTTAGATGAGCTTAGCATCCATAGTATGAATTTGAAAGATTGACTGCCATATAATTGCCTTACATTGTCGTGCATACTTTGAAGGATTTTGAATTTCATGAGCAAGAGGAGGTGCTGCAATATTATCCCCAAAATATTTGATGCTCAATGAAGTGTGCACGGTAAGTGGAATTCCCCGCATCACTTAAGCACACGACTATGATGCTTTAGTTCTAAATTTAATTCGATCTCTTCTTTCACATAGATTAGCTCTAGATCAAGCTATCAGCGCCACTGTTATTGTGGACACGTGAGAGACACTGGAGCTCGAGGGAATGGAAGTTCCAGGTATTGGCATTGATGCTTTAGCGTTTTCATATTTGTGATTGAGGAGGTCCAGATGAAGTTACTTCTTTGGCCTCTTGTATTCGCATTATGTAGTAATACCTAACCATGCAGTACCTTATACAACTATTGCATAAAGATGTTTGTTTGCTATGAAAATTCATGTTCTAATCTTGTTTGTGGAACATTTGATAGTGGAAAATAACAATATATTAACGCAAAGTCATTTATTGATTAGTAGGTAAATAAGAGGAAAATGTTAAGCATATATTTATCAAATTTTTCAAGTTGGTGTGTAAATACGAAAATCATAAATCATGCCTGAAAGTGAAAACTAGGTAGCCTTTTGCATACAATATATTGCAAAGAGTAAGTTGGCAGTCCGGGTTTTACACAATCTGCAACTTCAGACTTCTTTTTCTTAATAGCAAAGGTGAGGGTTTAGCCAATTTTTTGTTGGCGTCACCTAATGTAGGGAGATGAATGTTGTTATTGCCGCATTCTCTCCATCATGAGGAAACTCCGGACCTCCGTTTGGAGGCACTGGTATTGATGATAGAGAATTTTGTTTTGTTTGGAGAACCTGATAACACTTAGAAAATATTATAGGGGCATCACAACATCATACTAACTGGTCTAGGTTGTTTCCTAGATATGGTGGGTGAAGAAGATATATTATAATGGTTGGTGTTCGCATTTGTGAGGCTGTCAACTCAGGCTTTTTGCTCATGTTTGTGGGACAGAGTATCTTTTGATCAATTTCTGTACATATTTTAGTGTCGCCTAGGACAACGAGTTTGGTGCTGACCACCTATAGGCTATAGGCTTGCGTTGCCCTTGCAATGGAGCTAGCCAGGGGTGGCCTTTTGTGATCACCAAGCGGAACTTTGCTGGCTTGTGGAGGTTCGGCACACATTTGCCCGGAGGAGATCAAGGTGCGTAGGTGGGATGGTGAGCTATCAAGTTCTACAAGACTAAAGGGTGAGGGGCAAGTCTACTTCTTGTCTAACTATGACCCCGACAATGCTGTCATGGACCTCGTCATGGTGGACTTTGCAAAGGATAATGTAATCAAATTTTAAATAATTATTGTGTATGTTTTCTAAGAAAAATGACGATGCAAATAGGTACTGTAATAGAAGAGTTTGCAAGAAAGGAGCTAAATTTGCATCTCATATACTTATCGTCTTGAAGATTCACCTTCTCATCCATTAATTAAATATTCAAGGCTATTTGTGTCTTGAGATGAGATTTAAGTTTATACAACTATTTGAGAGAATGTGTATTTTATTCCTTCTGAATGAACTTTCTTTGAGAAAGCGATGTGGTCATGGTTTGCTGGACAGGATAATACTCCCTGCAAGGTGACTTGTACGCATCAACGGCACATGCACCTTATTATAAGGAACTGTTAAGCGCATCATGAGATAAATCTCTCATCCCGAGGAGCATGCATATGCAAACACACCTGTTGCACAGCATACTGGAGCTTCGGACGTGTCAACGTCAAGTACTGAAGAGCGCCGACGATGGAGCGGTAGAACGGTGCGTCGAAAGCCAGCGACCCATCACTAGCCGAGAGCTTGGCCTTCGTGTCGACAGGAGTAGGCGCAGGGTTGCAGTTAAGCATCCCGGCACGCTCGAGAAGCTCGTGAGCATACTTCCGCTGATGAAGGAAGAACCCGTCCGCACGCCGGACAACCTCGATGCCAAGGAAGTAGTGGAGCGGGCCGAGGTCCTTCAACGCAAACTCAGTGCGAAGACTGTCGGTGAGCTGTCGAAGAAGACCAGCGGTGGAGGCCGTCAAAATGATGTCGTCGACGTACAGCAGCAGATAGGCCATGTCGTTGCCGGTTTGGTAGACGAACAGCGACGCATCGGACCGCGTGGAGCGGAAGCCGAGCTGATGCAGAAACGCGGCGATGCGCTGGTACCAGGCGCGGGGCGCCTGCTTCAGTCCATACAAGGACCGAGAAAGCAAGCACACGTCGTCGGGGCGCTCGGGGTCGACGAAGCCGATGGGCTGCTGGCAGTACACCTGCTCAGACAGATGGCCATGAAGGAAGGCGTTGGAGACGTCCATCTGATGGACCGGCCACGCACGGGAGGCGACGAGGTGCAACACCGTGCGGATCGTGCCCGGTTTGACGACCGGGGCGAACGTGTCCGTGAAGTCGACGCCAGCACGTTGACGGAAACCGCGCACGACCCAGCGCGCCTTGTAGCGCTCGAGGGTGCCGTCGGAGCCGAGCTTGTGCTTGAAGACCCACTTGCCGGTGATGACGTTAGCGCGAGGGGGCCGGGGAACCAGCTCCCAGGTCCGATTGCGCTGCAGCGCGTCGTACTCCTCCTGCATGGCGGCGCGCCAGTGCGGGTCGCGCAGAGCGGCGCGTGCCGAGGTGGGCACCGGCGAGAGAGCGGAGGTGGACGGCGCGCTCGGCGGCGGTGAGGGCGCCTCCTCTGCGCTTGACGAAGACACCCCGCCGTCATGCGGCAGGACGCTGTTGCCGCTGGCCCAGCAAACGTACTGGTCGGCGGGGGTAACGCGTAGACGGCAGCCGTATGCCCGCACGTGCTCGGGTGAGCATGGGTGGAGGAGCCGCGGCGACGGGCGGCGAGGCGGGCGAAGAGGCGGCCGATGAAGCGGGCGAGGAAGTGGCCGGGCTGGCCGACGGTGTCGACGCAGCGGCGGACGAGGCCGCAGGGGGCGACGGGGGCGCCGGGGGCGCCTCGGGCGTCGCGGGCGACGGGGGCGCCGGGGGCGCCGTGGGCGACGGCGGCGCCGAGGGACCAGGCGGGGCCGGCGCAGATGGGGCCACCGTGGTCGGACGTCGGCGTGCGGGGCCGGCGGCTAGGGGGCCGGCGGGCGCCGAGGTCGTCGCCGAAGGTACCTGCTGAAAGGGGAACACCAACTCGTCAAAGTAAACGTGCCGGGAAGTGAACACGCGATGCGAGACCGGGTCGTAGCAGCGGTACCCCTTGGTGTTGGCGGGATAGCCGAGAAACACACAAGGGAGAGAGCGCGGCGCAAGCTTGTGCGCGGCGGTAGCGGCGGTGCTAGGGTAGCAATGGCAGCCGAAGACGCGGAGATCGGCGTAGGCGGGCGGCACACCAAAGAGAAGGTGGTGCGGCGAGTAGTGCCAACGCACGCGGCAGGGGCGGATGTTGACAAGGAGGGTCGCCATGGCAAGGGCATCCGGCCAGAACCGTGGGGGCATGTAGGCGTGAAACAGAAGGGTGCGCACGCAGTCATTAAGAGTGCGAAGAATGCGTTCGGCGCGACCGTTCTGCTGAGATGTGTATGGACACGTGAGGCGAAAAATGGCACCGTGAGAGGCGAGAAGTGTGCGAATGGTGATGTTGTCGAACTCTTTGCCGTTGTCGGTTTGTAGGGCGTGGATGGGGCGGCCGAATTGGGTGGAGACGTACGCGAAAAAGGCGAGGAGAGTGGAGGCTACGTCGGATTTTCGGCGGAGAGGAAACGTCCAGACAAAGTGCGAGTAATCATCCATAAGCACGAGATAATATGTATAACCAGAATTACTCGGGACCGGCGAGGTCCAAACATCACTATGAATAAGTTCAAAAGGAAAAGACGCAACACTGGAGGAGGAACTGAACGGAAGACGAACATGTTTGCCTAGACGACATGCTTCACAAGAATGAGCATCCGTTTTATTACAAGTAAAATCAAAGCTTTGTAGAATTTGACGCAGGGCGGTGGAGCTAGGATGACCGAGGCGGGCGTGCCAAAGATCGACAGCGGCGGAGAGGGCGAGCGGGCGGCTGGTGGTGGAGGATGGCGAAACAGGGTACAGCTCGCCGGGGCTGTCACTGCGGTGGAGTAGCATCCGGGTACGACCATCCTTAACAGAAAAGCCAAACTTGTCAAATTCCACAGAAACATCATTATCACGAGTAAGAGAACGAACGGAAACAAGGTTGTGAATCAAGTCAGGAGAAATAAGAACGTTGTTTAACGAGAGAGGAGTGGAGGTGGAGGGAAAAGGGGCGGAGCCGGTGTGCGTGATAGGAAGCGCATGACCGTTGCCGACGATTATGCGAGAGGGAGTGGAGGCGGGACTGGAAGTAGAGAGGTTACCGGGGTGGGCTGCCATGTGCGCGGAGGCGCCCGTGTCCATGAACCAGGGTGGGCTGCCACCGTAGGCGCCCGCGTCGGGGACGGACTGAAGGGCAGTCAGCAGGGCCGGGTCCCACTGTGACGCGTAGGGCGCGGCGTAGGGCGCCGCGTACCCGGGCGCGGCGTAGCCGTGGGCCGCGGGCTGGGGGGCCGCGGCGTAGAGCGCCTGGTGCGGAGCCGGGCGCTGCATCGAGGTGCCCGGGTAGGGAGCACGCGGCACGGGCATGGTGTAGGCGTGGACGACCCCTGTCCAGGGGTTATGGCCGGCGATCCATGGCGGGGTGGGGGCGGGCTGCCGAGGCTGGGGGGCGGGAGCGTTGTTGTTACCACCGCCGTTGCCACCGCGACGACGACGACGGCGTCCACCGCCACCGTTGCCACCGCCACCGTTGCCGTTACCGCCGGGAGGCGGGATAGGCGCGAGCGGCGGGGGCGAGTAGAAGCCCGGGGGGCGGGGCGCGGCAATCGGAGCAGGTTGGGCGGGAGCGGACCCGCCCTTGGAGACGCCGGCGATGAGGGCGGTGTGGGCCGCTCGAGCCCGGAGGTGCTGGAGCCGACGCTCCTCGAGGCGCAAGTAGGCCACGGCCTGCTCGAAGGAGGGCTTGGTGAGGAGTGTGAGGTTGGAGGCGGCGTTGCTCAAGTCTTCGCCAAGGCCAGCCGAGAGCGTGGAGAGCATGATCTTGTCATCGATCGGGAACTCCAAGTCGCGGAGCTCGTCAGAGAGGGTCTTGAGCTTGAGGACGTAGTCGTCGAGGGAGTGGCCTTCTTGGTGGGTGCCGAAGAACTCCTGCTGGAGGAAAGTGACGCGCTGAATTTGATTGTCGGTGAAGAGCCCGGTGATCTTGCTCCAGACGGTGTGCGCGGAGTCGCCGTCGCGGACGACCGTGCGGAAGATCTCGGGGGAGACCGTCTGGTAGAACCAGCGGATGATGGTCGCGTCGATGGCCAACCAGTCGGGGTCGTGCGGCATGGCGAGGAGGTCGATAGTGCCGTCTACATGGTCTAGGAGATCGTACTCGCGGAAGAGGAGGCCGAAGTACGTCTTCCACGGGAAGAAATTGGCAGCGGTGTGAGAGAGCTTCACCGGCACGCGCTCTTGGATGGGGACGTCGCGGATGACGGCGACGGAGGGGCCGGCGAAGGGGTTGTTGCTGCTGCTCCCGGAGTCGCTGAAGGGATTCTTGGAGTCGGGAGATCGGAAGTCAGACATGGTGGCGGTTGGGGCGGAAGTGGTGGTGGGTGTGGTGGCCGGCGGCGCCTGGAGGAGAGGCGGCGGCAGGGGAGAGGAGGAGGGCCGGCGGCGCCTGGAGGAGAGGCGGCGGCAGGGGAGAGGTGGCCGGCGGCGCCTTGGGGGCGGCGGCTAGGGCAGGAGGCGGCTAGGTCAGGAGACCGTAAGGGCCTCTGATACCATGTGGAAGATAATGAAACAATGCACAGGCCCAATTGGGGCCGGCTGCTCTCATATATATAGACGGATTTACAGATACAACCCTGAAATACACGGGGATCTATATCTATACAATATATATCTCAACAGTAAGTAATCATCATAGTCCATACTTTTCGTAGAAACAATGTTGATTCGGGAGGAGATAGTCTTTCTTTGGAACACACTTAAAGTTGAAGTGGACTTTGGATATTATGCAATATTATCAACCATTTTTCATACACATGATTTTGTACCTGCATTATGATTGATGGCTGAAAAAACAAGAGAGATGTGATCAACATTTCTATGAAAAGTTTGCTATCCTGTAGCAACGCGCGAGCATACAACTAGTAACTAAGAAGATCATACCCCCACTAAGGTATTTCTCTCAACATGCAGCTATGTCACCTCATCGGGACCACTACCACAAGAGTCGGCCCCGCGTGTGAGCGCATCTACCGTGTCTTGGTAGACGGGGGTTGGCTGGACGCTAGAGCAGTGGCTCCGAGACAATAAGCCCACAAAATACACCAATGCCCATGAAAGAGGAATGTCTAGAACTTTGCTCGATATAGAAGACTCCCTTGGCTAGATCCCCTAGGTGTCGCTTATTACAGGAAATATGGCTACGACATTCGTATATGGATCGACATTTGTTCTGGTCTATTAACAGGGTATACCTTTTAAATACATAATTTCAAAAATTATTTATATCATTAATTACATGTAATCATTTTGATAACTAGAAAAATGCTCATGTGTTGTAAAAAAGTTCATATATTAAAAAAATGTCTACGTGTGGTTAAAAATATGCTCACCTATATTAAAAATATATGTGTTTGTCCTCTGCTGCAAGACACATACTCACAGACTCTTGTTTATCGAGCATTCCTCTGCATACCATGAGTCTATTCCTGCTCGCAGATGGGACGGCTGATGGCTTCGATAAACATAGGAGTGGATTCTTTTGGGAAGGAGTTGGAGACAAATGCAAACAACATTGAGTGAATTGGGATGAGGTTTGCCAACCTAAGAACCAGGGTGGTCTTAGTATTATCAACACTAAAATTATGAACATTGCTTTGATGGTGAAGTGGGTCTGGCGCCTGTTCACGGACAACCATGAGAATACCCTATGGCACCGTATCATCAGGGCTAAGTACCCAGGGGCGAGTGACATCTTTTCTGTGACACCCCATGGTGGATCTCCCTTGTGGCACAGTCTTCACAAGATTAAAGATGTCTTCAAGTTGGGGGCTAGATATTGCCTAAGGAATGCTCGGAGAATCAGATTCTGGGCTGACTGTTGGTTGGGCAATGAGCCTCTTAGTGTCAGATTCGAGCGCCTGTTTCTAATCTCATCAGACCTGGACTGCTTGGTTGCGCAGGTTCATCAAGATGATGTGTAGCACATTAACTTCAGAAGAACCTTTGGCACACAGGAGGGTGCAAGCTGGAATAAGCTCCAAGCTGAGATGCATTCCCTACATCTCTCGGACTCCATGGACAGTGTGTCATGGGGGCTGGAACCTTCTGGTGTGTTTACTACTAAATCGCTATACCACAAACCCATCTAGGGTGCCACGGTGGCTCACGCTAAGGATATTTGGAAGATTGTGTGCCCGTTAAAAGTCAGAATTCTAATTTGGCAATTGACTAAGGATGGACTGCCCTTGACTGCTCAGATCAAGAGGCGTCATGATCAATATGATGGTAAATGTGCTTTGTGCCACATGTGGAAGATGTTGTCCACATCTTTCTTAATTTCCCTTTGGCTCAATTTTTTTGGGATCTTTCAATGTTTTAGGGGGTGCTTTTGAACACTTTCCCTGGATGCTATTCGTTGTCCTGAGCTAGGCGCTCTAGACAACGCGAAACGAATTCTCTATTGAAGCTAGATTCTCCAAACGCCCCGCTAACTGCATCTTTAAAACTACTATCTTTTACAGCTGTGGAGGCCACTACAAAAGCCAGAGGTGCAGCCTATGCTGAACGAGGCGGCCGCAAATCTTAAGGAGATCTTCGTCACTTCTTCTAGTTAACCTTGTAGTAGCTGTAGCTCAGTGTGTGTATGTTACTTTTGAGCTTGTGGTGCTCCAGTATTTTGTCCGTTGTTTTAAGGGATGTAAAACTTATAAAGTCCGGTTCGCCAGCACATGTTACTTCTCTATGTGAGCTTTATTAATTTAAAGTTGGGAACGTAGTGCCTCCATTCAAAAAAATTGTGGGGATAGATATAGCCTTCGCAAAGATCAGTCTTTTTTGTGACCATCAAGTATATATTTATCATAGCAAATAGTATATGGTAAATATACATGAGTTGTCTTCAGTAATTACAAAACAAAGTCTAAAATAAACTAGCAAATCATCGAGGTCTTCAAAATCGTTCTTCTTCCATAACGCAATCTTGTACTTTTCTGAAGGCAGCCGCATAAATAAGACATGAGTACCAAACCATAAACCTGTAAATATCAATGGGGGTTCTCCCATAATTTTAATTTTAGCCGCGGTGCCAAGGGCGCGTCACGCGCACAGCTATTAGAGTAGTCATCCAACATCGGCACACCACCAGTATCAGGGAAGACGAACCGGACAGCCTGATCGATGTTGCTAGCGAGCCAAAAGTACGAATCACCATTGTCGAGGACATAGCAGCCGGGATTGATATTGCAAGGAAAAGCTTCTTCACGACAACCAACAAAAATCATCCAATATCGATCTGGCAAAGCAAGATCTGAAAGACCATACCTAAAGAAATTGTATCTTTCAACACCACCACAACAGAAAGTCACGTCATCAAATGAAGGGCCGAAGAACACTTATTGAAGAAGTTGTCACCTCTATCAACACGAAATCCAAGAAAAAGACAATCAAACTGACTGCTGAAACTATTTTTTATTGGAGAACTCCAACCATAGATTAGGTTCCCTACCCCTCCCGGCGCTGGCAAGGCCAGCCGAAGAAGGAGGACCAATCGATGGAGGAGGTGAAGTTCCGATGGCTAGGGTTTCTTGAGAGGCAGTGGTTGTTTCTCTAATACTCCCTCCGTTTAGAAATATAAGATGTTTTAGCTTTATGAAGTTAGTGTATCTAGACATCTTTTAGTGTATAGATTCGAACGAACCTATACACTAAAAGATATCTAGATACATTCACTTCATAAATCTAAAACATGTTATATTTCCAAACGGAGGGAGTACGTGCGAAGATCAGTCCTTTTATAGTGACATCGAAAACAAAATATCACAACAACAAAAAAGGAGAGATAGTCAATGGGCCAGCCCAGCCGACCGCGCACGCGGGCGCTGGTGGACTTTGCTGGGGCTATTTAGTTTGCGGTCACCAAGTTCCTTGCCACATGCTCACAGGTGCCTTTCTTCGATGTAATCACCCTGCGGGTCCAAAAGCCCTTATCAAATAGCTCAGAGGGTATTTTTGGGTCAAATTTGTTTGAGCCCAAATCCTAGTGTTTGAATTGGGGAGAAAACGTTTGAACTCATAATTCCCGTTCCGCTGCCGCTTGCTGAGCCCACCTTGTCAGGTTTACCCGTTATTCTAACAGAACTTGACTTTGTCAGCGTTAGAGTTCCGTTGCCACCGTCTTCTTCCCTGTTCTATCGTCCTCCCCTGTTCTGTCCGCCCGCCCAGCTCGCCGTCGACCCCTCGTCGTCGCTACGCCGGAATCGAGCTCGCCGTCGCTTTGCCGGAATCGAGCTCCCCGTCGCTGACACCACCCTGGTGCTAGGATCTCCCACATAGTGGCAAGGGCTCCCCAGGTCGCAGTTCCGGCTCCTCCCTTCCCCCCATAGATCTGAGCTCCCCAGATAGGAGATCTAGAATCGCTCCCTCTAATGTCTCTAATGGTGACGGCACCTATGGAAGTGCGGCAATCTCAGAGGAGATCGGCTAGCTGTCTCTAATGGCGACAGCGGCGGTCGCCGTTCCTGTGGACTTGGTGGCTGAACCTCGTGAACATCTAGTTTCTTGTTATGTTAATTTTCACCGAATTCATCTCTGTAAATGCGAATCTCAAAAATGAAGAACAATAAATGTAGATTTCAGATCTGAAATTAAAGGAGAAACACTAAATCTGAAAGTTTATAATATTTGGTTGCTTCAAACTTACAGAAGCTAGTTAGTAACACAAAAGGCGGCTTTAGCCTTGTCTATACAAAAGCTATTCTTCAGAGTTAGTCTAACACTAACTGTACTTAACTGAAGAAACTAGGGGAGAGCAGCCTTCATGGAAGTTGGCATACGAAAATGCTGCGAAGGGCTAAAGTTCATTGCTAAATCAACCAGAACTGAACGATTTCCCTTCCCGCCTAACTCCTGCTGCTTTTCTCCATTCAGCATGCACGTCGTGGCTTCCCCTTCCTCGGGCGGCTGCGCTCGCCCTTGGGGGTGGGGGAAGAGGGCTTTCCGTGCTTGCCCTTGGGGGAGGAAGGCTTTCCGCGCTTCTGGCGGAAAAGCGTCTGGTTGAACCTAATCAGCAGCGCCGCCGCGAGGCATTCTTCAAATGAGTAGTACGACAGCTCTTGATAGGGGTCGTATTTCCTGGTGAACCGCATTCGCAATGATAGATCAGTGTAGTTGTGGTTCGCCGGCAGCGCATAAACACGCCATATCGTAGATCTCGATATGGACCGCTTCCTCGCCCGCCGCAAGTTCTTGTTGGTCTTCGACGCCGGGAAGCCGGTGAATGGCCGACGACCACGCTTCCCCAGCTTACCCCACTTCAGCTTCATAGCCCTTACCTCGGACAGAGCCGGTGAGCATCTAGACCTTGGGAAAACCCTCCTCCCCACCTCCAATGCCCCCGCCGACAATGCCAACTTGGGGAAGTTCATGACAGCCGCTATTGGCACCTGCACACCAGCTTTGACAAGGCAAGTCATTGCCTGCCCGATGGGGGCTTGATATTGGAGCGGCGGCGGCGGCGGTGCCATGAGCTACGGCGAGCTTAGGGTGGGAACTGTGAAGTGGGGAGTGAGACAGGGGAGGAAGATGCGTAGCAGCCTTAATCTGCCCCGTAAATAAAATAACAGTGACTGTCCATGTTTATCTACTTGGGCTTTTACTTCATTTTTCTGGGTCTACTGTCAGTTAGACTGGGATTGCTATATGGGGTAAAGTACTAGATACCTCTACCCCTGGCGACCTCAACCCTAAATCACATTTCCAGTCTCCTTCCTCCCAAACCGGCGGCTGCTGGGGGTTGGCCGCCCCGCCCACAGCGACTGCTCGAACCAACGCCGGCCGGGTGGCGTTCAACCTCCACGGTGTCCTGCACGCAGGAATCCCTTCTCAAGGTAAGTGTAGGGTTTTCCCGTACGGATTGCCCAATGCTCTAATCTAGTACTAGTTCAAGGGGCAGCCCTAGTTCAAGGGGAATGTTCCAAAAATATTTCCACTTCTGTAATGATAGTTCAGTAATTTCGAAATTGATATTTTGCAAAAGGAGTGGTTCATATGGTCACTGAGCCTACTTGATTGTTCTATAATCAGAACCATATGGTTGCTATGTATGTTGCCCAAACTTGCTTGCCCTGCCAAAACATTGGTTACCTATTGTATTTTAGTCTTTGTTCGGTTCGGTTTGTTGCCAAAATATTTAAAATGATAGAATGGGTGCTCTTATTCCAGTTTAAATTGTGTTGTATCTCAGACACAACATTGCTCCATTGTGCTAAAAGGGGAAATCTAGGACATGCTCTTGGTGGAGCTTTTAAATCACTGTTGGAAGCTATGTAATGCTACTTCCTATATTGACATGTTCTTGTTGAGATGAATTTTAAATGATAATTGAAAGCTATGTCATGCTCTTGGTGATTTCTATATCAAATATTGCATTCTACATCATGTTTTTTGGTGATTTATAATTTGTTATTTAGACGAAGAATATAGATGTGATGGGTTATGGGGTGACTGCATCGTGAGTTTGACCTAGAAATCAAAATTGAGCAAAGGAAATAAAAATAAAATCAAATAATTGGAAAACTAGCGCATGGAGTCATGGTATGTGATGTAGTATCTTGGAAAAATAGCAAATAGGGCACGCCAAGGATTCATAGGCACACTCTTCACAAAATTGGCATGCTTTTGGGAGCTTATGGCACCGTGAGTTTGACCTAGTTTTTCCACATGCTTTTGAAATGGAGGTCAGTTTCCAATGATCATACATAGTTAGGACAGCGCATGGAGTCATTCTATGTGATGTAGTACCTTGGAAAAATACCAAACATGGCATGCCAAGAATTCATAGGCAAACTCTTCACAAAATTGGCATGCTTTTAGGTCTTTCAAATGAGGTCGGATTCCAATGATTATACATAGTTAGGACATGATCTTGGTGGAGCTTTTAAATTGCTATTGGAAGCTATGTAATGCTATTGGTTATATTGTCATGTTCCTGTTTTAAAATGATAATGAACTGTCCCTCACACAATTACAGGTTACAATGCAACGTCATGAAGCATGCTACGATTGTCCCTCCGATGATGAGAACTGTGTGATTGGGCACAGTCCCAGGACTTACCATTACCACACCCATCTAGGACCGGCGCTGATAGATGATTGTAATAACTTATACATGTCTGGTTATAGAATTTGAGAGATAGGACATATATCTCATTCATGAAATAATTCATGTAGGTCCCATCGCTAGGGGTATAAAAGGGGGGGCTCTTGACCTAGCACCTTGGGAGCTAAATAAAATCGTTTACGGAAATGATGTACCAATGTCTTATGTAAGGATTGGCCTTCTCAAATTTCTCTCATGGAGGCTTGATAGTGATAATACGGTGATCCCTTTGTATGTCTGCTCTGTCAAGAAGTCTCTGACAGCTAAAGGGAAGTCAAAGATGGTAAGATTTCGTTGTGCACAGTGAATATTAACGTGTTTGCTCAACTGACATCCTGGTATCTATACTATCATATCAGGTATTTTTGAAACCGTTTAGCCAGCTCTATCTCAGGCAGTACCTGGAAGCGGGAGATATTATGGTGCCAGCCTGCGCCAATGACCCGTATGCACCTGAAGGTGAAACTGAGCAGGATGTGCATTACGTCAAGCTTCGGATGGGCAACGATGGTCGTGCTGAGATTACAAGTAACTAGAGCACGCTTGTGACCACCTCACGCATGTCTGATGATGACATGGCTGTGTTCGAGGTTGAACCAGATGAAAAGGAAGTACGGTTTATCCATCTATTGAGTAATGTGCCGATAGGTAAGCCAGTTAAGTGTTAACTTGAACTACTAATCTGGTGGTGTATGCATCTGCACCAACTCAACTTGTATGCCAGATATTAAGGTTTTAGTACTAGTTCTGATCGGCTGGTTTATGCTATATATTAAGGCTTGAGTTGTAAAACTTGTATGACATGTTATTCTATATGCTATTACGCTGTGCATTCTCTTATCTAGATTTTGGATGCCATCTATCTAGTCCGTCTAGCCGCTGGACCAGATAATTTTGTTTCCGTTTGAATACAACTAAGCTTAATTTATAGACATGTTGACCATTAGAGCATCACAGAAAGCACAACACGTTGCAATCAGTTAATACAAGCAATTAAATTCACAAAATCATGTACGAGTTAAGGCAGTTCATCATAACAAGATAGCTTTAGTAAATAGAGTATAAGCATGCAGAGAAGAATGCAAGTAATCATAGCCTGCGTAACATATTGGCATATGGTTTAGACTACCAGGTGACACAATAATATAATGACATAATTAACTAACTGATAGCAACTGCTCAACATATAGGCTTCATTTTTTCAACATGAACAGACATAGCCTCCTGCCCCACATTCAAGAAGGTGAAGATGCACATATTCCCTTCTTCTATCGATGCTTTTTGGAGAACCTTAGGCCAGTTTGCTGTCATCTGGGCAACACCGTTGCCCTGATGGATGAAGCTTACATTATAGAAACCATCTTGCTCACCGCAATATGTTGGAATGGTGCATGGAAGATAGCGGGCGAGGTGGGCATTGCTGTACTTTGCTAAAAAGTACTGGAGTACAAGAATACAGTCAGTTTTTAAACACAGATCCATGTGCATAAGAAGATTAAAAGAGTCAACCGGTTACCATTTTTGCCTTCCCACAGAGGATATGTGACTTCTTCATCTCAAAGATATAGTATGGAACTGTTGGCCTCAGTTTAGCAACCATTGCATTGAGATCGGCAATCTGGCGACCAGTGAGATCGATATTGCTTGCAAACACATAGTGCTTGTCGAATTCCAAGTCACCAGTTATCTTGGGACCTAGAAAGAAATGCACTACTTAGTGATTGTTATCTCCATATGAATGTTTAAAAAGATCATCAGACCCATGTTAGACAGATTCACACCTCTGCGAATGACGATAGTCTCAGGGTAATCACTATTGGTTGTGGCTTTCTTGCATTTCTTGATAGCATAAGAATTCTTGATTTTAAATAGCTTGAAATAATCGACAGAACGGTTCTTCCGGCTAGTATAGGCATCAGCCTAAAAATAGAGATTGTGCTTATTACAATGTTGTATAGCACGTAAAAACACCATTGCCAGAAATAGAAATTTGTATAACCTGCACCTTAGTGGCGATATGGTTAATCGTTGGGTCCATCTGGAGACTTGCAAGCTTTTCTGAAAGAAATGGGCACCTATTTAGTGCAGGCATGTATTTCCTTGGAATAATATACTATGCTAAAATTAGCATTATGTGCTACTACAATTTGCAATGACAGTACCTCATTCCATATCCAGTATGAAGTGAAATCTACTAGCATATCCAGCGACAACTACCCTACAATAATAGAGTGTGTACACAGGTTCCCCAGCCGTGACGCCCATCCCAAAATTTAAACTCGACAAAATTCAGCATACTACATAAATTTCATTGAAATTTAGATGGTTTTTACAAAATACGGCAAAATATGAAATAGACTAAAAGAGGTGGTCTTCGTCGGAGTCCTCGCCGGCGGCGAAGTTCACCGATGTGGCCGATGCTACTGGCGGTGAATCATTGGACGTCCTAGCTCCGTCATCGGAGAGACGGCCGGAAACCATCTCGCGGCGGCAACGGTTCTCGCCGGCGGCGAAGTTCACCGATGCGGCCAATGGTGCTGGCGGTGAAGCGTTGGACGGCCCAGCCCCGTCATTGGACAGGCGGCCGGAAACCATCCCGCGGAGGCGACGGTTCTCCTCCGCTGCGCGCTAGCAGCACTCGCGCTCGGCCTCCTCGAGGAAGGAGGTGAAGACGCGGCGCTCGTGCGCTCGCTGCACCGATGGGTTGAAGGAGGGGAGAGGGTACTGATGCTCGTGGCGCTGGCGCTCTGCCGCCACCTTCGCGAGCCCTCTGGCCACGTCCACCCGGAAGAGGCCTCACTCAGCCTCCGCCATCGCAGCCCTTACCGCTTTGATGTTGCGGCGGTGGGCATCGGCGCGGGCGGCAGCATGGTCCTCCGCCTGCCATGCCGCTGCCGCCCTCCTCTCGGCGGCCATGAGCTCCTGCGCCGCCCGGTCGCGGCACTGCGTCTCGAACGATGCTACGATCGCTCTCTGTTCCGCGGCGGCCTCCTCCGCCTCCGCGTCCGTCAGCAGCTCAGTGAGTAACTCCTCGTCGTCGGAGTCCTCCTCCTCCTCGTCCTGCAGCAGTGCAGGGTCCTGCGGCGGCGGCGGCGGTGGAGGTGGGGGCGGTGGTGCTGGTGGCGCGCCGAAACCGCCTCGAGGGAGCATGGCATAGGTTGTCAAGAGGCGGCGAGGCATTTTCTACTGGCGGTTGGAGGATGTGAACCTACCGTCGAGGCGATGAGCTATTTATAGCCGGAAACGGGGCGGGAAAACGAAGGAGAAGCGGCAGGAAGCGCGCGACATGGCATTAATTTCCCGCCGACGCGTGCTACGACGCGACGGCTCGCTGCCCCGCTGCAAAGCTGTTTCTGTTTGCAGCGCCAATACTGGGCGCGGGAGATGAGACGAGTGGAGACGACGAAGCGTCGGTCGTGCCACTGACAGTGGGCCACGCGGCGAGCCACGCATTTAGGGGGGTGGTGGCGGGGCGAGTGGATATGCTCGTATATCGAGTACGCGACGGAGCGAAGAATAATAGGGAGGCGACTTAAAATCACCGTACGTGCTCGAGGCTCACCGCCAGCGATCTAGGAAGAACGCCGGCAAGGTTCCCTTGGAAGCGAGAGGAGTGCGGGCGGTCTTCTCCGGGGACTAGGAATCGAGCGGCACTTACCAGCCTACCTGCAGCGGAGGAGAGAGGACGGTCTTCTTCGGGGACTGGATTACGGCGCCGCGCAGGGGATTTTGTCGCCGGAGCTGCTAGGGGAGGGTTTTTTGCAGCGCGCTAGAGGCAGGGGAGTTTGGATTTGGGAGAAATGATGGTAACAGTGGGGCCAGGGGAGTGGAGGCAAGGCAAAGAGGTGGGCGGGGAGCCCACGTTACCACGCGGCAGCTAACCAGACGCCGTCGACGGCGGCTGACTCGTTGCAACAGCTGTGTCGATGACGAGTGGGTCCACGAGCGTGGCAGAATAGAACACAAGCCTTATTTATATTAGACTTGCTTTCGAATGAGCATAACTTATTCTTATAAAACAGAAAAATACATAATCAGCCCAAATTGTCTTATTTTATGACCTGATTAATAGGACCATAATACATGCCATAGGGGAGTTTTCACGAAAAAGCATTAAAATTAGGGGCTCCCTTACAGAAGTGAGGGGCGCTACCTCAAACAAATTTAGATAAGTAAATAAAATTTAAAAATAATAATTATTCTAACAGTAGAAATGCGATGTGATCATCGAAGCGGGAGCTATATCTTGACGATATGGTGTTGATCCATGGGGTCAGTGGGAATAATCGGTAAAATTGTATGCACCATACAAAAGGTCACACGTGCACCATCTCATTCATACATCTTTCCATGGAACCTCACCAGATCTCGGTTTCGCATCTTGATGTAAACATAGCCGTCGTCACCATTTTCGTGAGATTGGACGATCCACCACCTGGCATCCTGCATCTTGCTGAATAGAACACATGCAACCACATAACCTGTTGGTTGTAGGTTCGGTGTTACAATGGCTTCCAGGATCTTAGTCTGTCGAACACCATATGTCACCCTTAGCTGATAGATGACTATACGGGAGATCCTAGCTCTCTTTGCGGATTTGATATCAATATTTGGTGATCGCGGCTCAGGGTCATCGTCTTCAGGGTCATTGTCTTCGCCATCACCTTTTTTGTTCCCTTCACCCCCTAAAAAATTTCTTGGACTTCCTCCATCGAGAGAACCATACGGATCCGCGTCAGATTCAGGTTCCGGATCAGAATCTTCTTGCACATCCTCCGCCTCTACAACCTTCAGCTTCTGACATATGATACAACACGCGTTTAAAATCAAGAAATGTTCCTTTTATACGTTTATACGTAGTACTAACATATTTTGAAAAAAAGACAGTCGTGTGTAGTACCTTGTCATCTTGGCTAACTCCTTTGGAAGAGCCCTCTCCGACGAAAGTGCGCTTCTTACCCGCTCCTCCGCCCGCATCCATCGATCAATGGTTAAGTTCAAACTACAATAGGGAGTAAATCCTGACTTACAAGCGGGAATAAAAACTATACGAATTAACCCTAAAATATTGATACATACCTCTGTTGCTAGCTGAAGATGGTTTACCTATGTGGCGGAATTAGTGTTAGCCATCCGTCCCTTTTATAGAGACTTGCTAGGAACGGACGTCCCTATATTCACGTATCAGAGTAGTGGAGAATAGGAAGGGGTAACGTTTCTATCCATTAATCTGTTGCAGAATATTCGGTGGCGATCTAGTAAAAGGTTTTCTACTACCCCCCATTGTAACATATGTGTCGATGACGAGTGGGTCCCAATGTCTCGTGGGTTCACGAGCTAGGCAAAGTCGAGTGAGACAAACTAGTCCAGGTTTAGCATTCGAAGCGTGTGGGGACCCACTTGTCTGGGTAAGGTTTGTTCCGATGTGTGTCTGGGGCCCCAGTTGTCAACAGTGTTCCGGGCCTACGTGGGGCCACATGTCATAAGGATTAGAATTCGTGGCCAGTGGAAAAACCCAAGCAACAGACGCGTGGTAGCAAGTCGGGATGAGATTTGACAGGGGCAAGTAAATTGACGAGACACGCCGCAGTCTGACTAGGCGTGCTCAAGAGATGTCAGTTGCATCATCATCGCTCATTCTACTCAGGCCACTAGTTCAGTAGCCATAGATGGAGGAGTTCCCTTCCATGGGTAAACAAATAAATAAATGGCACATAGCACTTGCAATTCATCATTGCGACTCATTGGTTACATTAGGTAACATTAAACAATAGGTTCGTGCTAATTGCATTGAGCAAATAGCAGATAGCAAATAGTTCTTAGCTACGGTAATCTCGTGATACCTCTACTGATGATTTGGTGATTCTTCGAACAATGGCTCAACAAAGGTTCGTCTCAGGATCTAACTCCTCATCTAACGCTCTATCATTTGGCGATTCTTCGAACAATGGCTCTTCGATGATTGCCTTGATCCTTTTCACCTTGTCGGTTTGGGCGTTCCATCCCGCTCTGTTCAATATCCGTACAACATCATGTGCGCGCTTTAGCACCCGCTGCAACTTCATTTTTTCTCCATTTCATCCACATTTTTCTTCAGCATTTCCAAATTGTCCTTCAGCTGACCAGCTTCTTCCATCAGCACAGCCTTCTCGGCGCATAGAGAGGAATTCTTCTTCTCTAGCTCAGCTAGTTTAATTTTGTCAGCACTTCTTGCAGTATTGCTAGAATGGTACAATCCCCATAGTCGTGATACTGCATTCTTTAGTGTGTCTGGCCACTCTTGATCTACCCAAGAAACAAACCCACAGTTGTTCTCTTCCTATAGAAAAAGAAATGAAAAATGCTCATGCCATTGCGTAACATAAGATAGGACTCAATGCAGCAAGTAATTCATACGCAAATACACATAAAAGATAGTACTAAGTGGCAAGATAGTAATCAGTGAAGCAAGTAATTCGTAAGCAACCTACACACGAGTAGTAATAGAAGAGGACAAAGATCATACAAAGGGTAACTATAATATTATGTATAACTGAAAGAAACAGTGGAATTACATGCCCACAAAATTGCAGTTAGAAGTTTGAAGGTAAAATCTTATGCACATAATCTTATCTGAACAAGGCAATAGATCAACTTAAACAAGGCAATATTATCTCCAACTAAAGTAAACTTTGATGCTTTTCCACTGCTAACGTGCACATAGAAGGACTCACATTCTGCAGTGAGCACTTGTAGAATTTTCGCCCCATATCAGTCCCCTCGAAGGCGACGCACTTGAGCGGCTCAAGTTTGTGGACGCGGCAAAGTTCTTCACAGCTCGACGCTAAACCGTGAAATGTGGGGTCTTCGCAGGTTCGCGGGGCATGATCTGCTTCCCTGGGGTCCTACACGTCCACGAGTTCCAGAGAAAATCAACGTTAACTTACGTAAAGCGACCGAATCAAATAGAAAATGGCCATTCACAGATCTGAAACCAAACACATAGCTTGAGGTGGTGCATCTTACCCCAAGGGTCATGGCGACCAAGGTGGTGGCTCGTACTAACATCGGCGAGGGCGGCAGCAGCGGACCAGGAAGAGGGGTAGATCCAGATCCTCCTCAGTGGAGGGTGGGGGCTGAGAAAGGGGGAGAAGAGGACAGGGAACGGAAGCGACTACAGTCAATGATACTTGTGCATTTTCCATTGTCTGAGTGGCTAAAAGGGCATCCTGACAGCATCATGTGCATTTGTCACCATATAATGAATTATTTTTGACCTAAATCCATTTGAATCCAATTTTGCACTGGGGCTACAAGAAATGCACACCAGAAAAATAGGGGAAAAATACAGGGAGGTCCCCTGTGGGTGTGGGACCCTAGAACCAAGACCAAACCATGGTTCCCACCCCACCTGGCAGACATCGATGGCACCACGAGTTTGACCTAGATCTCGAAGGAGGGCCTGGGGAATTCAGAAAAAATCAAAAAAATGGAAAAAACAATGCATAGAGTAATGGTGAGTGATGCATCACCTAGGAAAAATACCAAACATGGCATCCCAAGGGTTCACAGGTGGACTCTTTCACAGAGAGGCGCTTCCAGGCAGGAGTTCTCTTGGTCTTCCTTGCCAGGTGACCATGGTTTGTGCAAGTTCCACAGCAAACTGTGGAACCATGGTCCCATTTTTGGTGGAGATGTGCATCTTTGCATTCCCAACAACTTTTGCAACTAGTGTTTTTTTAGTTTCCATATAAAAAATGCATTTCCCATTTTTTAGGTGGTCGGAGGGGTCAAAACAGGTGCTTTTTTGTGAAGGGGCCACCAAGGGCAGTGTGCAAAACATCACCACTCTAATTTTCATGCGTGGTGGACCTACCAGGGGTGCCACATCCAGGAGGTTAGGAATTATCTCGGCCTTCTGCCATATAATGAATATTTTTTGCCCTAAATCCATTTAAATTCAATTTTGCACTAGGGCTACAAGAAATGCACACCAGAAAAATAGGGGAAAAATACAGGGAGGTCCCTTGTGGGTTTGGGACCCTAGAACCAAGACCAAACCATGGTTCCCACCCCACCTGGCAGACATCGATGGCACCGCGAGTTTGACCTAGATCTCGAAGGGGGGCCTGGGGAATTCAGAAAAAATCAAAAAAATGGAAAAACAATGCATGGAGTCATGGTGAGTGATGCATCACCTAGGAAAAATACCAAACATGGCATCCCAAGGGTTCACAGGTGGACTCTATCACAGAGAGGTGCTTCCAGGCAGGACTTCTCTTGGTCTTCCTTGCCAGATAACCATGGTTTGTGCAAGTTCCACAGCAAACTGTGGAACCATGGTCCCATTTTTGGTGGAGATGTGCATCTTTGCATTCCCAACAACTTTTGCAACTAGTGGTTTTTTAGTTTCCACATAAAAAATGCATTTACCATTTTTCAGGTGGCCGGAGGGGTCAAAACAGGTGCTTTTTTCTGAAGGGGCCACCAAGGGCAGTGTGCAAAACATCACCACTCTAATTTTCATGGGTTGCGGACCTACCAGGGGTGCCACATCCAGGAGGTTAGGAATTATCTCGGCCTTCTGCCATATAATGAATATTTTTTGCCCTAAATCCATTTAAATCCAATTTTGCACTGGGGCTACAAGAAATGCACACCAGAAAAATAGGGAAAAAATACAAGGAGGTCCCCTGTGTTTGTGGGACCCTAGAACCAAGACCAAACCATGGTTCCCACCCCACCTGGCAGACATCGATGGCACCGTGAGTTTGACCTAGATCTCGAAGGGGGGCCTGGGAATTCAGAAAAAAATCAAAAAATGGAAAAACAATGCATGGAGTCATGGTGAGTGTTGCGTCACCTAGGAAAAATACCAAACATGGCATCCCAAGGGTTCACAGGTGGACTCTTTCACAGAGAGGTGCTTCCAGGGAGGAGTTCTCTTGGTCTTTCTTGCCAGATGACCATGGTTTGTGCAAGTTCTACAGCAAACTGTGGAACCATGGTCCCATTTTTGGTGGAGATGTGCATCTTTGCATTCCCAACAACTTTTGCAACTAGTGTTTTTTTAGTTTCCACATAAAAAATGCATTTCCCATTTTTCAGGTGGCCGGAGGGGTCAAAACAGGTGCTTTTTTGTGAAGGGGCCACCAAGGGCAATGTGCAAAACATCACCACTCTAATTTTCATGGGTGGGGGACCTACTAGGGGTGCCACATCCAGGAGGTTAGGAATTATCTCGGCCTTCTGCCATATAATGAATATTTTTTGCCCTAAATCCATTTAAATCCAATTTTACACTGGGCTACAAGAAATGCACGCCAGAAAAATAGGGGAAAAATACAGGGAGGTCCCTTGTGGGTGTGGGACCCTAGAACCAAGACCAAACCATGGTTCCCACCCCACCTGGCAGACATCGATGGCACCGCGAGTTTGACCTAGATCTCGAAGGGGGGCTTGGGAAATTTAGATAAATTCAAAAAATGGAAAAACAATGCATGGAGTCATGTTGAGTGATGCATCACCTAGAAAAATACCAAACATGCCATCCCAAGGGTTCACAGGTGGACTCTTTCCCAGAGAGGTGCTTTCAGGCAGGAGTTCTCTTGGTCTTCCTTGCCAGATGACCATGGTTTGTGCAAGTTCCACAGCAAATTGTGGAACCATGGTCCCATTTTTGGTGGAGATGTGCATCTTTGCATTCCCAACAACTTTTGCAACTAGTGTTTTTTTAATTTCCACATAAAAAATGCATTTCCCATTTTTTAGGTGGCCGGAGGGGTCAAAACAGGTGCTTTTTTGTGAAGGGGCCACCAAGGGCAGTGTGCAAAACATCACCACTCTAATTTTCATGGGTGGGGGACCTACCCGGGGTGCCACATCCAGGAGGTTAAGAATTATCTCGGCCTTCTGCCATATAATGAATATTTTTTGCCCTAAATCCAATTTTGCACTGGGGCTACAAGAAATGCACACCAGAAAAATAGGGGAAAAATACAGGGAGGTCCCCCGTGGGTGTGGGACCCTAGAACCAAGACCAAACCATGGTTCCCACCCCACCTGGCAGACATCGATGGCACCGCGAGTTTCACCTAGATCTCGAAGGCGGGCCTGGGGAATTCAGATAAAATCAAAAAAATGGAAAAACAATGCATGGAGTCATGGTGAGTGATGCGTCACCTAGGAAAAATACCAAACATGGCATCCCAAGGGTTCACAGTGGGACTCTTTCACAGAGAGGTGCTTCCAGGCAGGAGTTCTCTTGGTCTTCCTTGCCAGATGACCATAGTTTGTGCAAGTTCCAAAGCAAACTGTGGAACCATGGTCCCATTTTTGGTGGAGATGTGCGTCTTTGCATTCCCAACAACTTTTGCAACTAGTGTTTTTTCAGTTTCCACATAAAAAATGCATTTCCCATTTTTCAGGTGGCCGGAGGGGTCAAAATAGGTGCTTTTTTGTGAAGGGGCCACCAAGGGCAGTGTGCAAAACATCACCACTCTAATTTTCATGGGTGGGGGACCTACCAGGGGTGCCACATCCAGGAGGTTAGGAATTATCTCGGCCTTCTGCCATATAATGAATATTTTTTGCCCTAAATCCATTTAAATCCAATTTTGCACTGGGGCTACAAGAAATGCACACCAGAAAAATAGGGAAAAAATACAAGGAGGTCCCCTGTGTTTGTGGGACCCTAGAACCAAGACCAAACCATGGTTCCCACCCCACCTGGCAGACATCGATGGCACCGTGAGTTTGACCTAGATCTCGAAGGGGGGCCTGGGAATTCAGAAAAAAATCAAAAAATGGAAAAACAATGCATGGAGTCATGGTGAGTGTTGCGTCACCTAGGAAAAATACCAAACATGGCATCCCAAGGGTTCACAGGTGGACTCTTTCACAGAGAGGTGCTTCCAGGGAGGAGTTCTCTTGGTCTTTCTTGCTAGATGACCATGGTTTGTGCAAGTTCTACAGCAAACTGTGGAACCATGGTCCCATTTTTGGTGGAGATGTGCATCTTTGCATTCCCAACAACTTTTGCAACTAGTGTTTTTTTAGTTTCCACATAAAAAATGCATTTCCCATTTTTCAGGTGGCCGGAGGGGTCAAAACAGGTGCTTTTTTGTGAAGGGGCCACCAAGGGCAATGTGCAAAACATCACCACTCTAATTTTCATGGGTGGGGGACCTACTAGGGGTGCCACATCCAGGAGGTTAGGAATTATCTCGGCCTTCTGCCATATAATGAATATTTTTTGCCCTAAATCCATTTAAATCCAATTTTACACTGGGCTACAAGAAATGCACGCCAGAAAAATAGGGGAAAAATACAGGGAGGTCCCTTGTGGGTGTGGGACCCTAGAACCAAGACCAAACCATGGTTCCCACCCCACCTGGCAGACATCGATGGCACCGCGAGTTTGACCTAGATCTCGAAGGGGGGCTTGGGAAATTTAGATAAATTCAAAAAATGGAAAAAACAATGCATGGAGTCATGTTGAGTGATGCATCACCTAGAAAAATACCAAACATGCCATCCCAAGGGTTCACAGGTGGACTCTTTCCCAGAGAGGTGCTTCCAGGCAGGAGTTCTCTTGGTCTTCCTTGCCAGATGACCATGGTTTGTGCAAGTTCCACAGCAAATTGTGGAACCATGGTCCCATTTTTGGTGGAGATGTGCATCTTTGCATTCCCAACAACTTTTGCAACTAGTGTTTTTTTAATTTCCACATAAAAAATGCATTTCCCATTTTTTAGGTGGCCGGAGGGGTCAAAACAGGTGCTTTTTTGTGAAGGGGCCACCAAGGGCAGTGTGCAAAACATCACCACTCTAATTTTCATGGGTGGGGGACCTACCCGGGGTGCCACATCCAGGAGGTTAAGAATTATCTCGGCCTTCTGCCATATAATGAATATTTTTTGCCCTAAATCCAATTTTGCACTGGGGCTACAAGAAATGCACACCAGAAAAATAGGGGAAAAATACAGGGAGGTCCCCCGTGGGTGTGGGACCCTAGAACCAAGACCAAACCATGGTTCCCACCCCACCTGGCAGACATCGATGGCACCGCGAGTTTCACCTAGATCTCGAAGGCGGGCCTGGGGAATTCAGATAAAATCAAAAAAATGGAAAAACAATGCATGGAGTCATGGTGAGTGATGCGTCACCTAGGAAAAATACCAAACATGGCATCCCAAGGGTTCACAGTGGGACTCTTTCACAGAGAGGTGCTTCCAGGCAGGAGTTCTCTTGGTCTTCCTTGCCAGATGACCATAGTTTGTGCAAGTTCCAAAGCAAACTGTGGAACCATGGTCCCATTTTTGGTGGAGATGTGCGTCTTTGCATTCCCAACAACTTTTGCAACTAGTGTTTTTTCAGTTTCCACATAAAAAATGCATTTCCCATTTTTCAGGTGGCCGGAGGGGTCAAAATAGGTGCTTTTTTGTGAAGGGGCCACCAAGGGCAGTGTGCAAAACATCACCACTCTAATTTTCATGGGTGGGGGACCTACCAGGGGTGCCACATCCAGGAGGTTAGGAATTATCTCGGCCTTCTGCCATATAATGAATATTTTTTGCCCTAAATCCATTTAAATCCAATTTTGCACTGGAGCTACAAGAAATGCACACCAGAAAAATAGGGGAAAATACAGGAAGGTCCCCTGTGGGTGTGGGACCCTAGAACCAAGACCAAACCATGGTTCCCACCCCACCTGGCAGACATCGATGGCACCGCGAGTTTGACCTCGATTTCGAAGGGGGGCCTGGGGAATTCAGAAAAAATCAAAAAAATGGAAAAACAATGCATGGAGTCATGGTGAGTGATGCATCACCTAGGAAAAATATCAAACATGCCATCCCAAGGGTTCACAGGTGGACTCTTTCACAGAGAGGTGCTTCCAGGCAGGAGTTCTCTTGGTCTTCCTTGCCAGATGAGCATGGTTTGTGCAAGTTCCATAGTAAACTATGGAACCATTGTCCCATTTTTGTGGAGATGTGCATCTTTGCATTCCCAACAACTTTTGCAACTAGTGTTTTTTTAGTTTCCATATAAAAAATGCATTTCCCATTTTTCAGGTGGCCGGAGGGGTCAAAACAGGTACTTTTTTGTGAAGGGGCCACCAAGGGCAGTGTGGAAAACATCACCACTCTAATTTTCATGGGTGGGGGACCTACCAGGGGTGCCACATCCAGGAGGTTAGGAATTATCTCGGCCTTCTGCCATATAATGAATATTTTTTGCCCTAAATCCATTTAAATCCAATTTTGCACTGGGGCTACAAGAAATGCACACCAGAAAAATAGGGGAAAATACAGGGATGTCCCCTGTGGGTGTGGGACCCTAGAACCATGACCAAACCATGGTTCCCACCCCACCTGGCAGACATCGATGGCACCACGAGTTTGACATAGATCTCGAAGGGGGGCCTGGGGAATTCAAAAAAAATCAAAAAAATGGAAAAACAATGCATGGAGTCATGGTGAGTGATGCATCACCTAGTAAAAATACCAAACATGGCATCCCAAGGGTTCACAGGTGGACTCTTTCACAGAGAGGTGCTTCTAGGCAGGAGTTCTCTGGGTCTTCCTCGCCAGATGACCATGGTTTGTGCAAGTTCCACGGCAAACTGTAGAACCATGGTCCCATTTTAGGTGGAGATGTGCATCTTTGCATTCCCAACAACTTTTGCAACTAGTGTTTTTTCAGTTTCCATATAAAAAATGCATTTCCCATTTTTCAGGTGGCCGGAGGGGTCAAAACAGGTGCTTTTTTGTGAAGGGGCCACCAAGGGCAGTGTGCAAAACATCACCACTCTAATTTTCATGGGTGGGGGACCTACTAGGGGTGCCACATCCAGGAGGTTAGGAATTATCTCGGCCTTCTGCCATATAATGAATATTTTTTGCCCTAAATCCATTTAAATCCAATTTTGCACTGGGGCTACAAGAAATGCACACCAGAAAAATAGGGGAAAATACAGGGAGGTCCCTTGTGGGTGTGGGACCCTAGAAATAAGAACAAACCATGGTTCCCACCCCACCTGGCAGACATCGATGGCACCGCGAGTTTGACCTAGATCTCGAAGGGGGGCCTGGGAAATTCAGATAAATTCAAAAAAATGGAAAAACAATGCATGGAGTCATGGTGAGTGATGCATCACCTAGGAAAAATACCAAACATGCCATCCCAAGGGTTCACAGGTGGACTCTTTCATAGAGAGGTGCTTCCAGGCAGGAGTTCTCTTGGTCTTCCTTGCCAGATGACCATGGTTTGTGCAAGTTCCACAGCAAACTATGGAACCATGGTCCCATTTTTGGTGGAGATGTGTATCTTTGCATTCCCAACAACTTTTGCAACTAGTGTTTTTTCAGTTTCCACATAAAAAATGCATTTCCCATTTTTCAGGTGGCCGGAGGGGTCAAAACAGGTGCTTTTTTGTGAAGGGGCCACCAAGGTCAGTTTGCAAAACATCACCACTATAATTTTCATGGGTGGGGGACCTACCAGGGGTGCCACATCCAGGAGATTAGGAATTATCTCGGCCTTATGCCATATAATAAATATTGTTTGCCCTAAATCCATTTAAATTCAATTTTGCACTGGGGCTACAAGAAATGCACACCAGAAAAATAGGGAAAAAATACAGGGAGGTCCCCTGTGGGTGTGGGACCCTAAAACCAAGACCAAACCATGGTTCCCACCCCACCTGGCAGACATCGATGGCACCGCGAGTTTCACCTAGATCTCGAAGGGGGGCCTGGGGAATTCAGATAAAATCAAAAAAATGGAAAAACAATGCGTGGAGTCATGGTGAGTGATGCATCACCTAGGAAAAATACCAAACATGGCATCCCAAGGGTTCACAGGTGGACTCTTTCACAGAGAGGTGCTTCGAGGCATGAGTTCTCTTGGTCTTCCTTGCGAGATGACCATAGTTTGTGCAAGTTCCACAGCAAACTATGGAACCATGGTCCCATTTTTGGTGGAGATGTGCATCTTTGCATTCCCAACAACTTTTGCAACTAGTGTTTTTTCAGTTTCCACATAAAAAATGCATTTCCCATTTTTCAGGTGGCCGGAGGGGTCAAAACAGGTGCTTTTTTGTGAAGGGCCACCAAGGGCAGTGTGCAAAACATCACTACTCTAATTTTCATGGGTAGGGGACCTACCAGGGGTGCCACATCCAGGAGGTTAGGAATTATCTCGGCCTTCTGCCATATAATGAATTTTTTTGCCCTAAATCCATTTAAATCCAATTTTGCACTGGGGCTACAAGAAATGCACACCAGAAAAATAGGGGAAAAATACAGGGAGGTCCCCTGTGGGTGTGGGACCCTAGAACCAAGACCAAACCTGTCTCCCAGATGTTGTGTGGTTCTCTTGCTGAGCAGGGGAATCTCGCTCAGTTCTCCTATCCTGGCGCTCACGCTCAGAATGGCGTGGCTGAGCGCAAGCATCGCCATATGCTTGAGACGGCTTGTGCGCTGATGATTGCCGCCTCTCTTCTGCCTCACTTTTGGGCTGAGGTTGTTTCTACTTCCACCTATGTCATTAAGCTTCAGATCTTGACTGTCTTACAGGGTGGTATTCCTTTAGAGAGTTTGTTCCCTTCGCTCGTTTGGTTGCGTTTGCTATGTTCTTCTGGCCCCTCGCGAGCGCACCACACTGGCCGCTCAGTCTGTTGAGTGTGTATTTCATGGCTGCATTGATGAGCACAAGGGCTATCTGTGTTGGGACCCCGTTGGCCGTCGGATGTGCATTTTTCGTGATGTCACTTTTCATGAGTCGTGTCCCTTCTATCCGCGCTCCTCCTCATCGGCCTTCTCGGTGGAGGACATATCCTTCCTATTGTTTCCGACACACCACACTCTGTATCTATTGATCCTCCTCCGCTTCTCATTCTTACCGATGCTCCACCTTCCCCACTGCCACCATCCTCACCACCTAGCCCTTCTCCTTTCTCTTCTGACCCCCCACCCACCTCTACATTGTCTTCTTTTCCTTTCCACTATTACCATTGCTCTCAAGTTCCGGATGCTTCCTCAGATGTCTCTTCTTCTTCTTCTGATATGCCTTCTTCCTCTAATGAGATGACTCCTCCTCCTGCTGCTCGCCATCATCATCCACCTGATCGCTACTCTCCTAGTCACTATGGTCTTTCTGTTGCCCATGAACCGACTTCTTATCGGGATGTTGAGTGCCATCTCAAATGGCAGCTTGCCATGGCCGAGGATATTGCTGCGCTTGAGCGCACTGGCACCTGGGATCTTGTCTCTCCTCCTCCAGGTATTCGTCCCATCACATGCAAGTGGGTCTACAAGATTAAGACTCACTCCGATGGATCTCTTGAGCGCTACAAATCGTGTCTTGTGGCTCGTGGCTTCTAGCAGGAGCAGGGTTGTGATTATGATGAGACTTTTGCACCTGTGGCTCATACGACCATCGTGCGTACTCTTCTTGTCGTGGCCTCTGTTCGCCACTGGTCTGTGTCACAGCTTGATGTCCAGAATGCATTTCTCAATGGTGAGTTGTGTGAGGAGGTTTACATGCAGCCTTCTCCAGGGTACTCTATCGCTGATGGCATGGTTTGCCATCTTCGGCGCTCTCTCTATGGCCTAAAACAGGCCCCTCGTGCCTGGTTTGAGCGCTTCGACTCTGTCGTGACAGCTGTCGGTTTCTCCCCCAGCGAGCATGATCCCGCACTGTTTGTTCACACTTCTTCTTGAGGGCGGACCCTTCTCCTCCTCTATGTTGATGATATGATCATCACCGGTGATGATTCTGAGTATATTGCCTTTGTTAAGGCCCGTCTTTGTGAGCAGTTTCTTATGACTGATCTTGGTCCTCTTTGCTACTTTCTTGGGATTGAGGTTTCCTCCACTTCTAATGGATTTTATATCTCCTAGGAGAAGTATGTCCAGGATCTCCTTGCTCGTGCTGCTCCTTGTGATGACCGCACTGTTGAGACTCCTATGGAGCTCAATGTCCAGCATCGTGCTTCTGATGGTGATCCTCTTTCTAATCTGATGCGCTATCGCCATCTTGTTGGGAGCCTTGTCTATTTTGCTGTCACTCGACTAGATATATTCTATCATGTTCATCGCCTTCGTGTACTTCGCAATCTTCGAGACACGCTCACTCGTCGTCTATTCTTCCCTCGTTCCATCTCCTTACAACTCCAGGCCTACTCTGATGCTACTTGGGCTAGTGATCCTTCGGATCGCCGCTCACTTTTTGCCTACTGTATCTTTCTTTGTGGTTCTCTCATTGCATGGAAGACAAAGAAACAGACCGCCGTTTCCCGCTTGAGTGCAGAGGCTAGGTTGAGAGCTATAGCCAGTTTGACGCCCGAGGTGACTTGGTTGCGATGGTTATTGGAGGATTTTGGTGTGTCTATCACTACACCCACTTCCCTATTGTCAGACAGTACATGTGCTATCACCATTGCGCGAGATCCGGTGAAGCATGAGCTCACCAAACACATAGGTGTTGATGCCTCCTTTGTGCGCACTGTTGTGCAGGATCCTATTCTCGCTCTTCAGTATATGCCTTCCGAGTTGCAGTTGGCGGATTTCTTCACGAAGGCCCAGACTCGAGCGTAGCATAGCTTCTTTCTCTCCAAACTCAGTGTTATTGATCCACCATGAGTTTGAGGGGGTGTTAGACATGTATAGTCTAGTTTTCCTATTTCCCCGTAGTATAAGGGGCTCTTTACATATTGTCCACACCTGTACATGTATTGACCTTTGACCCGTGTGAATGATAGTTGCTCATTCCTTAACACCATAGACCATCGTGTTAGCATCCACTAAATCAAGATGCGCATGGCATAAGAGGGAAAATGGTGAAGATTTGCCTTAGCGGTGAGTATGTTGCGGAAATAATCCAGTGTTCGTAATGATGCCGACCATGGTACATATACAGATCGAGCTTATGAGGAGATCTTGGGCATGCAGAGGTTGCACGCAGGCACATGTAATGCAAGTAAGTAGGTCTGAGATTAGGGACTACCGGTATAACAAACTACAATCGTAGAAAATGTACATGTACACAATATGCAACAGAACCGCGCAGTCAAAACTGTTCTTGGGAGGACATTCTGGCTGGAAGCCTGGAACGAAAACGAAACTCCCAAAAAGGTCATAGGTAGTCCCTTAGCAAATATGTCGGCATACCGAGATGGAGAACATGAGCCTCGCCGAGCGCCACCCGATCCCGGACAAAGTGAAGGTCAATCTCCACATGAGCCAGCACGATTTCAGCACGCAGTTGTCTCTTAGAGGCCTACGAGACGAGGTTGTTACTCAGGAAGACGCCAAAGCCGGATGTGGATTCTCGGGTGTCAGATAGAGTTTTTTTTAGGGAAGGGTGTCAGGTAGAGATGTAAGTGTTGGTAACTATTAGATTACCTCTCTACCCTTTTTAGTTCAAAAAACTGAATTAACTTTTTCAAACTGATGATTTATTGTAAAATTTAGGTAATTTTATTGAACTAAAAATGGTAGAGGATACCTTAATGTTGACCCACTTGCATCTCTAGTGTTAGGACGCCCAATGTGCATCGGAATAAGCCACCAATGCTAGTGAAGAATCATGGTGAAGTTGGAGCCCATAATGTGTCATGTCACGGACATATTGAAGTATCCATTTAATCAACTGAAGGTGGGACATGAATAGGCAAGCCTATTGGACAACGTAAGAAAGATCCAGGCGTGTTTAAGTAAGGTATTGCAAGGCTCCGGCAAGACCACAGTAGAGAGTGTGATCAAAATAGGACTTTCCATCGTTGATGGAAAGCTTGGATTTGGTGCCTACGAGCGTGGAGATCAGATTGCGGTTGAGCATGTTGGCACGGTGAGAATTTCAAGGCGTATTGTTGCTCGCTGAGGAAGAGTCTATGGTGGGTGCGTTGTACGTTTATGCCAAGAAAGTGGTGGATGTCACCTAGGTCACTCATAAAGAACTCACGGTGAAGGAAGGTGGTGATGGTGGTGAGAAGTGGACGAGTGTTGGCTGTCAAGACAACATCATCTACGTACAACAGAAGGTAAGCAATGTCAGCACCACGATAGAGAATAAAAAGGGAGGAGCTACAGTTGGAGGAGGTGAAACCGGGTGTGTCGAGAAAATGAGTGAAACGGAAGAACCATGTACGAGTTGTTTGCTTAAGTTTATAAAGGGACTTATTGAGGCGGCAAACATAGTGGGTGCGGGATGAATCAACAAAACCACTGTACATGGTTTCCGCGAGTTCGCATTGTAGAAAAGCGTTCTTAACGTCCATTTAATGAATGGCCAAGATTTCGAGGTGGCGATGAATGGGGGTTGATATGGGGTGGTTTTCATCCATGATCTCCTCGAGTTCAGCAGGGATCGATACATATGCAATTTGCATGGCTATGATTTAAACGGAGAAGGATGGAAAGTTTTGCAATTCATGTCACTGAAGAGACATAGACCGTTGGATACCAAGACATAGAGGGTTGAGAATAAAAGTTCCTACCACACTACGTCCTTTTATACAAGTGCAGTTGTGTAGATGTAAATGTAGATGTGGATGCGATAGTGGGGATACAAAGGCGCACGCAGACTAATGCAATGCGAGAGAGTAGGTCTCTCCTTGAGACTAGGGACTACCGGTATAACAAGCTACAACGCTAACGTACATGTACACAATACTCAACACAAGGTGCCCAACCATAGTGGAGTTAGTGGGAGCAAGAGGCCACAGTCGAAAAAAATAAATGAGGGAAGGACTTCTCACAAAGCAGAACCTGACAGTACGATCATCCAAGATAAGCAGTATTATTATTGAATGCACATACTGGTGATGATAACAGCCTTGCACAGTACATGTTTCGTAAAGGTATAAGGTATGCAACTTGCTGGGTTTTTTGTTGTACATACTACCCATGATATCAGCCTAGTTCACTCTGAAAGGTTCAAATTTCATTTGTTGGGCTTTCGACGCAAATTTAAACAAAGCTTCCGGTAACAGATCATGTGCTTGTCCCGTAAAGGTCAATGGATCCTATTTGAAACCTTGGATTGTCACTGGATTCTCTTGCCCGTAGAAACCGAAACCTGCCAGAGGTGAGCAAAACCTTTTTAGTCGCAAGGGAAAATATATATAACGCACCACATCTATACCAGACAATGTTATAAAGCCTACCGAAATGCATTTGCCGTGTAACTCTTGTCAACAGAAAATGATTTCCTACAGAAACGGCTGTCAAACATTATAGAACTCCGAGCATCAATAATGCTCCAAGTAGATCCCCCATCTGCGCTCCCTTCGAGGACCCTGCAACGCAACATTTCAAGACACTTGAGAGAATTTTTTGTAATTTCTATGGTGACTTGCAGAATATCACCATTTTGATAATTAAAAGCTGGCAAAGCCTGTAACATATCTGACGACGACTTCAATAAACAATGTGAAAATCTTGAGTAGCAAGCAACACCTTTTTCTTAACTACTTAAATTAACAATATTATCACTGAAACAGCAACAAAAAATGATAGAAATAGATTGGATTATTCTCTGATTATAAATGTGCTCTCCTTTTTTTATAAGGGGTGGCAAGGGGTTGTTGTCTTATACCCTAAGCAGGCTCTCTCTAACTTATGGTAATTAATATGATTTAAATAGAATCTAATCCTAACAAATCCTAAGGATGTGTCTTTAGTTGAAATGCCCCGCCTTGGCCTGGTGGCCCCTGCAGGACTATGGGCCGACAAGCAATCAAGAGTTATTTTGCATACTCCCTCCAGCCCATATTAATTGGCGCAGCCATACACTATGTCTATTACAAGTGTACTCCTAAGCTGTGCCAAATAATTTGGGCTGGAGGGAGTACATAACATACAGGATAAGCTTGATTATCATAAGAAAAATCACATGAGACAACCAAGAAAATTAACTTAAAAGTTCTCACATATGACAGTACAAACTGTATCTTTATCCTGCAAGGTACCAAAGTATTAAGGAACAGGTTTCTTTGTTACTATACCAGTCCATTGGATCCCTCACTGGAACATCATTAGCTGACATCAAATCATATGCCTCCAACTCGCAAGTTTGGCCATCGTCCAATTTATATATTAGCCAGCATCCTGCATAATTATTTTGTTAGCCAATATAACAAATCAATAAAATTCCACATCTGTAAGCATTTGAAACAAACAAACAAAAAATCAAGAAAACACTAAGGACCTTTGCGTTTCATTTCATTCAGAAGATAGATAGTTTGTTACAAGCCCCCTAAGAGGGTGATATTACATCATTTTTCGCTTAATGCACGTCCCAGGTCGAAAGCAAGACTACACTAAGGCTTTGGCCAAGAAGGCTGCTTCGTCCTTGATGCGGGAGACCAGGCCATTGATTGATTTTTTCCGATAAGGGACGCTTTATTACTTAAAAGGTTTAAGCATTACACCAGGCCTCTGCATATCTAGGATGCACACAGCCGCACAAAAGTTCCAAAGTAGCGAAAAGAAAAAGGAAAGGTGAAATACATATCAATTGTAAATCGCCTAAGGTGATGGTGGTCCAGTCCAGAGGTTATGCGGCCATCCATGTTGGGAAAAAGTATCCCTCGCTGTGGCCTCCAACGAAGCAGTCGTTCCGCTGCTTCCAAATCATCCAGGGGTTTAGCAGCATCAGGGAGGCGAGGCCCTTGCACATGGGTTTGGGTGTGTCCTGTTTAGTCTTGATCCACCAATCTGTGAGAGATGTTTCCTGGTTTGGCGGATCGCAGGTCAGCCTGAGGCAGGATAGGACTTTGTCAGACCTGCCTGAAGAAGGAGCATGCGAGGACTAAGTGCGTCATCGACTCAGGCCCTCAGGGGCCTGTCCACAAAGGAGGCAGGCTGGGTGATGCTGGAGTCCTTGGAGTTCCAGGCAATCCGCAGTCCAACAGCAGTCTTGGTTAGCTAACCAGTGAAAGAACTTGACACGTGGCTGTGCCCAATTCTTCCAGATGAGTTTCCAAGCTTGGCATGAGGTGGGTCCCAGGAAGGTGGTCTGACACCAAGATCGCGCTGAGTAGGATCCATCTGCCGTCCACTTCCAGATCAGTCGTCGATCAGGCTGGTCGTAAGAGCCGTGTTCTGTATGGCCTGCCAGAGTAGAAGATACTGACCTATACTGTCGATTGTTGTGCTGATTATGATCTTCTCATGAAACAATTCCACTGAAGCACAGCATTGAAATTCTTCAGAACATCAGCACAACAATCGACCAGAGTACCAGATACTACTGCCAAAAGTTGATCAGTTGCATATGATACGAAAAGAACTAGACTAATATCAAGGTGCATATTGTTGGTGAGTAACTTGGGAGCAAAAAAGATTTGCCGTCAAGTGCTCTAGACTCTAGGTGATGAGGATTAATGAAATTCTGCAATGGTTTAAAGAATAAACTCAATACAAGTACATTCTAACTGACACCGTAAGATCAGTTCCAAAGTTCCAATCTAGCAAATGGATATATCCATCTGGGAAACAAATGGGTTTGGAAGTAATGGAAATCATTCAGATGCCAAACTTCTTCACGGTTATCGTGATTGACAAATAAAATATGACTCCACCTAGGTAATAAGGCCATTCATGGTTGGACACCATCGTTTTCATCAGGCCATGTTAAGATAATGCTGAATATGAACCAATATATTCAAAGCTCCAAAATAACAGGTCCAAAAACAAGAGTATATATATACTGTTCTTTTAATAAGGAGCATGGATCTCTAAACCTGAACATCCGCCAAAATAGTCGATAAGATCAACTTTGCACAAAAAGTAATATGCTAGAACCAAATTACCTTTGGCTCCATCAGGTTCTTCCCATTTGGACAAGCGAATGCCATCAAATGCCGCTGTTGCCTGAAATGATTTTATTATTTTAGGGCAAACCATGATGAATGGATATATATACACATATAGAAAATGAACAGTTAGCAGATTCGCAAGACATACAATTCCAACTGGGAGTTGCTCACTGCTTGCAAGGACTGAACCTGAGCAGAGCCTATTGCCTCTTGGGAATTGATGATCTTTTGTGTAAATGATATTGGTCTTATAATTACTCAGTATCTCATCAAGTGCATCTAGTGCTACTGGTAATGCTAAGGATGTGTGTATTAGATTACCATCTGTAGCCACGGATCGACCTCCATCAGTGCCTAATTCTGCTTTCAAAGAAATAGCAGAAAGCAGTCTTTCAGAAAAGGGAAGTATATCCTCAAAAATTTGTTGTGATTTTTTGTCCAATGTAACTCTTCGGCTTTTGAAGTTGGCATCTTTAAGATTTTGCATCCAGCTCCTCAATGTGTCAAGAACTTCAATGATTCTTTCTTTAGGGATGTTTGTATCACAAAAATGAGAAAGAACAGCTGACAGAGCATCATATATTTTTGAAACATGAGCATCCACGCATTTCCGAACAGGACAAGATGAACAACTGAGTGAGTCTCCTTGGCCCAATTCTAACCTTGCTGTTCTCCATTCCACAGAACCACTTTGCCTTCCAGGTAAAGATATGTTGTTGTTGACTTCAAGATATGCAGCTTTAGTAAGTTCCTCAGACTCTTTCATGTCACGGTTTTCTATGGCTGAGAGTTCATCAGTTGACAATCCACTACGACACTTCCCAGTCATATTCAGTAGAACAGCTGAAACTGTATCCTCGGAGGTAATTGTTCGTCTAGAGAGAACCTGAAATGTAAAACCGTGTGACACGAGATGAATAATGAAAACAATTTCTAACAAACAACAAAGGTTACTCACCCCCAACACAGGCCCTAACCAAGCGAAAAAACTATACCTCGTGCCACTTTCTGGTGTAGCGTTTAGTTACATCGCGTACTCCATCTTTTGAAATAGCAATGGCATAATCTAACTTCTTGCTCCACCTAGAAAATCGATGCAACACCACATCAGTATGCAGTGGAAAATAGACGAACTATCAGATGAATTATATGGCAAAATTAATATGCAGAAATCACTTGGGCAGAATTATATACCCTTTCTCATACAACAATGGATTATCGTAGACTCCTTCGCATGGATCTAGGTGCATCCATCTAAACATTGCACAACTGTAGCATTAATAAGGGTAACAGAATACCACAATAGAAGCAGTGAAAGGTTAAGCTAACCTCCCATACAAGTTTGAATAACATTCTGTCCACACATGATCAGTGAAATCCAGAATCTGTAAACAATAAGCATGTTCAATTTATTTGCCATAGTAGAAATAAATAGTTACAGATTCGTTGTTGCTCTATATAGACTGTAGCAGAACTTAAATTGCCTTTACAAAAAAACATATTTGATTGAACTTGACTAAGCGGAAGGACTAGTCACCAGCAGACCATACAAATTCAGGACTACTAACACAAGACACAAGAGTGGCAGCAATAGAGATAGGACGAACACTCCAGTAAATAGTTTTTGAAGACAACTAAAGAAACGTGCATGACCATAATAGGCAGTATTCAAACAAATAAAGGATATTATTTAAATAGAAAATTCGAGAGAGCTAGAGAAAAATTTCTTTCTTGAAGGTCACGTAATTTCCCCCTATATAAGGGGCACCACATGTACAAATCAATCTGTCAAGTTAATCAATAAGAATAGTTATGAATTTCTTCTCCCTTGTTTGTTATCCCTAGCCTATATTCTACTGCGAAGGATGCTTATAATCTGAATGATGAAACAGAACTCACAAGAAGCTGAGACTGGAACCTTTTTCAGGAGACATAAATCAGTCACGAGTCTAGTCTAGTGTGACATATAATGATAATATTTAGCACAAGATTATTTCAACACTTAAAACTATTTGAGCTCCATACTCCAGAATCATGGTCCTATGATGAAGAACACAGATTGTAGTAGTGCGAAGACTAGAAAGATACCTACTAGATTTAGTTTAATATCCAAAAGTGTATTAGCTGGAGAGTCCAAAAAAGACCTCATCCGGGGAAGTCTAGTTCTTAATGAAACTGTTTTTATATTCTATACTAAAATTTAAACGTTGTTATCTTCAAACATGATCCAGGTCCTATTAGTCAAACATGCTGCAGAAAATACATATCTTGATTTATCAAATTCAAATATGTGTAATCCAGCAATTAGGGTAGAAAATCTGAACATAATGGCATTCCATATTTTATTGACCGGATCCGCATTTGATTCAAAGCATTGCAGGAACAGTTATTTGGATGAGGAATCTAAGCCATATTTTTTGTGCTGAAAAAATTAGTAAACAAATAATGTGTACAGTTTGACAATTTGCACTGAATGTCACCCTCAAAATATGAATGAATATGTAAGAATGGAAGGCACAGACAGGGAAAGACAAAAGGGTGAACCCGTTTGACAAATATGGAATCACCATGCAGAAACTATAGTTCATTCTAGCTAAGATTAATTATGAGCATCATGAAACTAACCAAACGAGCTTCATATCCAAAAGTTCGACAGTAGAATGTAAAGCAATTTGCCCATTCTCCACAACGCCCTTTCCTAGTTTGTATAAGCTTCAAAGCAAGAAATATCAGTTCCCAATTTGGTTTTTACAAAAAAAATACACACCCAACCTGGATCACAAGAGACTGGGTCAGCTCACTCATACCTTATATGGGTCATTGTACCTTGGGAAACGGGTGATACTAGAACAATGGTTGCACCTAAAAATGTAATATGTTAGTATATGCAAATGAAGTTCTAGAATATTGATCGTGTGGCATCAGCTGAGGAAGGAGATAAAGTTAGGATACAAGTACATTCATTCTAGTATTATAGGATCTTATGACTTATGGTACTACCATCATGTGGGGCCATTTCAGTCCTGATACTAAGTAGGATCTAAATCAGGACCATACATAAGTAATCTAGTAGAGCCAATTATCTTTATAATCACAATTTCCTAGTTAGCATCCTATCATGCTCAGATCCTGACCATGTCATCTTGAAAATTATCCTCCCTAGGATCCTGATCCTGACAGCCTTGATTTGTTCAGATAGAGATGACATTTGGAAGTGCATCGAGGATTTGTCTTATGCTGCAGTTACAGTTCCAGAGTAAAGAATTTTCCGGAATGATTCTTGACAAAGACCGAACTTGAAGGAGATAAAAGTCCACCTTATAAATAATAGTATGGACATGGAATGGGGAAATGGTGGCATACTTAACCAGGGGTCAACTTAGGCACGATCACCCGTTTAATTGAGATCTAGCAGGATGGAAGTCCAAAACAATACAACATTGACACAAGATGCATCTGTCATGCCACGAAATTTCAGATGTGAATGGTGGCAGATTCTAATGACCAGATTCCAATCATATTCAAAAGCAGATTTTGTTTTGTTTTTCATCTCTTGGCATGTGTGACGAATTTGGATCTGAAATCATGGTTAATGCATACCATGTGAATGTTGTTAGAAAATATTGAAACTTCCATTACTCTCTGTTCCTGTAACATAAGTGGTCTCACAGATTAAGGGATAATCTTGCCGAAAGTTGCTAAAGTTATGATTTATTTGGATATCTGATTGCATGTTGTTGAAGGAAACATGACCCTTCTAAAATTAAATTCGAATTAAGATGCCAGAAGTAAGACAATTAAATAAAATCCGACTCCTACCTATAGATCTCGACACGTGAGGCACCAAATTCAATTTCCGAGGGAAGTGGATTGCCCATTCCAACCATAGATGTCTCACGATCACAGCTGTCACAAGCTGGGGCATTAACCCATCTGCAAAGATAAGCATCATTGTTAGATGATGAAGCGTATGAGCTCTCAACTGTAGGGTATTCTATCACATGTACAGGCTGTGTACTGTGTAGTGAGCATCGTGAAAGTGTATAAATCCAAGTACAAACACCACACGTATTACACATAATAAGGCTCAGTGACACTCAGAAACATAGATTCAGTTTTAATCTTTCATCTTTGTAGATGAGATTAGGATAAGGCAATTTCGGTGTGGTTTTTATTTCTTGTTTAGCCTCTGTTTTGATCTTATCTGTTATTTATTGTTCATCCCATCCTTGGTGAGTTGTAATTTGTTCTTTCTCGGCATTCTTGCTCTAATACAAAATGATAATTGTTTCACAATGTATTCAAGAAAAATATTATCTTCCACAGGCTAAAGTGGAGTCATGCAAATACCACCAGAGTGATCATTCAGTCATGTTCTTCTTTGCTTGACTCCTTTGACGGCACTGTTTAATATTTCAAAAGGCTGCTTTTCAGAGAATAAATTCGAGATCCCTCTTTATATGTTTCGAAACGGCAAAAGTAGTGCCACGGAGTATAGATGATAGCAGATACATAACACTCATTATCTGGAGAAAGCAATGACTGAAAAAGGGGGCATGACAGTGTTTCAGTAACCTGAATGATTGCTTAAACCAGAAAAGCAATTGCAACAGAAAGGCATGATCCTCTTCATTTTTCGACGGACTGAAGGTCCCTTCCTACTAAAAAATCTTGTGTAAGAATTTCTGTCAAGTCATCTCTTCAAACATAGAATATAGTATAGCAATCGACACAATTACAATAACATAATATCCAGACGCAGTCATGGTGTTAAAATTTGCAAGATAGCAGTAAACTACAACGACCTTGGAGACAAACTTGTACCCACAAAATGCTTTATCAATAAATCAAACAAAATGTGGCCATGCTGAAAATCAAGCTGAAAACAAAAGAGTAAACTAACAGAAGGTCAGAAGCTGAAACGGAAACCTTGGCCAGTGAGATCAATGCCTTCTCCTTCAGTTCATCTACTGGGACAGTTTTCAGTGCTGCTTCCTGGCGCATTGGATCCTCATACTACATTCAAAAAAGTGTCAAGAGACAAGAACCAGAAACAACCACAATATAATGGAATGCTTTGCAAACGAAACACAATCCTATTACATATACCTTCAGAACCTGGCGCAGGTATGGCTCAACTCTTTCTCTGAACAACTCTCCTCCATCATTCTGTATGCTGTACTGTTGTAGTAGAAGTGCCTCTTCTTCCGCCTAAGAAATTTTTCAACAAACAAGAGTTCGAATGTGAAACTGGTTACGACATTTTGGATTGAAGGATTTTCAAAATTGTGTATATCTACTAATCCGTATGAATTGTTCCTATAGATGCCTTTTGGTTCAAAGGAGTGAAATCTTCAAAATCCCTAAAGCCTTTGTTCGGTACTAGTGTTTTTGGACAGGGGTTTCAACCAATCCCATGAAATCCTCATTTATCCTAAATCCCAATACACAAGGGAGCGGTAGTGTACTATGTCTTGAGGAAAATGCACAAGGGTCTGGGGAGAAGTGGGGATAAAAGCAACCCCAATACACTAGAGCCAAATGGGCTTTTGGGGATACATGGGGATTTGGGATTAGACTGGGATAATCCCTACCAAACAAGGCCTAAGGGTTCATTTCCTACACCCAAATCCATAGAAATCCTCGCGGTCTCTGTAGAAAAAAAATCATGTGCTATACTGTTGTGCAACCAAATAACTGTTAGCAATTCCTGTGGCATGTCATGACATTCCATTCCTACATTCCGAAAAGCCCTAATTGGACTTATCTCTCGTTTCCCCTAGACCCTATGCAAAGTGCATGGAACAAGGATCTTCAATTCACTGTCATCCGCGCAGTAGAGCTATTCAAGTTTGAACAGGCGCAGCTAGCCTCCACCAAAATCAAAAGAATTCCTCTGCTCATTTTCGATGCCCAGTCAAACAAATCTGATCCTCAACAACTATAAACAATACAAAACCCATTGAGGCCATCCAAACTGCAGTGCCCATGTTTCGCTAAATTTCATGTTTATTGCTCCACCTCACTATCTCACCTGCTCACTCCCCAAAAAGGATAACAACACTTAAACAACACATTTCCACCTAATAACCTACATCGTGCAAGTTACTCGGCACCTGAATTGAATTCAGACTTCCCACCTTGTTTAAAGTAGCCTCAGCTAAATCTAAGAAAATTATAAATACCATCAATCTTGTAACATCTAAACCAGAATGTACAAAATGCAGCTATTTTGACACCCCGTTTACTCCAGCTTCAACCCACTAGCTATGAAATTCGAACAAAACCAAGTCACCCTGCCCCCCAAATTATCACTTGTCAGCTCCTAGTCCAATTCTCAATCGCAAGGGATCGTCAACTACTGCAAGGGATGTCAACTAACGACACCTGAATCATCCTCGCGAGCTCCTCGTCGGACTTCTCCTGCGCCCTGGCCGCTGCCGCTGCCGCTGCCGCGTCCGCCTCGTCCCCGTCGTCGATGGACACGAGGCGGAGGCCCTCGGAGATGGACTCCAGGTTGGTGATGTCATCAACCACGGACCCATCCGCCTCCACGACGATCTGCACGAGCACCGAACCGCATCAGAGAAGAACGATCGCGGGGTACCAGGGGTGGGTGTGTGGTCCGGGCGGGGAGCGAACCTTCTGGAGGTCGGGCGGGACGGAGGTGAGGGAGAAGATCTGGAAGCGGAGGACATCGAGGCCGTCCTCCGTGTCGTACTCGACCGCGTGCTCTTCGCCGGCGGGGGCCTGACGGACCACGAACCTGCGAGCCACCATCGCGTCTCTCTCTCGTGGACCAGGTCCAGGTGGAGTCCACTCTCAAAAGGGTTTGCTTGACAGGTGGGAGGCACCAAAGGCGTGGAAAAGCACCTACCAGATCTACTGCTATCGACGAGAGCGCGTTATATTTGGTCTCGACCACCGCCCTGTAAACATTTGCCACGCGCTGGCCTAGATTTTTCCCCACCGAAAACGTTAAACTAGAGTATGTTCCTTAGCGCTAAAAATGCTCATCTGCCGGGTGCTCCAAAATGCAGCGCGCGTTGGTGGAAAACAACTTCCTACACTCCTATGCATTCAACAAGATCAAATACTCACATAAATTATGAAACAAATGATCTACCATAGTTTAAATGGACACAAAGTGCAACACACATATCACATAGTTTAAGAACAACTCACAACATGACGTAGTTCAACACCGATATACAACATATGGTTCAAATAGACACAAAGTGCAACACACAATTTGCATATGAAATGCAAGATAGAATCTCACACTTCCGCATTTTCCAAGTCATCGCCTTCTTTTGCTTCTTCTTCATCGATATCTTAGGTTGAAGAAGGAATAGTAGGATCCAAAGAGGCCACAAATCCTCCGGTGGTGCTCCCATGGCTCCATACACACCACTCACCGATGCTCCCATAGCCCCTCCGGAGACTCCTCCATAGTCGGCCATGCCTCCAAAGCCTCCCATGTCGGGCATGCCTCCCATGACGGCCATGCCTACCATACCGGTCATGCCTCCCATGGCGGCCATGCCTCCCATACCGGTCATGCCTCCTCCAAACATGGGCATGCCGGCCATGCCTCCTCCAAACATACCGACTGACGAGGGTTAACTCGACAAATGTCCAATACGAAGGACTTAGGATCGGGGGAGTAGGGCGTCGGATGAACTCGAAGATAAAATCAGTCAAACAAGGTGTGTATCGAAAGTAAATGTAAGATTTACTTGGCTTGCTTCCAATCAGTCCCTTACGTCCTCTCCGGGACCCTATATATAGATGGCCAGGTCTCAAGGATCGGGAGGGGTCCGACTGATACGTCTCAAACGTATCTATAATTTTTGATGCTCCATGCTTGTTCTTACACCATTTGCTTAGTGTTTTGTTACACTTCGTGGCATTTTTATGCATTTTCCGGAACTAACCTATTAACAAGATGCCATAGTGTCAGTTTTTTCTGCTGTTTTTGTGTTTCAGAAAAGTTACACTGGAAATATTCTCGAAATTGGACGAAACAAAAGCCGAACCTCCTAATATTTACCGAAGCTTCCAGAAGTCTGAAGAGGAGACGGAGGGGAGCCACGGGCTGGCCACACCATAGGGCAGCACGGCCAGCCCCTGGCCCGTGCCCCTATGGGTGAGGCCACCCTGGCCCACCTTTGACGCTGCCCCTTCGCCTATAAAGACCCTCCGACGGGAAAAACCTAAATACCCGATCAATTTTCCAGAAACACATCGTGATCCGCCGCCGTCGTCGACCCAAGATCGGGAGGGTCCAGAAGCTCTTCCCGCAACCCTGCCGGAGAGGGGAATCGCCACCGGAGGTCTTCTTCATCGCCATGCTTGCCTCCGGCGCGATGAGTGAGTAGTCTACTTTGGACTATGGGTCCATAGCAGTAGCTAGATGGTTGTCTTCTCCACCATGTGCTTCATGTTTAGATCTCGTGAGCTGCCTTATATGATCGAGATCACCTTTATGTAATTCTACATGTTGTGTTTGTTGGGATCCGATGAATATTGGTGTTATGTTAAGTTGATGTGCTGAATTTTATCTTATGTTATCTCTATGTTGTTTATGATCTTGCATGCTCTCCGTTGTTAGTAGCTATCTTGGCCAAGTAGATACTAGTGACTCCAAGAGGGGGTATTTATGCCCGATAGTTGGGTTCATGCCTCTATTTAATCTGGGGGAGTGACAGAAACCTCTAAGGTTGTAGATGTGTTGTTGCCACTAGGGAGAAAACAACATTCTTGTGTCCAAGGACATTCGTTTTGTTTACATTACAAACTTTGCTTAATGCAGTTATCTGTTGTTCGCAACTTAATACTCGAGGGGTGTTCGGACGATATCCCCGCGAGTGGATTATTAGTCATAGATGCAGTTGGATGGCGGTCTATGTATTTTGTTATAATGCCCAGAGTAAATCTCATAGTGATCCTTGTGACATATGCACGTTATCTTTATTCTATCAATTGCCCAACTGTAATTTGTTTACCCAGCATGTTGTTATTTATCTTATGGAGAGACACCACTAGTGAACTGTGGACCCCGGTCCAATTTCCTTTACATTGCTATCACCATTTTTATTTTACTCGCACTGTTTACTTTCTTGCATATTACTATTGCTTTCCACTCGATACGCTCATACATTTGTTTACAGCAAACCGGTGAGATTGATAACCTCATCGTAAGTTGGGAGCAAAGTACTTGGTTGTGTTGTGTGTAGGTTCCACGTTGCTGCTAGTGCAAAGTAAAGCCCTAGACGAGGTGCCTTATAAATTGTCCGGAGCTGTCGTGAAGCTAGCAGGCATCACCTTCTGAAGTTTGGCTTTTTCCTACTGGTTTGATAAACCTCGGTTTCTTACTGAGGGAAAATTTGCTGCTGTGCTTATCATACCTTCTCTTGGGGTTCCCAACTGGTCGGTCATCTACATCAACACCGCACCGCAATCAAGCTATTTTCTGGCGCCATTGCCGGGGAAAAAGAAGATTTCTGCAAGGGGAGTTTTGCACGCACATCCTTTACTTTGTTTATTATTTTGCTTTACTTTATTTTTACTTGCATCGTTTTATCAAAAATACAAAAAAATAGTTTCCTATTAGTTGTTATTTTTACTTGTCTGCTTTTAGCTTTGCTAGAATGGATACTCATGAGAACACCAAGTTGTGTGATTTTACTAGCACTAATAATAGTGATTTTATCTGCACTCCTATTGCGCCACCTGCTCCTGCTACCAATTTTTATGAGATTAAACCTGCTTTATTGAACCTTGTTATGAAAGAGCAATTTTCTGGTGCTAGTACTGATGATGTTGCAGCTCATCTCAACAATTTTGTTGAGCTATGTGAGATGCAGAAATATAAGGATGTAGAAGGGGTTATTATTAAGCTTAAGTTGTTTCCTTTTTCTTTGAGAGGAAAAGCTAAGGATTGGTTGCTATCTTTGCCTAGGAATAGTATTGATTCTTGGGCTAAGTGTGAGGATGCTTTTATTGGAAAATACTATCCTCCTGCTAAGATTATAGCTTTGCATAGTGATATCATAAAGTTTAGACAGTTTGATAATGAACATGTTGCTCAAGCTTGGGAAAGAATGAAATCTATGATAAAGAATTGCCCTACTCATGGACTGACTACTTGGATGATTGTCCAAACTTTTTATGCAGGATTGAATTTTTCTTCAAGAAATCTATTGGATTCAGCTGCTGGAGGCACTTTTATGTCCCTTACCTTGGGCGCCGCAACCAAACTTCTTGACAACATAATGGTAAATTATTCTGAATGGCACACCGAGAGAGCTCCACAAGGTAAGAAGGTAAATTCTGTTGAGAAAACCTCTTCCTTGAGTGATAAGATTGATACTATTATGCTTATGCTTTCTAATGATAGAACTCATGTTGATCCTAATAATGTTCCTTTGGCCTCTTTGGTTGCTCAAGAAGAGCATGTTGATGTGAACTTCATTAGAAACAATAATTTCAACAACAATGCTTATAGGAACAATTTTGCTAGTAACAATTATAGGTCGTTTCCTTCTAATGGTGATAATAGCTATCTTGATAGACCTAAAATGCCTAGTGAAGAAAGGATATTAGAACTTGAAAAGGCTACCAAGAATTTTATGCAGGTGCAATATGAGAAGAACAGGGCTTTCACCAAGACCATGGAGGAGCAATCAGCTTTGTTGAGGACTATTAGTCATCAATTTGAAAATTTAAACAAGGCTATTCCTGAGTTGCAAGCTAAGATTTCCAAAACTGAAACCGATATGATCTAATGTGCAATCTTCTCTGATTAACAGAATGTCCACTAAGCCTGATCCCTTTGCCACTGCTAATGCTATCAAGTTAGAATTGATGAAAATGTTAGAATGTTAGCAGAATTGCATGCCAGCTGGGAAAGAGAAGATGAGATGGCTAGAAAGATGAAGGTATGTACCATTACTACCTCTAATGATGTTGTTCCAAATGCTAGCAATCCTCTTACTTTGATTGGTGTAGAGAAAACTCCTACTCCTTGTGTTAAAAAGTCCAAAACTGCAAGAACTTTTTCTCAAAAGAGTGCTGAAATTTTTCTGAGTGTAGGAGATGATAGCTCTATTTCTTTCAATGATTTTGATGTTGATGGCTGCAATATATCTGAAGTTATTTTGTTCTTGCAAAATCTTGCTTTGAGTCCCAATGCTAGTTCTATAAATGTTGCTTTTACTAAGCATATTACCAATGCTCTCATGAAAATTAGGGATGAAAAGTTGAAGCAAAAAGCTTCTATTCCCAAGAAGTTAGAAGATGGTTGGGAACCCATCATTGATATGCATGTTAATGGTTTTGATTACCATGCTTTATGTGATCTAGGTGCTAGTATTTCTATTATGCCTAAAAAAAATTATGATATGCTTGATTTACCACCACTTGAAAAGTGTTATTATGATGTTCCTATTACTGATGTTGCTACGAAGAAATCTTTGGGAAGGATTAATGATGTTCTTATTATGGTTAACAATAACCTTGTTCCCGTTGATTTTCTTATTATGGATGTTGAATGCAATGCTTCATGTCCTATTATTTTGGGAAGACCTTTTCTTCGAACTGTAGGTGCCATCATTGATATGAGGGAAGGCACCATCAAATATCAATTCCCACTCAAGAAAGGTATGGAACACTTCCCTAGAAAGAGAAAGAAATTACTTTTTGACTCTATTCTTAGAGAAAATTATGAACTTGATGCTTCATCGCTTGATATTACTTGATTTGCACCTTTCTGCGCCTAGCTCAAAGGCGTTAAAGAAAAGCACTCTTGGGAGATAACCCATTGTTTTACTTTTAGTTCTTTTTTTATTTGAGTCTTGGAAGTTATTACTACTGTAATAACTGCTCCTTATCCTTTTTATTTTGTTGTTGTGCCAAGAGAAACCTCTAATTTGAGTGAGGTAAGATTTGGGAAAGTTGCTGTCCTGAAACAGATTTTGGTGCTGCACCGTAATAATTCGTGAAAATTCTCAGAATATCTTTTTGACCTACGATTTCTTGTGCATATGCCCCAGGTTATATCCAAACTTTCATTAGTTTTACACTTTTTTATTTGAGCAACAGAAAAAACTCCAAAAATCGACCTTTGTCAGCTGTTCTGTTTTGACAGATTTCTGCCATTATTTGTGTTTGCCTCTCGATCGCTTTCTTTTTGAGTTCTTTTGATCACGGAACTTTTGGGGAAGTTGCTACAGTAGTATATGATTTATATGTGGTGGTCTTGAGTTAAAATCTGAACCAAAAAGGGGTTGATTCATTATTATGCTTACACTAATGTTGCTAATAGAATTGTGTTGAGTTTTGTATGAAGGAATTTTCAAGTGTAGGGATTGGAGAATGATGAGATGAGTTGAAGAATGGACAAAATCTCAAGCTTGGGGATGCCCACACACCCCAAGAAATATCCAAGAGTTACAAGCGTCAAAGCTTGGGTATGCCCCCGAGGCACCCCTTCTTCATCGGCAAAAATCAGGTCACCTTTCAACACACTATATTTTTATTGCTTCATGCACTATGCATTTTTCTTGGAGCGTCTTTACTTTAGTTTTAAGTTTTGTTTTGTTTTGTTTGCTGCAATAAATGGTTGGACCCCAACAAATTTCTTTTGGAGAAGTTGCATTGCTTTTCATTTGCCAAGAACACTCTGTTTTTCACTCTTATCGTTCAACGAGTGTTCTCTTTTTCTAGAACTGCGTTTAGCTTTCGTTTTTTGCCTTGATTTTTGTTCAGATCTTATTTTATCTTTGCATCAAGGTGTATTTTGACCTCTGGTCCATGTTGGTTTTCATCAAAAGAGTTGTTTCAAAAAGGTTCGAATGGTGTTGGAAAAGACAAAAAGTTTCATGCAAAAAAGTGGTACAAAAAGGAGCTTGTTTAGACTGCGGCTTAGACTTTTACATGCCATGCTTGATGTCATTTTGATAGTATGCTTAGTGGTTTTGCTGTAGCATGACTTGTCTCAAATGACTGAGATTGCTTAATGAGCCTTTGAAAAAATCATGCATTGTTTTTATTTTATGGAAGCATTAATTTGGTTTTCTCCTTGATGCTTTATTTGGATTGACTTGGCGCATGCTTACAACATGTTTGACTCATACAAAGTCGTCATAAGCCTCTATGATCATTTAGTTTTTGACTTTTAATGCCATCTTATGCTTCTCTTAATGATGTTTTGTCGTTATGCATGATTATGGCCGTTATTGCTCTCTTAGTTGGTCGCTCCCAGTCTTTTGCTAGCCCTCATTTTGTACTGAGTATGAGCTCTACTCGTGCATCCAACTCCTAAAAACCAAGTTATTCCAATGTGTCCACCATACATACCTATTAGCAATTTGCTATTCCAAAGTACATTTGACTTGCTTTTATCTATCCTTCAAATTAAACTCTTTTGGTGTTATGCAAAAATTGGTCAGTAAAGCTCTCACAAACCTGATGGCACACATTACTTTTCTCGTTCTTAAAATTTTGACATTGTGGCTCTCTTATGTTGAGTTGTTATGCTTGCAAGTTGTAAGTTGGAAATTAGCCAAACCATGCCATCATGGGGTAAGCTTTCAACATTGCACTTCTTATTTGAGTTGATATCGTGATCTTTTGTTTATGGATAATCGCGATGTGAAATAAGTTGGGAATCTTGCGGGATCATGGAGTTTGTATACGTGTTAGAGAAACGCCTTGGCCGCTAATATAAGCCATGCATAATTCATGGTGGAAATTTATAGCATGCCCATAGTGAACATTCGACGATGCATCTCAAAATAAAAAGCTATACCAATGGTAAATAAAAGAGATGTCGAGGTGTTCATTGTCTGTTTGTCCTATCATTTTGATGTGGGCTTGTTCCATTTCATCGGGCACGGAGGTACCCCGTTGGCGGTTCTCGATGATACGTGTATACTTACAATGACAAGAGCTTGCTTGGGACTCTAAGTTGAGTAGCATAAGGTTTGGGTATTCGTACTTCACGGGACACGAGGTTTTCAACTTATGCCTTGTCAAGCATATGCTTCATAATTGTACTCGCATTAACTTTAACCATTCATGATGCCTATGATGGGGGCAATGAGAGCTCAAAGCTAGTAAGTACCATAATTTTTGAAGGTTTATAAAACTTGCAATCACTGCTTCCCTCTGCGAAGGGCCTTTCTTTTACTTTTATGTTGAGTCACCACCTTCTACCTTTATGCACCGTCTAAGAGAGCATAGTTGTCATTCTGAGTTTAATATGCATAGTCCCAAAGTTTATCATTGATTGATTCATGATTTTGGTTTCACTTGTTCTTAAATTATTTGTATCTAGTCGCCCTCTTAAACTTGAAGGTGTCCTATGCATTTATGTTTTGCTATTCCATGAAGGACAAGCTGAAAACCATTTGCTATGTTTTTCCATATGATTTGAACACACATTTGACTTTCATTGTTTCATTTACATGATCTTTCGTTTGTGTTCTTTTTCATGTTATAACATGGTTGCTAAGTTTCTTCTATCAAGATTATGTCTTTCATGCCCATGTTTTAAGTTCTTTTGATCCTAGCACTCAATGCTTACATAGATGATTAAGATTGTGTTGGTGCATGTCACCTCAAAATTTATTCTTTTGTTATCACTTACCTACTCGAGGACGAGCAGGAGTTAAGCTTGGGGATGCTTGATACGTCTCAAACGTATCTATAATTTTTGATGTTCCATGCTTGTTCTTACACCATTTGCTTAGTGTTTTGTTACACTTCGTGGCATTTTTATGCATTTTCTGGAACTAACCTATTAACAAGATGCCATAGTGCCAGTTCCCTATTTTCTGCTATTTTTGTGTTTTAGAAAAGTTACACAGGAAATATCTCGAAATTGGACGAAACAAAAGCCGAACATCTAGATAATTAACAAAGCTTCCAGAAGTCCGAAGAGGTGGCGGAGGGGGGCCACGGGCTGGCCACACAGTAGGGCGGCGCGGCCAGTAGTTGATTATGATGTTGTATGTTCTCTGTTGTTAGTAGCTATCTTGGCCAAGTAGATCCCAGTGACTCCAAGAGGGGGTATTTATGCTCGATAGTTGGGTTTATGCCTCTATTTAATCTGGGGGAGTGACAGAAACCTCTAAGATTATAGATGTGCTATTGCCACTAGGGAGAAAACAACATTCTTGTGTCCAAGGACATTCGTTTTGTTTACATTACACACTTTGCTTAATGCAGTTATCTGTTGTTCGCAACTTAATACTCGAGGGGTGTTCGGACGATATCCCCGCGAGTGGATTATTAGTCATAGATGCAGTTGGATGGCGGTCTATGTATTTTATTGTAATGCCCAGAGTAAATCTCATAGTGATCCTCGTGACATATGCACGTTATCTTTATTCTATCAATTGCCCAGCTGTAATTTGTTTACCCAGCATATTGTTATTTATCTTATGGAGAGACACCACTAGTGAACTGTGGACCCCGGTCCAATTTCCTTTACATTGCTATCACCGTTTTTATTTTACTCGCACTGTTTACTTTCTTGCATACTACTATGAGGCTTCGGGGTCTGCATCTGAACCTCGCCAGCGCATGCCACCGCCTCCTCTCCCACGCACGACGCCGATGCAAGCAACGTTTTCTCCTTGGGCTCTCCTCGCCGAAGCTTGTCAAGGCCACCACGTGACCGCGTCTACGTCCACATGCAGCATGCATGTAGGCTGTACGCGCGCGGGCAGCCGGTGCCGTGGCCAGACATGAACCTGGCAGCGCGTTGGCACCTCAACAACTGCCTCATGACGGTGCCGCCGGTCCCACGGGAAGGCCCAGAGCGGGTCCAATAGATCCGGCGGCGGGCCCTGCTTCCTCCCCACATGCGCCATGACCCGGCGTACGCCATCGCATCCCTGAACTAGGACACGTTCTTGGCCTGGGAGTGGCGCCCCGAATGGCGCGCCGGCTATCTCGGTGACATCGACTGGGACTGGAGTGGGAGCCGGAGGCATCCTCGGATGACGATGACGACAACGAGGATGACGACAAAGAGGGGGACGAGAGGACAGAGAGGAGGATGAAGACGAGGGAGGCGTCGACATCCAGGCTGAGCAGCCTCCTCCACAGCCTCCACGTGTCACCGGCGAGGTCTCCGGCCAGACCTACAATGGTCGGGTGGTCCGCGACGACACCGACGACATGGTCGACCATGTCATGTACCACATCCTCTGTGCAGCCGAGCACGGCGAGCACTTCCCCTGCCACCCAAGCTCACCGAGGAGGAGCAGCTGGTGGTGGCCATCATTGTCAGCGCCAAGGAGGAGAAGAGGGACTTCCCCGGCTTCGACGAAGCCCTCACCCTTGTTGAGGATCGCGCTACGCAAAACAAAAAATTCTAGCGCTTAAACCAAGATCAAGCTTGCAAGGGGGAGGTAATGCATCGCATACCTCGTTGATCAAACTAGCGGAAGAGTTTGTCGATGACGAGGTTGATGTAGTCACAAGTCGATTCCCGCAACTAACCTCGATTAGTCACGAGAAGATGTATTATCCTCCTTGGGCTCCCACGATCTAGTGTCGCACATGCAACACCTCCGATGGTATACACACGTATGAGCTTGGCATCACTGTGTTAAACATGTGATCAAGCACATGGACTACGCGGAATATGTCGGTGAAGATCCGGCAGCGCTTCCGCGTCACCAATGGAATCGGGGTAGAAGACGGACAACGCTTTGTGGGAGAGAGAGAGAGATTTCCAGCCGGACAGTCTTGTGCTGATTTGCCGGACTGTCTTGCGTTGACGCGCCGGAGTGTCTTGCGGCGATGGTGGTGGCGGTCGAACTCGACGGTGTGGCCGTGGATTAGGGCAAGGTGGAGGCTGCAACTTGGGGTGCCCTAGGCGCCCCCTTTGCCCTCCTTTATATAGGGGCCAACCAACCTCTTTCCCCTTGCCCAACCTGACCTAGGTGAGGTTGAATTCGGGTAGAACTTCTCCCAAAAACCGACTCAAGTTCGTCCTGGGTGGGCCGAACTATCTTACGAATAATCGTCGAACCGTCTTGCCCTTCCAAAAAATTCCAGACTTTCTGAAACATACCAAACTTCGACCTGTAACTTTTCAACACCTCCTATATATCATCGGTAGGGTTTCGAACCCTTCCAGAACCATCCGTGATATAGTGGAACCATTCGGAGACTTCCCCAAACCACTTTCGGAGTCTCCCTCTCCTTTTGATCTAATACCTAACTCATATTCAATAGACGCGAAACTCTTAAGTGTGTGACCTAATGGGTTCGGATATATTTAGACATTGTCCGAACACTCTTCCATGACAATGATCATATGCGTGCTCTTCAATCGCTGCAATAATCCCTACATATAACATGAAGATCTATATCGTGTGAACCGTTATAATGTTCGTTAGGATTTCGATTTACTTAGCGATACTTTGCACCACCCGAGATGAAACTGTTATGTTGTATCTCGTTTCCCGGCGTGCTCTCTTTACTCTATCCATGTTATCGATGTTCTTGTGACTGATGAGTTAGTCACATATCCGGCCAGATGATGACGAACATCATAACACTGAGCGGGCCCAGAGAATATCTCTCCATCATCGCAGTAGTAAATCCCAGTCTCGAGATAATAGAACTATAGCGTACTTTCTGAGTACTCCACCATCACTTTAGTAATCACCCTTTTACGGATAACGTTAAGTGTAGCGAAAGCAATCTTTCAGTACCCACGTCTATTTCTCTCATGGTCTTCCGAAACATATAAACGACAATGTCTTTCGTGATTAAATACCAACAACATATTGACGACTTAGTTTCGTGGTATATCAACAGGGTCTTGTCCAACACATTGTTCTCGCCGAACAATATGCTTCCACTTATTATCGGCAACCTCGTAACAACTTACTTATGCCCATAGTCAGGAAAACAAGACTATCAGATAATATGCGAACTAATCTTAGAGACAAGATTAGGGAACTCTTTGTTGTTTATTATTCCACACGTATAATTTGGTTTTCCTCCAAATCTCAAATTTGGAACTAATATACAGTTATAGCATGAAACATAAACATTAATTATGAACAAAAGAAATATTGAATAATACAACTTTATTATTGCCTCTAGGGCATATTCCCTTCAGTCTTCCACTTGCACTAGAGTCAATAATCTAGTCAATTTTGAAGCACTTAAACACCTATGGCTTCCGGTGTTATTTATATGCTTTGCATGTGGTAAACTTTATCAATGAAACTGACATGTTCAGGATCATGTGTGTTTGCATATCTTTGCATCTACACGCATTAATCATTCTTGAATGAGATAGTATCATATATATTTTAGTCTCTTGGTGGGACCTTAATTCCTCGGCCAGAATTATGTTGCCACTATTGTCACACACAATAGAACTTCATAGTACCAACTCGCTCGGAACTATACCAAGTTTGATAAAAAACTTTTTAACTAAAATGCCCTCCTTTGCTGTTACTAGAACATCAATATACTTAACCTTTCATGTGTAGAATCCGTCACAGTGTTTAATCCTTTTGGAACTCATCCAAAATCTAGCATAGAATACTTTCTAGCCCACTGCGCCACCTTTTAATAATACACTTAGTCTAAATGAGATAAAATATTTGTTTATATCAGTGACAATACTAGTATCAGTGTAACACTTTACAACAAATTGTTTGTCACTATTGCATACAAAACACATCCTTGGTTCTTCTCAAAGTACTAAAGGATAACTCTACTATTGTCCAAATGATCATCACATGGATCACTTTGGTATATGCTCCTAACACTTTAGAGCACAGGACACATCTGGTTTGTGTACATGATTGTTGTTCTGCTGGTGTGTAGTTGACACCAGAAAACTAGTTGGAAAACCCCAGGAGGAAGGTATGATGAGCACAGCAGCAAGTTTCCCTCAGTTGTGAAACCAAGGTTTATCGAACTAGTAGGAGAAAGCCAAACTTCAGAAGGTTGATTCTCGCTAGCTTCACGACAGCTCCGGACAATTTATATGGCGCCTCGTCCAGGGCTTTGCTTTGCACCAGCAGTAACATGGAACTTGCACACAACACAACCAAGTACTTTGTCCCAACTTACAGTGAGGTTGTCAATCTCACTGGTTTGCTGTAAACAAAGGATTAAGCGTATCGAGTGGTAAAAGGTAATAGTTTGCAAGAATGTAAATAAAGCAAGTAAATGTAAAACGGTAATAGCAATGTAAAGGAAGTTAGACCGGGGTCCACAGTTCACTAGTGGTGTCTCTCCATAAGATAAATAACAACATGTTGGGTAAACAAATTACAGCTGGGCAATTGATAGAATAAAGCTAGCATACATATGTCATGAGGATCACTATGAGATTCACTCTGGGCATTACGACAAAATACATAAACCGTAATCCAACTGCATCTATGACTAATAATCCACCCTCTGGATGTCATCCGAGCAACCGTTGGGTATTAAGTTGCAAGCAACAGATAACTGCATTAAACAAAGTGCATAGTGTAAACAATGCAAATGTCCCTGGACACAAGAATGTTGTTTTCTCCCTAGTGGCAACAACATATCTACAACCTTAGAGGTTTCTATCACTCCCCCGGATTACTAGAGGCATGAACCCACTATCGAGCATAAATACCCCCCTCTTGGAGTCACTAGCATCTACTCGGCCAAGATATCTACTAGCAACGGAGAGCATGCAAGATCATAAACAACATAGAGATAACATAAATATAATAATTCAGCACATCAACTTGACATAGTATCAATATCCATCAGATCCCAACAAACACAACATGTAGAATTACACAAAGATGATCTTGATCATGATAGGCAGCCCACAAGATCTAAACATGAAGCACATGGTGGAGAAGACGACCATCTAGCTACTGCTATGGGCCCGTAGTCCAAGGTAGACTACTCACACATCACTCCAGAGGCAACCATGGTGGTGAAGAAGGCCTCCGGCAGGGTGCCGGGAAGAGCTTCTGAACCCTCCCGATCTCGCGTCGACGACGGCGGCGGCTTGCAGTAGGTTTCATGGAAAATTGATTGGGTCTTTAGGTTTTTCCCGTCGAGGGGAATATATAGGCGGAAGGGCAGCGTCAGGAGGTGGACCAGGTGGCCTCACCCCCTGGTGGCGTGGGCCGACCCCTGGCCCCCCTCTGTCTCATCTTCGGACTTTGACTCGTGTCTGGAAAATAGGAGGTTCGGCTTTTGTTTCGTCCAATTCTGAGAATATTTCCTGTGTAGCTTTTCTGAAACACAAAAATAGCAGAAAATAGGGAACTGGCACTGTGGCGTCTAGTTAGTAGGTTAGTTCCGGAAAATGCATAAAAACGCCACGAAGTGTAACAAAACACAAAGCAAATGGTGTATAAACAAGCATGGAGCATCAAAAATTATAGATACGTTGGAGACATATCAAGCATCCCCAAGCTTAACTCCTTCTCGTCCTCGAGTAGGTAAGTGATAACAAAACAATAATTTTTGAGGTGACATGCACCATCACAATCTTGATCAACAATGTAAAGCATTGAGTGCTGAGATCAAAGTACTTAAGACATGGGCATAAGAGACAGAATCTTGACAATAAAACTTAGCAACCATGTTATAACATGAAAAGTAACACAAACGAAAGATCATGAGTAATGAAACATTGAAAGTCAAGTGTGTGTTCAAATCATATAGAAAAACATAGTAAAGTGATTTTCAGCTTGTCCCTCATGGAATAGCCAAACATAAATGCATAGGACACCTTCAAGTTTAAGAGGGCGACTAGATACAAATAATTTAAGAACAAGCAAAACCATAATCATGAATCAATCAATGATAAACTTTGGGACTATGCACATTAAACTCAGAATGGCAACTATGCTCTCTTAGACGGTGCATAAAGGTAGAAGGTGGAGACTCAACATAAAAGTAAAAGAAATGCCCTTCGCAGAGGGAAGCAGTGATTGCAAGTTTTATAAACCTCCAAAAATTATGATACTTACTAGCTCTGAGCTCTCATTGCCCCCATCATAGGCATCTTGAATGGTTAAGGTTTATGCGAGTACAATTACGAAGCATATGCTTAACAAATCATAAGTTGAAAACCTCATGTCCCGTGAAGTACGAATACCCAAACCTCATGCTACTCGACTTAGGTCCCAAGCAAGTTCTTGTCATTGTAAGCATACACGTATCATGGAGAACCGCCAACGGGGTACCTCCTGCCCGATGTCATGGAACAATCCCACATCAAAATAACAGGACAAACAGACAATGAACACCTTGGCATCTCTTTTATTTACCATTGGTATAGCTTTTTATTGTGAGATGCGTCGTCGAATGTCCACTATGGGCATGCTGTAAATTTCCACCATGAATGATGCATGGATTAGATTAGCGGCCCAAACGTTTCTCTAACACTTATACAAACTCCATGAGCTCACAAGATCCCAACTTATTTCACATCGTGAGTATCCATAAACAAAAGATCACGATATCAACTCAATGAAAGAAAGTGCAATGTTGAAAGCTTGCCCCATGACGACATGGCTGGGCTAATTTCCAACTTACAACTTGCAAGCATAACATCAACATAAGGGAGCCACAATGTCAAAATTATTAAAAGCGAGAAACGTAAAGTGTGCCGTCAGGTTCGTGAGAGGTTTACTGACTAATTTTCACATAACACCAAAAAGTTTAATTTGAAGGATAGATAAAAGCAAGTCAAATGTACTTGGAATAGCAAATTGCTAATAGGTATGTATGGTGGACACATTGGGAAACTTGGTTTTTGGGAGTTGGATACACGAGTAGAGCTCATACTCGGTACAAAATGAAGGCTAGCAAAAGACTGGGAGTGACCAACTAAGAGAGCAATAACGGCCATAATCATGCATAGCGACAAAACATCATTAACCGAAGCATAAAGTGGTATCACAAGTCAAAAACCAAATGATCATAGAGGCTTATGGCGACTTGTTAGAGTCAAACATGTTGTAAGCATGCGCCAAGTCAACCCAAATAAAGCATCAAAGGAGAAAACCACAATAATATGCTCCCATATAATAAAAAACAACGCATGATTTTTACAAAGGCTCATTAAGAAATCTCAGTCATTTGAGACAAATCATGCTACAACAAAAACTACTAAGCATACTATCAAAACGACATCAAGCATGATATGTGATACGTCTCCAACGTATCTATAATTTTTGATGCTCCATGCTTGTTTTTACACCATTTGCCTATTGTTTCGTTACACTTAGTGGCACTTTTATGCATTTTCCGGAACTAACCTATTAACGAGTTGCCACAGTGCCAGTTTCCTGTTTTCTGCTGTTTTTGTGTTTCAGAAGTGATACATAGGAAATATTCTCGGAATTGGACGAAACAAGTTCCTGAAGTCTTATTTTACCCGGAAGCTTCCAGAGATCCGAAGGAGAGTAGGAGGGGGGCCACCAGGGCCCCACATGTAGGGGTGGCGCGGCCAGGCCCCTGGCCGCGCGGGCCCCGCGTGAGGGCGCCTGGCTTCCCCTCTGACATCGCCCCTTCGCCTATAAAGACCCCCCGACGGAAAAAACCTAAGTGCCCGATCAGTTTTCCAGAACACATCGCGATCCGCCGCCGCCGTCGACCCGAAGATCGGGAGGGTCCAGAAGCTCTTCCCGGCACCCTGCCGGAAAGGGGAATCGCCACCGGAGGTCTTCTTCATCGCCATGCTTGCCTCCGGAGCGATGATTGAGTAGTCTACCTTGGACTATGGGTCATAGCAGTAGCTAGATGGTTGTCTTCTCCACCATGTGCTTCATGTTTAGATCTCATGAGCTGCCCTACATGATTGAGATCACCGTTATGTAATTCTACATGTTTGGTTTGTTGGGATCCGATGAATATTGGTGTTTATGATTAAGTTACTGTACTGAATATTATCTTTTGTTATCTCTATGTTGTTTATGATCTTGCATGCTCTCCGTTGTTAGTAGCTATCTTGGCCGAGTAGTTGCTAGTGACTCCAAGAGGGGGTATTTATGCTCGATAGTGGGTTCATGCCTCTATTTCACCTGGGGGAGTGACAGAAACCTCTAAGGTGGTAGATGTGCTGTTGCTACTAGGGAGAAAACAACATTCATATGCTCAAGGGCATATGCTTTGTTTACATTACACACTTTGCTTAATGCAATTATCTGTTGTTCGCAACTTAATACTACTGGGGTGTTCGGATTGATATCCCCGGGAGTGGATTATTAGTCATAGATGCACTTGGATGGCGGTCTATGTATTTTGTTGTAATGCCCAGAGTAAATCTCATAGTGATCTTCTTGACATATCACATTTATCTTTATTCTATCAATTGCCCAACTGTAATTTGTTTACCCAGCATGTGTTATTTTATCTATGGAGAGACACCACTAGTGAACTGTGGACCCCGGTCCTATTTCCATCATATTGCTATCACCTGTTTACTTTCTCGCACTGTTTACTTTACTTGCATACTTTTACTGTTTTCCACTCGATACACTCATAACCTTTGTTTCAAGCAAACCGGTGAGATTGACAACCTCATCGTAAGTTGGGAGCAAAGTATTTGTTTGTGTGTGTGCAGGTTCCACGTTGCAGCTAGCAAGCAAAGCTTGGACGAGGCGCCATATATAAATTGTCCGCAGCTGTCGCAAACTAGCAAGCCTCACCTTCAGTCGTTTGTCTCTCCTCTCCTGACCGATATTAAACCTTGGTTTCTTAACTGAGGGAAAACCAGCTGCTATACTCATCATACCTTCCTCTTGGGGTTCCCAACGGGCTGGTCATTCACCACGCACAAGGACTGTTGCTGGGGGACGAAGAAGAATAATCTCCTTCATCAACTAGCCATCAGCTGTTTTTCTGGCGCCGTTGCCGGGGAGGAAGTAGAAGACTTCTGCGAGGCGAGTTTTCGCACACACATTCTTTACTTTGTTATTGCTTTGCTTTACTTTATTTATTTTACCTGCATCGTTTTTTTTAAATCAAAAACCCAAAAAAATTAGAATCCTTGGTAGTTGTTATTTCTTTACTTTAATTTATCATGCTGTTCCCTAAGTTCGTTCTGGAGGACCTCTCAGTAGGTAGTGGTTCGATTATTGGTAAAAGTAACATTGAGGAGTTCTTTAATCACATTAGTATGCATGAGGAAGTTGAGGAAAAGTCTTGGGTTGAGCTTGCTCCTAGTATTGAAGTTGCTTCTGTTTATTTAATTGACATGTTGGAAACTAGGTTTGCTAGTCTTAATCCTTCTATGCAATATATGTTCCTTAAGCTTCATGAAATTGAGGATCCCGAAAAGAAAGCTTTTATCTTGGAAACTTTGCGCCTAGAATTTAAGGATGTCGTTATTGATGCTAGGAAAGTTCTTAAATATTTTGATAAACTTGGTTCACCCATAAAGGTTATTAGTACGAACGATGAAAGGGCCGAAATACCTATACCTTGCAAGCTTTTGGGATTGTGTGAAGCTTTCGAAAATAATTTTGACTGGATCTGTCCTGAAAATCTTTTTGATGAAAATAGTGTACCAAAGCATGATCACAAAGGGTCTTCAAAAACTTATGTGGATGAAATACAATGCCTTATTGACAAGACCTCTACTTTTGATCTCAATGCTTCTTCTGATGTTACTTGATTCGCAATTTTCTGCGCCTAGCTCAAAGGCGTTAAAGAAAAGCACTCTTGGGAGATAACCCAATGTTTTCTTTTCAGTACTTTTTCTTTTATTTGAGTCTTCGAAGTCATTACTACTGTAATGACCGCTCCTTATCTTGTTTATTTCATTTTTGTGCCAAGAGAAGCCTCTAATTTGAGCGAGGTAAAGATTTGGGGATGTTGCTGTCCTGAAACTGTTTTCGGTGCTGCACCGTAAAAATTCGTATAAATTCTCTGTTTATTTTTTGGACCTGCGATTTCTTGTGCATATGCCCCAGGTTATATACAAACTTTTGTTATATGAACACTTTTTATTTGAGCAACATAAAATCCCTCAAAAATTCGACCTTTGTCAGCTGTTCAGTTTTGACAGATTTCTGCCAATATTTGTGTTTGCCACTTTATCGCTTTCTTTTGAGTTCTTTTGATCACGGAACTTTTAGGGAGGTTGCTACAGTAGTATTTGCTATATATGTGGTGGTTTTGAGTTGAAACCTGAAGCAAAAAGAGGTTGATTATATGTTATGCCTACACTAATGTTGCTAATAGAATTGTGTTTAGTTTTGTATGAAGGAAGTTTTCAAGTGTAGGGATTGGAGAATGATGAGATGAGTTGAAGAATGGAAAAAAGCTCAAGCTTGGGGATGCCCATGCATCACCCCAAGAAATATCCAAGAAGTACAAGCGTCAAAGCTTGGGGATGCCCCCGAGGCACCCCTTCTTCATCGGCAAAAATCAGGTCACCTTTCAAGACACTATATTTTTATTGCTTCATGCACTATGTGTTTTTCTTGGAGCGTCAGTTGTTTTAGTTTTCTTAGTTGGTTTAGTTTGTTTGTTTGCTGCAATAAATGGTTGGACCCCAACAAATTTCTTTTGGAGGAGATGTACTCGTTTTCATTTGCAAAGAACGCTCTAGTTTTCACTCTTATTAAAAATCGAGTGTTCTTCTTTTTCTGCTACTGCTTTTAGTTTTCGTTTTCGCCTTGATTTGCGTTCAGACCTTGTCATATCTTTTCATCAAGGTGTATTTTTGCCTCTGATCTTTATTGGTTTTTATCAAAAGAGGTGTTTATAAAAATTTCAAATGGTGTTGGAAAAGAGAAAAAGCTTTGTGCAAAATAGTGGTACAAGAAGGAGCTTGTGTAGACTGCGGCTTAGGCTTTTTCATGTCATGCTTGATGTCTTTTTGATGGTATGCTTAGTGGTTTTGCTGTAGCATGACTTGTCTCAAATAACTGAGATTGCTTAATGAGCCTTTGAAAAAATCATGCGTTGTTTTTATTGTATGGAAGCATTATTTTGGTTTTCTCCTTGATGATTTATTTGGGTTGACTTGGCGCATGCTCACACATGTTAGACTCTTACAAAGTCGCCAATAGCCTCTATGATCATTTAGTTTTTGACTTTTGATGCCATCTTATGCTTCTTTTAATGTCGCTTTGTCGCTTTGCATGATTATGGCCATTATTGCTCTCTTAGTTGGTCGCTCCCAGTCTTTTGCTAGCCCTCGCCTTGTACTGGGTATGAGCTCTACTCATGCATCCAACTCCTAAAAGCCAAAGTTTTCCAAAGTGTCCACCATACATACCTACTAGCAATTTGCTATTCCAAGTAAATTTGACTTGCTTTTATTTTCTCTTCAAATTAAACTCTTACCAGTGTTATGCGAAATTCGGTCAGTAAAGCTCTCACGAACTGGAAGGCACACTTTACTTTTTCCTGTTCTAAAAATTTGACATTGTGGTCTCTTATGTTGAGTTGTTATGCTTGCAAGTTGTAAGTTGGATTCTAGCCCATCCATGCTGTCATGGGGCAAGCTTTCAACATTGCACTTCCTATTTGAGTTGATATCGTGATCTTTTGTTTATGGATGCCCGCGGTGTGAAATGAATTGGGAATCTTGTGGGGATCATGGAGTTTGTATATGTGTTAGGGAAATGCCGGGCCGCCAATCTAAGCCATGCATAATTCATGGTGGAAATTTGCAGCATACCCATGGTGAACATTCGATGACGCATCTCACAATAAAAAGCTAAACAAAAGGCAAATAAAAGAGATGTCGAGGTGTTCATTGTCTGCTTGTCCTGTCATTTTGGTGTGGGCTTGTTCCATGTCATCGGGCACGGAGGTACCCCATTGGCGGTTCTCAATGATATGCATATATTTACAATGAGAAGAGCCTTGCTTGGGACTCTAAGTAAAGTAGCATGAGGTTTGGGTACTCGTATTCACGGGGCACGAGGTTTTCAACTTATGATTTGTCAAGCATATGCATCATAATTGTTCTCGCATTAACTTTAACCATTCAAGATGCTTATGATGGGGGCAATGAGAGCTCAAAGCCGGTAAGTACCATAATTTTTGAAGGTTATAAAACTTGCAATCACTGCTTCCCTCTGCGAAGGGCCTTTCTTTTACTTTTATGTTGAGTCACCACCTTCTTTCTTTATGCACCATTAAGAGAGCATAGTTGTCATTCTTAGTGTGATATGCATTGTCCCAAAGTTCATTGATTGATTCATGATGATTGGTTTCAGTTGTTCTTAAATTATTTGTATCTAGTCGCCCTCTTAAACTTGAAGGTGTCCTATGCATTTATGTTTTGCTCTCTTTGAAGGACAAGCTGAAAACCATTTGTATGTTTTTCCTTATGATTTGAACACACGTTTGACTTTCATTGTTTCATTTTCATGATCTTTTGTTTGTGTTCATTTACATGTTTACAACATGGTTGCTAAGTTCTTATTGTCATGATTATATCTTCATGCCCATGTTTTAAGTTCTTATGATCCCAGCTCACAAATGCTTACATATATGATCAAGATTGTGTAGGTGCATGTCACCTCAAAAATTATTCTTTTGTTATCACTTACCTACTCGAGGACGAGCAGGAGTTAAGCTTGGGGATGCTTGATACGTCTCCAACGTATCTATAATTTTTGATGCTCCATGCTTGTTTTTACACCATTTGCCTATTGTTTCGTTACACTTAGTGGCACTTTTATGCATTTTCCGGAACTAACCTATTAACGAGTTGCCACAGTGCCAGTTTCCTGATTTCTGCTGTTTTTGTGTTTCAGAAGTGATACACAGGAAATATTCTCGGAATTGGACGAAACAAGTTCCTGAAGTCTTATTTTACCCGGAAGCTTCCAGAGATCCGAAGGAGAGTAGGAGGGGGCCACCAGGGCCCCACACGTAGGGGTGGCGCGGCCAGGCCCCTGGCCGCGCGGGCCCCGCGTGAGGGCGCCTGGCTTCCCCTCTGACATCGCCCCTTCGCCTATAAAGACCCCCCGACGGAAAAAACCTAAGTGCCCGATCAGTTTTCCAGAACACATCGCGATCCGCCGCCGCCGTCGACCCGAAGATCGGGAGGGTCCAGAAGCTCTTCCCGGCACCCTGCCGGAAAGGGGAATCGCCACCGGAGGTCTTCTTCATCGCCATGCTTGCCTCCGGAGCGATGAGTGAGTAGTCTACCTTGGACTATGGGTCCATAGCAGTAGCTAGATGGTTGTCTTCTCCACCATTTGCTTCATGTTTAGATCTCATGAGCTGCCCTACATGATTGAGATCACCGTTATGTAATTCTACATGTTTGGTTTGTTGGGATCCGATGAATATTGGTGTTTATGATTAAGTTGTTGTACTGAATATTATCTTTTGTTATCTCTATGTTGTTTATGATCTTGCATGCTCTCCGTTGTTAGTAGCTATCTTGGCCGAGTAGTTGCTAGTGACTCCAAGAGGGGGTATTTATGCTCGATAGTGGGTTCATGCCTCTATTTCACCTGGGGGAGTGACAGAAACCTCTAAGGTGGTAGATGTGTTGTTGCTACTAGGGAGAAAACAACATTCATATGCTCAAGGGCATATGCTTTGTTTACATTACACACTTTGCTTAATGCAATTATCTGTTGTTCGCAACTTAATACTACTGGGGTGTTCGGATTGATATCCCCGGGAGTGGATTATTAGTCATAGATGCAGTTGGATGGCGGTCTATGTATTTTGTTGTAATGCCCAGAGTAAATCTCATAGTGATCTTCTTGACATATCACATTTATCTTTATTCTATCAATTGCCCAACTGTAATTTGTTTACCCAGCATGTGTTATTTTATCTATGGAGAGACACCACTAGTGAACTGTGGACCCCGGTCCTATTTCCATCATATTGCTATCACCTGTTTACTTTCTCGCACTGTTTACTTTACTCACATACTTTTACTGTTTTCCACTCGATACACTCATAACCTTTGTTTCAAGCAAACCGGTGAGATTGACAACCTCATCGTAAGTTGGGAGCAAAGTATTTGTTTGTGTGTGTGCAGGTTCCACGTTGCAGCTAGCAAGCAAAGCTTGGACGAGGCGCCATATATAAATTGTCCGCAACTGTCGCAAACTAGCAAGCCTCACCTTCAGTCGTTTGTCTCTCCTCTCCTGACCATTATTAAACCTTGGTTTCTTAACTGAGGGAAAACCAGCTGCTATACTCATCATACCTTCCTCTTGGGGTTCCCAACGGGCTGGTCATTCACCCCGCACAAGGACTGTTGCTGGGGGATGAAGAAGAATAATCTCCTTCATCAACTAGCCATCAATATGTGATGCGTGGTTGATGACCAGCCCGTTGGGAACCCCAAGAGGAAGGTGTGATGAATATAGCAGCAAGATTTTCCCTCAGTTAAGAAACCAAGGTTTATCGTTCAGGGGAGGAGAGACAAACGACTGAAGGTGATGCTTGCAAGCATCGCGACAGCTCCGGACAATTTATATATGGCGCCTCGTCCAAGCTTTGCTTTGCGAGTAGCAACGTGGAACCTGCACACAACACAACCAAATACTTTATTCCCAATTTGCGATGAGGTTGTCAATCTCACCGGTTTGCTTAAAACAAAGGGTATGAGCGTATCGAGTGGAAAGCAGTGAAAGTATGCGAGTAAAGTAAACAGTGCGAGTAAAGTAAACAGGTGATAGCAATATGATGGAAATAGGACCGGGGTCCACAGTTCACTAGTGGTGTCTCTCCATAAGATAACACATGCTGGGTAAACAAATTACAGTTGGGCAATTGATAGAATAAAGATAAACGTGATATGTCAAGAAGATCACTATGCGATTTACTCTGGGCATTACAACAAAATACATAGACCGCATCCAACTGCATCTATGACCTATAATCCACTCACGGGGATATCATCCGAACACCTCCTGAGTATTAAGTTGCGAACAACAGATAATTGCATTAAGCAAAGTGTGTAATATAAACAAAGCATATGCCCTTGAGCATATGAATGTTGTTTTCTCCCTAGTAGCAACATCACATCTATAACCTTAGAGGTTTCTATCACTCCCCCAGGTTAAATAGAGGCATGAACCCACTATCGAGTATAAATACCCCCTCTTGTAGTCACTAGCAACTACTCGGCCAAGATAGCTACTAACAACGGAGAGCATGCAAGATCATAAACAACATAGAGATAACGTAAGATATATTTTAGTATAGCAACTCAATCATAACACCAATATTCATCGGATCTCAACAAACCAAACATGTAGAATTACATAACGGTGATCTCAATCATGTAGGGCAGCTCATGAGATCTAAACATGAAGCACATGGTGGAGGAGACAACCATCTAGCTACTGCTATGGACCCATAGTCCAAGGTAGACTACTCACCAATCGCTCCGGAGGCAAGCATGGCGATGAAGAAGACCTCCGGTGGCGATTCCCCTCTCCGGCAGGGTGCCGGGAAGAGCTTCTGGACCCTCCCAATCTCGGGTCGACGATGGCGGCGGATCGCGATGTGTTTCTAGAAAATTGATCGGGTACTTAGGTTTTTCCCGTCGGGGGGTCTTTATAGGCGAAGGGGCATCGTCAGAGGTGGACCGAGGTGCCCTCACACATAGGGGCGCGGCCAGGGGCCAGGCCGCGCCGCCCTGGTGTGTGGGGCCCTCGTGGCCCCCCTCCTACTCCTCTTTGGATCTCTGGAAGCTTCCAGGAAAAATAAGACTTCAGGAACTTGTTTCGTCCAATTCTGAGAATATTTCCTGTGTAGCACTTCTGAAACACAAAAACAGCAGAAAACAGGGAACTGGCACTGTGGCGACTTGTTAGTAGGTTAGTTCTGAAAAATGCATAAAAGTGCCACGAAGTGTAACGAAACAGTAGGTAAATGGTGTAAAAACAAGCATGGAGCATCAAAAATTATAGATACGTTGGAGACGTATCAATATGCAAAAGTCTAAGCCGCAGTCTAACCAAGCTCCCATTTGTACCACTTTTGGCATGAAACTTTTTTCTCTTTTCCAATACCATTCAAACCTTTTTGAAACAACTCTTTTTGATGAAAACTAACATAGACCAGTGGTCTAAATACACCTCGATACAAAGATATAACAATATCTGAACAAAAATCAAGGCGAAAACCGAAAGCTAAACATAGTTCTAGAAAAAGAGAACACTTGTTGAACAATAAGAGTGAAAAATAGAGTGTTCTTGGACATGAAAAACGGAGTGTGTCTTCTACAAAATTTTTTTTGGGGTCCAACCATTTATTACAGCAAACAAAATAAAACAAAACTGAAAGCAAAAGTAAAGACGCTCCAAGAAAAATGCATAGAATATGAAGCAATAAAAATATAGTGTGTTGAAAGGTGACCTGATTTTTGCTGATGAAGAAGGGGTGCCTCGGAGGCATCCCCAAGCTTTGACGCTTGTACCTCTTGGATATTTCTTGGGGTGACATGGGCATCCCCAAGCTTGAGCTTTTGTCCATACTTCATCTCATCACTCTCCATTCCCTACACTTGAAAACTTCCTTCATATAAAATTTCACACAATTCTATTAGCAACATTAGTATAAACATGATAGTTAATCTACCCTTTTAGTTCAGTTTCAAACTCAAATATACCAACCATTAAAGCATAAGCTACTGTAGTAACTTCCTCAATAGTTCCGTGATCAAAAGAACTAAAAAAGAAAGCGATCAAGAGCAAACACAAATACTGGCAGAATCTGTCAAAATAGAACAGCTGACAAAGATCAATTTTTTCGAGGACCTTCTGTTGCTTAAATCGAAAAGTGCAAAACTAATGAAAGTTATAAAATAACCTGGGGCATATGCACAAGAAATCGCAGATCAAAAATATATTCTGAGAATTTTCAGGAATTTTTACAGTGTACCGCAGAAATCTGTTTCAGGACAGCAACTTCCCCAAATCTTACCTCCCTCAAATTAGAGGTTCTTCTTGGCACAAAAATGAAATAAAAATGATAAGGAGAGGTCATTACAGTAGTAATATCTTCCAAGACTCAAATAAAAGAAAAAGTACTAAAAAACATTGGGTTATCTCCCAAGAGTGCTTTTCTTTAACGCCTTTGAGCTAGGCGCAGAAAGTGGAAATCAAGTAATATCAAGTGAGGCATTAAGATCACCGGATGTCTTACGTCTTTCTCTCTTACCTTTGCTCTTAACTCTAGGAAAGACATGATTATTGCAAGGTGGAGAAGTGAATTTTATTGTACCTTTCCCCACATCTATAGTGGCACCTAGGAGTTTTAGTAGAGACCTTCCAAGCGTGATTTGTCCCTTTCCTACACATTTAATAATAAGATAATCAGTAGATACCATTCTTCCTAGGATTTTTGTAAATACATCTTCAGCTATTCCAACGGGAAATATAATGGCATTATTAGTAAGAGATATTCCTTCTCCTCCCTCAGAAAGTTTCCAAAGATTCAAAGATTCATAAACATCCTTTGGCATAAGACAAAATTTAGACATAATATCACAACGAGCATGAAAAGTTTCACCACTGATAGTGATTTTCACCGTAGGGAACCAACTTGATGGTTCGGAATTTATTGGCACATAATCATGATGCTCGCGCAAAGTACCATAGCAATCTTTCAAACAAGCAGTTTGAGTCTCAAGAGTATTAAGCCTAGCAAAAATGCTCACAGGAGAGGAATCAAAATCAGTTGGCAAGCTATAAATTGTAATCAACTTTTTTATAATATTGAAAGCTTGATCTCCATCACAATGAAGGAAATCTCCTCCTGCTGTAGCATCCAAAGCATATCTATAACGAAGAGCAAGACCAAAGTAAAAGCTACTAAAAAGCAAACTCAAAGTCATTTTCGATTCAGTTTTTTCATGGCAATCATAAATTCTAGACCAATCTTATTTGAAACTCTCCTCACTCTTTTGTTTGAAAGTGAAGATCATTTCCTCGGGCGACATAGTAACAGCAACTAAACTAGACATAAAAATCAACTTGAAATAGGAACTATTTTTTTGTATTTTTGATAAGACGATGCAAGTAAAAATAAAGTAAAGCAAAACAATAACAAAGTAAAAGATTGGACGTGAGAGACTCCCCTTGCAGAAATCTTCTTTTTCCCCGGCAATGGCGCTAGAAAAATGCTTGATTGTTGTTCTGCTGGTGTGTAGTTGACACCAGAAAACTAGTTGGAAAACCCCAAGAGGAAGGTATGATGAATACAACAGCAAGTTTCCCTCAGTTGTGAAACCAAGGTTTATCGAACCAGTAGTAGAAAGCCAAACTTCAGAAGGTTGATGCTCGCTAGCTTCGCGACAGCTCCGGACAATTTATATGGCGCCTCGTCCAGGGCTTTGCTTTGCACCAGCAGCAACGTGGAACCTGCACACAACACAACCAAGTACTTTGTCCCAACTTACAGTGAGGTTGTCAATCTCACCGGTTTGCTGTAAACAAAGGATTAAGCGTATCGAGTGGTAAAAGGTAATAGTTTGCAAGAATGTAAATAAAGCAAGTAAATGTAAAACGGTAATAGCAATATAAAGGAAATTGGACCAGGGTCCACAGTTCACTAGTGGTGTCTCTCCATAAGATAAATAACAACATGCTGGGTAAACAAATTACAGTTGGGCAATTGATAGAATAAAGCTAGCATACATATGTCATGACGATCACTATGAGATTCACTCTGGGCATTACGACAAAATATATAGACCGTAATCCAACTGCATCTATGACTAATAATCCATCCTCCAGATGTCATCCGAGCAACCGTTGGGTATTAAGTTGCAAGCAACAGATAACTGTATTAAACAAAGTGTGTAATGTAAACAATGCAAATGTCCTTGGACACAAGAATGTTGTTTTCTCCCTAGTGGCAACAACACATCTACAACCTTAGAGGTTTCTGTCACTCCCCCAGATTACTAGAGGCATGAACCCACTATCGAGCATAAATACCCCCTCTTAGAGTCACTAGCATATACTCGGCCAAGATATCTACTAGCAACAGAGAGCATGCAAGATCATAAACAACATAGAGATAACATAAAGAAAATAATTTAGCACATCAACTTGACATAGTATCAATATCCATCGGATCCCAACAAACACAACATGTAGAATTACACAAAGATGATCTTGATCATGATACACAGCTCACAAGATCTAAACATGAAGCACATGGTGGAGAAGACGACCATCTAGCTACTGCTATGGACCTGTAGTCTAAGGTAGACTACTCACACATCACTCCAGAGGCGACCATGGTGGTGAAGAAGGCCTCCGGCAGGGTATCGGGAAGAGCTTCTGGACCCTCCCGATCTCGCGTCGACGATGGCGGCGGCTTGTAGTAGGTTTCATGGAAAATTGATCGGGTCTTTAGGTTTTTCCCGTCGAGGGGAATATATAGGCGGAAGGGCGGCGTCAGGAGGTGGACCAGGCGGCCTCACCCCCTGGTGGCACGGCCCAGGGCCAGGCCGCGCCGCCCTAGGGTGTGGCCGGCCCCTGGCCCCCCTCCATCTCATCTTCGGAGACTCGTGTCTGGAAAAATAGGAGGTTCGGCTTTTGGTTTCGTCCAATTCCGAGAATATTTCCTGTGTAGCTTTTCTGAAACACAAAAATAGCAGAAAACAGGGAACTGGCACTGTGGCGTCTCGTTAGTAGGTTAGTTCCGGAAAATGCATAAAAACGCCACGAAGTGTAACAAAACACAAAGCAAATGGTGTATAAACAAGCATGGTGCATCAAAAATTATAGATACGTTGGAGACGTATCAGTACATATCATGGCTTACATGAGTGATGAATCGCTCATGTGTTTTCGCTCATCTTGTGTTCCAAGCACTTTGATTCTTGCTCAAACCTTTCTCTACACGACAAGAACCTTTCTCACCGTTTCCATATTGAATTGCTTCAATATTTCATTTATGTACTTTGGTTTAGCTATATTGAGTGCCTCAATCCATCCTAATAGATCTTAATGTCCAATAAGCTATTTTGCCTGAGTCTTTCATCAAAACTATTTTGGTGAAGTCTTAATCATGTCAATAAAATATACATAATCTATAATCATCAATATGTCGTCTACATAAAGTATTACAAAAATGTCTTAGTGCTCCCACTTACTTTCTTGTAAATACAAGCATCTTCATCGTTCCTGATCAAACCAAACTCTTTGTTGTTTATCATAACAAAGATTCTAACTCCACGATGCTCACTTCAGTTCTTTAATAGAACGCTGAAGTTTGCAAACCTTTCTAGCATTCTTTGGATCGACAAAACCATGGTTGTATCCTCCATACATCCTTGGTTATCTTCCTCATAGAGGAATTTAGTTTTAACATCCAGCTGCCATATTTCATAAATAAAATATGCAGTGATTGCTAAAATAATCCCTATAGACAAGCATCACTACTAAAGATCCAACCTTGTTGCAGTCAACCTTTTGAACTTTGTCATAAACACCTTTTGACAAGTTGAGCATTTTATGGATGTAAACATCCATGTCTATTTCTTTATAGATCCATCTACATTCGATAGGCATCATGCCTTCCGAAGGGTCTATCAAGTTCCAAACTTGATTTTCATACATGGGTTATATAGTGGATTTTATGGCATCAAGCCATTTAATAGAGTCAGGGTCCATCATAGCTTCTTTGTATGTAGCAGGTTCATCATTGTCTAACAACAACACTTCGTCACCATACCTTTTGGGCGGGGCACAAAGTTTACTTGATCTACACGGTTCAGTTACATCCTCGGTGAATGCACTTGCTCCTCTAGCAGGCGCAGGAGCCTCGGGCGTCGTAGGCTGTGTTGGAACAGTTTTCGGCACCGCTTGCTGCCTCAGAACGTTTTCCGGTGTTGCGCTACTTTGCTCAGTTTACTCCAGTTCTCTAACCTCCTTAAGTTGTACCGTCCTTTTACATAAATCTTTCTTGATAAACTCTTTCTTAAGAAATACGCCATTCTTGGCGACAAACACTTTTGCCTTTGGTTTTGTGGTAGAAGGAATACCTAGCGGTTACTCTGGGATAACCTACAAAGACACACTTATCTGATTTAGGGATTTGGTTGTAAATGTTTCAAATAAACTTCACATCCCCAAATTTTAAGAAATGACAGATTGGGTTTCTACCCAGTCCATAACTCATATGGTGTCGTTTCGACATATTTAGATGACGCTCTATTTAGTGTAAAAGCGGTAGTCTCTAAAGCATAATCCACAAAATTATAATGACAGTTTTAATTTCATCATCGATCTTGCCAAGTCTAGCAATGTTAGATTACATCACACGAACATTCCATCACTCTATGGTGTGTTCTGGGAGGCGCAAGTTGTAGAAAACTTCTACAACTCTTCAGATGTTCGCTAAATTTGTAACTCAAATATTTTTCCTCTATGATTCAATCATAGACTTGATTTTCTTGTTACGATTACTTTCTGCTTCATGTTGAAATTATTTGAATATATTCAAATGTTTCAAACTTATTTCTCATCAAATAGAAATACCCATATATCTATTCAAACCAACGGTGAAAGTTTATGAAGTTAGAAAAATCCACCACACGTGACTATATATAATGGACTAGACACATCAATATGTATAATGTTCAGTAATCTAGTCGCCCGTTCGATATGGCCTATGAACGGTGTTTTACTGGCATTACTACTTTTAGACAAGATTTGCACTTGTCAAATAATTCAAAATTAATTGACTCCAAAATTCCATCAAGATGTGAGTTTCTTCATGCATCTCTTTCTAATATGATCTAAACGGTGGCGTCACAAATACGTGAAAATTAGCCTCTCAGCGTTTAGCGTCAGCGTTATTGATATTTATTTCACTATCAAGATTTATAATGAATAATCCATCCATTATGGAGTATAGCTATTAGTTAAACAACGATTGTTCTCATAAAGCCGAAACATTATAATAATTATTATGTCCTTACGATAAATCTTAAAGGTTAGGTAGGATGCTAACGGCAAACATGATAACACTTTATTTCGTTCCCAATGTGCATCGACACCACATCCTTTTCTTAGTCTCTTAGGTCATAGTAGTTCTCCTATCGTGTTGCTTTGTATGATACTCATACCAACCGATCCTATATCAAATACTCGAGAACTACATTGTTGACTAGCAAATGATACATCTATAACATGTATATCATCTATATACGTGAGCTGGATAATTCCAGTCTTCTCATTTTCTATCATATACTTTTACAATTGTTCTTTCAGTTTCTCCTTCTTACCGAAGAATCACTTAACATAATAGTAGTACTAGTTTCACTAGCACAATGTCCTAGGCATGTCAGTCATGTACTGGCACCCTTTGGATTTACACTTTGAGGTTGATTGTTTTATTCACTATCATCGTATGACTAGCGTTCTTGTGGATTCTACTCTTAGTATCTTAAAGTATAGTAAACACTTTTACTCATACTCTTTTGCATCCTATACATGAGTACTTCATTGTGAAGCTAGGATAATATCAGTGTCCAACCTTTTGGGAGATCTGGGCGCCTAGCGTCTTGATCCTTTGCATATACTCACATAATAAGAGCACATGTTGTTTCACTGAATTATACTCAATCATCTTGCAATTCAAACAAGGTTTTAGATATCTCGTATCTTTCACTTCTTGCTTGCTATTCCGAAACAAACTTTTCGGCTCCAAGATTATCTTATAATCACCTCAATTCTCAAAACAATTTTGAAGATCAAGTTTCTTGGAGGCAAGTATGATACTAGATACTAATTTACAAATCATTGCTCTTGAGTTTAATACACTTATTAAATCACATGAGCTAGAGAGGATAACTAAAAGTTAGCAATAGGACTATTAATCTTATATTGACGCTAATACGGTACCAGTCCGTATAGTTACTAGCAGATTTTAGTTTTTATCTCATTAACAAACCTAGTGTAAAGGTGGAAAACGAATACCATTAACTACAACGAATTATGCAAATTCACTTAGATTATTGTTCATAATTGTTGCTACTCAAATTTTAACAATTTTAATATTTAGAGCAATGCTCCCACTAAAATCAATATCCCTCATACTTGATCTTTAGTGATTTGAGATCCATGCATACTTCACCAATATTGATATGACACCACATGTTAGAGGAGTATACACGATAGGCCATCATGGCAATCATAACACTTTGCGATTCCCATTTATCTTTCGATTCTTATGTCCCATACTTAAGACGATCTTAGTAGTATGTCAAGACAACCCAAGCGTTCTGGCTGCTCGAACGGTTCTCACCCATCTTATGAACATCAGTGTGCACACTCATGTGACATGACCCACACACTCTGAGGAACATGATAGACGGCGCCACGCTTAGGGAGAGCACAACTTCTTGATATTTTAATGTGAGGGATCACCCTATTTACTACGACTACCACGCAGCAAACAAAGTGCATAAAGAGATTAACATCATATGCAATTCATAATTATAGTGATATGGTATAGCCCTTGTCTTGGAGAACTCCTTCTTCCCCGGTGCCTCAACCTCCTTGTGCGCCCTCGGATAGCATCGAGGTCCATTATTGCTTGATCGTCATCGTCTTCTTGTAAGTACTACTACTAGTAAAGTAAATTATAACAAGGCTTCTTCTAGTTACAATATAGTGAAGTAACAAAATAAGATGACAATCACCGCGGCTCCGGCCGCTCATGCCGAACAATTTACAATAAAGTATCATCGCATACATTGACATTGCAAATTGAGCTATACCAAATCACTTCCTGCAAAAACGAGTTAGACACCTCTATCCACTGTTGCTAGATTACGTGGCTCTATGGTTTTGCGGACTTAACCATTTACTACCTACGAGACCATTGAGCACAATTTTCAAGTTTGTCGTTTAACTGTCGGGGTGTGACAAATCGGGATCCGAATGTCTAGGGTTTGCACCAAACTTCGTCAATACGCTTGACCCCCCGTGTGAATTCAACTTAATTCACAAGCCCTCATATAACATATAAAAATCTTTAGCTAAAGTGAGAGAAACCAACATCCGACAAAGGTGATTTAGCCGCACTCAATGAACTATTATCACACCAGTTTTGATCCAAAGATCGTAAAGTTGGCTCGGACTGCTAAACTCACAATACCGCCAAGATCAAAATTAGAAATTTGAGGGTAACAAAACATGATCATCACACCGGTTACTCATTAACTTTACCTGCAGCCTATGTAAGCTACACTGTGATACCACTCTTGGGGATCGCGGTACGCAAAACAAAAATTTTCTAGTGCTTAAACCAAGATCAAGCTTGCAAGGGGGAGGTAACACATCACATACCTCGTTGATCGAACTAGCGAAAGAGTTTGTCGATGACGAGGTTGATGTAGTCACAAGTCAATTCCCTCAACTAACCTTGGTTAGTCGCGAGAAGATGTATTATTCTCCTTCGGCTCCCACGATCTAGTGTCAGCACGTGCAACACCTCCGATAGTATCCACACGTACGAGCTTGGTGTCACCGCGTCGAACGTGTGATCAAGAACATGGACTACGCATAATATGTCGGTGAAGATCCAGCAGCGCTTCCACGTCACCGATGGACTCGGGGTAGAAGATGGGCAGCGCTCCGCGGGAGAGAGAGATTTCTAGCCGGTCAGTCTTGTGCTGATTCGGTGGACTGTCTTGCGCTGACGCGTCGGACTGTCTTGCAGTGATGCGCCAGACTGTCTTGCGACGATGGTGGTGGCGGTCGAACTCGACAGCATAGCTGTGGATTAGGGCAAGGTGGAGGCTGCGACTTGGGGTGCCCTAGGCGCCCCCTTTGCCCTCCTTTATATAGGGGCCAACGACCTCTTTCCCCTTGACCAAACCTACCTAGTGAGGTTGAATTCGGGTAGAACTTCTCCCAAAAACCAACTCAAGTTTGTCCTGGGTGGGCCGAACTGTCTCGCGACTAATCACCGGACTGTCTTGCCCTTCCAGAAAATTCTAGACTTTCTGAAACATACAGAACTTCGACCCAGAACTTTCCGACAGCTCCTATATCACCGGTAGGGTTTTGTACCCTTTTGGAACCATCCGTGGTATAGTGGAACCATTATGAGACTTCCCCGAACCACTTTTGGAGTCTCCCTCTCCTTTTGATCTAATATCGAACTCATATTCAATAGACGTGAAAATCTTAAGTGTGTGACCCAATGAGTTCGGATATATGTAGACATGTCCGAACACTCTTCCATGACAATGATCATATGTGTGCTCTTGAATTGCTGCAATGATCCCTACATATAACATGAAGATCTATATCGTGTGAACCGTTACAATGTTCGTTTGGGTTTCGGTTTACTTAGCGATACTTTGCACCACCTGAGATGAAACTGTTTGTATCTCGTTTCCCGGTGTGCTCTCTTTACTCTATCCATGTTATCGTATCGATGTTCTTGTGACTAACGACTTAGTCACATATCCGGCCAGACGATGACGAACATCATAACACTGAGCGGGCCCAGAGAATATCTCTCCATCATCGGAGTAGTAAATCCTAGTCTCGAGATAATAGAACAATAGTGTACTTTTCGAGTACTCCACCATCACTTTAGTAATAACCCTTTTACGGTTGACGTTAAGTGTAGCGGAAGCAATCTTTCGATACCCATGTCTATTTCTCTCATGGTTTTCCGAAACATATAAACGACAATGCCTTTTGTGATTAGATACCAACAATATATTGACGACTTAGTTTCGTGGTATATCAACGGGTTCTTGTCCAACACATTGTTCTCCCCGAACAATGTGCTTCCACTTATTATCGCCAACCTCGTAACAACTTAATTATGTCCATAGTAAGGAAAACAAGTCTATCGGATAATATGCGAACTAATCTTAGAGGCAAGTTTAGGAAACTCTTTGTTGTTTATTATTCCACACATGTAATTAGGTTTTCCTCCAAATATAAAATTTTGAACTAATATACAGTTATAGCATGAAACATAAACATTAATCATGAACAAAAGGAATATTGAAGAATACAACTTTATTATTGCCTCTAGAGCATATTCCCATCAGCCCTCTCCATGGCGTTGCCCCCTCCACCTGGGCCACCGCTGTCACAGCCACCGCGGACTCCCTCGAGGCCACTCCGTGATGTCAGGATGGAGCCCTGGGACGCGTTGCCTGAAGCCATGCCTGCGTGGCTGGCAAGCTCGCCGTTGGTCATAGGCTGGGCTCCCTCGTCGCCTCCCCCACCGTCAGGACCTCCACCATCGCCCATTGTGGAATGGTCATGGCCACAGGTGTTGTTCATCGACCTCTCTAGTGATGACAACAACGACAACGGCCAGGCTTAGGCCCTTCCGGCAGCAGCGCAACCCTAGTTTAGGCTAGGGTTTTATATTTATATATTTTCCTATTTTTTGTTTTTTAATATGTAAAATATATTGTTAATGCAAGAAGGGCCCACTTGTCAGGGGGAAAAAGTTATGCGTGGGCCCGTTGGGATGACCCCCTACCCATTCGGACAAGCCCCGATTTGGTGTCTGCGGCCTGACCCATATGGACCAAATCAAATAGATTCGGACACCAAAATGGGTTGGCTCGCTGGAGCATTTCGGGTCCAAAATGGTTCATTTTTGTCTATTTAGGTCGGGCCAGGGATAGCAAAATGAATCCTATCTAAATGGGTCGGGGCAACCCCAATGGGCCGATGCATTTATTGTCCACCTCGCCACCATGCACACCCCGATGGTGGAAGCACGATGCCGGTGCAAAATTTTGGCACCCGCCATTGTTTGCCACTAGATTTTGGCTGCACACGCATGCCAATGTTCCCCGAGGATGACTCTTGCGTGGCTAACCATTTCCGCGCCCGTGCAACGGCGACTATAAATCGGACCGGCGCCCGCCCGCCATTGGCATCAAAACCGCTCTTTTCGCCCTCTAGCCACCATGAAACCCCGTCGGCAAGCATGGGTCCTACCGACAACAGCAAGTGGTCTATGCTCAGTGAGTTGGCCCGAGCCTGCTTCCTCGAGGACGAGGAGCTTGCCGGCCAGCAACCAGCTGGCGTGACGGCCTTCATGGCAGCGACGGAGGCGACTGCCTAGACCGAGGAGAACAAGGTGGTGGACGCATTGCACGTGGCCATCAACATGCGTCGGCGTATGGTGGTCGAGTCGAGGGAGGAAAATGTGGAGGTGTGGGCATTGGCGGTGGCGGTCACGGCGCACCAGGAGAAGGAGGTGCTGGAGGTAGTAGAGAATGCGGCGTGCCAAGCCGTGGCCTTCCTGCAGGCCCAGTCCGTCGATGTCGCCACGATCAGATCTACGGCTGGTCCCTTCCTTGGGCCATACCTTGTCGCCACCGACCTCGTCTCCTCGACTGACAACACCGCCATGGCGGAGGCCTACGTGGTGGGCATGGCCATGCCCTAAGGTCAGGCCGAGGAGCAGGCCAAGAAGCAGGCCGAGGAGGCGAGCAATGACATCAAGGCCCTCTTTGGTAACTCCGACATTGACATGGTCGTGTTGGTGCTGACCGACGAGTAGGTGGCGCCGCTTTCCTTGTTCGAAACAGCGCACCATGATGAGGTCACGCGCTAGTTCATGGCGGTAGAGCGTGAGGCTCTTGCGGCCATGCTCGTGGTGTGCACCAACACGATGAGGGTGGTGGCGCGGGTGGCGGGGGAGGCAGCGGTCGCGTCCACGGCATGGGTGGAGGAGACGGAAATGGAGACAGCGACGAGGAAGGAGATGGCCAAGGACCGAGCGCGCTGGGACGCCGATATGGCGGCGGCGAGGCGCAACCGCGAGATCCCGAGCTAGCCGCCGAGTGCCACCACCACCTCCACGAGGCTCGGCGCTGGGCCACGCGCGCCCGCCAGGCCGACGGTGAGGGTTGAATGCCCATGACGCCGGCTGGGGTGACACCGCCATGTAGGTGACTGCAGGCCAAGGATGGCGGCGTGACGACAACGAGTAGGGGTAGGGTAGAGTAGGAAGTAAGATGGTCGTCGGTGATCGCATATAGTCTTGAGGCCTTCATATTCCGATTTATGTAAGTAAGTGGCTGCTTGGATGTATTATTGATGGGGTAATCTTGGTATTGTAATCCTCATACCAAACTTGTTTATGCCCCTGTGAGCACGACTCAGTGTTTATCAATTTATTGGCAAGGATAGTGCAAGAAAACTTGCAAAGGGATTCCTAGTCCAAAATAAAAATAATAAGGCACTCCCTGTTTTTGTTGAGAAACAATGGTGGACACCCAAAGGATTCAGTTAGCCATGGAAAGTGAAAGTAATGTTGGAAAGGGGAGTGTCCAAAAAAATATGCATGGGATGTACCGTCAAATAAACAAGTTCATTATGGGTGATCGCAATGCTATGGTTACTAATCTCTAATCCCTTGGTGTTCTCTTGCTTTGCATACTCTCTAGTATTTAGACACTTGCATTATGTTATTTCAACTAAAAGTTTCGAAACAATCCTATCCATGGAGCATGATATGATTAGGCTTGATGATCAAATGATTGAGATAATTACCTCTTTAACCGTTGATCCTAGTATGCTTGCAAGTATGGTGATCTCTATGATTTTTTCAAGGAAGAAAAGTATAAAAACCTCCTATTTGAATTGTCGCAAAGGACAATGTTCAATAAGAGATGCGGAGGAGACTTGAGTAGAAACAAATTGTCTTTGCTACTCTAGTTAAATACTAGTGCTTGGCGAGTTTCTTTGATGACATGCTTAGCTTATGGAAAACTTAATGAACTTTGGTATAGTTTCATTTCCTTGTTCATGATAAGTAGCTAACTTTCACCGTCTCATGTTGTTAACTTGTCATACATGTTTAGAGAAAAGTTCTCGTCAAAGTTTTCATCGCCTCTGCACTTTCGTTTGAGTTACTTGAGGATGAGAAACATGCTAAGCTTGGGGGAGTTTATGCATCTCTTATGCATTCACTTTTCCTATCACTTTGCAAGATGTTTTGTCCAAAATTGAACCAACACTTGGAAACTTTGGAAATAAATTTGGGGAAAAATACTATGGAAGTTTTTCTTGGAAAAGGAGGACTGTGAGCACAAGATGGAAATGAGGGGGCCCACGAGACGCCAGAGAGGGTGCACTACGCGGGCCTACTTTCTGGCCACGTGGTTCACGCCTAATTGGGCATCTTGGCTCCTCTCGACAAGTCCTTTTGCGAGACTCCATATATACGGGAAAAAACCTAACCCCAGAGGCACAAAGCTTTTTGCAAGCTAGAGCGCTGTCGCCATTGAAAACAAGGATTTTGGGATCAGATTGGTCTCCCTCTTCACTTTGGGGAGAGGGATTTTGCCGCCTTCATCATCATCATCATCGACTCCACTATGATCTCCACCACCATGAATTCATCCCCCACCATGATGTGTGAGTAATCCTTTATAGGCACATGGGGTGAGGGAAATTGGATGAGATCAATCATGTAATAATGCATAGGAGCTGGATTTTTGATGCTTGTTCTGAAGATACTCATGTATGATTGTTATTGCACCTTTGTTATGCTTAATGCTTGTTACCCGGGCCCGAATAACTTGATATTTGGTACTGGACCTTTATTGCTTCATCATAGACAATGGTCTTTGTATTGACCTGTGAGGTGTTTTACCCGCTGCTATGTGTGCCTTGCGAACCCTAAGGTCACATATAGGGAGAACAAAAAAAATTCATGTTGTAGTTTGAGGATTTTGTGATCTAGGAGTGTTAATGCATTGTTCCGAATGACTTAGTGAAAGGTCATCCTTAATTGCGCTTAGCTCATTAATGGTCCCGGTGAAATGGGAGGGCAAGACAAAATATGGTGTGCAAGTTCTTCTATAAGCACGTACAACTATATTTGATTGCATGCCTACTGTCAACTCAGTTAGAACCAAGTATCTGCTGCATATTCTTACATGTTATTATATGAATGATCTCATCCATGCAACGTACCCGTGATACCCCGTGCCTACGCTTTTAGCCTCTGAAACTTCCACAACAAGCTTTTCTGATGAAAACTGGAATTCTGTTGATGATGTTTATTTCTGTTTATTGTTTTCTTTGCAACTGCTACTCATCAAACTTTGTTACTTTGAAAATATTAAATCACATGTGTGGTTGAGAATGACATCTCAATTGCTAAAGTCTTATTGGTATTCTCATGCTCACATCGTGTCGAATTATAAATCTGGGTTACACTTCCCAACGAAGATTTCAGTGATCCCTATAGTTGTGGGTATCAATGATTACAACTGTACGAAGACATATGCAGAGACATAGATAGCTACATAGGCAGTGAGAAAGATAGGTTTACAAGGTTATGGAAATTATGCACTTGCTAAAGAAGTCAGTCCACTTCTTTCATGTAGATATGCATGATCTGGACACAGTGATTGGAAAATTTGTGTTCCCTAAAAATTCAGCTATTTCTAATGTTTTCTCCACCTTTCCCTCTTCCCACATACCAAATCAAGTTTTTTTGCTGAAGGGTTTAAAAGGTACCTAATCTTCTCCTTCTTCTTGCTATTTTCTCCTTTTTCTCCCATATTTTTTCAGGTTTGCTAGAGTTTGAGAGAGAGAGAGATTTGGCATGGAGAGTTTTGGTGCTCCGTGGAGGTTAAAGACAACATGTGAGATTCTAGATCTGTTTCCCCTTTTCTCTTCTTGTTTTGTCTTGGAGAATAAGTAGATCAACGAGCTGCCCTTTTTTTTAATCTTTGTTGTAGCTGTACCCTGATGGGTAACTTTTTAGCAAGATGGGGGCGCGTCCACACAGCCTGTATTTGTTGAAGTGGGTAACTTTTTTTAGATGGGATCAGTTTGTGTTGCTTTTGAACCCGGTTGCATCACCTATTTTTTGAATGGGAGCGGTTTGTGTGGTTTTTGACCAGAGTTTTGACCGCGTCTAGTGGGAACGCAAATTTGTTGGGGTGGAAACGCTGGGTTGTCGTGACGCGTGGGGACTCGTCTGATATGTTTTTGTCATTTTTTCTTGGGGACGTGGGTAATCGGCGACGCGCGAGATCGTGTGTCTGGTGGCAGGCGTGTCAGAGTGCTCGATGGGAGCTTTTTCCAGCGGGCACCGCTATGTAGCATTTCCTATTATTTTCTGCTCAGCTGATTCGATTGCAAATACCTTCTGATGCAACCAAAGTCTTGTAATGAACAGAAAACAAGGCTTAGGAAGTAAACGCTTCTCGCACAAGGAAAAAAAAAAGATGACGGTGGCACATAAAAGCTGAAGATGGAAAAAAGGGGTAAGAACAAAAAGGCCAAAGCATCTTCTTTCCCAAAGCTCACACTGTCAACCTATAAAACGTCAGCAAACCTTGCCACTCCACTCGAACGGCCAACCGAAGAATCATCTGCAGGCCATCATCAATTCCATCCGTCCCCCAAACCCGCCGCCCGCTCCTTCGCCTCGCCTGGAGCGGCGGGCCGCCCGCCCGCCGTCTCACGCCACCGCGGAAACCGGCACTGACCTCGCGCCCGCCCCCACGTGTCCCCGCGGGCCCCGCCTGTCACCCACCTCTGCCCTGGTGGGCAGCCGAAAGCGACGCGTGAAGGGAGCGCTGCGCACGGCCCCCCTACCACCACCCTCAGCCCGATGGGTGCCCCTCCCCATCGATAGCCGCGCCGCGCTCTGCTGCCCCGTTCCCCATTTGCCCCCCTCCCCACTTCCCGCATCTACTCCTCCGCCGCCGCCGCCTCCTAGCCCGCGCCGCCGCTGCTCCGCTTCGTTCCCGGTCCCGCACCGGCGCTGCTGTGCTCCGCCTTCGTGGGGCGCCGCGCCGCGCGATCCGCCGGGGCCTCCGTCGATTTGGCTCGAGTTTGGGGGGGCGCCGCGCCGACTGCCGGAGGCGAAGCTGCTCCCGGAGCTGCCGTTCAGCGTCTAATTGGGTGGGTTTACTGGGTTTTCTGCCTAGGAATTTTGCTGTGGTGAGGTCTGACTGGCGGATGAAGTTGGGGGGGTTAGGGCGGAGATTCGGATTTGTGTTTGGGGTGCCGGTGCGGGCGTTTGGGGGTGCGAGCTTGTGTAAGAAACGGCAATGCTTCTTTTCGTGACATCTGATTCTGAGCTACTCGTAGCTGCCTGGCCGGCAGAGAGTAAACAGCTTAGAGATACGTGTTGGCAACAGGCAAACCACCTGGGATGTAAAATTTGTATATCTGCTAGTGGAATTGTCATGGTCCAGTTCTTGCACTAGTGGTGTGCCAGACTATGCTTAGGTTAGACTCCTCAGGTGGATATAGAAGCAATATATCGCCGGGAATTCATTCTAGATTTCGATGTATGGACCATGGAGACCAGTAATGTAGTCAAGTTGTATAGTAGTGATCCATATGCCTCGAGTTCTCGATTGTTCTAGGACTTCATATTACGTGCTTGATTGACCTCCTTTTAATCTCACTTGTGATTGTTACTGCAATCCATAAAATCTTAGATAACTACACACAGAGCTGGGTATATTCATTAGGAGTTGTCTATTTTGCATTTTTGAGCTACTAATAAAGAAATGCATTATTCTGTTGCTGGCAGCATGTGACGCCAGTACTCCGACGATGAAGGAGAGGAGCTCTTTATGTGATAGTGCAGCCGATGGAAATTGGGTTTCAAAATACAAAAGAAAGCGAAGCAAGTTAACAACAGCTGGCTCATCAAATGAACATGATGCTACATCACCAACATCGGACTCTCTAATGAACAATGGTTCCATAAAGAAGAGGTCCAAGCACGACACTAGCATTTCTACACCGACCAAGAAGATAAGAGGGCATGATGGGGTGAATTCCTCTATCTTTTCGTTAGTTGATGTATTAGTCCATCTTGTGGATATTGTTTCTGATCTACTCTCTCCACTCATTGATATTTATAAGGCCTATTTTGACCAGGCTCATAGATTAAGAAAGCTCTAATGTTGAGAAATTCATCAATGTGAATCATTAAGTCACCCTTCTAACATGCTCTCTGGAAATATGACACAATAGATTGTAAGGTTGGTATGCATGTGTGCCTTATAATCTCGAACAAGTTTGTAAAACTAATAGGCATATAAATTGAGCGAAGGAAGTACTTCATGCGTTGCTCTTGCATGTAATGTGATCTAAAGGCTAAAACAATGATTTAATCACATTTCCGTAGCCAATGGGTGAAATGCTTACTAGTGTTGACCATACATGCTTTAGCTTTGGGGAAACAACTGGCTCTTTAGGAGTTCTGAACATGGCGAAACTTTTCAGAAGCAGGAACTTACATGTTCTAGTAACATGTGCACTCTCCCATGCCTGCAACAGTTTGACATATTTGTAAACGCGTGCTGATTTGATATTCATGGGGATACTACAAACTCTTTTGGTTTTATCGCGTTCAGGATGTAAACTATGATGGAATGACAGATCTTATTAGGTCATCATGCATGCGAGTGGGGACTGGGACACTCTAGGCAACTATAACTGTCAAAATAAAATCAATACTATTTCAGCTGAGCAATTGCATCTTTCTTCAATTATCGCGTATCAATTACACAATTATTGCGACTTTAAGGCTTTGCATACTTTTATTTTCCGTGCATTAATTTTGTATGTCACGTCTGTAATGCTGTTCAACTTATCTTATGCAACCATTCTTTGTTTCCTCAGTATTTCTATGAGTGTGTAGAATGTGACCTTGGTGGCAATTTGCTGTGTTGCGATAGCTGTCCACAAACATACCACTTGGAATGTCTTGATCCTCCTCTTAAGGTACGAACCATTCATACTTTTTGATTACACATCTCTTTTTTCGGTGTACTGATCTGTTTTTGTCGCTGTGCACCATTTCATTTCAAATCTAGCGTGCACCACCTGGGAATTGGCAATGTCCAAGATGTCGTACGAAACAAGTTAGCTTGAAGTTGTTAGGCAATGCAGATGCTGACACTTCCAAACGTGAAAGAACAAGGAGAATGCGTACAAGCACCACATCAGATAGTCCATCTGCCCATAGCAAAGTCTCTGTCAAAATCCGGAGTCCGATACAAGAGAGAAATGAATCAAGCGAACAAGGAAAACTGTCATGTGGTGGGACATTGAAGGAGGGTGAGTCAAGTGTGAAGGATAATGAAGTCCAGAAAAAGAAGCCATTGATAGTACATTTGAAGAGGCGTCCAACCAAGGAATTATCTGCAATTACGAAGCCCTTGAAGTCAGAACTCCTTGGTAAGTCGTCAGAAGAGAAGCAGGAGAAACATGGAGGTGCTTTGAAAATAAAGAAAAATATGCGCTCCATGGACTTGTCTCCAAAGAAATATAAAAGCAAGAGGCAACATAGTCACAGAGACAGTAAGCGATCTGAAACAAAAAGGCTCAAATACTTGGCACCTGATGTTGACAGTGATTCATCAATGGGACCGTCTACATCTCCTGACCACAGCGAATCACCACCAAAAAGAAGATCTTCGGATGGTAGAACACCTACATCTAGTGCCAAGAAAGGAAAAAAGAAAGTGAAATTTGTTGATAAACAACATTCTGAGGTATTCGAACAACACTATGTTTTGTTCTAATATTCATGAACGTGTGTATTTTATATAGTACATTCTCTGCACTTGTGCAAGATCCTTTTCTTTTATCTTTTCATGCTATTATTAACATCAGCTCATTTTTGTAGTTACGACCATATTATGATCAAACTAAATAATTGCCGCAAACTTGCCATGATTAACATTTTTTTATAATACATCTTATTATGCTTTCTGATATGACCTGGGAGATACATGATTACATGCTACCCTTGAGTTTGATAACCTCTTAAGGCCAGTTTTGATATTAGCATACAAGCAGAGAAATAATTGCAGCTTTTGTACCCCCTGAACATTAAACTGGCTTGATTACTTTTTTTTTAGAACTTTTTTATCTTGGTTTAATCCCATCCATGGGTTCTTGGATCATCGGTCTGTGGTTACTACCGTGGTCAGCCTTCACTGCTTTTTTATAATGTCTGTTTTGTTTGATGATCACATCTTATCTTAAATCCTGTTGCTCGAGCATACCTATGTTCCGAATGCCGTTCATATACCTGGTAAATGGTGCAGGTGCTAGGTGTGGCAGGGGACAAAACAATGACGCCTCAGGAGGATCTGCAGGCTCAGTCTGGGAAACAAGTAAGACATTAGCTTCCTTAACCATATATATTGCATCTTCATCCAATCCTTTTTTTTTCACCTTCGGCCTGTCCCCTTCTCTATGTTCCCTGATTATTGCAAACATTGCTTTCTTTAGGTTGACCGCATCTTAGGCTGTCGGCTTCAAACAAGCCAAATCATTCCACGGCCTCATGCTTCATCAGAACAGATTGAGTTAAATAACTTGCAGCTGGAAAATATAGCTCCATCTATTATTCCTTTAAGCAACGAAACTGATACCACTCAGGAGGAAGCAAATCTTGCCTCTGAAAATCAGTTAGATGGCGTTGAAGCGCAAAAAGAGAGTAATGGTAAGTCACTTGAAAATAATGAGTTAGTGAGCCCAGACGATGCCATGAAGACAGTGTCAGATTGTTTCACTGATCAAATCATCACAGGAAAGGATTCTGGAGTAGTAGGAGAAAACATAGCTTCAGTAAATGGTGAATTGGAGGCAACGTCTGTTGTTTCAGCTGAAGGAACATCAGAAAAGGGCGACATCAAACTTTCAGTTTCCAAAGAGGATGCAACAGTACTGACCAAACAAGAGCATACACCTGAAAGTATAGTACATGTGAACATAAAAGGAACTGCAGGTAATGGCCATGATGATACTGCATATGAATTTTTGGTCAAATGGGTTGGAAAATCAAACATCCATAATAGCTGGATTTCTGAATCTGAACTGAGAACATTATCAAAACGTAAACTAGAGAATTACAAAGCAAAATATGGAATGGCTTTGATAAACATTTGCAAGGACCAGTGGTGCCAACCACAACGAGTTATTGCTCTGCGTGCTTCCTTAGATGAAGTAGAAGAGGCTTTAATCAAATGGTGTGGCCTACCTTATGATGAATGCACTTGGGAAAGATTAGATGAACCCATCATGCTGAAGTATGCCCATTTGGTTACTCAGTTCAAAAATTTTGAATGCCAGGCTTTGGAGAAGGATATGAGAGGTAACTGTGCAAATGCAAGAAACAGCCAAGACCTGAGTGTGTTGGTTGAGCAGCCAAAAGAACTTAAGGGAGGCATGCTCTTCCCTCATCAACTCGAAGCATTGAACTGGCTGCGTAAATGTTGGTACAAGTCGAAAAATGTTATCCTTGCTGATGAGATGGGTCTTGGAAAGACGGTGTCTGCTTGTGCTTTTCTGTCGTCCCTGTGCTGTGAATTTAAGATAAAGTTGCCTTGTCTCGTCTTGGTTCCTCTTTCTACTATGCCTAACTGGATGGCTGAATTTGCATCTTGGGCTCCTCATTTAAATGTTGTGGAGTACCATGGTTCTGCACGGGCAAGATCTACAATTCGTCAATATGAGTGGTATGAGGGCGATGCAACCCAGATAGGTAAAAGCAAGAAATCTCACAAGTTCAATGTCTTGCTCACCACTTATGAAATGGTGCTTGTTGATGCTACATATCTTCGTTCTGTGTCATGGGAAGTTCTTATAGTTGATGAGGGGCATCGTTTGAAGAATTCTAGCAGCAAACTCTTCAGTTTGCTCAATACGATTTCATTTCAGCACAGGGTTTTGTTGACTGGAACCCCATTACAGAACAACATCGGTGAAATGTATAATTTATTGAACTTCCTACAGCCTGCTTCTTTCCCTTCTCTAGCATCATTTGAGGAGAAATTTAATGACCTTGCAACAGCAGAGAAAGTGGAGGAGCTGAAGAAACTGGTAGCTCCACATATGCTCCGAAGGCTGAAAAAGGATGCAATGAAAAATATCCCCCCGAAGACAGAGAGAATGGTGCCTGTTGAATTGACATCAATCCAGGCTGAATACTATCGTGCTATGCTCACAAAGAACTACCAGGTACTGCGTAGTACTGGAAAAGGTGCTGCTCATCAGTCATTGCTCAACATAGTAATGCAGCTTCGGAAAGTTTGCAACCATCCATATCTTATTCCTGGAACTGAACCTGAATCAGGTTCATTAGAGTTTTTGCATGAAATGAGAATAAAGGCATCAGCAAAGTTAGCTCTGTTGCATTCTATGCTGAAAGTGTTACACAGGGATGGCCACCGTGTTCTTATTTTTTCCCAGATGACAAAACTTCTTGACATCCTAGAAGATTATCTGACTCTGGAATTTGGTCCCAAAACATTTGAAAGAGTAGATGGTTCGGTATCTGTGGCAGAACGCCAGGCAGCGATTACTCGTTTCAACCAGGACAAGACTCGTTTTGTATTTTTGCTATCTACTCGGTCATGTGGTCTCGGGATCAATTTGGCAACTGCAGATACTGTTATCATATATGATTCTGATTTCAATCCACATGCTGATATACAGGCGATGAATAGGGCACACAGAATTGGACAGTCAAACAGACTTTTAGTTTACAGGCTAGTAGTGCGCGCTAGTGTTGAGGAGCGTATCTTGCAACTAGCCAAGAAGAAACTGATGCTTGATCAACTTTTTGTAAACAAGTCAGAATCACAGAAGGAAGTGGAAGATATCATTCGCTGGGGAACTGAGGAGCTCTTCAGGAATGGTGATGAGGTGAATAGTAAAGATAATGAAGAAGTTTCTGGTGCTAAACCCGATGTATCTGATGTGGAGGTTAAGCATAGGAGGAGAACTGGCGGCCTAGGTGATGTTTATGAGGATAAGTGTATTGGCAGTTCTACCAACCTTATTTGGGATGAGAACGCTATCATGAAGCTTCTTGATAGATCTAACCTTCCAACAACAGTAGCTGAAAACACTGATGGTGATTTGGACAATGATATGCTTGGCACTGTAAAGGTAATGTAATTGCTTGCTTTTTTCTTCAGATAATGAATATTTAATGTTTATGCAGTAGTAGTTTCGTCTTGGCCATGTCTCACAAAGTTACAGTAGTAGTTAACTTCAGAAAAGTTCACTTAGTTTGGAAGTTCCTAATCGGCGTCATTTGGCTAGAAGTTATTGCCAGTGTCTATTTTAGATGGATTCATTCATAAATTTCGGTATTCTTGTTCTTCGGCTGCGTTAACCCTTCTCTAACAGTTCTCGTATGTTTCTGACAATGGTTGTTAATGTTATTGTGATGTAGATTTTACTTTGTGCAATTTATAGCTTATCTCTGGAGATCTCTATTAATGGTTTCTTTTACTCTTATCCATGAAGCAGTCAATCGATTGGAACGATGATGTGAACGATGATCCTGGTGCTACTGAGGAGATTCCAAATATTGATAACGATGGTTGTGAACAGGCATCTGAAACAAAACAGGATGCATCTAATCCTGTGGAAGAAAACGAATGGGACAAACTTTTACGCCTCAGGTGCTCTACAATTCCATGCACTTTTTTTTGCCTGTCTATTGCCTTGTGATTATCCTTTTTTTCTTTATATTTTATTGTTTTATTTCATAACTAACGAACCAGAGACAGAAATGGAACAAAGTGGAGGAATAAACACTGAACAGTTTATGAAATCTTAGGTCAGGCAGTGATAGATAGGGCATGGTGTAGTAACAGCACTAATCACTAATCACTCCGTTTACTAGCTCTCTTTCTCGTGGCATCATGGTTTGTTACTAAATTCAAATTGGTGTTTCAGGTGGGAGCAGTATCAAATCGAGGAGGAGGCATCTCTTGGTCGAGGCAAGCGTTTAAGGAAAGCTGTTTCTTACAGGGAGACCTTTGCAGCAATTGCTAATGAAGCATTAAGTGAGGTACTTATGTGTTCTGCATGACCTTGTTGTACATACCGCCTCCTTACCGTTAATCAGGAAACATTTCTGCCTTGCTGTTAATTTGCTGATATGCTAGTATTAGTAGTATGGTAAACATACCTTGCTGAAAAATGTCACTCAAGATCTATCCTAGCAAGTAAGGAATAATATAGGAGTATATCTTTATGCTGACCACCCTGATCCGCTGGATTTTGGCAAAAATTAGTGCTGCAAATATTGAATCTGAAACTCCAAACTGCACTACAGGTCCCAGACGATTCGTTTTGCCCTGCACCGCTATGATTTCTTATATTTGAATCCTAATGTTGCTCGGGGTGTGCTTCCTTAATCTGCTGTATCCCTATGCGCTACAGGGGATTCCTTAAATACGGACCCCCCCCACTCTCTTATGCTAATATATTCAATTCTGGTACTTCCGGGATGCTTGGGGATACTTTCGACCCAAAGTATCTCCTATGGAAGCACATCCTAAACTCATGCAAAGTTGCAAACCCTAGAATGTGGTAGGAATAGTCATATCATCTCCCCTTTTATGCTTCAGTTTTCTAGTGGTTTCTGATCTCTGAAGGGTTTGCTACGTTGCTGGACCCAATAGAACTTGCTTATATAAACATTGATGCTTTTCCCTAGAATCCAAATAGATACCAGAATTCCTGAAATGTTTGAATGCTTAACATACCCTGCGCCTCCCATGTCCATGGGGATACAATATTATAAGAATTGCAAAGATACAAACTCCCTCCATTTTGTGTTGTCTGCATGCATACCTAGGAGGCAAAATGGCTGAAAAATATTTATGACTTTAGACCATGTTTGGTACAATTAGATAGAGATACTACTGATTTACTCCCTCCGTTGCAAAATGCAGGGCATATTTTGACTGTCCAAATATGATTTTACCGTAAAATTCTTGTACAATAATTTTTGTTAATGGTTACAAAATCATAATCATAAGAAAATGTTTCTGAAGAACCCAATTTTGTGTGAAACTACATGTATTATTGGATAATTCTTGGTTAAAGCTTTGAATTTGGGTAGTCAAAATACACCTTACCTTATATGTTGAGAACGAGTATGATCTAATTTCATTTTTTTTTACCTTAGTTTTGTGCAACTAGGTACGCATGTGTGACATATATTGTGAAACAGAGGTAGTAGTTGAGTGCCGTGTGATTTTCATTTGTTATTTGCCCTGCGCTCTTAGATTCTAATAGTGTATGCAGCTACACAGTGATTTGCTGACATTGCTATACAGGACTCTGATGACGGGGATGAACCCAAGCGAGAATACACTGCAGCTGGACTGGTTTTGAAGGAAAAATAGTACGACCTTCCTTATCCCCCCTCCCCCGCAATGTACTTTGCGTTTGTATGTACATTTTTTTCTTTAGGCATTGATTTACTTCTGGTTGCAACAGTGGAAAGCTCCGAGCTAGACAGAAGGAAAGGATTGCTCAGCGGCACGTAGTCAAGAACTATGCGGATGATAAACTTGAAGATTTCATAAAATTATATGACTCTAGTGTTGACGAATATGGTGTGAATCCTTTGAGAATCGTAGAAGATCCTGACTCTGCGCGGCCAACCGGGGCTAAACGTTTTGGTGATTCAACTGCAGAAATGAAGCATTCCTCGAAGAAAGCAAAGAGATATCCTGAAATCTCTCGAGAACTTCATGCCAAACTTGCTGTAAATGCTATTTCGTCAAAGCACCACCCAAAGGCAGCTGATGTCTTAAATCCAGGGATTCCACATCACCTCTTACCTGTCCTTGGCCTTTGTGCTCCAAATGCTGATCAGATAAACTCGTACAAGAATTCCAATTGTGGGCCAAGCATGAAGGAGCAAACAAGAGCTAGTGGTGAAGTAGCCAACAAATCACTGTCACCTTCTGCTGCTGACCATTCTAGTGAACTTAAAAATGATGACCAATCAGCTCCTAGCAAGGCTATGTTCCCTGGTTCATCTGAGACTTTGCGAAGGCTGAGTAACATCATTCCAGATAACTACTTCCCCTTCCATCCTGTATGTCCTCTTCTCTATCTGTCAATCCTCCTTTTTATTACACTCTAGGCCGCTGAATTATTTCATATAGTCGCCTTAATTACCAGTGTTAGGAGGGAATGTTGGTCATATCCTAATATTTGTTTTTTGTAACTATAGTACATCAACAATAGTTATTCTTGATCAGAGCATGCCATTTTCTGTTAAACAAAAGAAATAACATGGTTATTCTGTGCAGATTCCTCCTATATCTGGGAAGGCGCTTTGTGATCCTGTTGAAAACCCTTTACCGTCTATTGCTTCATTCCAAGGGAATATGGGTCTTCCGAACTTTGGTCTGGAAGACAATATTCCACTTAACCATATGAAATCAGTACCAGATCTATTTCCCAACTTCTCAATGGGCACTAATAACGAGTATGTTCGTAGTTCTGTCCCAGAATTGCCAAACAGTTCATTTTTACCGAACTTCATGGCAGATATTGCTGGAACTTCAAAGAAGCAGAGGTCAAAACTCATGGCCGATATGTCTGCCCTTCTTCCAGGGTTAGGTATTAATCCAGGTCAACCAATCCATTCAGCCATGCCTGAGAATCACAAGAAGGTATTGGACAATATAATGATGCGTGCTCAGTACGCCACAAATAAATTCATGAAAAAGAGGTCAAAACCTGATTATTGGTCCGAAGATGAACTTGATGCTTTGTGGATTGGAGTTCGTAGGCATGGAAGGGGTAACTGGGATGCCATGCTTAGAGATCCAAAGTTGAAATTCTTGAACCACCGTACCAGTGAAGAGCTGGCCATGAGATGGATTTTGGAGGAGCAGAAAATTATGGAGGAACCAATGGCTGCAGCCACAAAATCGAACTCTACATTTCCTGGTTTATCTGATGCAATGATGTCTCGAGCACTGAATGGAAGTAACTTTTCTAATAAGATGGAGCCGCCTAAGTTGCAGTCCCATCTAACTGATATTCAATTAGGTTGCAGTGATTTACCGTCTAGATTTCCTCATGTTGAGCCTTCAAATTACATGAGTTCAATTGAGGGTGGCCCATCACTGACACCATGGAAGAATTTCAAGCATAAAACGGGTTATGGTGGGGATTTTCCAGGAAGCACATCTGATAAGTGGGAGAAAGCTGATGGTGTCCCTCCATATATACCAAATCCTTTTATGATGGAAACAATTGGTTCTCTACCCATGAACATACAAAACAGTAGTTCCATCCAGCAGAATGAATTTGCAGCAAGTTCTCATGAAAACATTCTTCTTCATGGTGTTTTAAACGGGCAGGCTGATTTGTTTCATGAGATGCAGCGGCGTGTGAAGTTAGGTAAACAGCCCATTGAAAATACTGGTATGTTCGGAAGTTCAAAATCAAACAAGCTACCGCATTGGCTTCAGGAGGCGGTGCGTGCTCCTCCATCTAAACCACTTGAATATGAGCTACCAGCAACCGTTTCAGCAATCGCACAATCTGTGTGCCTACTTCTTGGTGAAGAAAAACCAGCAATACCTCCATTCCCTTTCCCGGGACCTCGGCTTTCTCGCCCAAAGGATCTGAGAAATACTCCAAAGAAGAGGCGGGTACGTAAGGTTCAGCAAGCTTCCACCCAGGCAGAGCATCCCAAAATAGGATCTGGGCAAGGTGATCATGTACCAACTCCAGCACTACAATTAATGGAAGCTCCGCCTACTTCTACTGCAATTGATCACAATAATGGTGCTCCTCCAATCAATTTAAACTCCCTGTCATCATCTTCCGCGTGCAGTCAGAGGCAAGATGTGACACCTGCTTTTGAAGAAACACACAGTACATTGGAAGTTTCAGAAGCTATTGCTGCCACTTGTACGGCCAGGTCAGAGACTCCTGAAACTGGTTGCCAGGGAGCTGAATCCTCTGGGGTAGATGACATTGCTAGTGGATCCTGCAGATCACCACTGAGGGATACTCCTGATCCCTGTGCTCCGAGGAGCGAATTGTCGGGATCAGGTAATCCACCTACAGAATTCTCTATGCTGCCAGTAGTTGATGCAACTGTTACAAGTACCACACAGGCTGTAGGCCCTATGTCCATTGGTGATGATCAGGAGCCCGAACAAGACAATCTATTAGACATCCACAGAGGGATTGATGACACAAAGAAGCTATTGGAGAAACCTATGCCACTTGACGAGAGCAGGCATTCAGGTGCGTCACATTCAGATTCAGCCCACGTAGTTGATGAAGATAAAGTCAACGACATTGTCGCAGATGATATGCGATGAGCTCAGGAACTCTTCTTCGTCTGTCTGTTTAGCGCTGGGATTTTCCCTTTCCCAGTGGTTCCAGTGTGGTGGTGCGCTGTGTTCGTACGCTTAGTTCAGATGGAGTAAAACTCCAGGGACTAGTAGTTTAGCACTAGTCTGGTCGGAGCAATTCCCGAAAGCCTCTCTACATACGTAAAATGTATATTTGGTAGCCTTGTGTGGAATGTGGACAATTATATTCATTTATTTGTGCGTGTATGGATAAGATAGTCCTTCGACCCATCAGAAAAACAACCCCGAGACATGGTTGTGACTTGTGAGTCGGTAACTCCATCGACAAGGAGTTGACTGACCGGTGTACTTGTCTTTCTCTAGTTCTGAGCACTCTTATTCATTTTTGCGGTTCGCCCATCCGCCCTGTATAAATGGGTAATTATATTTGTTGTGTTTTGGTTGCTTCTGCTGGCTGACTCTACCTTAGTATCACCACCGTTCTGTTTAGTTTGATAATGGTGGCTGAGGTCCTCGTAGCAAAAAGTTGAACGGATGTAGTATACTACCTCCGTTTCAAAAAAATAAGGCGCAAGCGTATTTTAAAGTAAATTTTGATCGAATAAATAGAGTAACTAAAACTTGATTATATTATGTAAAATTAGTATCGTTGGATTTGTATTAAAACATACTTTACAATGATGCTAATTTATATCAACATTTATATATATTTAGAGTAAATCTTGATAAAAAAACACGCAAAACGAGGGCATCCTAAGGCTGCTGATACGGTGTGATATCGAGCGTTATGTAAGCGTTAGACGGATGGAAAGTCTTCCTTCTTGAAGTTTTCAAGGCAAGCAACTCCTCTCGAACAACAGATTTGCCATTTCATTGATTAAGAAGTAGAAGTCTTACAAACCCACAAACATGACCACGAAGGCCGAAAAAATAGCCTAGTCTCGCGGCATAACAATACTCGAAGCTTTTGCCTCGGCCATGCTCCAAAGCGCGACATCGTCTTTGATTTTGAAGACAAATCATGTTCACGGCAGATATGTTATTCTGAAAAATACGCGCATTCCTTTCATGCCAAATTTCCCATGATACCAACATAGCTAGAGAAGCCATTGCTCTCCTTGATTAACTTTGCTTATGGATCATCTCTCCCCACCAAGCTTTGACATTTTGCATAGTGTGCCAACTATTTGGGTCCACATCATAAAGCTCTAGCCACTCCTTCACTTCCGCCCATATACAAATGGTGTAATCACATTTTTAGAGTAGGTGCAGGCGGTCTCATGTGCGCGGTTGCAAAGTTTGCATAGTCCATAATTTGGCCATCCTCTTATCTCAAGTCTATCCGCCGTTCAAACTCTATTTTAAATGATTAACCAAGCAAAGCTCTTGCATTTTAGAGGTTTGCACGGTTTCCAAACCAATCTTGGCAAGGAGAGCTAGTTTGTCTGAAGAATTGCATTTTGTAGGCGGATATAGACAAGTAGCAACCCTCATTAGAGAGCGGCTTACAAGTAATAGTATCTGCATGTTGGCATCAAAGTGCACCGATTGAAGGACGCGGCTAGCCAGCATCCGGTGCTGGTTTGTCCATCCCAGCACTCGGATGCTGGTTTGTCCGACATGGCACTCGGATGCTGGTTGGCGTGACCCAGCACTCGACTAGGACAAAGAGCTGTTTTGATACGTGAAACGGACGACGTTAAAAGCAAAAGCAGTCACGCACCAGATGCCCCAGCTGGTGGCGCAACTGAACAAAACGGCGTTGACAAGCTAATATGCTGCCACTCCGATGGGCTCTTCTGTGCTGCCATGACGGCGTCCTCCGCGCTGCCGCGATGGCATCCTCCGCACTGCTGCGATGGCATCCTCCGCGCTGCCGCGACGGCGTCCTCCGCGCTGCCGCGACGACATCCTCCGCGCTTCAGCGATGGCATCCTCCATCCTGCCGCGACAGCGTCCTCCGTGCTGCCGCGGCGCGTCCTCCGCGCTGCCGGGATGACATCCTCCATGCTGCCACGACGGCATCGTCCACGCTGCTGGGATGGCATCCTCCGCTCCCTTCCGGTGGCTCGCTTCGTTCCCTCCAACTCCCACTTCTGCCCCTTTGACGTTCCCTCCAACGCCCTTGTCTGTCCCCCTCCTACGACCTCCTCAAATCAACACGACGTCCTGGAGCTTGGTAGCCATGAGGCAGGAGCCCAACAGCGATTGACAGTAGTACTGTTTCTTCAGACAAAGACTGCACACACACACCAAATTCAGTTAACGGCGGCCTATTAGTACTAGAAAATGAATTGTAAACTTAAAATCTGAGCCATACATTATACAAGCAAAAGATAAACGATACTAGGAAATTGTGTTCTTTGCATACCAAAAAAAAAATATCACCCACCTTCTCTTAGAACACATTTAATTAAAAGTATAGTTTTTCAGACAGGAACATTCAATTCACACTTGATGTTGTATCCACTTTAGACTAAACATTCACATAAAAGAGTCAGAAAAACTGAACCACAGTTTAATCACTCAACTGTAGAGCACAGTTTTGTCAATTGAAGAGCGAACATCACTGAATTGCACATTAGGTCACTCAAATTTCACATCATATTAACTAAACATTGAATGGTACACTGCTTGTTACCTCAGCAGTGTGTGGAATCAAGCGGTGCCAGAGGTCATGGGGACGGTGGAGGTGTTGTCTTTCTCTCTTTCACCGCCGCTGGGCATTCTCACAATCTCACAGTCTGCACGATCATCTTCCATACCGGCGCCGGGCCGGCATGTGGCCCGCCTCCCTCTCCGCTGACAGGTCCAGACTGAATCTGCTCATCTGAATTTATTAGTTTTGGTATACAACTAGGTTATGTTCATAAGGCAACTTAATAATGCTAAGGAATGAACTTATTTAATCGAAGTTGCTTGTACTCAATACCTTTTAGTGACCTAATTAACCAAGCAAACAAATGCAACTTAATATTAACAAGTATCCAACTTAATCATTTTAATGAAACAACTTGGCTACTGTAAGTCATTAAAGTTGTAACAAAATTAAGTAAACCACATTAATCTTTACTATGAGTTGATTTTAGTAATCAACTTAGGTGACGATCAAAAGTCAACTTAATGCACTGAGGTTAGCAACTTAATCATTCTAATGGACCAAGTTGAATAAACTAGCAGACAAACTAAATTAACCTAAGTTGCTATTAGTAACCAACTATAGTAAGCCACCAAATTCAACTTATGAATTTTGTTTAAATGAGAAAGGAACCTTGGCTATACAACTTAACCAAATTGCGTGATGAAAATAAATTTATTAGTTTTGGTATACAACTTAAGCAAGTTCAAAGATTCAACTAGGTTATGTTCATAAGGCAACTTAATAATGCTAAGGAATCAACTTATTTAATCAAAGTTGCTTGTACTTGGTACCTTTAGTGACCTGATTCACCAAGCAAACAAATGCAACTTAATTTTAACCAGTATCCAACTTAATCATTTTAATAAAACAACTTGAATAAACACTAGTAGCCCCCTAACTCAAACAGTAGTGTTATAGGTTGAATAAACAACAGTACCCCCCTAATTCAAACAATAGTGCTATAGGTTGATAAACTTTGTTATGATGAAAGAGCAACTTAATGAAAATCAGAAACCAACTAATTAGCAAAAGAGGTTGATAAAATAGGAAAAAAATTCTTCCGTAAAAGCATGATACACGAAAACTAACTATGCTAGATTGAGAAGACAACTTTGTTATGATGAAAGAACAACTTAATCAAAATCAGAAACCAACTAATGAACAAAGATGTTGATAAAAATAGCAAAATGTCCCAAGGTAAAAGCATGATTACACGAAAACCAACTTGGTTAGATTGAGTTGACAACTTAGTTACGATGAAAGAGCAACTTAGGAAAAGTGTAAAACAACTTTAGCTTAAGTGGATAATCAACTTAATGAAACAGGATAAGCAACTTAGGTAGCATCATGAACCTATGAAAGACAAATGCATAATTCACAAAAAAGCCAAATCCATACTACGGGTAGATAAAAAGCAACTATTGTGTGTTGCAAAACAACAAAATGTAATGTACGCAATGACTTAGAAGAATAAAAAGAACACATGAATTGACATTATGTTAAGCGTCTAACAAGATATTTATTTCAGTATACAACTTAAGCACACTCATAATCTTTATTAGCAAGATTCGGAATCTTTGTTAGCAAGATTCAGTATCTTTATAGCAAGATTCAGTACCTCATCTTCACCATATTTCTAAGTGACCAGATTTTTCATGCTCCCATCATGAGCTCATGGCAGGCCATAATGGTGAAATAATATACACGATGAACTAACATGAATTTCAGATAAAACGGTAAGGGAGAGGAGAGTTAATTGTTCTTACAGACATCCTTGAGGTTCTCCTCCTGGAACTGCTCAGGGACATGGCCATAGCTCCTGCCGGCGCCGGCGCTGGCTAGTAGTGGCACCTGCCGGCCCTCAAACACTCCTTCGTCTGGTTCCTTGTCGGCCATCGCACGACCTCCCTTGTGCGGCCACTCTTCATCGCCCGAGCTTGCCACCTCTCGCTGTCCCAGCTCCCCGCTCGAGTTTTTGTGGCCGCTCTCCGCAACTGAGCTCCCCATGTCGCACTTGGGTCGCTCTCCGGCGTTGTGATCTGTCTGACAGCCTACAATAGGGAATCAAACAACAACCATTACTACTACCAAGGTAGTGTTCAGTACACATTTAATGGTTTTTGTAGAAAAAAAGGCATATGAGTGTAACCATGATAATTCATCTTGAAGTAAACAAAAGGACCTTGGTGATCCCCTCTGTTGTATGAACATTTCTAACAAAAATTACTTGTTGATTGACCATGGAATTAGCTACCAAAAACTGATTACTTAGTTCATGGATTATACAGGGATCACCAGATTCCATGATGAAACAAAACACACAAAACAGATTCCAGGACAGTACCCTCGGAATGTGGCTCTTCTAATAGTTCAGTGCATTTACGTTACCTATATGGTAAAATATGTTTCTGCGGTATGAAGGTCTGAAGGTGCAACATAATGGTTACATGTGTTGTGTTCTTCTGGCCAAGAGAATTGAAATCCTACACCGATAATGAAATTTGTATGCTACAAGCTAAGCACGCATATTTTCCTTGCCAATTGCTATTTGGACTGGTAGGTATCTTGCTACCATCACTTAAATCAACTTTGTTCTGTCATGTTGGCTAACTGATATTTGTAGAAATAAATTAGGTTAGCTGCTGTATATACATATCACCATAGGATATCCGCCTTAATCCTAAATTCCTAATATTTTTGTTGAAATTTAATTGCCTATTTGAAAAGGAAGTATATAGTGCTAAAAATATCCAGAAAGTCTATTGTTGAACTGCTTTGAAGCTTTTACCACACAAAAACAAATGCGGTGCAATATTGATTTGTAAAGTCTGACATGTTCGCTCCTGCAGTTTACACCGTCACAGAATTTCTAGACAATGTACATGACATGGATCAACCAGAAAAGCACATCCACAACAAAAATCGTTCAGCTCAAGAATATTACCATGTCAAAAGATAAAGTAGTTGACTGGATGACAGTCGTTTCATGCAAAAGGATCAACTTCTGTCAGATTTTTCCATGTGAGACCAAAATCATACCTGTGTTCCGGATCTCAGTGGTGCAGCACCCTCCGCTACCAATCTGTGAAGCCCTTGCAAAAGGGAAGTCCTCCGCGGTCGGTAAATCACCCCCGCGCGTGTGGAAATCATGCCGCCGACGAGCTACCCCGCCCTTGCGCGCGGGACGCTCTGGCCAACAAAAATCAGCGCCCTCTACCACTGTGACGCCTTCCACCAACGAGCGCAGTGTGGCGCGGCTAGCTATCCGGCGCTGAAGTCGACGCCCTCTCGCATGGTCTCTCTTCGCCGACAAGCCGCGAAGCTCTCCGACGTCGAGGTGGACGCCTCCCCGCGCGCAAATCGCTCAAGCCTACGAGCTCGCGTACCCCACCATCCACCACCCGTCGGAAGATTCGCCGGAGAAATCAACAGAAATCGCAGGGCGAAACCCTAGCTGCTTACGGGGAGGGACTCAGGAAGCGGTGGGGGAAATGGGGAACGGGGAGAGTGATGAGGGAGGAAGAACCGATACGAACCTCCCTCACCGCTCAACACGTCAGCGCGGTCGGTCGGGATCCAGGTGTGTCTGTGTCGGGGCGAAGCTCCCCCGCGCCGCGCGATCAGGCACGTTCCAACAGGATCCGACGGCCATAAATCGAGTGCTCGATTTGACAGATAGCATCCAAGCACTATTTAGCAATTGGATCCCCCAAAGGGTGTAGAATTGCACAATATTCTAAGGATAGGCCATCATGGATGTTGACTTGGGGGACCCAAGAACTCCATCCATAGCTTTGCTAACGGTGCTATTCTTCTTCTTGAAGCACTTAAAAATGAGCGGTGCAATGTTTTTAGGCCTCCTCCCATTAAGCCACGAGTCTTTTCAAAACCGAGCATTTTCCCCATTCGTACAATAAGTGATTTTGGAATAACAGCTAGACAACCGAGGCCTCTTATCATATCAAAGCTCTTCCACTTCCACTACTACTTCCCTAGCAACAACCATACTTCTTATTATGTGCTTGAATCCGTAACATAAATCATGTCGAGTTTGATTGACCCTGAAGTCCATTTATTGTTCATATTTTGGAGAAAAGGCCAACTCTGTTTTTTTTATAAAAGCAACCATAGTAAGAAACAAAACATCGAGGACACCACCTAGTTACAACTACAAAGCACACAGTAGCTGAAACTAAAAACAACAATGCCTCAGTTGCACATGAAAACTTCTCAGCCGCCGTGTTGTTGACCTAGCCGCCTCCTATCCTCCTACTCCACCATAGATTGATTCCCCCTCTTTTGGCCGGCCTCGCCGGTGTCAGGAGGGGTGGAGAACTCGATCTATGAGTGAAGGTTTTGATAAAAGTAGTATTTTCACAAGATTAGATTAGGGTTTAGTAGCCATCTTCTTTTGGCCTCTAGTCAATGGAGATGGCATCGTCAACAATAATTGATCTTTGGCCCTTCGATCAACGATGAGATCTTCCTCCCGACGTTAATAGTGGTGTTGGAAGATTAAACTTCTTTAGGTATGGTCCTTCATATCTTGCTTCTCTAGATCGATTTTGGATCTTTTCTTTTGGTCGCCACGAGGAGAATTATCCTCGCAATATTTGTCCCGGCTGCTACATCCTTGACAATGGTGATTCGTACTCTCGACTCCCCAGCGACGTTGATCAAGTTGTTCAGTTATTTTGCCCTGTCATACTGGTGTTGGTTCTCTTGCCGATGTTGATTGCCTACTTCAATGGCTGTGCGCATGCACATAGCCTTGGCATTGTGACACAAATTAAAATTATGGGAGAACCTTCGTTGCTATTTACAGGTTTATAGTTTGGTATCTATATTGGGCTGCCTTAAAAAAGTATTCCCTCCGATCGGAAATAACTGTCGGTGACCTAGTACAAACTTTGTACTAAGTTAGTACAAAATCACCGACACTTATTTCCGATCGGAGGGAGTACAAGATTGTGTCATGGAAGAAGAAAGAGTTTGAAGATCTCGAAGATTTGCTTTTTTTTAGACTTTATTTTGTAATCGTTAAAGAAAGCTCGTGTATCTCTACCATGTACTATTTGTTACTATAAATATATGTGGTATTGATTGTTAAAAAAACAAACCTCCTTACGGTTTTGTCAGAAAATAAGAAGCTCCTACCGCTGCCTGTAGCTTGCTAACCATGTCCCTCCAGGCTTCTTCATGCTTTCCCGGCAGAAAAAGCGTCCACTGGAAAGCAAAACCATACGGAAAATATTATTCATGGGAGGATTGCAAACTTTTGCCATCAAACACATCGCCGCACGTAAGCAGCCAGAACATGTTTAGTTTGTGATTCAGTACAATTTTATGCCACTGAAGATAAAAATCATGACAAAGTGTTTAAAATAGAATCATACTAGTCTTTAAACTTTTTTGATAAAAAGTATATATTTACATCTAGCCTCTGCAACAACACAATGTCCTAATAGCAATACAGATGCACATACAAAAAAGAATTACAGAAAAAGAAAAAGCCTTGCTACAGTGATAAATTCCTTGTAGCAGCAACATTAACACCACCAAGACAGCACCCAAAGTCCAAAAGCGACACATTCAAGAAGGGAACAATGCACTAGCACCGTCGTCACCCGATCATAGATCTTAGGTTTTCACCCTGGAGAAAAGTCCGCGCTCATAAAACAATGCTTTCAATAAGGCTATTGTCAGACATAACCAATTAAGGCCAGACCTTGGATTTTTACCCTCTAAGGTCGGAAACCAAACTGTCAGATAAAAATATGGGTGCATCCAACCAAATCCCATCCGATCCAGCAATATTCAGTCATAACTCGTCTATTGAAATTCGCTGGCGGAGCCTTTCAAAACACACCACTCCTGCCAGATCTATAGAGAAGGGCATCCTGTAGATCTTCATCTTGGAGCAAGTTAAAACCCTAAGACCGCCTCACCACGCTGCCGCTCGCCAGCTGATCCCCTCCGTCCATGGAGAACACCAGAAATTGCCCGCGGCTAAACCGGAGACAATCGGCAACAACAGCAGATCGGCGAGGACTAAAAAAAATAAGACGAAAAAACCCTACAACACCACTTTATTGGGGTCACCCACCACCGCCAGCCGCCACCATCCCTGCCGCCATCCAACACCAAGGTCTAGATCGTTTATTTAAAAAAAAGAGAGGTCTAGATCGTTGCTTCAGCTAAGGGCGCTGCCAAGGCAGCCAAGCCTGGTGGTGGACTTGGAGAAGAGCAGATCGTTGGATCTGGTTGGACAGGGAATGGAGGAGAGGTGGGGCAGCGCGCGGAGGGGCGGCCAGCCGCCGCCATCGTGGTGGCTATTGACGGCGGCGGCGAGGGGATCATGCTGGGAGCGGTCTCCGGAAGATGGCAGCCGGGACGCCTCGGAATCGCCAGGAGGCGGCCCGGAGGCGGAGTGTTGTTTTCATTCATGTATGAAAGCTAGAATTAACGGAATTATCACAAACTGATAAGCAACGACAAATAGCACTATTTCTTTTCTCTCGAGAAATAGCAAAAGTTTTGTGTTTCAATACATTGATAAAACAAAGACTCCAACTACACACCGAGTGGCCAGGGATAACCAGGCCATGGTTACATTACAAGAGACCCTTGCCTACTCTGACAGGAGGGTTGCTCGTGGCTCTTTAGCACACGGGCTTGCCCACAAACTCGCTTCAGCCATAAATGCAAAAGCATCAGGTCTTGAACATCGAGGTGATATCAGTTAAATTGCAAATGTTCTGTCACAGTTCTGGTTCTTCCAAATCCACCAACCGTGAGAAGCATCACAGAGGCGAGACGATTCTGATCCACCAGTACATGACAGCATCGTCAGCTGACTGAAGCAAACTTGTAGAATGGATCCAGTACAGTACCTTGACTGTCCCCAAGATCCGCATGGTCTAGCTTGACTGTCCCCAAAGAAGGCAAGCTGAGACATCAGGCAGGCCTCCCATCAATAGGCAGTCCAGGTTCGTAGATCAGCGACCGAATGAAGAGGTACACGTGGCTACGCACCCATGAATTCGAAGACCGCCATCTCTTCAAGGCAGCCGAACCATGAAGGCTATGTAGCAGGATCAAAGTATTTCCTCTGTACGACAGGCACCGCTTACAATCTAACTCACAAGGTAGTTCTACTTACACAAGCTGAACATTATGAGTATATGTTCTGGCGTCCGGGTGTCAGTACAAATTCCTACTTCCTCAGACATGAGGAGAGATCATCAGACTACTGCCCAACCTTGGCAAGTCAAAACATCCATATTTACAGAGAGTGGCTCCTGCAGAAGAAAAACTTCCGATACAGCTATGTTAGTGCATGGCATGGTAATAATTAGTAAATGCATTTTCAGCCTTTTTAAGTTGTCCAATTCAACAACAAAGCTCTTATTCAGGTATGTTGAAATCAAAATCTCAGTGCATTAAGAGAAGCAGTGAACGACATTACATGGATTTTGACAATCTAAGTCAACAATCAGCAAAATGGCGTATCTTATGCAGTATGCAGATGTTACTATAACTCCATACAGAATGCTCCTTTTGGAAGACCTGGGTGCTGTTGAAGTGCATGTTTTTGTGGTTGGCACTACACGTTAGGTTCTGGATACCAGTAGCAAAGTCAGTACAAATTGCTGACTTTGCCAGGGCATGATACAACCAACAGAGGTGTGAATCATACAGGCACAAGGACTGAAAAACAACTGAAGAAAGGGCTCTTCTCCGGCCGTTCATACAAGATGTAATAAGCTTTGGGATATTAGGGCAAGGTCACAGTCTTGTGTGGTACGTACTGTCCTTACTCCCTAGTATATATGTAAAACTGTAAATGACTTAATGCCCTATCGATAAAATCAAACGGTTTATGCTATTGTGCCTTAAAAGTTGAAATGATTCTACAACCTGGGAATCACCGTTATAACTTAAAAAACCCATCATGGTTCAGTAAAACTTAACTCGTCCTGCTGGGAAGCCGTCCATCCTGGTTCATAAGCTTCCAGAAACCTGAACTTTGCCTTGTTTGGAAGGTCATGTGGATGGACAAATGGAACCCCTTGCGGCCATCCAATTTCAGTTCTGATGTTCTGACAAGGACTGTGCAATGATCGTATATGACTTTCACATTCTTTGATATTGCAAAATCTCAGTTTGATGCCTCTCCGGTCTGCAATATCCTGGACACGCTCCTTGAGCACCCTCTGCGCCTCTAGGCGAAGCCTTTTGGAAGGAGGGAGTGGCTTTGTTCTTGCACTTCCCTTCTTTTTCTTCGTCGTGGAGTTCGATGATGCTACACGAAACAATTCAACAGTGAGACGCCCAGTTTGTAGTCCATGAAGTCAAAAGTTCTATACGGCACACCCAACACTTAACAAAGTGGTCAACTAGGATGGTCCGAACTCTGAAGGAACTACATGGCATCAACTATGTCTTCGTTTCAAAACACACTACACTGTACCTCTGACATGCCCTTGGAAGTTGGACCTACTAAAGTCCCGGAATGTTACTCAATAAAACTAAAGAGTATAACAAAAACAAAACATACGGAGTACATACCAAATTTTCATGTTAAACAACCCATAAAGAACACAAATTTGTATGGATTGTTTGTCTTAGTTTGAACTAGCATGTTATTGCCCCAGCCAGGGCAACATGGGCCCTGGCCCATGCTCAAGCTTGTAATTCCCTTGCTTAAATAGCACCATGTGAACCTCCTTTGCTAATCAAGCATCAAATTCGGCCTAGTTCATCTAACAGTTAACATTGGCCTCTCCTTAATTTTGTTCTGCTTGTGTAACCCTGCACTCCACCTGTTGTGAGCATTAAGTCCTATGTGCAGCGGCTGCTGGCCGTGTGACAAGCTGGCAACAATAATATCCTGTACGTGCCTATTCGGAAAGATGTGTAATAACGTATACCTACAGAGGAAACGAGTTTAAGTATCGATGCTGGAACTCATATACTTCCTCCATTTGTTAATTACCCTATGTTTTGGGTTTAGTGAAAGGCAAACTTTCTAAGATTTGACCAAATACATAGGAAAAAATATCAACATTATTAAAATCATCATAAAATATATTTTCATATTATATGCATTTGGTATTACAGATGCTGATATTTTTCCTATATACTTGGTCAAACTTTACAAAGTTTGAACTTTGACTAAACCCAGAGCACAAGGTAATTAAAAAAGGAGGGAGTATAATGAATCATAATTTTGTGAGACCATGTCGCATCATGTATCATGTAGATTATCAAGAAGAAATTCATGACAAGATGAAAAAATTAATAATGGTTATGTGAGGCAGGAGGACTAATTGATGCCACTTAGCCTCCTTTTTTTCACCTGCATTGTGGAGCTTGCAAAGGAAATAATTTGAAAACAATTTCTTACAAATTTCCATGCATCCTATGTGAATGTGCTTATCCTGGAGGAAATAACAACAGTATGGGGACACAACAACAGCTTCAAGCGTAAGTCTTACATCAAGGACTGGGAGATAATAACTTACCATCTTGTTCTTCCTGGGACGACGATTCATTGTTCTTGGGAAATAGTTGATCAGCAGAATGGTGTGTCTGCATGAAGTCAGTAACCGGTATGGGGAGCTGAAACTGAGTATCAACACCATGACCAGCAGCTCCCATTTCTGAACCACTCAGCCTAGCATCTGATCTAGGTGTGAGCTTGAACGCCAAAGAACAGCGTCCAAACCTACGTCCCGGCAAGTTTCCAACCTTCGTCTTGTTCACAGCTGGATTTACATAGCCGGCTGTTTCCTGATAAAGTGCAAGGCCGGGATAGACGACAATATCATGCGGACCAAGGTCCTCGTCAACAAGAATCCAACGTCCATGCAGGTCCTTGATATACAATCCTGACCTATCAGACTTGACTAGGGTGAGCAAAGTCTTATCAATCTGTTGCTCCTGCTCAGAGAACATGAGCAATCGACTATCGTCAGGAGAAGCAACACGATGCTGCTGTGCTCCTTCAAATGACGGCCTTGAATGGCAACATGCAGAAAGAACGGAGGATGACACTTCTTGGCTTCTCAATGGCATGTTGTCAAGTATCTCAGTAAACACACAAGCACGGAGATTCAGTGAGAAGCTAATCGCATCCAAGATATCTCGGCAAACTTTCCCAAGGACTGAAAATATGTCGGGCAGCCCGGAGGGAATCAATTCCATCGCACCATTGTGCTCCCTCACAGTAATACCAGGCCTGTAATCATACAATTCCATCCACATTTGGGGATCTGCGTAGTAACCAGAAGTCTTGCACCACTCGCGGGTGCCATCCTCCGAACGGACAACCTCGCCGGAATCATATCCTCGCTGGTGGAAGAAGAGGCGAGCGGAGTCGAGACCAGACCTTAACAGGGCAGCGTCGGCCGGAGGCAGCTGGATGATGGCCGCCGAGTACTGAGCCAGTGACTGCATCAGCGTCGATACGCAAATCTTGTAGCTGTCGGAGGCGAGGCCGTCGGTGGCCGCGAGATCGCCGAGGTGCACGCGGCCGAGAGACGCGAGAATGTCCCCTCCCGCGTCATCCATTGGTGGGGAATGGTTCTTGAATCTTGAGTTCTAGGGGCGGTCTCAGAGGGGCATGGATGTTCAATTGACCCCCCAGAAATTTCTCGCTAAATAAACTGTTGGGTCAACTGAAGCTCGATCCTGCGCGCTGAAGAAAAGAACCCCAAGAATGGCGAGATGGAATGATTGCTGGCAGCAACACAAACGAAAGATCCAAAGTTACATTTTTAAATAGTATGTAATTTCCAGTTATATATTTTTTATATAATATTAGCAAAATTGTCAACCACTAGAAGTGTCCATCTACCACGGTTGAAAATTGTGGTAAAATGGTCGTTTTTTGTGGTTAACGACTCTTTAACCATGATTTGTCTACCGTGGTCTATCTACCGTTATGAATCTTTCTGCCACGGTTTTTCAACATCTGTGGTAGAAGAGTGTCTTCTACCACGAAAATTTGTACCGTTGTAGATAGGATCCGTCTAGCCATCAAAATATTGATGTCATCCGAACTGATACGTGACAACCACCGTTTACTAGCCGGTTACGTCGTCATCTTTTCAACCATGGCCGTAAATCCGTGGCAGATGACAGGCCCACTCAAAGTCTGCTAAATTTTTAGCAGGCCGACCCATTAAATTTAGCAGGCTGGCCTATTCTAGTTAGCAGGTCAGTCTGTCATATTTAACAGACTGACCCATTCTAGTTACTAGTTAGCAGGCCGGTCCGCCATGTTTAGGAGGCTGACCCATTCTAGTTAACAGGCCGGCCCGCAATGTTTAGCATGCTGATCCATTCTTGTCAGCAGGCCGGCCCGCTAGGTTTAACAGGCTGGCCCGTTATGTTTAGCAGATCGGCCCATACATCTTACCAGTCCGATCCATTAAAGTTAGCAGGTCGGCCCATACATCTTGCCAGGCCGGCCAGTTAAAGTTAGCATGCCGGCACATACATCTTACTAGGCAGGTCCGTTAAAGTTAGCAGGCCAGCCCATTGAAGTTAGCATGCCGACTCATTCTAGTTAGCAGGCTGATCCGTACTAGTTAGCAGGCCAACCCGTTCTAGTTAGCAGGCCGGCCCATATATCTTACCATGCCATTCATTTTTGTTAGCAGGCCGACATGTTCTAGTAAGCAGGCTGACCCATGCTGTGTAGCGGGCTGGCCTATTGTTAGCCCATGAAATTTGATAGCCCAACAATCAAAAGCCTATTGCTGGCCCATTAATGTTAGCAGGTCGATTTATGTAAGCCCATTAAACATACCGGTTCAGCCTAGTGAAGCCCATAAATATTGATGGGCTGCAATAATATGCTGGCAGGCCGGGCCATAAAAGCCCAATATAAGATGGGCCTGGCCCAGAAGCTCAATAAGGTAACAGGGCTAGCCCGTTTAGGCTAGATCGTGGGGTCTGCATCATGATGACGCAAGCTTTCAGGCAGTTGGATATAATTAACCTAACTATTACATGATAATTCAAGATTATCAAAAACAAGATAGTTTACATGGCACATTTTGTGCGAGAATACAAAGTAGTACAGACAACTAGAGACAGTTGCTTCTTAACTGCAACTTTATCAAGCTCATGTCTATATATAGCAATAGATTTGATCGAACCCTCTGTGCTCTTATTCAGCATATCAGCAACTGACCTAAGAGCAGCTACACACTTTCTTTCTGCAACCAGGACATCCTTGAGATATTTAACACATGTACAGGTTGTTCTAGGTGGACTGGTAAGGTCGTTTGCTTTAGTTGTGCCCTCTGAAAGGTCAGGACTTCTAGGGATCCGCACTTGTGAGGAAGTCTGAAAATATTGCGGAAAAATTTACAGTAATAAACTTTGCAAGGTGAGGTACACATCAGATAATCACAAGGAGACGAAACAAGCAAACAAACATATGTATGGTAAACAAAGTAGCTCATACAGACTATGCATGGACTTACAACAGCTTGTACAGACTCACAACACTTCGCTTACTTGCGGGCGCGACTTTGTGTCAACATGCCTGTCACACAAGAATCCAATAGCTGGATTTCGAGTCAGCTCAGGAAGTTACTAGTTAGCTGGAACTTGTCGTCGTGGTGAAACAACATATGCCATAGGATGGCTTAAATGGGGGCCGACTAGATGCTAGAGGATTCGGGAGAGGGGAACGAGCTAAAAAGCACGACAGAAAGAGACACTGATCTACCCAGGTTCGGGGCTCTCGTAAGGAGATAACACCCCTACTCCTGCTCTACTGATTGTATATATGGATCGATGTAGTACACCACAATGAGCAGCAGGCCATCATGTGGTTCGCTCATGGGTGCCAGCATGGCACCATGCTGTGGCAAAAGCTTCAGAGGCAAATGCCGGCCACGCTGGCCGAAACAATCAAGATCGCTGATAGTTATGCTCTGGGAGATCCCAAGCAGCCCAGTCTCGATTCACAAGGACAGGGGCAAACCCAGGGGAACACCAGCAATGCCGGGAGATCAGGGCAGTTCTATCGCCCGGATAACCGGAATAAGAGGAGAGATGAGCGGCCGGATTATCGGTACGGAGCAGCACAAGTTGCAGCTGTGGAGGAAGAGCAAGGGGGCGCCGGCAGTAGCCAGCGTCCGAGATATGAGAACTATCAGCAGCCTCAGCAGCAGCCGCAGCAGCAAGCACAGCCGTTCCAGAAGAAGAATGTCTGGACCAACAAGAATGCCGGCGGAGCCGCCGGCCAGAAGAAGCAGTGGCCGAAGTATACTGTGGGTCTTGCCATGGACAAGCCTTGTGTGTTTCACACATTCCAGCCGGGAAAGCCGGCAAACCATTTGACAAGGAACTGTTCGTGGCTGGACGACATATTAGCAGGTCGTGCAGGTCCCTGGGGACCGGCTAGACCCTCTGTCCCGGCAGCTCCATCGCCGTTGACAGGTGCTAATACAATTGCAGTCCCACCTAGGCCGGTTAATCCTGGGAATCAGAGCAACGCCGGAAATGCCGGCGTAAATCAAGTTGACCAGAGCTATAATCCGGAATATAACGCCGGAGGCCCAGGAGCGGGCCGGAATGAGTACAAGGAGTATGATCAGAGCTATATGGTCTTTGAGACCGAGAGAACAGACAAGCAGAGCTTGTACCGGCGGAGTCTGGAGGTGAATGCCGTTATGTCGGCTGTGCCAAAGCTGATGTACTGGTCTGACCAGGCTGTTGGTTGGGACAGGGCAGATCATCCCCGGATCATGCCAAATCCCGGCGGATATGCTCTGGTGATGGATCCGACATTCGTCGGGCCGGCTAATAACGTAAGATTCAGCAAGGTCCTCATTGATAATGGAAGCAGCATCAACATCATGTATCGGGATACGATGGAGAAGCTGGGAATCAAGGAAAATATGCTGGAACCAAGCAAGACCACGTTCCACGGCATTGTGCCGGGACTTTCGTGTGCGCCGATGGGCAAGATCCGGATGGATGTCATGTTTGGCAGCCGGGATAACTGCAGGGTGGAAAACCTCATGTTCGAGGTGGTTGATCTGGAGAGCCCCTACCATGCTTTGCTGGGTAGACCGGCACTGGCAAAATTCATGGCCTCTACGCATGTGGCGTATCTGAAGATGAAGATGCCGGGACCCAAAGGAGTGATCACCATCATTGGTGATTACAAGCGTTCGATGGCATGTGCCACCGCCGGATCCAATCTGGCCGAGACTCTGATCATTGCAGAGGAAAGGAAGAGGCTCAAGCGAGCAGTGGAGATTGCTGAGACGGTCGTGGCCGGCAAATATATGCCTGGCATGACAAATCCCGGCGGCAGTGCTTCTTTTCAAGTAGGCAAGGAAGTCAAAAAGGTGCCGCTGGATGAAGCTTTCCCGGAGCGCCATGCCCTGGTTGGGGCAAGTTTGGATCCCAAATAGGAAAGCGAGCTCATCAGTTTCCTCCGTGAGAATCGGGATATCTTTGCATGGTCTACTTCGGACCTGCAAGGTGTGCCGAGGGAGCTGGCTGAGCACGCATTGCACGTGAGACCCGATGCTAAGCCAGTGAAGCAGCCGCTCCGGCGGAATGCCGGCGATAGAAGGAAAGCCATATGGGAGGAAGTGGCCAGGCTCTTAGCCTCTGGCTTTATCAAGGAAGTACTTCATCCGGATTGGGTGTCTAATCCGGTTTTGGTGGAAAAGAAGAAAGACGAGCCCGCCATAGTGAAAGTATGGCGGATGTGTGTTGATTACACCAACTTGAATAAGGCATGTCCTAAAGATCCATTCCCGCTGCCTCGGATCGATCAAGTGATTGATTCCACAGCCGGATGTGAACTGTTATCATTCGTAGATGCCTATTCTGGTTTCCACCAGATCCCCTTGTTTGAGCCAGATCAAATAAAGACATCCTTTATTACCCCGTACGGGGCTTATTGCTATCTCACTATGCCGTTCGGTTTAAGAAATGCCGGCGCAACTTACCAGAGGTGTATGCAAAAGTGTTTGCACGATCAGATAGATAAAAATGTGCAGGTATATGTCGATGATATCGTCATAAAAACCAAGGAGAGCAAGACTCTCATAGATGATCTCCGGGAAACCTTTGGGAACCTGAGGAGATTCCGGATGAAGTTGAATCCGGCTAAGTGCACCTTTGGTGTGCCGGCGGGCAAGTTGCTCGGTTTCCTTGTTTCCAGCCGGGGTATTGAGGTGAATCCTGGCAAGATTCGTGCCATAGAAAGGATGAAGCCGCCGACAGATTTGAGGGAAGTACAGAAGTTCACTGGGTGCCTCGCATCCCTGAGCCGCTTCATAAGCCGGCTGGGAGAGAAAGCCCTGCCGTTATATCAGTTGATGAAAAAGTCCGACACATTTGTCTGGACAACGCAAGCAGATGCAGCTTTCAAGGAATTGAAACAGTTGTTGTCAACAGCGCCGGTATTAGCGTCTCCGATGCCCCGGGAGCCAATGTTGCTCTATATAGCGGCAACCAACCGAGTTGTCAGTGCTGTGGTGGTAGTAGAGCGAGAGGAAGGAGGCAAAACCGTGCAGAGGCCGGTATATTATCTGAGTGAAGTCCTCTCCACCTCAAAGCAAAATTACCCCCACTATCAGAAGATGACCTATGGTGTCTATATGGCGGCTAAGAAGCTCAAGCATTACTTCCAAGAGCATCCAATCCGGGTAGTGGCCGAGGCCCCTATCTCGGAAATTATAGGCAACAAAGATGCCAGCGGCCGGATAGCAAAGTGGGCAATAGAGCTTTCACCATATACACCGCAGTACGATAAGAGGGATACAATCAAGTCCCAGGTCTTGGCTGATTTCTTTATTGACTGGGCCGAGATACAGTATGAGCCACCATTGCCAGATGCCAATTATTGGAGGATGCATTTCGATGGGTCCAAGACAATCCATGGCTTGGGTGCCGGCATAGTTCTCAGTTCGCCAAAGAATGACCATCTGAGATACGTCCTGCAGATTCACTTTGCAGCATCAAATAATGTGGCGGAATATGAGGCACTTGTGCATGGCCTGAAGGTGTCTAAGGACATAGGAATTCGCCGGATTATGTGCTTCGGTGATTCTGACTTGGTGATTCAGCAGTGTTCCGGCATATGGGACGCGCATGATGCTAACATGGCATCATACCGTTTCCTGGTGCAGCAGTTAAGTGGTTACTTTGAAGGTTGTGAGTTCCGGCACGTTCTCCGGGCTCAGAACGATGCAGCCGATGCATTATCCAAGCTGGGATCTTCCCGAGATTCAATCCCACCCGGCATTTCGCTGGAGCATCTGAGGAAGCCATCGATCAAACCCTCGCCGGAGTCATCCTCCATTTATGTCCCGCCAGGACCAGACGAAGCAGTTCCAATGGACATAGATGCCGGAGCCAAGACGGATAACCCGGGGACTGTTTCCTCAGTCCCGGGGACTGGGCCGGCATATGCTGTTAGTACAGTATTCCGGAGCAAAACTAAAGGCAAGGGTAAAATGTGCCAAGAGGTTGTGCCGGTATACCCGGGGACTGCTCCGGCATACCCGGGGACTGATTCTTCAGTCCCGGGGACTTCGCAGCCCATGGAGATCGATTATGTGTCGGTCGAAATGATGGAAATAGATCAGGCAGTGTTCACTGTTAGGGAAGTGCCCTCATGGGCACGTCCTATCATGAACTTCATGGGGGATGGTCAAGTGCCGGCGGATGAAACCGAGGCCCGCCGGGTTATAAGGAGATCCAAAGCGTATACCATCATCAACAAAGAAATATACAAGAGAAGTACCACCGGAGTATTGCAGAGATGTGTCGAATCTGCGGAGGGTCTGGAGATGCTCCGGGAAATTCACCAGGGGGAGTGTGGTCACCATGCTTCGTCCAGGGCATTGGTGGCAAAGGTATTCCGGCATGGCTTTTATTGGCCAACGGCACTGCAAGAGGCAGAAAACTTGGTCCGGAAATGTCATGGGTGTCAAAGATATGCCCACCAGATTCATCAGCCGGCATCTGCCCTGAAAACTATCCCAATAACCTGGCCCTTTGCTGTTTGGGGCCTGGATATGGTCGGGGCTTTTAAGCCGGCCAGAGGGAAAATGACCCATATCCTGGTCATGGTGGACAAGTTCACCAAGTGGATTGAAGTGAAGCCCATAAGCAAGTGTGATGGTCACACAGCAGTGAAATTCTTAAAGGATATAATCTTGAGATATGGTGTTCCTCATAGCATCATCACTGACAATGGGTCAAACTTTGCCCAGGGGCCATTTGCCAGATTTTGTGAGGAGGTGGGAATCCGGCTGGACGTTGCGTCGGTTGCCCACCCTTGTGCCAATGGCCAAGTAGAGAGATCGAATGGGCTAGTATTATCCGGCATAAAACCCCGGCTGATAGAGCCCCTAGAGAAAACTCCGGGATGTTGGCTAGATGAGCTGCCAGCAGTGCTGTGGAGTTTAAGAACTACTCCGAATAGATCAACAGGCTACACACCATTTTTCCTGGTGTATGGAGCAGAAGCTGTGCTTCCAACAGATGTAATACATGATGCACCAAGAATAGTGCTATATACTGAGGAAGAGGCTAAAGAAGCCAGAGAAAATGATGTTGATCTGCTAGAGGAAGCAAGGGAAATAACTCTGTCAAGAACAGCAGTATATCAGCAGAACCTCAGACGCTATCATGCGCAGAAGGTAAATCCAAGGAGATTTCAAGAGGGAGATCTAGTACTCCGGCTAAAGCAAGGAACAGAAGGCCGGCATAAGTTAACTCCTCCATGGGAGGGGCCATTCATTGTGAGCAGAGCTCTGCACAATGATGCCTATTATCTTATAGATGCGCAGGACCCCAAGAAGAATAAGGTGGACAGGTCCGGAGAAGAAACCAAGAGGCCATGGAACATAGCTCTACTGCGCCCCTTTTACTCCTGAGCAACACAATGTATGTATTTCCATATTTTTCCTTTGTATGCCGGCGTGTTGTGCCGGCACAAGACTAATGAATGAAATACCGGCATCCCGAAGAAGCCGGGTAACTAGCTCCGAGGTATATTTGTTGTTTATTTACAGTTTTTTGTTATATGCCGGCTGGCTTTATTTGAATGTTTCCTATGTCGGCCTAGTAATGTGTCGGCATCAAAGGCCACTCTTCGACTCAGCTGCTGTCCGAAACCCGGCTTCATGGCTAGCAAGAGTAGATGCCGGAGATTGTCTACACATGGAAAACGGCTAAGGAAATACAAAGCAAGCGAACCGACATTTTCGTTAAAGCTAAAGTTAAAATTTAAAGTGTCGGATGATTTGAAGTCTAAGTCTCAAAGTTAAAGTACTGTATGTTCGATGAAGCAACCTTGAGACTCATACGTCGAAAGCCAATTAAGGTAGACAAGTAGCCAAGGTTGTGAAATTGAGGAAACAGGAAAACAACTCGGTGACTTAGCCAAAAGATGATCCGGCATTAGTAACAAGCAAACCAAGATAAAACTTGTTCAGGAAGCAAACCTAAGGAAATTAAATGTGTATATTACATCTGCACCCGGCATACCGGGGATCTGATAAAGCTTAAAGTGTTTTTGATGCTCCAAAGTCAAGGAGCAGTGGCAGAAGCAGAGCCGCCGGCAGGTGGAGCGGTAGCAGTGGAAGTGTCGGCTTCAGGTGTGCCGGACCCAGCAGATGGAATGGAGCCATCACCTCCGCCCGGGGCAGATGCCTGTTCCGGAGCTTCAGTGTCGGCTTCCTCAGCTTCACCTTCATCTTGGCTGGAGTCGGAACCCTCAGCAGCAGCAGATGTCCCGGCATCGTCATTCTTCTCCGGCTCGCGGATGTCCCGGACGAATTTGTCGGTGTCGGCATAGTCCACATAGCTATGGGCCAACTCCTTGCGGCGACGGATATGATCCGGATCCGTGGTCCAGATGGATCCTTCGCGCACGGTGCGCAAAGTCTCCAAGTCTGCCTTTTCATACCAAGACAAGAAGTAGCTGAGGGCTTCGTCAGCTCCAACCCTCGCGCCGGAATCTCGCCACTCCCGGAGGCGAACCTTGGCAAGCTGCAGGTCATTGCCGAGGTCAACCGGATCAGTGGGAGTCCTTTGTCCCGGCCAGAGGGCAGAGAATGCCTCCTGGGCGCCGTAGAAGAGCTCTTCAGTGTAAAGGGTCATGGCCTCCTTCCGGGACTGCAGGGCCAGCAGCTGCTCCGACATGTCCCAGTTGGGCGAGTCAACCGGAACACCCCGGTTTTCTCGATCCAACTGCAAAGCCCTCTCAACGTCAGCGATGGAAGCGGGAAACATGCCTGCAGAATAGAAACAATGTTAGCAAAAGGAAAATATGTCGGCATAGATGCTATGCCGAAAAAGATTACACTATGTCGGGAAGGATAAAAGGGGAAAGGATTTGAAGCTTACGGGCAAGGTCGGCATTCAGCTGTGCAACTGTAACCTCCCATTTGGTGGCCTGCTCCTTCAGGCTATCCAGTTCAGCATGGGCGGTGGCGGCATCAGTCTCGGAGGTAACAAGCAGGGTCTGGGTTTTCTTCAGTAGGCCCTCCCTCTGTTCCTTTTCGTCCAGCAGCTCGGTGATCCGGCCCTTCAACTGCTCTACCTCGGCCTTGTGACCGGCATCCCGGTCGTCCAGTTGCTTGGCCACATCCACCGAGGACACACAATCCTGGTGGCGTGCCTCCAGTGCAGCCTTCTCATCTGCAAAGATTTCAAGTTAAAAGGATTTGAAGAAAGAAAACAATGACAAAGAGTAAAGGATTTGAAGTATAAAGTAGCTATCCGGGTAACAGCAGGATCCGGCATACCAGTAAGCTCTTTCACCCTCTTGAGAAGCTCGGTGACTTGCGCTTCGGCACCAGCTGAAGAATGTCGGCACAAGGTTACGTGTCGGCAAGAGTAAGCATTGCAAAGTAAAGAGAGGAAAGATATCCGGCATACAGCAGTATGTCGGCAAAGATTACCTTTCAGGGACAGCTCCAGCTGAAGCTTGCTGTGTGCGTCGGAAAGCTTCCGATGCTCGCACACCAAGTCATGGAACATGTTGGCCCGGGTGTTGTTCATGAGCTGCAAAAATGCCGGGATTTGAAATGTCAGCAGAGAAATTTGACATGATAATTAAAGTGAAGATTTTATCAAATGATCATTCTTTTAAAGACCCGGCACAGGTGCTGCGCACCTATCCCGGCTCTCGGTGACTAGGATTTGAAGCTCGAATCAAGCTTATATCCCGGTCAAGAGGATTTGAAAGATAATAGAGATGTGAAATTGTTAAAGACCCGGCACAGGTGCTGTGCACCTATCCCGGCTCTCGGTGACTAGGATTTGAAGCTCGAATCGAGCTTATATCCCGGTCAAGAGGATTTGAAAGACAATAGAGATGTGAAATTGTTAAAGACCCGGCACAGGTGCTGCGCACCTATCCCGGCTCTCGGTGACTAGGATTTGAAGCTCGGATCGAGCTCATATGCCGGCAGTTAATTCAAAAGAAGCTAGCTAAAAGACTATGAGAAAATCCCGGATGTCCATATCCTGGACAGCCGACATTTTCGGGGACTGGGGATATGTGTGTAAATAGAGAGGACTTACGTTGGTGGCAGAGGCCAACTTGTGAAGTCTTTGCTGGATGCTGAGGAGCTCACTGGCGATCGGTATGGGCTTCGCTGCCAGGAAGTCGCTTGGGTCGCCACTGGTCTTGGCTTCGGCCAGCTTCTTGCTCCTTGAGTCCGCAGTGTCCATGTTGCTGGCGTCGTTCCACTTGATGCACTGCTCCTTAAGAGAGCCGAGGCTCTCGTCACTTTTCGTCGCAAGAGGGACGAGGCCCTCGAGTTCTGGGGTGTCGAAGAAGCTTTTCCGGTACCCCGGCCGGGCTGCTGCCCTGCCAAGATGCAGGGCCAGAGCAGAGCTGGTCCCGGACGCTGCCTTAGGAGGAGCAGTTGCGGCAGATGGTGTGCCGGACTTGGCCGGGGCAGTGGACTTGGCCGGTGCAGTGGACTTGGCCGGTGCAGTGGTCTTGGCCGGTGCTGGAGTCTCGGGTGCGGGCTGTTCCGGCGCGGCCGGTGCTTCTTGGCCAGCGGGAGCAGGATCCGGAAAAGTCCGGACTTCCGGCACTAAAGGGCCTTTGCCCTTGATGTCTGTGCCGGCGCTCTTGTCGCTTGCGCCGGCGTCGTCAGTTGTGCCGGCGTCGCTGGTGGGCGCGCCGGAGTCTGGTGCTTCTTGGTGGGCTCCTGTGTCCATGTGGACATCAGGAGCCGGAGGTTCCTGTTGAGCCCCCGAGTCCATGTGGACGTCGGGGGCAGAGGTGTCTTGTGCCGGCGGAGGGGCGTCCTTCGCCGGGGAGGTGGTCTTGTCGGGCGCAGGCGAAGATGCCGGCGCCGGTGAGGTCGTGTGACTAGCAGAGGGAATGTCGGAGGTAGCAGGGGCAGCGGGCTTGGTAACCTGTGGGTCGCCGCTCAAGCCAGAAGCTTGTTCCGGCTCAAGAGGAGCACTGAAAGAGAGAAAACACCAAGTCAGTAATACAAACAAGAGATATGTCGGAAGAAATGCAAAGAAAAGGAAATTTACCCCGAGGCAACAGGCCTCTGTTTCTTCTGTTTGGGCACGCAGACCTTCTGCCTTTTCGACCTCTGAGGTATGTCGGACTGGGGCTTCACACCTCGCTTCCGGCCGGCACGTCCACCGGTGGAAGGAGGTCCCTGGTTCAGAGGGGCGGCGTCGATAACGATATCGTCCGGGATAGCTGAGGACGGCATTGGAAACTCGTGAGCAATAGGTGTTTCTGGAAAGGCGTACGCAAGTGGCGTCGGGTCATAGTACAGCAGGATCTCCTCGTCAGAATCAATCTCACTCCGGTCTTGAGTATAATGTCGGGATGAAGAGCCCTTACCCATGGCAGCTGCAGCACGGGTGCTCCTGGGAAGCTTATCCCAATGATCCGGATCTTCAACATCCGCAACGGTGCGGTCCGCCGCGATCTTGATCCGGGAGTTCTCCATGGTCTGGAAGCTGAATTTCTGTATAAACAGCAAAGTCAAGTATTCAGACAAGGAAATATGCCGGTGGAAGAGGTATGTCGGATCAATATGATATGTGTCGGCAAACAGGCATGTGTCGGCTTAAGTATCTATGTGCCGGACATGGACTTTATGTATCGGGTAAGATGGTTTACCGTTGGGGCGGGCCTATCCCGGCTGTATGGTTCTAGCCCCCAGGCAAAAGTGGCCTGAGAGGACTTGCAGACATCCTTAATCCGGCGCAGAATGTCGGCCGGAGTCAGCTCGTGTGTGGAGTGCCGGGTGGGGTCCATTGGCCCGCTCATCTGGCAGATCTTGTGAGACCGGCGCTGCAGAGGGGAGACGCGCCGGCTTATATAGCAGGCCACCAGGTCTTGAGGAGTAAGACCGGCATCCAGGAGCTCGCCCTTAACCCGGTGAAGCGCATTCACCGGCATCACCGAGTTCTTCGGGTTGTAGGTCCAGTTCGTCATGGCCAAGGGTGGCTCGTCCACAAATGGCGGCAGGTTGAGCAGATCCTCGTCGGTGGTGTTCTTGACGTAGAAGAAGCTTTTCTGCCACTTCTTGCAAGATTCCAGGAGTTCCACCTTGGGGAAGTCCGAGCCCTTCCGGGACATGATGGTGGCCGCGCCGCAGAGGGTCATGGGGCGGTCCTTCTTTTCCTGGGCCGTCTCCGGCGGGTCGTCCTTGCTCCGGGGCGGCTCTTGGACGACTTGCTTCCGCAGTTGGAAGTACTTCGCCCAGCCTTGAGTAAGGGCCTCTATGCCGGCATAGCCCTCGCAAAAAGCAGCGAAGGCGGAGAGGATCATCACGGCATTTGCCGGGATATGATGAGGTTGCAGGTCGTAGGTGTTGAGGAAGTCCCGGAAGAAGTCCGATGCCGGCAGACCGAAGCCCCGCTCGAAGTGGGCGATGAAGACGACGCGTTCGCCGGGTTCAGGTGCCGGCACAGTTTCTCCCGCTGGTAGCCGGCATGCTACGCCCTCCGGGACTCTCCTGGTGGAGGTGACCCAGGATATGTCGGCCGGAGTAACCTCCGACCCCTCCCAGCCGGAGCGTCCTTGAGCTCGGGCCGAGGTATCTTCCTCAGAGGCCGAGGTAGCCGTCATGCTTGAAGATGCCATCTTAGTGGCCGGGATAAGGCGTGAGAGCCGGAGTCCCGTGATGTTATTCCTATCAAGGCCGGAGAAAAGAGGGAGGTTAGTCTCTCCGGCATACCACTCTCTCAGATGTTAGCAGGAATAGAAGATCTACCGAGGCAGTTAAAATAGGAAGCAAATAAGGGTAAAACTCCTAAAGATGAACACCTGCGAGCGTTGCCTAGCAATGCTAGTCGAATCAAAGGGAAAACTAGCTCTGAGACCGAGGCAGATCTGTGCAAGCGGGGCTACCGGTGCGAAGTTGTAAAAGGCGTGAAAGAGGAAGAACAGAGGGAGGTCTCACCGGAGCTTGGCCGGCGACGATGGAGCGGCGGCGAGCGTGCAGGAAGATCCAATCTCCCTGCAATGCTGCAGAGAGAAGAGGCGGCGGCGGCGGCGTCGTCAAAGGTGATGCCGTGCGTCGTCGGGCGTCGGCGTCGGCGGGGAGCAGGTCGGCTGCGGCGGCGATGCTGCTCTTCGGACCGGCGGTGGAGCGCAGGAGGCAGAGTAGCAGGCGAGGAAGGCGAGGAAGACGATGGTGGTGGGGGGTAAAAAGATACGTTTACCCCCGCCGCCCTGTTTATAGCGAAGAGGCAGGGTCGTGGGGATCGTGGGAGTGCTCCACTCCCCCGACCGTTTCTGCGGCGAGGCGCCACGTGGCGGCACAGAGTGGGGCGGCGGTTCCTGTAACCGTGCCATGACGGCGAGAAGTAACTGCTGCACTGTGAACCGTCACATCGTGGGTGATCGTTCGAGGTGGCAGGGCAGTTACAAGTTTCGATGCAAAGCTGTCGGACATGGCTTCTCGAGGAAGACTCGTCTATATGTCGGATTAATTACCCGATGTATATGTTCCGTCCGGAATACCCTCGGGACCGGCCGGAATAAGTTTTGGAACAGGAACAGAGGCCGGGATATGTGCAGATGTGCCGGCGTATAATATGATCGCCGGGGCATAATGAAGAAAGGTATGTTGAACCTGTCAAGGCTCCACAGTTATGACTGGGGAACCTCGGCAGCTTCGGGGACTAATGTCGGGGGGATGACCCCCGGTAGGGTCAAGAGACTAGAGAGACACAAGGTCTATGATTGACTTTATGCCGGGTTATCAAGGAAGGGCCTGGCCGGAATATAAGAGCATCGGCCAGGCCGGCATATAATGTGTATCCCGGCTGGTGTCTGGATATGCCGGCATAGCCGGAATACTGATATATGTGTGCCGGCATATACTCAGATATGCCGGCCTAACTATTTGGTGTGTTGTGCAGGAGCAGGGGAGGCCGGATTACCCGACCCTCGTAGGTCGTTGGTCCGGCATATAAGTCCTGGGTATGGCCAACGGTCATATCCGGGATGCTTAAGTCAACCAAGGTGTCACATCCCTACAATCAAGGAAGAAAACATCCAAGCATGGTAGCAGAGTAAGATGGCAGGGTGCACAGTGGAGGTTACCTACCCTCACTGTGCACAAGTACGAGCTTACCGCACAGAGGTAAGGCCACAGTTCAAGAGGTACAAGGTACAGGGATATGGCGTCCCATCGTGAGCAATCAGGGGCGAAGTCAAGGGTCTCTGCCATCGCCACCAGCTCCTGTTTGGAGTGTAGCCCTTGTCTTGTGGTCTTGTATGACCGTTGTAACCCTGGCCACCACTATATAAGGTGGCATAGGGAGCCCTGGTAAAGGGTTGGTCGTTGGAAGGTTGGTAGCTGGAAGAAGGTTGGCTGATAGTTGTTGGTTGGTCACTCTGTACTCTTACACTTACCAGTTCATCTTCCTTCTCTAGCAGAGAGCTTGGAAGATGAACTGGTAAGTGTAAGAGTACAGAGTGACCAACCAACAACTATCAGCCAACCTTCTTCCAGCTACCAACCTTCCAACGACCAACCCTTTACCAGGGCTCCCTATGCCACCTTATATAGTGGTGGCCAGGGTTACAACAGTCATACAAGACCACAAGACAAGGGCTACACTCCAAACAGGAGCTGGTGGCGATGGCAGAGACCCTTGACTTCGCCCCTGATTGCTCACGATGGGACGCCATATCCCTGTACCTTGTACCTCTTGAACTGTGGCCTTACCTCTGTGCGGTAAGCTCGTACTTGTGCACAGTGAGGGTAGGTAACCTCCACTGTGCACCCTGCCATCTTACTCTGCTACCATGCTTGGATGTTTTCTTCCTTGATTGTAGGGATGTGACACCTTGGTTGACTTAAGCATCCCGGATATGACCGTTGGCCATACCCAGGACTTATATGCCGGACCAACGACCTACGAGGGTTGGGTAATCCGGCCTCCCCTGCTCCTGCACAACACACCAAATAGTTAGGCCGGCATATCTGAGTATATGCCGGCACACATATATCAGTATTCCGGCTATGCCGGCATATCCAGACACCAGCCGGGATACACATTATATGCCGGCTTGGCCGATGCTCTTATATTCCGGCCAGGCCCTTCCTTGATAACCCGGCATAAAGTCAATCATAGACCTTGTGTCTCTCTAGTCTCTTGACCCTACCGGGGGTCATCCCCCCGACAGAACTCGAAATCCAGCTACTGGATTCTTGTGTGACTTTGGAAGGGTGAAACGAAGTCAGCTGTTTGGAAGGGTGAAAAGTAGTTGAACTAGCAAAAAGATTGCATTAACAATTAACAGTGGTAGAAGGTACCATCCATACAGGTTAGATATAGCACAAGTAGCTTGTCATAATTACAATAACCTCAGATTGCATGGCGTCAGGTTGTTAGTGTTGGTGGCTCTAAGAGTTTAGATGATCTAGGCCATTGCACATATACAATAACATGGGTAGGTTACTGCATCATGAAGACTACAAGTGCATGATCATACATATAAAAAGTAGTTTGACAATAGCATGCAGAAAAATAGCAAGCAGCTAATGTTGTAGTTTAAGACGAGCCAGACACGCATACACATGACATGACTATACGAGGTGTGTGAGGGTAAAAAGAACTAATAGCAAATGCGAAGGCAGAAATTAAATCGCAACCAAGAGCGCAAGATACCAACATATAAGTAACATCCAGCAATAAAAAAACATTACAATAAGGAATCGGGCCAGAGTACCTACCGCGCTGCGGCGGGGTCAACGAGGGCGAGGGGTGCGGCGGGAGCGGCTGGGCATTTTGGGCGAGGCGCACGAGGGAGTCGATGATGCTGATCCTATGAGGTGGACACGGTCGTCGGTGAAGTACATCCAGTGCGGTGGACACGATCGTCGGTGGAGTGGATCCGGTGCAGTGGAAACGGTCTTTGGTGGAGTAGATCCGGTGTCATGGACACGGTTGCCGGTGGCGTAGATCTAGTGCACCCAGGGCATTGTTGTAGAAGAACCGCTTCTCCGGTGGCATTGATGAAGTAGATCCTGCAAGCTGGACGTATGAGTTGATGAAGTAAATCTTGTTCGGTAGACCAAGACGGTGGCTTTGTGGATCCGGTGGGTGGCGGACAAGATAGGCGGTGAAGCATGTACCGTGCGAAGGAGGCCGACTGTGAGGCACCTACAGTTTGGAGTAGGCCAGAGGTGAAGAAGATCCAGTACGGTGGAGGGGGTATGGTTCTGAAGTGGCTTGACTTTGGGGAAAAGGGGAGCCTTGGGCTGGGGGTATATGGTTGGGAGAGCACACCGAATCTACCCTATATATTAGTATGGTCGGTGGGTTGTTGTCGGAGCAGGGATATAACATGAATTTTGTACTGCTGAAAATTGGGGGTAGGAGATTTGAATTGGATGCGCGGGATTCTTCGGCGCGCATCCAAATTTGATTTTTGACCTTTTTTTTCTTGCGGGTTAGTTTCGACCTTATCTCCACTATATCTCGGACACGACTCCTCACTTGTACTCTACCACTGAGTCACTGACATATGGTCCCATCGTCAGATATATTATTTGGTTCAATTCAAACCTTAGTCCAATTTGGTGGGGAAGAGCATTAATTCATAATTTTGTTTTGAGAATTCAAATTTTGATCATGCACTATGCATATAACCCTCCAGGGGTACCTAGCCGTATTTTCTCCCAAAAATTATGACCATTTTCTAGGGTACCTATAGTTCAAATTTGAATAAAAGCGCCACAAACTCAAAAAAAATTATATATAGCCACCATTCGAGATAAATAGCCATCTCCCGTAATTGGCCATCCTATGAGGTCAACTTACCAAGAAAAATGTAGTGGTGTCATGTTGACCTTCGTGCCTAGTGGCCGCTTCACAAAAACACACATTTTTTGCACTAAAAAAATGGAAACTCAGATTTTTATGAAGTAAAGCCTGAAACCCTATTTGGAAGAGATGTTTGTAATGAGAAGGTGCACACACTTGACAAATTTGGGTGCTTTATCACTTTATATGCTCGTGTTTTGCGATCTACACAGTCACTTGGGTGGAAAAGCCTAGTTAAACCATATCTATCTGGAAGAGTTGTTTGTAATGAGAAGGTGCACACACTTGCCATGTTTGGGCGCTTTATCACTTTGTATGCTCATGTTTTGCGATCTACATGGTCAATTGGGTGGAAATATATGGAGGGCCTTAATTACATAGGTTTTTTTTCTCCCAAATAGTTTGAAACATGGACGCGACAACCCGCCTAGGTTTTCCCTTGGATAGTTTGAAACATGCGTGCGGAAAAGGGCACCCATACCTCTCCCATGTGCTCCACATAATACCACCCATCACGCGAGCCCTAGAAGCTTCCTCTGAGATCCACCATAGCATGTTTGTCTCCACGCAAGTGCGACTCTACAAGCTTCCTCTGAGTGGGACAAGCATGCCATCTAGGTCAAGGGGGAGGATATCTTGATTTTGTAGATGAAAGGGGCGAGGCATATGTGGTCGGCTTGTTCTCACGGTACATGTCCTTGGATATCTAATCTAATTGATTCATTAGCTGATGAAACTGATGATGACCCCTCTAGCAGTAGCACGATTCCCTGTAACAAGAAACTAACACTTGATTCCAACATGAGACGTGTAGGTCACATCACATAGCAAAACATGGCACACTACATACACAATTAGTTCATCAAAGTAGCACGCTTACTCATACAATCAGTTCTACATGTAATTCATTAGTAGCATGAAACAATTACAAGTACACTTCAAGCCTAGTGTCCACTTCATAAAAACACACGCTTTTTGCACTAAAAAATCAAATTGTTATGAAGCAAAGTCTGAAACCCTATTTGGAAGAGTTGTTTGTAATGAGAAGTTGCACACACTTGCCATGTTTGGGCGCTTTATCACTTTGTATGTTTGTGTTTTGTGATCTACAGGGTCACTTGGGTGGAAAAGCTAAGTTAAACCATATCTGATAGTCTTATTTCTAAACACATTTTTAGAAAAAAGCATCCACATTAGAAGATTGGTATTTTACATGACAGGTAGGTGACATTATGTGACTACATGCATAAGATTTTCATTTTCTGGATTTTTTAAATATCATTTGGTTGAATTCAAATTTGAGATAATTTTGGTGGGGAAGTGCATTAATTCATACTTTTGTTTTGAGAATTCAAAATTTGATCATGCACTATGAATATAACCTTCTCGGGGTACCTAACCGTATTTTCTTCCAAAAATTATGAGCATTTTCTATGGTACCTATAGTTCAAATTTGAATAAAGGCGCCAGAAACTCAAAATAAATCATATATAGCCACCATTCGAGATAAATGGCCATCTCCCGTAACTGGCCATCCTATGAGGTCTACTTACCTAGAAAATTGTAGTGGTGTCATGTTGACCTTCATGCCTAGTGGCCGCTTCATAAAAACACACGCTTTTTGCACTAAAAAAATGGAAACTCAAATTTTTTTATGAAGCAAAGCCACCCTATTTGGAAGAGTTGTTTGTAATGATAAGGTGCACACACTTGACCAGTTTGGGTGCTTTATCACTTTGTGACGAGGTTTAACTTGGAAAATGTCCTAGCAGAAGGACTTAGGATCGGGGGAAGAGGACGTCGGATGAACTCGAAGCTAGGGTTTCAGACAAACAAGGCGAATATGGTATATTGGGAGTAAAATTTAGAATCAATCTGAGCTCAATCTCGATGTGTCCCTGGCGGCCTCTCCTGGCCCCTATTTATAGGTGGCTAGGTTCCAAGGAACCGACCGGGTTTTGTACAAATTACAACACTAGTTACAATATGATCTCATATTTCGACTATGACTATACTTGGGCCTAGTTTTCATGGGCTTCTACCCGAACGGGTCCTAGGGGTACTAAGATAATGGGCCTTGGTAGTTATACCCTTGTCATTAACCCCCAAGATTCTACCAGAATCGTAGATTCAGGTCAAATCTCAAATCTTCAAATCTTCGACTAGATCAATCTTCGTGTTCTTCTCTTTCTTAATTTCATTCCATGTTTCATATTCTTAAATTTTCATAGGGATTTTGGTTAACAAGCCTAGTGCTTCTGGCAGATTAGGAACCCAGTTAATTGCCTGGGCAAACACTTGCTACCTACTTCAAACTCAAGACCCAGGACTTTAATTCGGTACCTAGTGTAACCTAGCTTTTTGTTGCATTTAGGACTTACAAAAGCATGGATTCCCGTATTTCTTAGGGTACCCATTGCGTCCACCGGGATTTTCTTCATATCATGGATACAGTAAATTACTACCAGAGCGCATTCATGTGCATATACTAGGCCATGCAGGACGGATCTTGAGGTCTTACCTTCATGATCTTTGCAACCACGACATTCAAGCATGTTATCGCGGCGGACGCAGCTTGAGAATCAAATTTTTTATCGAGATCCTTGTTTGGCTATTTCAGTGCCCAAAATCATCGAGTTGCTTTCTCAACTAGCCGTGAATCCCTCCTGATGGGAGTGGAATGTCGAGTTTATTATCTGGTGTTTGCCACCGATATTGAAGTCAATTTTTACTCCTGCATTGGAGCTGATATTTCCATCTCAATCGGGTGCGCGACCAGCGCTCCCGATGGGAGTAGCCCCTAAGGCTATAGTCAAATTTTTATTCGAGTATAGGCTCATAATTTTCTTCTTCTTCAATCTTGCAGTGCAACCTGTAGAATATATTTTATCTTTTCCTCTTGATTTCTGCATTCATTTTCTTTTCAAATTTAGTTGTTCATTGGGTGCATGTTCAGCGCTCCCGATGGGAGTAGACCCCGAGGCTATAATGGGGTGCTTGCAGCCGATTATAGGCTCAAGAAAGCTTTGTCGACTTCATTATACTCATCTGTTTTTCCTTCTGGTATATCATCCTCCCACTGTAAACTCGTAAAACCGAAACCTTACTTGGGCTCTATTGTTTACAATGCCACCTTAACACTAGGCCTGAATTTTCTATATTTTGGCCCAAAGCCCATCTATTAAGGTTTATAAAAGGGGGCCTCCTTTCATCTGTTTAACCCTAGCTCTCCACAGTTAATCATCGCTATCGCATCATGTTCTTTCCCACATTGCTTAGGGTTTCGCCGTGCTTTCCATTGACCCATTGTAGTGACCACCATGGCTGACACTGGGGTGATCAATCTAGAGGATGGCGTGGTGGTGGAGAAACGTGGTCGAGGCCATCCGGGAGGCAGCAAAAACAAGCCCAAGGCGCCCGTCGCAGAGATTTCTTCTTCAACTCTAGCCAAACAACGCCGTGGCTATCCATTAGGTAGTAAGAACAAGGTCAAGACTTTTGCTACACCGACCAACACCAGCGAGCACTTGGACGTAAGTTTGGCACAACCTAATCCTCCGCAACCATCCACTGGGGCTTTGTTCTCCTTTTTTGCTTTTGCTGGCGCCCAGTGCCGTGAACAACAACTCCTCCCTTTCAAATTTACTGAATTCATGGATGGCCGAGAGCTTCGTGAAGCTATTCTGTGAGAGGTGTCTAGTGATGGACCCCCATAAGAAGTAGAAGTATACTACGATGGTGAAGGTAATATGTTTTTCAAGGGTGGCTGGGCTCGCTTTGCTGGAGACCATGATCTGCATCAAGGGTGGTTCCTAATGTTCAACTACCATTGTGGAACTGCAAAGTTTTATGTGAAGATCTTTGATGGAACTCAATGCCATAAGAAGTATACTCCAGTGGAGTGAATCACTATAGCGCCCTACCTTTTGAAAAAGGTAGAACTCCTGTGTTAAGTGGTACTCCCTAGATCACTGATAGCACCACAGTACAAAATATAGTAATCATTGCAATAGTATCAAAATTTACAACGGAGATCCAGTTATTCAAGTCTCCAACCTTACAAATACACAACAGAAAGCATAATGGCAATGAGCCTCCATCTTCATCACGTGCCACAGGCAGACATGTTGGAATGTAGACTCGAGATCCTACAAATCGTTCCTCATCTGAATAAAACCTGCACGTTTGAATATGCAGCCCCAATAGAAGGGGTCAGTACAACAATGTACTGGCAAATGACACATATTTGGTGGCTGTTGTGAAAAGACTATACTATATGATATTTGGCTAGTGGATCTTTTGGGCTAATTTGCATAAAGCCAATTTTATCCTACATCTTCCAAATCAAAACGTTTTTAAAACTTTGAAAAGGGTTTTTGAGGTGAGCACATGAAAATCACTCGAGTTCATCCCTCGAAATGACCCCCATGTGGTTAAGTCTATCTTGAACTACATAGACACCCGAGTCCATCCCTCGAATGACTACAATTTTAATTAATTAGAAAAGGTGATGAGATTCTTTTGTACAACCATGTCTAGAGACTCAAGTTGTCCATAACCGGGGACACAACTAATCGATTAGTTTTACACCCTACAGGGGTTGTGCACTTTCACCTTAAGACTCATTTTACCCAAAGAATAAAATGAGACAAGACCTTTCAGAAGAAGCATTCAACCATCCGAGTCTGACCGTACCCAACTACGACCCTCTGTCAGTACCCATGGATGAACCCTTACATCATACTCAATCAAGACAGAGCCCATAGTGTCATAAGGCTGCACTGGAAGTATACTACACATGGAATACAAATTAATCTCTTTAGTCCTGAGTGGCAACCACAAGTGCACTCTGAAGTCACCACATACTCTAGGTCTTTTCCCTAGGCATGCAGCCCTGAGTAGCCACTAAACCAAACTACCATTCCACCTAGGTGATTCATTGAAGTTGTTACTTTTAATTAAGCAGCTGGCATCACTTTCAAAACAATAGCAGCAATCCTAGCAAGGTTGGGGTTTAAGTGTTGGCTACACACTACTAGGATCTAGCATTGCATAAACTTCTTTGAAAATCAACCTATCATGCATACTACTAGAAAACACTAATGCAGTAGTAAAAATAGGTAGAAGAATGTGTGTCACTTGCCTTTTTGAAGTTCACAATCTTTCACTTCTCTCAACAAAACACGTAGCTCTCCGTACAAGCTATAACACAGAAATATCACAACATAAACACACCATACAATTCAAACATAATCAAACAAGGCAAGCAATTGAAAAGTGTTTGTTCAACCTTTTAGATTTATTAAGATTCGGTGATAAGAGAGATATGGCAAAAGGCTTGGTTTGCAAGATATAGATTTGAGAGTTTGGATGGCAAGATCAAAACAATTTTAGAAGAGTGGACTTGAAAGGATATGAGTGATGAATCTTTATGCTTTACAAAAGCATGAATAGAAATTGGAATGACTCATGTGAATTGAATCACAGTAGTGTTAAATAGTGCAACAACAATACTATTGAATAAATGTGACAACAATTACTGGGCTAGTGACCAATTTTTTGGTCATAATGCTTGTGACCATCAATTTTGGTCATAATCGCTTATGACCAATTAGAAAAATTGGTCATCGTAGGCGGTCAGTGACGCTCAACTGCCGACCAAGTGTTTTTGGTCACAAGAGGGTCACAAGTTGAACAACAGTGACCATCTAGTGACCAAAGTGATGGGTCGCTAGTCAACACATTTCTTGTAGTGTGCGTCAGGGTGATCCTATCTCCCCTTTGCTCTTTGACTTCATTGTGGATGCGCTTGCCATGATGCTGTCCAAAGCTAGTGAAGCTGGCCACAATCAAGGGGTGATTCCCCATCTTATTCCAGGTGGAATAACTCATCTCCAGTATGCCGATGATACCATGATTCTGCTGGAAAACAATGACCAGGGCCTGGTGAACCTTAAATTCTTGTTGATTTGGTTTGAGCTCCTGTCTGGGATGAAGATTAATTACCACAAGAGCGAGGTAATTGTGTTAGGGGTTGAGCAACAGGAGCAAGCCAGGGTGGCTAATCTCCTAAATTGCCAGTAAGGTGCTTTTCCTTTCAAATACCTGGGTTTTCCGATCAGTGACAAGAAGCTTACGATTAACGACCTAGAGCCAGTGGTGGCTACAGTGGGTAAGAGAGTGGAGCCATGGCAGGGTAGATTTCTGTCATCGGCGGCGAGGTCAACACTTACTGATGAGTGCTTGTCCAGCCTTCCTTTGCATACGATGAGCCTATTTCTTCTGGCGGATGGCACCCATGTTGGGTTTGATAAGCATAGAGCGAGATTCTTCTGGGAGGGAGTGGGAGACAAAAGGAAGTATCATTGGGTCAATTGGGCTGAGGTGTGCAAGCCAAAGGAGCAAGGTGGGTTGGGGGTTATGAATACCAAACTAATGAACATCTCCCTCATGGTGAAATGGATCTGGAGACTTTTTGTTGAGCAGCCTGAAGCTTCACTGTGGCACTGCATAATAACTGCAAAATACCCAGGTGCGGGTAACATCTTTTCGTCCTCAGCAAGGAATGGTTCCCCCTTTTGGCATAGTCTCCATAAAATCAAGGATTTTTCAAACTTGGGGCTCGGTATTCTCTGGGAAATGGGGAGAAGATTCAGTTCTGGACTGATTGGTGGCTGGGTGATGGTCCTTTAGCCCATCATTTTGCAAGGCTGTTTCAGATTTTAGTTGAACCGGATGCAACTGTGAATCAGCTGTGGAGAAATGGCTCCTCGAGCATTAATTTCCGCAGATCCTTTGGTCAGGCTGAGCGAGAGAGCTGGGTTGTGCTGCTCGTTGAGCTTGCTGCCTCTCAGCCTTCGGTGGTGCCAAACAGTGTGTCTTGGGCCCTCGAGCCCTCAGGCCAATTCTCTACCAAGTCTCTTTACCTTAGACTGGTCCAGGGCGCAGCGGTTGCTCATGCTAAGGATGTTTGGAAGATTGCTTGCCCCTTAAAAGTTCGAATTTTCATTTGGCAGCTGGCCAGAGGGCGCTTGCCTGCCAATGATCAGATTCGTCACTGTCATGGGCCCTCGGATGGCTTGTGCAAGTTGTGTCACTTGGTTGAGGATGTCCAGCACATTTTCTTCAACTGTCCGCTGGCGAGATTTGCTTGGAGTGTACTTAGGGAGGTGTTTAAGGTGGACTCGGACCCCTCCTCCTTTGCTGATTTGTTTGCAATCTTGTAGCGCCCTGCCCTTACCTAAAGGCAGAACTCCTGTGTATCTGTGCCATTTCTTGGATCAGTAGATAGCACCATAGTACAAAAAAAGTAATCATTGCAATAGCATCAATATTACAACAAAAATCCAGTTACATAGGTCTTCAACCTTACGAGTACACAACATAAAACATAGTTGCAATGAGCCTCCATCTTCATCAAGTGCCACTGGCAGACATGTTGCAATGTAAGCTCGAGATCCTACTCCTAGTTCCTTACTTGAATAAAAACCTACACATTTGAATATGCAGCCCCCGAGGGGTCAGTACAACAACGTACTGGCAAATGACACATATTTGTGGCATTTGTGAAAAGACTAAACTACATGTCATTTGGCTAGTGGATCTCAAAGGCTAATTTTGCATAAAGCCAATTTTATCCGATAACTTCTCAAAATCCTGTTTATCAAAATTTTATTTATAAGGGTCAAGACAACCCCCATACATTACATACTGGCCGGTATGTAGTTTCTGGGCAAAACTCAACATAGTTTTGAAGTACAGATACCATCACCCCTCATAGTGTATGCCCCTGAGCCTTCTCCTGATTGTTGCTAGTCAAGTTTTAAAGCATTCAGAAATGGTGATGAGATTCTTCCGAACATTCCATGGCTAGAGACTCAATTGTCCATTCCGAGGACTCAGCTAATCGATTAGATTTTAACACCTTGCAAGGGTTGTGCACTTTCACCTTATCCTTCATTTTACGCCCATACATAAAATGAAACAAGACCTTTCAAAAAAAGCATTCAACCATCTGGATCTGACCGTACCCCCTATATTATGCTACCACCTGCTATCAGTACCCTATGGTTGAACCCTTAATCCTACTCAATCAAGACAGAGCCCATATTGTCATAAGGCTGCACTGGAAGTACTTTAATCATGGAAGCCATATTAATCTCTTGAATCCTAAGTGGCCATCCCGAGCAGTATCCTGAGCTACACATCTGTTCTAGCATGTGCCCCAGGACCCACCTACTTCACTTTCCATCACATACCAATCCACCCAGGTAGTTCATTTTAGTTGAAGTTGTTAATTTATTCACAAAACAACTTTTCATGTGATCAAAGCATAGCATCAATATTCAGGTATTTAGCATCCTACCAGGTGGGGTTCAGGGATAGTTACTCACTACTAGGATCTAGCATTTCGTAAACAGTTGAACATTCACCTATCATGCATACTACTAAAAAAATTACTAATGCATAATAAAAATAGGTAGAAGATATGTGTGTCATTTGCCTTTTTGAAGAATACGATCTTTCCACTTCTCTCAACTAAGCACGTAGCTCTTCGCACAAACTATAGCACAAACTAACACAACATAAACATACAATACAATCCAAACATAATCAAACAAGACAAACAATTGAAAAGTGTTTGTTTAACAATTTAGATTTATTAGGACATTGTGATAGGAGAGATATGGCAAAAGAATCATAAGTTGTGAGATATGGATTTGAGAGCTTAGTTGGTAAAGATCAATATGATTGATAAGAATTGGCTAAACAAGACATAAGTGATGAAGCCTTTATGCTTTATTAAAGCATAGGTGAATTTGGGAATAGTTCATGTGAATTAAACCACACAAGAGTCAAATAGTGCACAACAATACTATTGAGTAAATGTGACAACAATTACTCTTAAATAGCATCTATTGCACTTAGGCAATGGGCAAAGGTTGATGAAGCATTAAAGTACTCAATTCACTCATTTGCAAATTGAATAGTTCAACACATGTAAACAAGTTGAGGTAGGCATAGGATTGTGTATGAATGATTGACATTTGAGAACGTAGCTCAAAGGGTTCATTGAACAACATGAAATAAGATCATATGCTATGGTGTAGGTTATATCAATACCACACTAGCAAAGGTTGAACATTAGATTGAGATGAATTCATATTCTACTCAAGTAGCACAATTGCAATTTGAATATACATGAATTAGACAAATATGTTTAGATGAACAAGACATGGGTCAAGGTAATGTCTAGATAATATTTGATAGCTAGGTATGATCATAGGATTTACTAATATAGAAAGAAATATTACTGAAAAGAAATAGGTTTATTTCTATAATGGAAATTACTCAAATCCTCATGTTAGAATTTGAATAATTGTGAAGTGGTTCAATAAAATATGGAAGTGATGCTACTGGATAGCTTGTAGTAAAACAAAGCCACTGCAATTGGATTCACTCTAAAGTAAGTTTTAGAATTCAAATTATGATCAGAATAGTGATTTGGATAGATTTGAATGCACAAAGTGTGTGCACGTATCAAATTTGAATTTTCTTGATCCTATGATGTTCTACATGATTAGAGGATTCCAATGACTACAAATTTGTAATTTTTGAATATACAGAACAAAAGATATGAATTAAACAAGTTAACAGAAGTGTTTGATTCAATTTGAAAATGAATTCAAATTGAATACTGAAACTATGTGATATTATGGCACTATTGGATTCTACATGTTCTAAGTATTCCAATGGTATATTTTTTGTTAATTTTTGAGTTACAGATCAAAAGATATGAATTTCCAAAGATTTGGATGAAATCTGATTTGAAATTCTAATTCAAATCTGTTTTAAATCGGGTGCTGACACGTGGCTGAGTCTGATTGGTTGATACCGATTCGTTTGGATCACCGTTGTGGAGTGTCGGATTTAAGTCAGATCTGATGGACCAGATCAACCGGTACCCTTTCATTTTAAGTGACATGTTATCACCGCTAGATCGAGATCCGACGGCGATAAAAGAAGGAAGAGGTAGGAGGCTCACCTAGGGTTTACTGTAGACGCCAGCGACATGGTCTCGGTGCAGATACCGAGCTCCAGCGATGCTCGGAGGGTCTCCAAGGCTGGCAAACAAGCGGACGGGGTTCGGCGTGTCACGGTGAGCTCGACTGCTTGATTGTCGTCGAGATTTGCTTCCTGCTGCAAGGTGGAGGCACGGCTGGAGACGAGCACGCCTCTGCGAGCTTCGGGTTATGATAGCGAAGACAATTTGCTGCGAGTAAAACTCAAAGAGCAGGTCAGGGAGGAGCGCCGGAGGATGGGGAGTAGAGGAAGAATGAAAGGAGGAGACGGGGTCGTCTCACCGCGTCGAAATCGGCAATGGACGTCGTTGGGATCCGCAACTTCTGACGAGAAATCGGGATGGCCTGGCGGCGAGCTGAGTGAGGAAAAAGAGGAGGATAGGAGAGGGGCTCGAGGGCTTTTATAGGCGGGTTCAATCTTGCAGCAGGGGCTAGGGTTTTCGAGAGAAATCGGCGAGGAATGGATGGCCAGAGGGCGTGCCGTGCAAGGGGAGGAGTCCCTGCCGAAGGTAGGGGATGACGGGTGGGGTCGGGCAGTCAGCTGCTGGGGAGAGAGAGAGGGAGCCTGATGGGTGGGGCCCAGGTGTTACCGGGGAAGTTACTATTCATACTGATCATGCAGCTATTAGGTACCTTATGGAAAAGAAAGATGCTAAGCCTAGGCTTATTAGATGGATGCTGCTTTTACAAGAGTTTGATTTGCACATTGTAGATAGGAAAGGTGCTGAAAATCCTATTGCTGATAATTTGTCTAGATCGGAAAACATTTTTGATGATCCTATTCCTGTTAATGATAGTTTTCCAAATGAACAGTTGGCTGCAATAAAAGTAACCTCACGATAGAGTCCTTGGTATGTTGATTATGCTAACTTTATTGTTTCCAAGTATTTGCCTCCAACCTTTACAGCTAAGCAAAGAAGGAAATTCTTTTATGACTTGAGGCATTATTTTTGGGATGACCCACATTTATATAAAGGAGTGGATGGTATTATGCGAAGATGTGTTCCAGAATATGAACAACGAGAGATATTGAGGAAATGTTATGGTAGTGCTTATGGAGGACATCATGCTGGAGATAGAACTGCACAAAAGGTTCTATAATCAGGTTTTTATTGGCCTACTCTTTTCAAAGATGCAAGAAAGTTTATTTTATCTTGTGATGAATGTCAAAGAGTTGGTAACATTTCTAGACGCAATGAAATGCCTATGAATTATTCTCTTGTTATTGAACCATTTGACTGCTGGGGATTTGACTTTATGGGTCCTTTTCCTCCTTCAGAAGGTTATACTCATATACTTGTTGCTGTTGATTATGTTACTAAGTGGGTAGAAGCTATACCTACAAAGGGTGCTGATGGTGAGACCTTGTTAAAAATGCTTAAGGATGTTATTTTTCCTAGGTTTGGTGTGCCTAGATATCTTATGACTGATGGAGGTTCTCATTTTATTCATGGTGGTTTTAGGAAGACCCTTGCTAGATATGATGTTAATCATAGAATTGCTTCAGCTTATCATCCCCAAACAAGTGGTCAAGTAGAATTATCAAATAGAGAAATTAAGTCTATCTTGCAAAAGACTGTTAATAAGTCTAGAAAAAATTGGGCTAGTAAGTTAAATGATGCTTTATGGGCTTATAGAACTTCTTATAAAAATCCTATGGGTATGTCTCCTTACAAAATGGTTTATGAAAAAGCTTGTCACTTGCCTTTAGAATTAGAACACAAAGCTTATTGGGAAGTAAAAGAACTTAATAGAGATTTTAAACTTGCTGGTAAGAAAAGGTTGCTTGACTTGAGTTCTTTAGATGAATGGAGAAGTGAAGCTTATGAAAATGCTAGACTCTTTAAAGAGAAATTTAAAAAATGGCATGATAGGAGAATTCTTAAGAGAGAGTTCCTTGTTGGTGAGAAAGTTCTATTATATAGGTCTCGTCTCAGATTTTTTGCTGGAAAATTACTCTCAAAATGGGAAGGACCCTTTGTTATTGAAGAGGTGTATCGTTCAGGTGCAATAAAAATTGCTTCACTAAAAGATAACACTATGCAAGTGGTGAATGGGCAAAGACTCAAACATTATATTTCTGGGGATTCTTATAATGAAGATATCGATATTATTCAAGTGGTGACTCCGGAAGAATTTATTAAAGAACAAATCCAGGAAACTGCAGATTCTGTTTTCGAATAGGTAATAGTTTTAGTAAGAAAAAGTTCGCTTTAAACTTTCCTGCTTATATTTTTGTTGTTTTTATTAAATATGGAAAATTATGAGATGAAAAAGGGTAGGAAATGGTGCCCGAGGGCACCACACCACCCTGTGGCACGGGCCCCCTCCTGGCCGCGCCACCACGTGGTGCGGGCCCCCTCCTGGACGCGCCACCATGTGGTGTGGCCGCCTCGGAGCTCGTCTCTGACCCGGTTTCATCCTGTGCTTTCCTTTTGTCGTTAAACTTTTTGATATATAATCCCCCGGATCCCTTGAGGTCCGTAAATTGTTTTCTCGTCGTGTTTTCGTTTTGAGCTATTTCTGTCAGGGGCTGTTCTCAGTTTTAGAGGCACCATGGCCTCCACCAACAAACACATGGGCAAGAAGCTTTCAGAGGATGATCACCAAAACCCCGAGCTGGAGGAGGAGGTCGAGATTGAAGCTGAAGAAGAAATAGAAGAAGACCAGCGTCCGTGCCCTCGCGCCACCGTTGCAAGCATTAGGGTGGTGGCAAACCCTAGCAAGTTCAAGAGAGGTGCGTGGATGAGCACTGGAGGGAATGTTCCACGTCACTTCTTAGCTCCAAGGACACCTTCTTCAGGCAACAACCCCTTCCATACTCTAATACATGAGCATCAATTCCAAAGGGTGTCTAAGGCAAAGTTACCCTCTAGTTAGAATATAGATCGTTCTAACAGTGCAGGGAAAGAAGGCTTTAAGTGTGAAGAAGAGTGGGGAAATAATTCCAAGAGCTGGGATTCACAGTCCGACAAGTTCATGAACCATATTGAGCACAATACGGAGTTGATTCGTATTCTCTCCTACAAGATTGATGAATTGAAGGAGTTTATTGATAATCTTATTAAGGATTCACCACCACCACCGAAGGAGTAATTCGTCATCGGTATTGGCATCCCCTTGGCTTGATCCAAGCTTGGGAGAGTGCCGCGATATCTGATATGTCCAAAATGTATCTATTTTCCCGAACACTTTTGCTGTTGTTTCTCCTCTAATTTGTGTGTTTTGAATGCAACTAACATGGACTAATGATGTTTTCAGCAGAATTGCTATGGTGTCTCGTTTTTGTGCAGAAATCCAACTTTTAGTAAAAATCCGGGAAAATATTGCAAAAATCCTATTTCACCAGAAGACCCATGGAGCCAGAAGATGAGAAGGAGAGGGGCTGGGAGGCCGCCACACAACCAGGGGCGTGGCCCAGGCCTGACCGCGCCCACCTGTTGTGAGGCTGCCTCGGCCATCGCCTCGACCCCTCCTTCCACCTACATATACCCTCTGACCTGAAAGGAGCGGGGGTTCGGCGTTTTTCCCAAATAGACTTCCGCTGTGCCGCCGCCATCAGAAACCGCGATTCGGAACCAGAAACTCCGTTCTGGCACCCTGCCGGGACGGGGATTTGGAGGAGATCTTCATCACCATCATCACCGACGTCTCTCCATCAACCATCCATGACTCCCCCATCCATGTGTGAGTAATTCCCGCTGTATGCGAAGGGGATGGTAGGGATTGGATGAGATCATTCATGTAATTTGCTATGAGATTGTTAGGGCATAGTGCCTAGTATCTACTATTAGTGCTTATGACATTGTTGCAACTTGTTGTGCTTAATGCTTGTCACTTTGGGCCCGAGTGCCATGATCTCAGATCTGAACTTGTTATTGTTTTATGATGATACTTGTTATTTATGATCTTACTTGCAAGTTCTATACACATATTGTTGTCCAGAACCCGAGGCCCCAAAGTGACAGAAATTGGGATAACCGGAGGGGATGGCTATGATGTGAGGATCACATGTGTTCACCGAGTGTTAATGCTTTGCTCTGGTACTTTATTAAAAGGAGTACCTTAATTAACAGTAGTTTCCCTTGAGGCCCTGCTGCAATAGGCTGGTAGGACAAAATATGTCGTGCAAGTTTCTCATTGCGAGCACGTACGACTATATACAGAACACGTGCCTATGATTGTTTAGTACTAGGATGCTTTATCATTATTTACCTGCAATTGCCCATGTCTCACTTATTTCATGAATTATCTTATCCATGCAACGCCCGTACATCCATCCCTATGCCTACAGTATTTTATCCTACTGTTTATAATTGCTACTATTACCGCTTTTATTTTACTATTGCTGTTACTGTTTTGCTACTATCACCACTATAAAACTGTTGCTACTGATAAACCTCTGCGAGCAAGTCTGTTTCTAGGTGCAGCTGAATTGACAACTCATTTGTTAAGGCTTATAAATATTCTTTGGCTCCCCTTGTGTCGAATCAATAAATTTGGGTTTTACTTCCCTCGAAGACTGTTGCGATCCCCTATACTTGTGGGTCATCAAGACTATTTTCTGGCGCCGTTGCCGGGGAGCATAGCTTTATTTGTAAGTTCACTTGGGATTCATATTGTTCGCTGCAATCCTTTCATCATGGGTAAACCTCGTGATGGAAAAGTTCCTATATTTCCATCCACTACAAGAAGAGGTACGACTTTGAACACCTCTGTTTCTCTTGATTCACCATCTGTTATGAGTAAGTTGCTTACACCACCACATGCACATGCTGCTGCTACTTCTTCTGCTGAGTTTGAAAATGCCACTGATAATTTAGATGATGCTTCTACTGTGCTTGATGAGAGTGGTTCATTAGGTTCCTTTTTAGATGCTACAATTGCTAGGACGAAGCAATTGTGGAACACTACTGTTACACCTGTTAGTTCACCTGAGTCTACGGAATGTCCTAGTGATGATTTTGATGACGCTTATATTGAGCTTGACGATGATTTTATTGCCGAAGCTCATGCCACTCGTGATGCTAATGCTGTTAAGGAACTTCTAGCAAGACGTGCTGTTAGATATAAATTATCTCCGGATGCTAAGTTTGCTGCTTCTCCCATAAATATTAGAGATAAGGATTATGATTTCTCTTTAGATTTATCTTATATATATATTGTTGAGAAAGCCCCTTTTTGTGGTACTAAAAATGAAAGTGCTATGGAGCAAACGAATGAGCTTTCTACTTTGAGGTAATTTGTTTTCTGATGATATTAAGCTTTGCACTTACTTTGTTGCTGTGGGGACCCCGGATTACCCATCCGGAATACCCGATATGCATACAATTCACGATCCCATGATCAGTGTGTCGTGAATCCACATATCCGAGTTGATACCAGAATTACATCATCCATTACAGTACCGAATAATATACTTACAATTGGTCACATGACCAAGTTTGATATTGCCACGCAGGGCAAGTTTACAATTAAGCAGCGGATCTCAAACAGCGTAGATGACCCACGTCATGCCTACTACCCTACAGGCAACTGACTTGGGAGACGTTCCTAGCTCGCATCAGCATCGTCAAACTCCTCACCATCATCCTCATATTCTTCACCATAATCTGACCAAGTTAATAGCCAGGGATAAAGCCGTGAGTACATTTGAATTGTACTCGCAAACCATCTAAGAGGAACAAGTTGCATGCTGTTTGGCTGTAGCAAGGTGGAAGGCTCTTGACAAGGGTATAGTTAATAGAGCCCGTTAGTTGAGTACCCCTGCGGCCCGTTAAGCTAGGCCCAATTGTAATGATAGTCGAATATGAGTTCTTACCGTATGTCGATATTGTAATATGTATCGGACCCTACCCGATCCTCGAGACCTGGCCATCTATATATAGGGGCCAGGAGAGGACGGTGTAGGCCAGATTGAAAGCAAGCCAGGTTGAACACCCAAGTTTACTTTCGACACACACCTATTTCGACTAACTTTACCTTCGAGTTCATCCGACGCCCTATCTTCCCGATCCTAAGTCCTTAATCTAGGACATTTGTCGAGTTAACCCCTCGTCAATTGGCGCCGACCGTGGGGAGCTTGGGCATTGGAATCATGAATTCGACGGCTTTTTCGCTTTTAGCCAACAGCAGTTCAGAACTCGACGGAAGTCAAGAGATGGAGTTAACCATTGGAAGTTTGGGCATCATCGTTGGACCATCGGGTTCATCCCGCCTCTAGGATTCGACGAAACCAGATCCATCGGCAAACAAGCCCGAAACAGAAGAAACATTGGAATCATCAGAAGGCTCTTCCAGCGAGGCAAACTCGCCGGTCAATTTCGACAAAATACCAATCGTAGAAGGTGACAAAATTCAGAAAAATTTTGACTCAGAAGAAATAGCGTGTCAGACGCACAACAACGCAAAGGACTTCGCCGTGGGAAGCAGCGGCGTCTCCAAGGTACATCAGTTATGCGTCATTATCACTGAAGCAGAAGAAGAAAACAATAGCAAAGGAAATAAAAATGTCGACAGGCAAGTCGACAAAGTAAAAAATCACAACAAAAAGGAAAAGGAGAAAGTCCATGTCTCGGCTGGTGAATGGAGGATGATCAAGTCAGCTATCAACCACGGTACAGGAGTGCCCGAAGGATCAAGAAGAGAAGTACTAATGGGATATCAGTACGCATTATACCAGCACAGGAAGAAACTAAGGGAGGAAAGAGATATGGTTTTTCAAGATAATAACAGTATATCAAGGGAGGAATACTGGAAAGACTACAGTGAAGATTCAGAATACAACAGAGAAAGGCGTGGAGACCCAAAACACAACAGGGGGGCGACAACGCACGACAGAGAAGAGGAGTACTCAAGAATCCCCACCCCGCAGCTAGAAGAGGAGGAAGATGACTTCATACAAAAAACACCAGAAGCAGCACTAGTAGCAGCACAAGCATATTTATTAGCTACAAGACCAGAACCTGGAGACCCACGAGAAGACATGCACCGAGCCACGATACGAAGCCTCGGAATAGTAGCAGGAAAGATCAGGGAGCAAGGTCCAGAGACGAAGTCGACAAACTACAAGGGGAATCGAGAGGAGAAGTTCAGATACAATTTCAAAGATAACGAGTATAGCGAGTCGTCAGAAGAGAAAAAGCGACAGAAAAGGAAGGAGGACGCAAGAAGTATAATAGCACAAGCTCGAGTAAATAAATCGCGTCACGCTTGGAGGGAAGAGAACTACGAGGACGACGATAAAGATATGGGTGCGTTATGCTTTACCCGCAGGGTTCGCAAAACACGGGTACCCAAAGGATTCAGATTACCACACGACCAACCTAAGTATGATGGGTCGCAAGAACCTACCCTATGGTTATCGGATTATCTGCAGGCAGTGCAGATATTGGGGGGAACAAAGGCGACTGCAATGCAAATTTTGCAGCTGCACCTCACCGGCGCCGCACGGTCCTGGTTAAATACCCTACCCAACGAATCCATCGGAAGCTGGGGGGAACTCGAAAGTCAATTCGCAAGAAATTTTCGTTCCACCTACAAACGCCCAGCATCACTGGAGGAAGTTAAAACATGTGTGCAGAGGAAAGACAAAACGCTATGTTCTTATATACAACGCTGGAGTATAATCAAAAACTCAGCAGAGGACGTCTCTGACGAACGGGCAATAGACGCCTTTTCGGCCGGACTTCGTCGCTCAGATCTCGTGGAAGAAATAGGAAGAACAAGACCGACGACAGTAGCCGAGCTAATGGAGCAAGCCAACAAATTCGCTGATGGAGAGGATGCGTATAACAACAAAAGAGGACGTTCACCAGAACACGACAGAATAAGTAGACAGAGGAGACGACACCGCAGCAGGGATAACCAAGGAAGGCGAAATCAGGTAGCCGCTGGTTACGTACTAGAAGAAGAGGAAGGATATGAAAGCAGGAGGTTTCAGGCAAAAGGAGTAGAAAAATCGAGATACTCTGGTCCTTCGGCCGAGGACATGCTATACGGACCTTGTCGAATCCACTACGCGTATCTCGACGGGAAAAGAGTCTCAAATCACCAGATGAAGGATTGCAGGACATTCCTAAGGTTACAAAACGCCATGGGAACAAAACAAGGGGGGCAAGGAGGAAGACACAGAAGTCAAGGATATCAAATGCAAAAGCTAGCAAGGCACTTAGAGTCAAAAGTGTACATATCAGCCATGATTCATCCAGTGCCTAAGTCAAAGAAAGAGCGAAAGAGCATATCCAGGCAAGTCAACCTAGCAATATCATCACCACCAGCTACCACAGAGTACCTACGGTGGTCAGAACAACCAGTCAAGTTCAGCAGAGCAGACCACCCGAGGAAAGTTCCCAGGCCAGGTCACTCGCCTATGGTTTTAAAAGCACAAATAGGAGGGTACGACATCGGAAGAGTGTTCATGGATGCAGGAAGTGGCATTAACTTAATATATGCCAGAACCTTGAAGGCAATGTGCATCTCGCTGACGAGTCTGAAGCCAACAGATTGCTCTTTCCGCGGAATAGTACCAGGAGCCGCAAACTACCCTTTGGGAAGAATAGAACTCGACGTCTGCTTTGGCAATAGCGGAAACTACCGAAAAGAGAAGCTGGAATTTGAAGTAATGGATTGGCCGTCACAATATCATGCAATCCTGGGGCGCCCAGCATTTGCAAAATTCATGGCAGTACCACACTACGCGTATCTTACGTTAAAAATTCCAGGTCCCAATGGAATAATCACAGTACAAGGGAGCTTTGAAGTAGCCAATACATGCGACATGGAATTCAACAGGATGGCGCAAACCTTCGGCATGACAGCGGAGTACGAGAGGTTAAAAGGAGAAACGGATCACAATGTACTACCCGACGTTGGACGATACCTGCCAGATCAGGCTTTCGACACGTCTCAGGACTCGAAGAAAATCCAGGTACATCCTACAGATTCAAACAAGACGACATCAATTGCGGTGAACTTGGATCCCGCATAGGAAAGCGCGCTCGTCGAGTTCCTCCGTGAGCGCTAGGAAATCTTCACCTGGTGTCCATCAGACATGCCAGGGGTTCCTAGGGAACTCGTCGAGCACGCACTAAATGTAGATCCCAAGGCAAAGCCAGTCAAGCAGCCATTGCGACGATTCGATGAACCTAAGAGAAAGGCGATAGCATCAGAGTTGCACAGGCTAGAAAATGCCGGATTTATCAGAGAAATCAAAACTTCGAGTTGGGTGTCGAACCTAGTCATAGTACCCAAGAAGAACACAGACATACAAAGAGTATGTGTCAACTACACATCTCTCAATAAGCATTGTCCAAAGGATCCCTTCCCTCTACCCCGCATCGATCAGATAATCGATTCAACAGCGGGATGCGCGAGGCCTTCATTTTTGGACGCATACTCTGGTTACAATCAGATCAAATTGAAGAAAGAAGACGAAGAAAAAACGGCCTTCATCACACCATATGGGGTGTTTTGCTACCAAGTAATGCCGTTCGGCCTAAAAAATGCAGGAGCAACGTATCAACGGATGATGCAAAGTTGCCTCGGAAGCCAAATAGGGCGCAACATACAAGTCTACATTGACGATGTAGTCATCACCACAAGAGAGGAGAAATCTCTAATCAGCGACTTGGCAGAAACCTTCGACAACCTGAGCAGGTACAAGCTTAAGCTTAACCCGACAAAGTGCTCCTTCGGCGTATCAGTAGGACAACTTTTAGGGTTCCTGGTTTTAGCACGAGGAATAGAGGCGAACCCAGAGAAGATTCAAGCAATTTTGACAATGGGGAAACCCACGAAACTACACGACGTACAGAAACTTGCAGGACGCGTCGCGGCACTAAGTTGCTTCGTTGCTAGACTAGGGGAGAAGGCGCTTCCTTTTTATGCGCTTATGAAGAAGACCGACGATAAATTCGAGTGGACAGAAGAAGCAGACGCAGCGTTTGCATAGTTGAAAAAAGTGCTCTCCACGCCACCAGTGCTGGTCGCACCAAAAGAAAAAGAACCACTGCTATTGTACATCGCCGCAACTCATCAGGCGGTGAGTACAGTATTAGTAGTCGAAAGAAGCGAAGAAGGAAAAGCCCACGGCGTCCAGAGGCCAGTATATTTCATCAGTGAAGTGTTGTCTCCGACAAAACAAAGGTACCCGCACTATCAGAAGTTGGCATACAGTGTCTTCACAACCGCACGAAAACTACGACAGTACTTTGCGGTGCACCCAATTATAGTGGTCAACGAGGCGCCATTGTCGAACATATTGAATAATCACTCAGCAACATGACGTGTCTCTTTGTGGGGAATAGAGTTATCTCCCATGGACATCACGTACGAAAAAAGGAAGGCGATCAAGTCGCACGTTTTGCCAGATTTTACAGCAGAGTGGCTGGAGCTGCAGAGCACAGGACCACCAGATTTATCCAGTGTTTGGACAATGTACTTCGACGGTTCTAAAAGAGTCCAAGGCGCAGGCGCAGGAGTAGTGTTGATATCACCTCATGGCGACAAATTAAAGTACGTCTTAAGGATGAGCTTTCCATAGGCTTCTAACAATGAAGCAGCGTACGAGGCTTTGTTGCACGGAATGAAGATGGCTAAAGCATGTGGAGCAACTCGCCTAAAAATATTTGGAGATTCCAACCTTGTTGTCCAGCAAGTTATGAACAGATGCGACACAATCAATGACAACATGATGGCCTACAAAAATTTGTACCATTACCTAGAAGGAACGTTCGATGGATGCGAAGTCTCGCACGTAAGCAGGAACAACAATGAAGAAGCCGACAATTTAGCAAATATCGGGTCACAGTGTTTACCTGTGCCATCCGGAGTATTTTGGGAGGAAATAGTGGAAAGATCAATAAAAAGTGGAAAAAGTTCGACTACTACAGCAGGCTCGGGGGCTACATCAGAACCAGAGGAGATCATGATGATAGAAGAAGCATGGATGCAGCCATATCTTGCGTTCACGATAAATAAAAAACTACCAGAAGATGCAGTGGAGGCCAAGAGGATAACTCGAAGATCGAAAGCGTTTGTCGTGTTGCAGGGGAAGTTATACAAGAAAAGTATTACGGGCATTTTGCAGCGTTGTGTAACGCCACAAGAAGGACAAAAGATACTACAAGACATACACGGTGGAGTATGCGGCCATCATGCTAGCAGCAGAGCAATAGCAGCAAAAGCTTTCCGAGCAGGATTCTGTTGGCTAACAGCCATCGAGGACGCAAAAGATATAGTTCGAAAGTGTGAAGCATGTCAAAGGTTTGCATCTAGACCGCATGCACCAGCAGCGGAGTTACAAACGATACCATTATCTTGGCCTTTTGCACAATGGGGCCTCGATATGGTGGGAAAGTTGCACAAATCCTGGCCAGGAGGGCATGTCTACATGCTAGTAGCAGTCGATAAATTCACCAAATGGGTAGAAGCGGCCCCGGTGACAACTCAAGATTCTACAGCAGCAATCAACTTCATCAAGTCAATAGTTTTTCGTTTTGGTGTACCATACAACATCATCACAGACAATGGGACAAATTTCACTTCAAAGGAATTCAAGAGTTACTGCGAAGGATTAGGGATAAAGCTAAAGTTCGCATCTGTGGCGCACCCGAAGACAAACGGGCAAGTCGAAAAGGCCAATGGCCTGATATGTAATGGGATAAAAAAGAGGCTCTTAGCACCTCTTGAGAAAGCCAAGAGCGCTTGGGTAGAAGAATTGCCCTCCGTTCTTTGGAGTCTAAGAACTACGCCTAACGCAGCAACTCAAGAAACTCCTTTCTTCCTGGTCCATGGCGCAGAAGCCGTGCTTCCAGTAGAGGTTACACACGAGGCTCCAAGGGTGACAGCATATGACGAGACAACATCAACAGAAGCATTGCAGGATGATGTCGATGCACTAGATGAAGCAAGAGATAAAGCATTAGAAAGGGCTACGCAGTATCAACAGAGTCTACGAAACTACCATAGTAGTCGAGTTCGTCCACGATCCTTCGTGGTGGGAGACCTAGTTTTGCGACTCAGGCAAGACAGCCACGGCAAGTTGGAGTCCCCTTGGGTGGGACCTTACATCGTCACTGAAGTAATACCTGGAGGAGCATATCGACTACAAGACAAGAAGACTGGGAAGGATGAGAGCAACCCATGGAATGCAGAGCAGCTACGACGTTTTTACGCGTAGAATGCATATAAAGATATTAATAAATTCGAGTTAACCTTCTGCACCTAGAACATGAGGCCACAGGTCAGGTTCTTTGGGTTGAACTCGACAAAATTGTACAATTATTATTTCTTCGTCTTGGGGGCTTCAACCCTCGGGTCATAAGAAAGGAATTTTTTCCACGACTTGGAAGACTCTTTTCACTGAAAGGTTGTGCAGTCAACCCGATAAATATTCAAATACTGTGGTTCACAAAGGAACCCGATATTCTTGGTTCACAATGAACCCGATAGATGGAAAGCATACCTCAGAACAATGACTTGTTTTCTTGGTACTAGCAAAAACATCGACATAGAATACGAAGATTCATTACAAGAGAATATGGCAACAAGGACATTATCAGACGATATTACATAAAAAGCAAAATCTTAATGGAAGTGGACTTCAGCTTCATATTTCTTCTGGCAGAGGGTGCCGTCATAGATCTTCACGTCGAACTTCAACGTGCCGATGTGGAAATCGAAGGCCATGCAGAAGCCTTGGTGGATGTCGTGGTCTTGTGCGAACTGCGACCAGCCACCCTTAAAGTATTGTTCGCCGTCGCCATCATACCACACCTCCACCTCGTATGGGACACCACTGCCAGACTGTTCGCGGAGAACCGCCTCTCGCAGTTCGCGCCCATCCATGAAGTTGGTGAAACTCAGCGGCAGGCGCTGAATCTCACGGCACTGCGCCATGGCAATGCAGAGGAAAGAAAAGATTCGAGGAGGCGCAGCAGGAGCAGCGGAAGTAGAAGGAGGAGGAGCGACTGGACCTGGAGCAGCGCCAGTCACCTTGGGCTTGTTCTTGCTACCAGGTGGGCGCCCGGGGCGACGTTTAGCCGGAGCGGCCGATGATGATCCTGCTGCGGTCAGAGTGGTGGTGTTCTTGTTTTTCCTTCCACGAGGGCGACCTCGGCCTCGGGGCGCCACCGGAGAGCCAAGATTCAGATGGGAGCCATCTGCATCAGCCATGAGGACAAAGGAAGAAAGAAAAACCCTAGATGGAGGGAGAAGATGATGCGGCGGAGGAGGAATCTGATTAGGGTTTTTACCCTTGCTAGAGGGTGCTTTATTTATAAGCACGTATTATCGGGCCCCCGTGCTAAAACAAGGCCCGTCAACATGTTTTGCAATAGGAATTAAAATTCTGCACACAGCAGACGATAATATCAAAGAACAAGAAGAGAAGATTGTGGTCGCGTGATATGAAAACCTCGACTTGGATTCGGGGGCTTGCAAACAGTAGACGGTTAACAGAAGGAAGAAGAAGTGAACTTTGAGCCTATGCTTGACTACAAGTACCCAAACATAGCCTCGGGGGCTACTCCCATCGGGAGCGCTGAGCGCGCACCCGATAGAGGAAGAAGAAGGGTTAGTATACAAATTTCAACTATATAGTCGACTAAAGTGCAGAGAGATTACTCCCATCGGGAGCGAAGAAGATTAATTTAAAATCTGAAATTTCTTTAATTTTATCAGTCAAAAACTTGGCTGCGACATAAGATTCTCGAGTTGCGTTATCGCAACGAAACTCGAATGCCGTGATTTATCACGAAGATAAGACCCCAGGATCCGTCATGTGTGGCCCGGTATACGCACATGGATGCGCTCTGCTGGTATGTATCCGTGTCTACGACGCGAAGAAAATCCTGGTGGACGCACTGGGTACCCTGAGAACCACTGGGATTCATTCTTTGTAAGTCCTAAATGCGGCAAAAGATTGGGTTTGACCGGTATCCCGAATTCAAGTCCAAGGGGATTGAATTTGAAGTAGGTGACAAGTATCTGTTCCGGCAGTTAACTGACCTCTTGATCCGTCAGAGTTGTCAGGCTTGTTCATCAAGACCCCTTGCGAATAAATTATCATAAGTCGAAAGACCAAGTCGAAGATTTGAAGATAAAGTCGAAGAATTGATCAAGTCGAAGATTTGAAGATTAGAGATTCAACCCGAATCTACAATTCTGGCAGAATCTCAGGGGCTAATGACAAGGGTATAGTTAATAGAGCCCGTTAGTTGAGTACCCCTGCGGCCCGTTAAGCTAGGCCCAATTGTAATGATAGTCGAATACGAGTTCTTACCGTATGTCGATATTGTAATATGTATCGGACCCTACCCGATCCTCGAGACCTGGCCATCTATATATAGGGGCCAGGAGAGGACGGTGTAGGCCAGATTGAAAGCAAGCCAGGTTGAACACCCAAGTTTACTTTCGACACACACCTATTTCGACTAACTTTACCTTCGAGTTCATCTGACGCCCTATCTTCCCGATCCTAAGTCCTTAATCTAGGACATTTGTCGAGTTTACCCCTCGTCAGCTCTAGTCTAGTTTATCCTAACTAGTCAATTTCTCGTGTCGATATAGCATGTCTTACAACATTTCTATATCCTTATTAAAGAGAACATTTAGAAAACCTTTTTAGTAAAATCTCTAGGAAAGGGGAAACTCATTTGGTTTTCAAGAGAGAGCCGGTGGTCAATCAAACATGACCACCTTTCTTTATAAAACAGGTCAATCACACATGACCATCTCCATTCCATCGGCAGTACCCTGCAAGTACTCCGAACCTTACCCGTGCCACGGCAGTACCCTCCGAGTACTCCGTCTGGCACCTTTCTCCAATTTTTTCGAAAACACCTTTATGAAAACAAAACCGACATTGGGCTAGATAGCGACCATTCCAACCGTCCATGACCGAGGACTCGGCTATTCGAATAGGTTTACACTCTGTAGAGGTTGTACACTTTACCCATAATCATCCGGATACTCATCATGTGGGCATCTCCCCCACATAACATCATATACCACAACAAGCACCCGATCGTAGTTTTTCACCTGCCCACCTTAGCATAGGATCTACCACCTAGAGATGCACCCCTCAACACCGAAGCCCAAGTGGCTGTTTGACCCACGAGTAGCAAATTCTCCAGCCCACTTGACCCTTCGGAACCCTGCCATCACTTCCAGGCGTTTTCAATGAGGGCCCCTAGGTTGTAACCCTGCCCACCTGAAAAGGTGACAATGTGAGCCTGAGTAGCCGCTGCTACCCAGGGTGCCCCGGAAAAGGTGTCCATGGTTGGACTGCCATTACATTTGAAGGCCCCATACCAAAGTGAACAAACTACTCCGCTACGCCCCGTCCCATACCAGGGTAATCGTGGTTGCACGGGTTAATTGTTCTGGTGGATACGTAGTGATCACCAATGTCATTTGAAAAACCACCAATTCCTTTTTCCTCCATGATCATCTCCATTTGTCCAAAACCATTTTTGAAAACATTTCAGTGGAGTAGATCCTTCCCCAAGGTTTTCGAAAGCATTTTCGAAAATTCTTTGTGAGTGTTCCCATCCTAGAGTTTTTGGCTCCACTTGAGGTTTCCCAAAGGCTTTGCTGCTAACCAACAAGCCACTACTGCAAGATAATGAATAGGTGTTCAAAGGGGTCATCTCGAAGGATGATAACAATTTGGCTTGTGGAGCTTGAGCCAACAAATAATTGCTACAAGGACTATAGCAATATAAAAACATGCAATTTAATAAACCTTTAAGAAACATGCAAAGTAAGGGAATAGGATTCAGATATGCATCAAGTTTAGATGGCTTGCCTTGAATAGCTATGTCCCTGGGCTCCTTCCTTAAAAGAAGTACTCAAAGTGTTCCACTTCCTTCTCATGCATTCTTGAGGTAGTCCTCTTCCTCTCTGATGGCGTTCGAATCTAGCGTCGCAAAATGAAAGAAAAGCATTCAATCAGCATACAAGCATACAAAGGAATCAAACATTTAACAAGCCATCTCAAACACACAATCAGAGAGGGAGGGTGAAAACATTCTCTCTTATAGGAGTGTAATACAACAATATCAAGTTTCCAATTAGTTTCCCTACTTAAAAATAGGGTTTTCACACTAGGACTCAACACTAATAGATAAATACTAAATATAAACAAAAAAGGGGTACACTCCTCAATTACAGGTACTAGTGACCTGTAAGATACTAAAACAAGTGACTCTTGGTTCAGAAAATATTTCTCCTATTAACAAGTAATTTCTGAAATACACAAAGCCATTTAAGCACTTTGATTAACAAACATGGATACAAGAACATACAGAAGGCAAACAAGGTACCTACAGATAGCTAACAACAATACAAACCCAACAAAATTGGATTTGCAATTTTCTGATTAACATATAATAAACTATGTATTTTATAGTGAAAATAACTACTGATTCAGAGATAAATCTACCAGAAAATCATAAAATCTCAGAAAAAATCATCCTATAGTCAGTAGCAAGCCTTCACAGTACAGGATCACCCAAAATTGGTTTCACTAAAAAATACTTCACAGAAAAGGTTTTAAAATTCCCTAAAGTCACATCTGGTATTAATTTGCAAAAACAACCATGCTAAAAATAAAGACTTAAATGAAACCAGGCTAGTGGCATGTGAAAGGTACTATAGAGGGTTTCTCTACAAAACTAGATTCAATCCAATTGGGTCTCTAGATCTCAAGATATGGATTTATTAGTGAAAAGGATACATTATGCAAGATTAAATGCCAAAAATAATATGAATACTATCTTGGTAAACCAGTGGTGCTGCATGTTGGATAAAAAGTTTCAGAACACTTATAAAATGAGATCTAGTCATTTTCATGCATAGTACAAATTATTTGGGATTTAATCCTAACAATATACTAAACAGATCTGGGGATAAACAGAATTGAAAATTCCTAAAAAAAATATAAACGGGCCAGATTTCAATGGGCCAGGGCGACACAGCGCCGGGCCGGCCCAGAGCGACTTTGCTGCGCGCGGGCGACACGCTTAAACGCCCGCCCGGATGGGCCCGCTGGTCAGCGCCTCTGGCACCAAAACGGTATGGAGGGGCCTCGGCCGCCCGATCAAGTTATGATCGACGGCTCTGGGCCATCTCCTACCTCCAGCCATGGCGGACGGGGCAGAAACCCTAGCTGGGGTCAGGCGGGGGCGGCGGCTCACCTAGGGGCTTCCCCCGGTGACGAGGACTGGACGGGGCGACGCGGCATACTCCGGCGAGCTCAACGAGGGTTTGGACGGCCGATCAGGACGCCGGGATGGATCTCGCGCATCTGCGACGAGGGCGGCCGATTCAGGAGCTTGATGGGGGTCGAGGCTCGGGCTTCCTTGGGTCAGGAGAAGGGTAGGGTTAGTTAGCTACGGCTTAGGGGAGTGTAAGCAAGCAGAAATAGAGGGAGGAGATGGTTTGGATTAGCAGCATTCCTCCCCTCTTCCTCGCATAACAAATCCAAGTTTTCTCTCCTCCTCCTCTGCTACAGCAAAAGGGGCGGTTCCTGGTGCTCTGGGAGGGTAAGGTGGAGGTGTGGGAACCGAATGGAGGTTCAGGGAGGGGATGGAGGGGTCGGTGGTCCTTTTATACCGAGAGGGTAAGGTCTATGGTGAGCCAAGTCCAAACTAGGGTTTGGGTGGGGCTATGGCCTCTGGTTGGTTGAGTAGGACAGTGGAGAGTAAAATAGGAAAGGGGCAGGGGCGGTGCCTTGCTCTGGAAGGGTCGTTGCACTACAACATGACCCCCTCTACAACAACGCATAAATCTGTATCTAGAAGCCCATATGAGCGTTGCTAGCACATTTACCAACGGATATTGCATGCGTTGCGTTTTTGGGCGTTGCTACGATATAATGCAACGCATATGCATGCGTTGGTAACCATTGTGTAAAGCGTTGCAAACTAGCAACAAATCCCGAACAACAAATATCCGTTGGTAAAGAACACACATGAATTGGATAAATTTATTTCAATATATATTTTATTTTCTTGACTGGGTGATTTGATAGCTCCAAATGATAGTATTAGTTCTTTCTCGCCAAGAATACAGACTTTATAAGGGACATATCACCACACACAAATTGTAAAATATGAATTCATTGCAACAAAAAACTATATTGATTGCTCGAATCAATATTCCATACATGAATTCTCTCAAGACTACATAGCTTACAATCTTGTTTCAAAACATGGCATTCTTCCTAATCCTAATTTATTCCTTCTATAATGTTTTGACTTTTGACATGTACGTATGCCAACATAGCAGTCCTTGAATCCCTTTTAGGTATGCCAACATAGCAGTCCTTGATAATCTCTTTTGGGCCTGCAAAAACAAAATTCCAAATTCATATGGATGTTGCAAAAAAACCATATGACTATATAGTGTACTCTACCATGTACGTACTCAATAAATAGTAAGCTATACTCACAATGCAAAAATGTTGAGGGACATACATATCTTAAATAGGGGATATCTTCACGATGCACGCACCGATCTAGATGTTTCTATCCTAGATAAATTATATAGGCAGTACAACTTTAACAATTGAAAGATCATGCTTTTAGGTGTTTCATGCTATATGTACATATACAGAAAGTCTATTGCAACATGAAAAAAATGAAGAATGTGCATCTCGGTTGATTGATACCTTTAAATGCACATCTTGATGTTGCTATTGTTTGAACAATTCAGGTAGCATGCCGAAGCTAAGTCAAGAGGCAAAATAATTTGTGCTATAATGTGAATTTGCTCAATGTCAACAGAATATTGGACTATATTCATGTTGATGTCTTCAAAAGTGATTCATTTTGCTCTAATTCCCTTCCTGCATTCATAACATCATAACATATATTATAGGAATGCAAAATAGCCTCCTATCACCGGTGGTAGCTATGCACCTACCATCCACCATTAGATCCTCTATAGGGAGCATGACTTTTCCTACCAAGAGCACAAGATTTAACAGAAGAGAAAGCAACGGCGTTTGCATGCATATCCCCATCTCTCACCACCTCTCAACACAGCCACCCCAACACACCACACCATGCAACCTATTGGATTATCCACCCAAACTAACCACACACACATACCTACTACACCATCCACTCAACCAATCCATCCAAAACTACAGATATGGCTTAGCAAGATGGCTATATCACATGGCATGTCTAGGTGGTTACTTTGTTAGGAGAGTGTGCAAGGCAACTAGACATGGCATTCCCGAAATCACCACATGCTCGGTTAGGAATGCAAGGCAACTCGACAGGTTACTTGGTTAGGAGAGTGTGCAAGGCAACTAGACATGGCATCTCCGAAATCACCACCTGCCCGGTTATGAAAATGTGCATGGCAACTCGGCATGGCATGTCCCAAATCACCACCTGCTCTAGCCATCCACCGTTGCCATCCTAAGTAGCCATTCAGAAGTACCATATGCATGCAACAAACGGAAGCATTTCATCTGTTATCACCATCATCTCCTGCACTCTACATCGCATGCGGTAGGAATATCATGCTCACACAATCCAAGGACTATGTATGCATGCATAGCTACCACCGGTGGTAGCAAATCCGCGTTGTTATAGGAATATATCTACATATGCATATGGTCCGTAGGCAGTACGTACATGGTGTATGCAGCCATCATTAAATATCTTTAAATAATAAATACACTTAAGGCACACCTGTTCACAAGCCATGTAGACGCTGCTTTAGTGTCACCTGCCATGACTTGATCCTCCTCACACCAATCAGAGCTCTAATAAGTTGTAGTTGGATACTATAATTCTTTTCACAAGAGCTGCTGTGCCACCCATGGCTTCCCACACTACATAAGATCAGAAATCTGCTTAGCCCAATGTATGTTATTAAAGAATAAGTTTATCAGTACTAGGTCAGTTGATGCCATGACCAGACACACATGTACCGTCAGTAATATAGACATTTTCAGTGGTATCTCATAGAACACAATCATCTCTTGCATCCGACATATAGTGTTCCAAGCACAACACAATTGAAATAGCCTACTCCACCTCCATGTCAAATCGTCACCACACAGAACAAACTACAAAAGATATACCCAAAAATAAGTAACCATGATTATAATGATCTGAAACAATCCATTTTAAAGAAGATCAAAATCCTGCAATTAACTAGCACATTTGTCAGTCACAATATCATTATAAGAAACTATCGATTTGATGGGTACAATTAAAAGTTAACTTGTGTTTTCCATAATTATTAGGAGCAGCCTATTGAACAACTGAAGATTAAAAAAAATTACTGTGCAATTTGCATCAAGATTCAAAGGAGACAGGCTCATATTAAAATTTGAGGAAAGAGAGTACTTGTATTAGTGGTGGTCTCCTCCGCGCTAGGAATATTATGAACCTCCATACACCGATAAGCAGTATTGAACTACAGAAATCCTAGATAGATTAAGAACGGGTCAAAGCATATGGCAAAGGACAGATGAATATATGGGAATAGGAAAAGAGGAGTCGCACCTGGATGGCCCTTGGTCCGCCATGCCCCATGTGTTTTGCTGCAGCGCCCGTTCTTGGCCCATTCTGCCACATCAATTAGGACGTGGTCGCTGAGCGGGAAGAGGACATAGGCGAGGAGAGCCGAAGATTAAGGGACGGGGTGCCTCTGCTGACGACGACGGACCCATTCGAGCGAAAGGGGCCGCACCATCGAGAAATCGACATAGATCTATGGCCTCCCTGGCGAGGGAAAGAGCTGTGGATGGCTGGCGGCGCATCGGCGCGCTGACCTGATGTTAGGGTTGGACGGGGAGTTTTTTCTTAGCTAGGGAACCGGTTGTGGGATGAGGCTGCGTGGCTGGCAGGAGGATATGTTATTGAGAAGCGTGGGGACGTGGGGCAGGTCATAGATACACATATCAACACCGTAGCAAGCTATGTGTTGATGTATGCCTAATCGTATTGTAGTGTTGGTGGTCTCTTATGCAAGATTTGGACAAGATATGGACACTAATAATATTTCCTCCTTCTTCCAAACACTAGAGGACAAAAAGAGAGGGGTGATGCTACAGTAATTTTCGGCCTGAGGGTGGTGGTGGTGCTGGGGTGATCAACAAGGTGGTTTGGTGGAGTCTCAAGGGAATTTGAAAGTTGGGGAAGGATAAGGTGTCAAGTACATGCATGATACAATGTTTAAAATTTGAGTTTGCTAACCTTGTTTCCAAGCAAGGGCAATGCAAGGGTAGATGAGGTGATTTCCTTTGGTGTGATTGCAATATTGCCAGGTTGTAAGATTTTTGGTACTAGGCGTGATCATTGAAAATTTGAAATGTGAAGACTTGCCCTATTCTACTTGAGACAAGACTATGAAAATTTGAAGATGAACTACTAGGGTTTTGGGTTCATATGATCCTAAATTGATAAGAGAGCATGTGGATTTTCATCAAATCTATTTGATGAGAAAAGGTGCAGGAAGAAGGCATGGTTGCCATTCCCATGCAATTTTAGTTAATAAGAAAAATATAACCTAGAGATATGCATAAAGAAATTATTTTCGAAGGCCAAGTAATGATATCATGCAAGAACAACATTTCCAAATGGTAATAAGGAAAGGTTGCATTCGAGGGAGAATTAATGGTGAGGGTAGGTAGTAGGTTTTTCAGAAATTGAAGAAATACTAAGGACAGAATCAGTTTTGACTAGAGTCCAAAATATAGTCACCGAAATAGGTGGCATGCTTCAAAATGTACCAACAAGTGCATAGATAGTTAGAGTAGATCAAAAATAAGAGGAATAGGTCATAGGATGGTCTCTGAACAATTAATTTCGAAATCTAGAAGTGTGACCAAAACTGCATCTAATAATAGTCAAATGGTTAGTGGTTTGATTAGGGTCAGAAACAGGATTAGAACAAGTAGCAGATGACCTCAAATGAATAAGTGGTAATGGAAGGAATGGAAGAACACATGTCAAGGATGAGTTCTATGGGTGGACATTCCCCTGGATAGAATGTATGAGCTTAATACAAGTGTCTAAAAACTGAAACTGTTAACAAGAGTGTAGATAGCCTGCACATAAGGTGTTTGATGAAATGTCTGCAAGAAAATAATTTCCGAAAATGAAGAGGAACCTCTTAGGGCTGGATAGGGATGGTTCCTATAATGTCAGGGGTGTTCTATTGGGCTAATTTGGTTAGTGCTAAGGTCCTCAAGAAGGGCTCTTAATATCTTAGGGTAAGACATTAGAGTTAGGGTTTTAGGATTGAGATAGGAACAACAAACTAGGTTTTAATTGCAAGATAGAGTGGAAATAACTTATAAGGATATCCCCATGGGACAATATAGTATTTAATGAGTTTGGATAGGTTAGGCCATATGCCTACCTGAAGATCATATCTGCACACAAGCACCCCTCAAAGTCAAACCAAGTCACACAAAAATCAACTCACCACACAAGGTCAATCATTTGCAGCTAATCTAGCATCACCAGAAACAATGATTGAACAAGTGCTCAATGATGATCATGCCATGGTCAAGTTTGAAAAGAGTTTCAAATAAAGTAAAGCTTTTGTAGACTTTTCAGAAACTAGTGGAGACATAAACATCTCCTTTAGAAAGTTTTCTTAAAGGTGTTTGAAATCCACTTATCAAATGTTTCTAAAATAGTAGTTTTATAAAATAGTGGGATCACAACACTATATCCCTATAGTTTTATAAATACTCAGGTTTGGGTAAAGCTTTTGTTTAAAAAAAAATAGATCTTGGCTCCTGTTTTGGAAAATTAAAATATTTTGAAAGCAGAGAGGTGCCAAGATACTTTGTTTTGAGAAAAAGCTAGTAGCACAAAAGATGGCATGATCACAAGAACACAAGGATCAAGTTTGGTCCACAAAATTATTCATCAAACAACACTCTTGCAAACATGATTTACACAACAATCCAGGCAAACATGCAAGAAACACTATTTTACTTGTTTAGTTGCAAAAAGTTTTTGTTGGCCCTCATTTTTGCATTACAAAACTCTTCCTAAATAGGGTTACAAAAGTTGGGGTGTTACAGTTGCTAAGACTTTTCCTTTCTCGTTGAAAGATGCAGCTAAAACTTGGTTTAATAACTTGTCTCCTAGATCTATTCATAGTCCTATTGCTTTGGTTAATGCTTTCTTTCAGAAATATTTTCCTGCTAGTGCTCAACATGCTGCTGTGCAGAAAATCTTTGACTTTGAACAGGGAAAAGGAGAGATATTGCCTGAATCTTGGACAAGGTTTTGCTCTTTAATTAGAGCTTTGCCTAAAGAGCCATTGCCTAAAAATGAACTCCTTGATATATTTTATAATGGACTAACTGATGAATCTAAGACATATCTGGATAGTTGTGCTGGTTGTGTTTTCAGGGAAAGAACTCCGGCTAAAGCTGAAGAACTAATGGCTAAAATAAGCTGGAATCATGATGATCGGACTCTAGTTGAGTCAACACCAACACCAACACCAGAGCCAACACCAAAGAAGAGAGGAATGATTGAATTAAATGATGAAGTTATGAGGGAAGCCAAGAAATCTCTTAAGGAGAAAGGTATTAAGTCCAAAGATGTGAAGAATTTACCTCCTATAGAAGAATTATTTAAGCCAATCCCTCACTCATCTACTATTGAGGTACACTCTCTCCAACGCTTTGATGATAGATATATTCCTTAGTACTTCAAGAGATGATATTTCCTCCAAGAAGAAGAAGAAGCAGCATAAAACAGTTACAGAATCTTTTGAAACAGGTAAGGATCCTAACAGTGTTTCTGTTTCTGATGCTGAAACTGAACCAGGAAATGCTTCTGATAAATAAGAAGTTGGAGAGGAACCAGAAAAGCTTGCCAAGAATGCAAAGTACACCAAAGAAGACTTCATTGCCAATAAGCATGGTAATGAGAGAGAACCTTGGGTGCAGAAACAAATGCCTTTTCCTGGTAAGAAACACAAATCTAAGGAAGAAGAACACTACAATAGGTTTTGTGAATGGATGAGACCTTTATTTTTGCAAATTCCTTTGACTGATGCTATTAGAATGCCTCCTTATTCAAAGTATATGAAAGATATTGTTACTAACAAAAGGAAGATTCCTAATGAGGAAATTTCCACTTTACTTGCTAATTATTCTTTTGATGGTAAAGTTCTGGAGAAGCTTGGAGATCCAGGTATACCAACTATTCCTTGCTCCATTAAAAATAACTATGTTAGAACTGCTTTATGTGATTTGGGAGCTGGAGTTAGTGTCATGCCTTTTTCTCTTTATAAGAGACTTGATCTAGAAAAATTGGTATCAACTGATATATCTTTGCAAATGGCTGATAAGTCTACTACTATTCCTATTAATATATGTGAAAATGTTCCTATTCAAGTTGCTAACAGTTGTTTGATACTAATTGACTTTGTTGTGTTGGAAATGCCTGAAGATGATAATATGTCTATTATTCTTGGGAGACCTTTTCTAAACACTGCAGGTGCGGTTATTAATTGTAATCAAGGAAAAGTAACTTTTAATGTCAATGACAAAGAGTACACAGTCTATTTTCCCAAGAAGATTGATAGAAAGAACGCTCTAAATTCAATCAAGCATGTTGAGACCATCAGAGTTGGTCAAATTATTTGTTCAGAGCGAAAGCCCAAGGAAGAATATAAAATTGTCATGATTGGACTATACCTATCAAGGTCGAGGTAACATAAGCATATAGTGAAATGCAAAGTTTTGCCTCATATAAAATTAGTTTGGTAACAAGACTTGATCAACCTTGTTAACAAAGTGATTTTATATGAATGAAACTTTCTTTTCACCGCATTTACTCAACCTCACTCATTTTTACTTTCACCATTTTTGTTCTCTTTGTTAGTTACATGATTATAATATCTTAGAGCTGCTGTATGCTTGGTTTTGATTTGCTTGCAATCATTCCATCTTCGTTTTCCCGAGTTTTTAATCTATTGTTAATTTCTGAAAAATCCTCGAAAATAAAGTTTCTCAAAAAATTCTAGAAAAATCTTTTTAAATTTTTATGTCAAAAATGGTGCAGAGAGGCACCTGGGAGACCTCAGGGGGACCCACCATGCCACCTCACCACCAGGGGGCGCGGCCCAAGCCTGGCTGCGCCCACCTATGGTGAGGGGGGGGGCCTGGCCTTTCACTTATCTCTTCATCCCCAGCTCATTCTCTCTCCCGAAAAATCATGACACCCCAGCTCAAACTCGTGTTCTTGCTGCTCTCCATCTCGATTTTTCGATCTCCTTGCTCATCCCATAATTGTTGCTGAGATTTGGAGTATTTGTTCTCCGGTATGTGATTCCTTTGATTGTCCAAGTAGAATTTTGTTTAGCGGAGTATTTCTTGAGTATTTTAGCTCTAATAGGCTGCAGGAGAAATGAATTTGCATGCTTGTTCTATTGCTTAGAAATGTTATTTTGATGCATGTTAGCCCTCTAGTAACTCCCTATAGTAGTTTCCTACATTTGTTTGTCTCAAAATCACTTTTTATGGGGTTTGTAAAAAAATTCAGAAATGGAGGAGAATGCATACCAACACTTTCAACATGAACTAGAAGTGCATGAAGTCATGAGAGTTCACCGTGAAGAGAGGGTCTTTCCCTCAATTTATCCATGCTCAGAGTTCATGAATGCAGCTGGAATCCTGCAGGACTTCCAAACTCTAGTCTCTAATGCAGGATTGGAGCATTTCATTGATGGTGAACCGCCCCAATATGCTAAACTAACAATGTCTGTGGTGCAGGATTTCAGATTCAGTTGGTCCACATCTAACCCCATGGTTCATTATAAAATCTACAATAAATCTGTGGACTTGCCCTTTGATGTTTTCTGTGCAGCCATTAGAGTACCACAGTGGGGATTGCGCAAAAAGATGAAGGAACGGCCTAGGGCATTGATGGACCTATATGGGGAGATTTGTCAAGAAAGAAGCTTCACAGGAGAGGGTGGTAAAATTCGAAATATTCATTTCCCATCCATTCGATATTTTGCCTACTTTATTACCAAGTGTGTTCTTGCTAGGAAAGCTGCAAGTAAGTTGTCCTGCTGTGATCTAGCTTTTATTGCTACTGCTTTGAGACGTGATAGGACATACCATTTGGGTGCTTTAATAGCTTTCTGTCTTGATGCTAACTGAGAGAAAGGGGGAATCTGTGGAGGTCTTATTGCTTCACGCTTGTTAGCTTTGCATGGTGTAGTGCCTCATGTTTTAGATCTTCAGTTTCCAGTAGAGAGACTTGATCTTAATTCTATGTTGCATCATAAGTTTGTTTCTCATCATACTTGTTTGGATAACTTGACATTTGAGATAACCTTTTTCAAGAAATCTACCTGGAAGGTAGTGAAGACTGATCGATCAGTCCATTTGCCTGCACCTCTTTTGTTTAACCTTGATCGCAGGAATGGATGGTCACTCACAGAGGGTGAGCTCGACGCATACATGGAGGAGCACCCACAGCCCGTGCATGATGAAGAGGCGACCGAGGAGTCGGTCCAGCCCTCTAACATTGCGGAGTTTCCATACCAGCAGCCTTATTATGATTATACACCATTTGCTTCATCTTCACAAGGGCCAGGCTATGACTATGTCAATGATGATCCACCAACATGGGGCATGTATTGGAGACGAGATTGATCTCCACTTAGGCCAAAAGCCTAAGCTTGGGAGGAGGTACGCCGACGATTCACTCATCTACATATTATATTTTGTCGGTACTTTGTATATCCATGTTTCACTTTATTTGATATTCTTGTTCTTATTTCTACTTTCCAAAACACAAAAAGACCAAAAATATTTCCGTTGTTTCTCTTTGTTTGCCTTTTCAGTTGCTAGCTTTGGTTTGCTTTACTTGCTATTTTCGGTTTGATATTTGAAAAATCCAAAAATATTTTGCTTTGTTTGCTATTTCCTTCTATTCTTGCTTCAAAAATCGAAAACCCAAAAAATATATTTGTTGTTCTTCTTCAATTTTGTAAAGTTTGTTGCAGAGTTCAGTTTCCCGTGACCCCATTGGAGCTTACACTACTGCAGAAACCTTTACTAGTGACGGGCTCTTTTTGTTCACTAGTGATGGGCAAGCTGCCCGTCACTGGTACATAGTTACTAGTGACGGGCAGCTTGCCCATCACTGGTATATGTATACTAGTGACAGGCGTAGTAGAATGTGCACGTCACTACTATTGATTAAAGGCCCAAAAACGTACGGTTCCTAGTGACAGGCCTATTACCTTGCCTGTCACTGGCAAAGCATTTTGGTAATAAAAAAAATTAAATGAATTCTCCTCGGTAATAAAAAAATATATTCTCCACTTCTAATCCATATAGCACATTAAGATGGATACATTCACATAATCCGATATGACATAATACCAGCAGAGATAACACAATGACTTAAGAATTTGCAAATTGCATGATCCAAATTACAACATGGCATTAAGAACACTCATAATCCAAAACACACAACACAATCAAAAAATATTCCTACAATGGTGCCATCTGTATCCATATGTCGAAGCGTCCACTTCATAGTCCTCAGGGTCATTACTAGCACAGTAGCAAGAGAATCGTTATTTGAGAAGTAATAGGATGGAGTTGTTTACAACCCATCTTTTAAGATTTGATCACAGAATAATAGAATAAATCAATAGGTTGCAGTTGTTTACGACAAAATATCAGATGATAGTAGCTCTCCTATGATACAATGAACCAATGCAAAATCTTGTGAACGTGGTGGATATAATGAAGAATATGCTAAAACAAACATGCATTCTATGCCTAATTAAGAGTTGCGACACCCTTTCCTGTTTACTGTGCCAATCACATCTTATGAGGTCCTCCACCAGCATTTTAACTTAGACAAAATTCAGATAAATACTAACTCTATACTTACTAGGAAAAAGTTTCCAATTCAAGAATGAGCACACGGAACGAGAATGGACAACAACCAACCTTTATGTAATATGTTTTTCTTCCGTTCATGGCTGATCTTCATAATAAGTCGGATAACCTTCTGAGTGTGTTCAGTGATATTCCAGTCATAGCACTCTGGCCCATTCCTCTTCCTCTCAAACTCAAATGTGAAATCCTGGATGTTCAAAACAATGATGATTCCATTGGGATCTTAACAAAACTCTAGTCACTACGCCCACAATAAAGAAAATACATAAGCTTACATGAGTCATGTCCTTGCCACGCAAGTGCTGCATACTTTAGAAGATCATACGGTTTGATTAATTCTCTATCATGGGACTGTTGTAGCTGTAGCTGCACTTTTATACAAACTAGTCGCATGCCAAAATAATCAAGTTAGAAAAAAAATTCAGTACATTAACAACATCATCACATAATCAAGTAGCAGTAAATTAACAGCATCTAAATAACAGCAACAAGGCTTATTTATTAAATAATAAATTTATCACGTTACAGGGGAACAACCTTAATGAAAGGCTGAAGTCACTAATTGTAGTCAAGGGCTTCAGACAGACTATCTTCAAAGAAAGTAACATTTAATTTCTAGGAATCAGGACTGTTTGCAAGAAAGTAAGAATAGCTAATCACTCCATTTGCTATTTAAAAACAGAAAGGCGTCGATTTCCCATTGGAAGCATGAGAGTAGCACGTTGTAAGAGAGTTAAATTATTTATTGTCTGTTCTAGCATGTTAAGTGCAAATAGAATAATAAGTATATGAGCTAGAAACTGCAATAGTGTTCAATATAGACTTCAAAATTGATTAGAAAAATCCAACTAATATGATCTGATGGTCATCTCAAGAATCAATATTTTTTATGGTGGCCAACTTCGATGCAGACTGACAGCCTATTTATCAAGAGCAGAAACTTGGACATGGTTTATATTCCAAACTAGTATGTACTGCTATGTGCTACATCGAGTATGCACACGTAGCCAACATCCTGTGTTCTTGCCTAGCAATCAAAAGGAGAAAGAGCAAGTATAAATAACACAAAATACCAGCATAAATTACTGTGGGTTGAGATATATATCTCAGAAATGTAAACTTAGCTGAACATTTAAATCATACGATCTCTTTGTATAGTTCAAATCACTGAATTGGAATAACAAAATGTACCAATCTATGCCTGTGGATGTGTACTCATGAGCGGTGAATTTCATTTCTTGTTTCTCCATTGCAGAGCGACACATAGTCTAAATAAAACTTGATGAAACAAGATGCATGTAGGAACTGCTGTCCATGTACCTCCACAACGAGTTGGAGAAATGTTCCCGCACAAGAGCATCCTCATCCAACGGCAGAGCTTCGTGGGGGCGAATCTGCGCGGTCGCCCCCCAGCGAAAATGAAATTTCTTGCCTACCCTGGGGCATGGGGCTGTGGGCGTGACCGGCCACCGGTGGCTTTTCTCCCCTTGGCCTCGCGCGTGGAGCAGCCCAACATCAGTCAGCATGTCTCGAAATCACAAGCCAACCTTTCTGTACTTATGCCGGCCACCCAGCTCCGAATTTCCTTTCCTAATTCCTACTGAAGTACCGACTCTAGCTTTGTTTGTTAGCTCTGATTTTTTGCAAATAAAAAATTTGGGGAAAATTCTGGCTATGTCGTAGATTCTGCAGCATACGAAATCACTGGTTAAAACTTGCTAGCTAGTAAAGATATATATGAATATCTTTGAGTAGACAAAGAACTGATCTGTAGTGGTGAAGTATGGTTCTATGATGACAAATATGCAAATCACGGTTAAGTAGTATATTGTTTCTTTGTTTTTTAGTACTCCGTAGCATATATATACATACTAGCTGAGTGCCCGTGCGTTGCTACGGCCTCCCTAGTTTATTTTATCGTCGTATATCTAAATTTGTTGCACGTGAAAATTCATGTGTACAGTATCCTAGAAAATATAAAGAGTCCATTATTGTTCGATTTTACTTAAGAAAAACTAACTGGACATCAAATGCATTGAAAGGAAGTGGCCAAATCAATTATTTGTTATCAATTTGACATTATTTGATCAACTGTGTCTAGTTTTGTTTAACAAAAAATGTGCAAAATTGTTCAACTCAGGGAATGGTCCGTGTTGGATTCTTTTGCTACCATTTTACCGTCTGTTCAGAACAAAGAAAGAATTCATTTTTTTTGTTGTTGTTGTTGTGGCTTATTTTGGATCGACCACTCACTCAAATGTTGTATGTCGAGTGGGTGGCTTCACCACCAACTCGAAACCAATAGTAAAGATACTGATGTTAGAAACATATTTTGTTGACACATCAGTTTAACTATATAAACTTCTCAAAATGCTACAAATTTCAGCATGCTTGTATTGTATTTATTGGTGAATTAAAAATTAAATTTTATGTAATTTTTTAGCTTCGCCCCCCAGAGATTTTATTCAAGCTCCGCCACTGTCACATGTACAAATCAACTGCGAGAAGGGAAAATGGTTCTAATAACAACCGAACAAACTGGTTCTAATTAATAAGACAAAGCTTTCAGCAAATATCTACATGTCAATGATTCAATGAATATTTTAGTGTTGACACATTCTCACATCAGTTAAATAGCAGTCATTTGCCAGAAGTAGGAAGAAGAATAGTTGATTACCTTGTCTCCAAAGAAGACCGACAGCTACCTCAAAAGAAGCAAGTTTAACCATGAACGACTGCAAATCAATCAGAAGTGACGTTAAACAGAACTGAACTCAATGGCCTCGGGAGCTGATTTCGCCTTCTTCCTCGAGTATGCCCACAGATCCGACCCTGCTAGATGGCGTATTCATGGGGGAGGAGGGGAAGATGAAGAGAGGAGACGGGCAGGTGGCGGATCTCAGGGAGAAGGGGGCGGATGCGGCATCGCCGTGGCAACACGGTCGGCGGAAGTGGAGACGGTGATAAGCAACGGCGGTGGAGGGACTCACGGTGAGGTGGAGTGCAGGCGTGCAGCGTCGCTGGGCGGAGTCGGGAGGTGGAGTGCGGCCGCACCGGCATTGAGCGGGGATGAGTGAAGTGCGGTTTGGGAATTATTCTTCTAGGGATTTGGTCATTTGATGGTGCACAGGCGGCTGAGTCCGGAAATATTTCGCTCCCCGCGGCTGAGTCCAGAAATATTTCGCTCCACGCGACTTTTAAGTCCAAAATATTTTGCTCCACGCATGCTGAGTATTTACAACCGCGCCAAGAAATTTTGGGGTGTGTTTGGATCCTATCAATATTTTGGTTCATGACCTTGTTTGAATAGTTGCCAACTTTTTGGCTTTGTCAATGCTCCAATATCAAATCTAGTTCATTTTTTAGCCAATGTTAGCCAACTTGTACATAAAAAATAGCTCAACCAAAATATTCGCTAGCCAAAATGTTAGGGAAATTTTGGGCATAAATCAAACACGACCGGTACCCCGTCCAGTGTATGTGCCGATAGTTAGTTGCCAGGACCGACTTGTGCTGGTAGATCAGTTGCCTCCTATAGCTTTTGGAGTTATCGGCAGCTGACATATGCAACATCTCTATGTTTGCCATAGTTTGTGTACCTTCTTTAGTCTTTATTTGCAGTTTATTTTTTCCATCAGCCTTTAAATTGCCTCCTTAAGTGGATTTTTGCCGGCTTTTGGACTTTGGGAAATATTTTGCTAACTCTATACTCATTGTCGCAATTGCAGCTCTGATATGCAGGATATAACAATTATAGCATATCAGTGGTATATCTAACTAGTGACGGGCAAATGAAAAATGAACATCATTGGTTGTTGATACATACTAGTGGCATGCATGCGTAGAAGGAGTGTCGTTGGTATTTACAATACTAGTGACAGGCATATTAGCAGTGCTTGTCACTGGTATGATTCTTTAATACTAGTGACAGACGCATAATAGTGTCTATCACTGGTACTGGGTATAGCTGCCGACCATAGAGTTACTAGTGACAGGCATTGTTTTGCCCGCCACTAATGACTATTATTAGTGACAGGCTTTATCTTGCCCGTCACTACTAGGCTGGCGGCTATAAGCTATTCTCTAGTAGTGTTAGTATTCACTTCATATTATTCAAGCCACACAAGTGAAAGGCAATAATGACGACATATGAGAATCCGAGATGTGGTAAGAGGCTGGTATGAACTCTATTTGTTTTCATTTTTGTACATATACTCATCTATGTGGACATGCTTAGTCGGTTCATGTAAGGTATATGTTATCTAATGGTTGCTTTGTAGTTCTTGCTCTCATATGATTAGTTCTAATTTACTAATAGTTTGTAGCATGTCATGTAGACGCTTGCTTGCATTGTTTTATTCATAATATGGTATGTTATTGTGGTATCCTCCTCTGAAAGTTTCAATTGAATCGACTTGGCACATGCTCAAGCATGCATATGACTGAACAAAAAGTCAATTAAGCCTCGATGATTTACTTTGCCTCAGAGTTCTTGTATTATTTTTATGCCTATATTAATTTTGTTTTGTCGCAAGCATGATTATAACAGTTATTGTTCTCTCGATTGTCGCTTCCCAGTCTTTTGCTAGCCATCACTAGTACTGAGAGGGAATACTTCTCGTGCATCCAATCACCAAAAACCAAGTCTACCAAAGAGTCCACTATAAATTCCTATGCATGGTATTTGCAAGCCATTCCAAGTAAATTTTCATGTGCTACCTTTCAAAACTTTCAAATACTTCTCATTTTGTGCCACTGTTTTTAGCTCATGAGGACATAGTGGTCGGAATTGCTATCTTCCATATTAAATTGAGTACCCATCGACTAGGCAGCTTCATCTGCTCGTCATTAATTTTGCAAGGGAGCTGGTCAGACCATTGTAATCTAATCTAAAAAGAAAAAAAAAGCACTCCTCCATGGTATGTGAAAGTTGGTGGGCACCCGATAGAATCGGTTAGCCATGGTTTGAGAAAGGAAAAAAGGTGGGGATGAGTGCCAAAGCTTTATAAAAGAGCACCAATGTGCCAAATTTTCAAAGAACTCGGAACCGCTCTCACTTGTTTATTATGGAAGATAGCTATAAGGGTAAATTGCCCCTAAGTATATTTTTGATAATTAATGACAATCCCTATGGACTAATGTTTTCATTGAGCTTTTTGTGAAGGAATTGTTCATAGGAATTGCTTGAAGTCCATGTGTTGGATTCAAGGCTTGGATGCCATGAAGATAAAGATTTATCTTAAGTATTGGCATCAAGATCATTGAATAGAAGAGGTGAATTCATTATGATCAAGAAGAAGAAATAAAGATGTAGTTCTTGTGTAGAACTCATGTAATCCATGCTCTAGCTTATGTGTTAAGCCAAGGAGTCTCAAGATCTTGAGAGTTTGGTTACATGAGAAGAATTCAAGATATGGCTCTATGTCGAGGTCATGATGGTCTCATGAGTTGAGATATGATTGACTCGTACCTAGAGCATGCAATCAAATGAAGAATTCTTTATGTGGCTCAAGATATTGTGATAGAGCATGAGAAGATTCAAGGTTGACCAAGGCAAAGATCAAAGATTGGATTCTAGTTTGGTCAACACATGAAGCATAAGGAATGTACCACATAGGACCAATCGGTCTTGTGGTATGGTATGGTTTGTCAATTATGCTTTGTGAACTAACCCATTACATATGTGTGTTTATGTTGTCTATGTGGGTTAGGTATTGTGTCATGGATATGCATCACTAGTGAGATTTCATATAGACCATGAAAGGATGACATCAAGTGGTGGTTGTCATCAAGGTTGTGAAGTGCAAGTTTCAAGATAAGCATCTCGAGAAGATCATATGCTTGAAGCTTGTCATCCATTTGGTGATAATGGAATTGTGAAGACATGCCTTAGTGAAGGTATCCCATAGTGGTGTATGGGGGAGCATATATATTGGAAGTCTTCATGAAGCAACAATGATCAAGTGAAGCATTCCGGCTTGACGGAAGCATGAAGCATCATCATCAAGATCAAGCGGGGTGCGCAAGGCAAAGGTTTGTCCTTGCTAGGTTTTCCTTTTACCGGTCTCAAGGTGTTGTTGGGAGACCGGGTTATAGGATAGATAGCTGCACTATCAAGAGGGGCCTTCGGTTGGGTAACTTGATCACATCATCTTAGGGAGCTCAATCCTTTGCATACTTTGCATCTTCCTACTTTGTTGCTTCTTGGTGTTTCTCCATGTGAGGTTCTTATGCTTATTGCTAGCTTTCCAACAAGTCCAAGTTCATCGAAAATGGAATCCGTATGCATCTTTTATCGCGTTTTCGAGTTTGGAGTTTTTTACCGGTTCTTTCTTAAAAGAGGTTTTCAACTCATCTTATTTGGTATTTTATCTCTTACTACATCTTGGATTTTATGGTCTCCATTGGATAGATATTTTTCTTAGCTTTTCAAAAAGCCCAAGTTTGCTAAAATCCGAGTCCGGATGTGAAAGTTATCGCATTTTTCGTGAGGTTATTTTTCGTCGGTTTCGAGCTCGGTTTAAACCAGAAATTCAACCGAGAATTCAACCGAGAATTTCTGGTTCAACCGAGAATTAAACCGGAAATTCAACCGGAAATCAACCGAAAACCTTCTGGACTGATTTCTTCTAGGCTTGGTTTAAACCGGAAATTCAACCGAGAATTCAACCGGGAATTCCAGTTTCACCCCAAACGGCTAGTTTTCCTTGAGGACTATAAAAGGGGTCTTCTTCCCCAAATGTTTTAGAGTTCTTGAGCACGAAATACACCTCCATTGTTGACCCTCTTGAGCTTGCTCCCTCTTTCTTCCCTCCAATGATTCTTGCATATTTTTGAGGAATTTGGAAGAGGAGATCTAGATCTACAACTCCACCAATCAATTCCTCCTCTAAGTGAGAGGAACCCATTGGATCTAGATCTTGAGGTCATTGGTTGATCTCCACCCTTGTTCTTCCTATCTAACTCCTCCATAGCATTTATTGCCTTGGTGGGATTTGGGAGAGAAGGATTTGAGCACTTCCTCTTGTGTTCTTGCTTTGCATCCTTGCATAGTGTTGAGCTCTCCATTACGATTTGTTCGAGTGAGAGACCGTGAGCTTGTTACTCTTGGAGGGTGACCTCCTAGTTGGCTTGGTGGTTGGTGCCTCGGTGACTAGGCTGGAATAACGAGCTGCTCGGATCGTTAAGGCTCGGCTTGTTAAAGCTCGTGATCGATAAGGCTCGAATCATTAAGCTCGTTAAGGATAACGAGCTGAAATCATTGTTCGGCTCGGCTCGTTATGTGTTAACGAGTGCTCACGAGCAGCTTGTTAAGATCATTAAGAAAATATTATTTAAGCCTGACTGATATTTTAATGCATCAGCAGGCAATACATACACTAGCTAGCAACATGATTCGATAATGCAAAGCAACCTGCGTATATTAGCATTGGTTTAGCACAAATAACTAGCCCTCATTCACTTTAGATTAATTTGAGAGAGGTTATAAAGAGAACATATTGGACTAGCATTTGTTAACGATCCTAACGAGTAGCTCACGAACACCATCTGATTGATTATTTAACTCGTTAACCTTAACGAGCAAAATTTGCTGCTCGGCTCGGCTCGTTAAGAAAACGAGTCGAGCTCAAATGAGTCGAGGAAACGAGCGCTCATTTAACTCGCCGAGCTTCGAGCTTTATGTCCATCCCTATCGGTGACCTCTTCGTGGAAGATTGTGAAGAGGCCCGAGCTTCCCCTTTGTGGGAGTTGTGAAGTGGTTGTGGAGCTTGCCATCTCCGGAGTGGAGGAAAAGCTAACCATGAGAAGGGGTCCCTAGCTTCGTGGGGGGCTCGGAGAAGAAGGTGAGCATTCGTGGCATTTGGGGGCCTTCGTGGTTACCCGCATCTCTCTAACGGTGATTAGCTTACTTTATGTAAGTGAACATCGGGATACATCTTCGTCTCCGCGTGCCTCGGTTATCTCTATACCCGAGTTTATTTCCTTGTGATAGCCATCGTGCTTGAAGTACTCATATCTTGTTTATCACTTGTGAAATATATCTTGTGCTATCTTGCTTTTATTTAATTATTTGTTGGTGCACTTAGTTGAGCCTAGCATATTTAGGTTTTGTGCTTGAAGAAAATAACCGTTAGTTTAATTCCGCATTCCTTCAAGCCAATTCCGTAATTGTTTTTAAAAACGCCTATTCACCCCCCCTCTAGGCGACATCTCATCCTTTCAATTGGTATCAGAGTAAGGTATCTCCTTGTTTAGGCTTCACCGCCTTGAGAGTAAAGATGTTGGCTAGTTATTTAGTGCACAATGACACAATTATTTTTGATGGCACAAATTATATGCTATGGAGAAATCGCATGGTTTCTAATCTTCGGACTTTGTGTCCAAATATAGAGCGATTTCTAGATGTAGGTTTTTCTCCCCCGATGGATCTTCAAAATCTATCTATTGAGGATGATAAAAATTTACATCTTGAAGCTCAAGTATCTAATGAAATCTTATTGTCTGTGAGCTCCATAGTTTATATTTGCTTGATGGGTTCAAAGTGCAAGACGTCTCATGAGATATGGACCAAGCTAGAAGAGTCATTTGGTGGGTCCATTTCACTTGAGGTTGAAAGTGAACCCAAGGAGCTCTCTTCACCTTCACATCATGAAGAGCTCCAAATTGCTTCCACGTCCGGTCGTGATTATTGTTCAAGTTCTTCCACTTCACCAACATGTGACTTGTCACAAGGTAATGATATGGTGAGTGAAGAAATCATATGTGATGATGGTAGTCTTGTTGTTTGCACCAATGATTCTATTTATATAAATCCTAATGGTGTAGAGAGTTTGGACCTAAACACTTCTTGCAAGAAATTCTTTACTCATTCTTGTGTTAAAGGTCCTTGCATATCTCCTAAAATTTGGTTGATTAAATTTTGTGATGATATGCTTGTTTCTAGTTATGACCATACTCAAAATGACTCTATTTCCTCTAGTTGTTGTATGACTAACCATGTAGAGGAAATTAAAGAAAAATTGGGTCACATAATTAAAGAAGAAATCAATAGAAGAACCAAGAAGGTTTCTATCAAGAGAAGGCAATGCTATGAATGCCACGAGTATGGACATCTTGCAAGAGCTTGTGCTACACTTGAAAATGAAGAATGTGCTTCTATTGATGTTCCATCATCATCTCCGCAAGTTCACATGTGCCTTATGGCAAGCGGTTCAAAGGTAACTCCTACTTTGAATCCCGACACATCTCCTTATGATGAGAGTGATGATGATGATGATGATGATAATAAAGCTTTCTTGCATGAGATGGGAATTGTGTATGCCTCTCTTTGTGGTAATAATGATGCTCGTGCTAAAGTCGAACACTTAATGGAAACCTTGTTTGAATACAAGGAGACCATTAAGGAATTAAACTCCCTTGTTAATGAGGGGAAACAGAGATTCAATCTCCTCAAGCAAGAGCTATCCGAAGAGAAGCATACTAATTCTTCCCTATCTCAATATATTAAATCTTGTGAGCTTGCTAATTCTAAATCTATTAATGATGCTTGTGCTACTAACTCTACTTCTTGTGAAGCATCTATATTAAAGGAGAATGTTGAGCTAAGGGCTCAACTTGAGTTGCTAACAAGCAATTATAAGAAATTAGAGGAAAGCCATGAAAAGCTCTCGGGCTCTCATGGGGATCTCCTAATCTCTTATAATGGGCTAAAGTTAGCTCATGAGGCAAGTATTGCTAAGGAAACATCTTGTGAGCCTCATTTGAACATTAGCACTACTTTGAACCAAAATGCTATATTACCATGTGGTAGTCCTAGTAATTTGTCTAGGCACAATATTGCTACATCTTGTGATGAATTACTTGCTATGCCTTGTTGCTCTAACAATAAAGCTTCTAATTCCTCTAGTACTTGTATTACTACTAACCTTGTAGAGGAAATCAAAGAGCTCAAGGCCCAAGTCACTAGTTTGGAGAAAGACTTGGAGAAGAGTCATGAAGGGAAATCCACACTCGATAATATTTTGAGTGTGCAAAAATCCCCTAATGACAAGAGTGGACTTGGATTCAACTCCAATGACAAGAACAAGTCCAAGAGCAACAAGAAGAAGAAGGGCCAAGACCAAGTCAAGAATTTGGCCAAGATTGTTTGCTTCAAGTGCAAGATTGAAGGGCATCATGTGAGATCTTGCCCATTTAAGAAGAAGCACTTAAGTAAGAAGCAACAAGGGAAGCGGCCACAAGGTCAAGATCAAGCACGACCTCAAGTTGAAGATAGGCCACTTCCCAAGAAGAAACAAGATGAAGCTTCCCAAATCAAGAAATCAACGAAGAAGAAAAAGGGAAGCACTTGTTGCTATATTTGCCGTGAGAAGGGGCACTTTGCTTCTTCATGCCTAAGCGGTACCTTATCTAATCCTATCATTGTTGATGATGATTATTCTCTTATGAAAGATAAGGATGGCAATGTGTTTGCCAAGTTTGTTGGAACTCAAAGTGGTGTCAAGAAAAGAACCATTTGGGTTGCCAAGCCTATTGTGACTAACCTCTTAGGACCCAACTTGGTTGGGGACCAACAAGCTAAAACTTGATCAATAGGTATTTGTGGAGGGCATTGGAGACTTGGCTACCTCATGAAGAATTAACGGATCTTCATTAATTTTATTTCATCAAGCCAATTCATTGACACTATCATCTTATATCCAATGTGCCTCTTTGTGGTAACTTGTACTTAACCTCTTTACATTATAAGTTACTTGCCCCTTTGCATGTTTTAGTTTTGTACCAAGTATGTGTTTGTATATGTTGTTCCTTACACCTTCTTAACTTGTGTATTCAAGTAGGTGTTGGTTGTTTATGGCACATCATATACTTGTGTGTTTGCTTTGAGCCTCTAATGCATCTTGTTGGTATCTTATTTGGCTCTTATTGAGTGATTAATGGAACATCCCATCTTGGGGGAGTGATTTGCCATGGGCACCTCACAATCCTATAAATGCGTGCACATGAGTAATACCACTTAGTATTGATATTGCAAGATTACCTAGTCTCTATGTGGTATGCCATGCTCATGAGAAATTCAAATTCTATATCTCCATTAATTATCTCTAGTTCGATTTTATTTGCCTCTTGTAGTAAAGAATTGAATATCACATTATGGGGGAGTAATATGCCTTGTGCATATCAAGATCCTAGGAAATGTGAATTTTTGAGGTATTGCCACTTAGTGTTGATATTGTTAATTATCTTGTTCCTAGGTGGCATGTTCACTCAAACAAGCTCCGCTCTCTCTTAAAAGTTTTTATATCTCATTTCTTTTGTCTTGGTTTGAGTAAGAATTCTTGGTGCGGTTTCACTCAAATATATTTATATATATATCATAAGTAGGAAGCCGTTTGCTTCTAGTTACTCTAATCATTGCTTTGCATGATTGTTTGACTATTTTTGGAGCTACCAAGAATCCTTTTTCGTGCATGGTGCTTAATTTGAATATTTAACCATATGCCTTTTATTGTGAAGTTGATCTTGAATATCTTTGTAATACACCACCAGAAAATAATTCCAATATGAACTTCTTGTCTTTGACAATTGGTATTCATATATATGTGTGGTAATTCCTCTAGATCATCTTCACCTTGGAATTTGCCTCTTATTGCCCATATTTCTTGCCAAGAAATTATTTTGACTCCCGTTGTCTTATTGCATTCTTGAGGATCTTTTTGCTTGACTTTGTCTCATCTCTTGATCCCCATCAAGTGTGTGTTGTTGTAAGACAAATCTTTTCTTTTTGGTACTTGTGCCATTATGAAAAGTGTAGAGGTTTTGGTTTATTTGTTGGAACCTTGCTCTTCTGGGAGTTAGTTATCTCATTCCTTCTGCTATGATTTATTTGCTAGAATGAGATAAATCTTTGAGCATGCTTTTATTTATTTATTCTTTCATGCTCAATAAGTTGTTAGGTTCATTTGTTGAATTTTATGAATAAATCATTTGTTGATTTGTTCCCTTGATATTACCACACCTTTTTTCTTCTTCTTGTACTCTTGGTGATTTTGTCTAAATTGTATCTTCTTTGGTTCTTGAAAGCTAGGTGCATGCATATTCTCTTTATTCTTAATTTTGTATCTTAGTTGCTTTCTTTGATCCAATATATATGTTATACTCCATCAAATCCTAAATGGCTAAGATGTGCATGAAATTCAAAGTTCATCTCTAACTATGCACATATTTATATGGAGTCTATCATATGTATTGTGGTTAGTCTAACCACTTTGGACCCAATAAGTTTGGGGACCAAGATGTACTTGAATGATGTCTTAGGTACATTGGAGATGCAATGGATGCTTGTCTCATTTATAAGGAAGGTGTGATCACCATATGATTATTGGAGCCAAGCTAGGATGACCGGCGAACTCTTATCTACTACATCACACCATTGCTATCTCGGTAACAAGTATAACATTCATGCATACTTTTCTAGCATCCCAACTCTTGTAGGTTGGTTCTTGGCATGATAATATTTATTTGCAAATGTTGCGGTTCTTGCAAAGGTCTTATAAAGAAATATCTTTATTTCATATGTGAGCAAGTTGAGATGATTGCATATGATGGGAACTACATAAAATCATGTTTATGATTCACCAATCCCAAATATGCCTTTTAGCAATTTATTGCATACTAATTCCTCAATGCTCTCTCATGTGCAATACAGATAATTTTGCAAGTTGTACCCTTCTTTATTATGCTTGTTGCCTTTCAAAGCATCCCAACTATCTTTTGATCCCTTATTGCTAGTTGCGATGGCTTTGATGATTTTGTGTGGGGAGTTCATTAATATAGCATAATGGAAAATGGAGCCTTGAGCTATATATGCTTGCTAGCAAAGTCATTTGGTGTATTCTATGACTCTCTCTTGGATATCATGTCTTTCTTTAATTCAACTAACCTTTTGTGTATACATGTTCCTTTGTGGATTGTTCATCATGATTTTTTATCCACTTAGAAATGTATATGCATAGAAGTGTTAATATCTTCCCTTGATATCCTTGTTCTTTGCCGATCATCTTTCTTATTCATTTGGTTTTTGATGGCGTTGGTAAGAACTTGATTTATGAGTGCTTGTTTATTCTTTTTGCTTCTTCTCGCACTCATATCTCATGAATCTTTTTTGGACTAAAGCTCAATTTGATAAGCGTATCGACTCTTTTGTTTATCTCGTGCTTATGGTTGTATTTTAAATGATATAGAGGGAGTGAGGATTCCATGTTTGTGCATATTGTATTCAAATGCAACAAAAATTCAAATTTATGCATGAACCTTGGGGAGCTTCCTTATTTCATTTAAAGCACCTAGTAGCTCTTATCATCACTTCTTCTTGTGTCCAATTGGTTCTTTGGGTCTCTTGATTGCTTGCTTGCTTCATTCGTTGAAGCTTCCTTCACTATGTTATCTTTTTGCAATCTTTGATCCTCAATATGGTTTGACTTCCTCCAAATATTGTTAATTTGATAAGTGCATATGATTTCACTCATTTTTATGAGAAATGCACATCTTGGGGAGGAACTCATACTATATTGGCCTTCTAAATTCCTTCATCCATTTTGGCAATCGTTGCCTTTGGGGGAGAAGTTTAGAGGGTTTAAGGGAAATAGTTTTTATACTTAAGTTTGGTTGTGCTTAAGTGTTTTCCTTTCATGCATCTCTTCTTTGTTAGATGTTTTGCATGGTTGAATATATAGTGTAAACTCCATCAAAGGTTTATCTTGACAATGTATGTAATGAAATTCAAGTTCATCACACATGCATATATTGTGGGGGAGTTTGCTCTATATATTTTGGTTGCACTCACATCAACCATATTTGTTCTAGTTTATGTGAGTACAATTGATTTTGATATGCGGTATTAGCTTTGTGTTACTTGACCATATCAAATACAACCTCTTGTATGCAATTTATTCTCGGATAAGTTGCATATTAGTTTCTATCATTCATTATATAAACCCTCTTGTTGAGATTGTCATCAATTACCAAAATAAGGGAGATTGTAAGGGTAAATTGCCCCTAAGTGTGTTTTTGGTAATTAATGACAATCCCTATGGACTAATGTTTTCATTGAGCTTTTTGTGAAGGAATTGTTCATAGGAATTGCTTGAAGTCCATGTGTTGGATTCAAGGCTTGGATGCCATGAAGATAAAGATTTATCTTAAGTATTGGCATCAAGATCATTGAATAGAAGAGGTGAATTCATTATGATCAAGAAGAAGAAATAAAGATGTAGTTCTTGTGTAGAACTCATGTAATCCATGCTCTAGCTTATGTGTTAAGCCAAGGAGTCTCAAGATCTTGAGAGTTTGGTTACATGAGAAGAATTCAAGATATGGCTCTATGTCGAGGTCATGATGGTCTCATGATTTGAGATATGATTGACTAATACCTAGAGCATGCAATCAATTGAAGAATTCTTTATGTGGCTCAAGATATTGTGATAGAGCATGAGAAGATTCAAGGTTGACCAAGGCAAAGATCAAAGATTGGATTCTAGTTTGGTCAACATATGAAGCATAAGGAATGTGCCACATGGGACCAATCGGTCTTGTGGTATGGTATGGTTTGTCAATTATGCTTTGTGAACTAACCCATTACATATGTGTGTTTGTGTTGTCTATGTGGGTTAGGTATTGTGTCATGGATATGCATCACTAGTGAGATTTCATATAGACCATGAAAGGATGACATCAAGTGGTGGTTGTCATCAAGGTTGCGAAGTGCAAGTTTCAAGATAAGCATCTCGAGAAGATCATATGCTTGAAGCTTGTCATCCATTTGGTGATAATGGAATTGTGAAGACATGCCTTAGTGAAGGTATCCCATAGTGGTGTATGGGGGAGCATATATATTGGAAGTCTTCACGAAGCAACAATGATGAAGTGAAGCATTCCAGCTTGACGAAAGCATGAAGCATCATCATCAAGATCAAGCGGGGTGCGCAAGGCAAAGGTTTGTCCTGGCTAGGTTTTCCTTTTACCGGTCTCAAGGTGTTGTTGGGAGACCGGGTTATAGGATAGATAGCCGCACTATCAAGAGGGGCCTTCAGTTGGGTAACTTGATCACATCGTCTTAGGGAGCTCAATCCTTTGCATACTTTGCATCTTCCTACTTTGTTGCTTCTTGGTGTTTCTCCATGTGAGGTTCTTGTGCTTGTTGCTAGCTTTCCAACAAGTCCAAGTTCATCGAAATCGGAATCCGTATGCATCTTTTATCGCGTTTTTGAGTTTAGAGTTTTTACCGGTTCTTTCTTAAAAGAGGTTTTCACCTCTTCTTATTTGGTATTTTATCTCTTACTACATCTTGGGTTTTATGGTCTCCCTTGGATAGATATTTTTCTTAGCTTTTCAAAAAGCCCATTTGCTAAAATCCGAGTCTGGATGTGAAAGTTATCGCATTTTTCGTGAGGTTATTTTCTGTCGGTTTTGAGCTCGGTTTAAACCGGAAATTAAACCGAAAATTCAACCGAGAATTTCCGGTTTAACCGAGAATTCAACCGGAAATCAACCAAAAACCTTCTGGACTGATTTCTTCTAGGCTTGGTTTAAACCGATAATTCAACTAAGAATTCAACCGAGAATTTCTGGTCCAACCGAGAATTCAACCGGGAATTCCAGTTTCGCCCCAAACGGCTAGTTTTCCTTGAGGACTATAAAAGGGGTCTTCTTCCCCAAATGTTTTAGAGTTCTTGAGCACGAAATACACCTCCATTGTTGACCCTCTTGAGCTTGCTCCCTCTCTCTTCCCTCTAATGATTCTTGCATATTTTTGAGGGATTTGGAAGAGGAGATCTAGATCTACAACTCCACCAATAAATTCCTCCTCTAAGTGAGGGGAACCCATTGGATCTAGATCTTGAGGTCATTGGTTGACCTCCACCCTTGTTCTTCCTATCTAACTCCTCCATAGCATTTGTTGCCTTGGTGGGATTTGGGAGAGAAGGATTTGAGCACTTCCTCTTGTGTTCTTGCTTTGCATCCTTGCATAGTGTTGAGCTCTCCATTACGATTTGTTTGAGTGAGAGACCATGAGCTTGTTACTCTTGGAGGGTGACCTCCTAGTTGGCTTGGTGGTTGGTGCCTCGGTGACCTCTTCGTGGAAGATTGTGAAGAGCCCGGGCTTCCCCTTCGTGGGAGTTGTGAAGTGGTTGCGGAGCTTGCCATCTCCAGAGTGGAGGAAAAGCTAACCATAAGAAGGGGTCCCTGGCTTCGTGGGGGGCTCGGAGAAGAAGGTGAGCCTTCGTGGCGTTCGGGGGCCTTCGTGGTTACCCGCATCTCTCCAATGGTGATTAGCTTACTTTATGTAAGTGAACATCGGGATACATCTTCGTCTCCGCGTGCCTCGGTTATCTCTATACCCGAGTTTATTTCCTTGTGATAGCCATCGTGCTTGAAGTACTCATATCTTGTTTATCACTTGTGAAATATATCTTGTGCTATCTTGCTTTTATTTAATTATTTGTTGGTGCACTTAGTTGAACCTAGCATATTTAGGTTTTGTGCTTGAAGAAAATAAACGTTAGTTTAATTCTGCATTCCTTCAAGCCAATTCCGTAAAAAAAAATTTAAAATGCCTATTCATCCCCCCCTCTAGGCGACATCTCGTCCTTTCAATAGCAAGTCCCCATTGCCAGTCGTTGACATGAAACAACCACCTCTCAAAATAAATTTTTATCTCTGTTTTACAAATGAAAAGCTCTAGCACATGTTAAATCACTGCTTCCCTCTGCGAAGGGCCTTTCTTTTGCTTTTATGTTGAGTCTTCATCTTCTAACTTTAAGCACCTTCTTGAGAGCATAACTGTTATTCTTAGTGTAATGTGCTTGTCCCAGAACACGGTTAATTGTGGTATAACTTTGATGCTTGTATCTTTGATATTTTTACTTCTAGTCTTCCCTTGGACTTCAGAGGTGCCTCAACATTTATGTTTTGCTCCACAAATAAAGGCAAGTGGGATACCACTCTTTCATATCTTATTATGAGCATTACAATCTTGTAGCTTCTTATGATCATATTTCTTATTATGAATTGCCTGAGTATTCGATCATATAGTGGGAATATTTACATATTATGAAGCAAATGTGTTCGTGAAAGTTTCTTTTATCGCACTCAGTTGTTAACTGAATTGCTTGAGGACAAGCAATAAGCTAAGCTTGGGGGGAGTTGATACGTCCAAAACGTATCTACTTTCCCGAACACTTTTGCTGTTGTTTCTCCTCTAATTTGTGTGTTTTGAATGCAACTAACATGGACTAACGCTGTTTTCAGCAGAATTGCTATGGTGTCTCGTTTTTGTGCAGAAATCCAACTTTCAGTAAAAATCTGGGAAAATATTGCAAAAATCTTATTTCACCAGAAGACCCACGGAGCCAGAAGACGAGAAGGAGAGGGGCTAGGAGGCCGCCACACAACCAGGGGGCGCACCCCAGGCCTGACCGCGCCCACCTGTTGTGAGGCTGCCTCGGCCATCGCCTCGACCCCTCCTTCTGCCTACATATACCCTCTGACCTGAAAGGAGCGGGGTTTCGGCGTTTTTCCCAGATAGACTTCTGTTGCGCCGCCGCCATCAGAAACCGCGATTCGGAATCAGAAACTCCATTCTGGCACCCTGCCGAGACGGGGATTTGGAGGAGATCTTCATCACCATCATCACCGACGTCTCTCCATCAACCATCCATGACTCCCCCATCCATGTGTGAGTAATTCCCACTGTAGGCGAAGGGGATGGTAGGGATTGGATGAGATCATTCATGTAATTTGCTATGAGATTGTTAGGGCATAGTGCCTAGTATCTACTATTAGTGCTTATGACATTGTTGCAACTTGTTGTGCTTAATGCTTGTCACTTTGGGCCCGAGTACCATGATCTCATATCTGAACTTGTTATTGTTTTATGATGATACTTGTTATTTATGATCTTACCTGCAAGTTGTATACACATATTGTTGTCCGGAACCCGAGGCCCCAGAGTGACAAAAATTGGGATAACCAGAGGGGATGGCTATGATGTGAGGATCACATGTGTTTACCGAGTGTTAATGCTTTGCTCTGGTACTTTATTAAAAGGAGTACCTTAATTACCAGTAGTTTCCCTTGAGGCCCTGCTGCAACAGGCTGGTAGGACAAAAGATGTCGTGCAAGTTTCTCATTGCGAGCACGTACGACTATATACGGAACACATGCCTATGATTATTTAGTACTAGGATGCTTTATCATTATTTACCTGCAATTACCCATGTCTCACTGATTTCATGAATTATCTTATCCATGCAACGCCCGTACATCCATCCCTATGCCTATAGTATTTTATCCTACTATTTACTATTGCTACTATTATGGCTTTTATTTTACTATTGCTGTTACTGTTTTGCTACTATCACCACTATAAAACTATTGCTACTGATAAACCTCTGCGAGCAAGTCTATTTCCAGGTGCAGCTGAATTGACAACTCATCTGTTAAGGCTTATAAATATTCTTTGGCTCCCCTTGTGTTGAATCAATAAATTTGGGTTTTACTTCCCTCGAAGACTGTTGCGATCCCCTATACTTGTGGGTCATCAGTATCACATCATTATCTTTTACCCTTTTACTTTTCAGTAGAGTCATATCATGAGTAGAGAAGTTATCATATAGGATGGTTTGCAGTGCGGAAGTATCTCTCCTTTAGTTGATTATCTATGTATCCCTTGGTGTGAGCTTGCCGTTATGGAATATGAATGAGAAGTTTTATCATTTACTTTCTGCACACTTTATTTTAGTTTGCAATTTCTGTTATATGATTAATCTTGTTGTTAGTATTGGTATCACTTTGGGAGAATAAGTAAATCTAGTTGGTTTTGGCAAACTTAGCATTGGTCAGTAGCAACAATACTTTGAGGCTTGAGTAGAAAAGAGAGAAATACATGTAGATACATTATTCCTTTATCTTTCTTTCTTGATTGGGATCATAAGCTTAGTATTCTCAAGTTAAGATTGTTTGTGCTTCCAAGGAAGATTGCATGATTTTTTTCTATCACATGTATGTTTGATTGTTTCACTCAACTCTTATGCTTGCTACCCAGCCTTGCTAGCCAAAAATCTGTACTAAGAGGGAATACTTCTCATGCATCCATACCTTGAACCAAAACCCATTAGCATCATTGCTATTCCAAGTATATTACTTTTGTTTTATCTATCTTCCAAATTAAAATGCTTGTTATGAGAAAATTAGTTAGTAAATCTCTCACAAACTTGATGGCACATTTTATTTTCTTGCACTTAATAAACTTGACCATTGTGAGTATCTTATGAAGTTATATGCTTGCAAATTGTGAGTTGAGAGTTAGCACAGCCATGCTTTCATGGGGCACGTTTTCAACATTGCACTTATTCCTATTTAGTTGATATCATGATCTTTTGTTTATGGATGCCTAGCGGTGTGAAATAAGTTGGGAACTTGTAAACTCATGGAGTTTGTATATGTGTTAGAGAAACGCCTGGGCCGCTAATCTAAACCATGCATCATTCATGGTAAAAATTAATAGCATAACCATAGTGGACATTCGACGATGCATCTCATAATAAAAAGCTATACCCAATGGTAAATAGAAGAGATGTCAAGGTGTTCATTGTCTGTTTGTCTTGTCATTTTGATATGGGAAAGCTTCTATATCATCGGGCAGGAGGTACCCCATTGGCGTTCTCGATGATACATGTATGCTTACAATGACAAGAACTTATTTGGGACCTAAGTCGAGTAGCATGAGGTTTAGGTACTCGTATTCAAGGGACATGATATTTTCAACTTGTGATTTGTCAAGCATATAACTCACATTAACCTTAACTATTCAATATGCTTATGATAGGGGTAATGAGAGCTCAAAGCTAATGAGTACCATAATTTTTGGAAGCTATATAAAACTTGTTAATCTTTACTTCCCTTTGCGAAGGGCCTATCTTTTTACTTTTATGTTGAGTTAGTAAACCTATTCCTCTTTATCTCGAGCAAGCATTTGAGTTGTTGTGATCCAACCATTTATATGTTGATTTATTCAATCATGTCTTCTATCTTTCTTTGTTTAGCACAATGCTTTTATCTGAATGAATATATCTTTGAAAGTTATCAATGACCGTAAAGAGACTGTTATAATTGAGCAAGTGATTTCTGCAATATAAGCTCTAATATGAATACTCTGCTCAAAAGATAGGTACAATTTGTTAATTGTTCTCTAACCAAGAACAAAAGTTTGCCATCACCAATTATGATTTTCTTTGTGCACCTTTATTGTGATTCCCTTTGCTCATTGCAAGTTAAATTATATAAGAGGAAGTTGCTATCTATTATGACTTGTGTATTGATAAATGTGATGCTTCTTTTCCATATTTTGTTTATCGACATTTCACTCCATAAACCCGTGGTCGTGTTTACTGAGTTCAGTTTTCGCTTGGGGACAAGCGAGGTCTAAGCTTGGGGGGAGTTGATACGTCCATTTTGCATCACCATTTTATATCATAATTTACTGTTATTCATTAATATATTTCATATTTAGAGATGATACTTATGTTATCTATACTTCTTATAAAGCAAAACCCCACTAAGGGGTCATTTAAGTTGTCTATCTCAACATGCAAGCTATCCACATCATCCACTATATTAGCCAATCAATTGTCCATATCATTCCACTAATATTAATTAATTATAGTATATATTTGCATGCAACATATTCACATCATTATTTCTTTTAAGCCATACAATTGACCACTTTATCATTATTTGTTGGAAAATACATAACAATTCACTTTAATTAAATTTAGCCCTTCAGTATTGTGACCAATTGAATCTTTAGATTTAATAGATAATTTCATATTTCATGTGTCTTATACATATAATATTTTAAAAGAGATTCGCGCTGCAACGCGCGAAGTATTCTTCTAGTTTCTTCTATTTTGCATGTTTGATGATTATTGGAGAATTAACTGCCGGAGTCAGAATTCTGCTGAAAAAGGACTGTCAAGATACAATATTTCTGAAGATCAGCAATTCTCAGAAAATACCCAAAAGTTCCTATTTTGCCAGAAGATGGAGGTAGCCAGAAGGAGAGGCTAAGGTGAGCCACCAGGGGCCCACACCACCCCTAGGTGCGGGCCAGGCCTGGCCGTGCGGCCAGGTGGTGTGGCAGCCCTGGCCCACCTCTGCCAGTGCCCCTTTGTTTATATCATCCTCCCGAAAACCTAAGACTGGGAGAGCGATCAGAGAAGGCTTCCACCGCCTCTGGGGGCGGAAAACAGAGAGAGAGAGAAAGAGCTCTTCGGCATGCAGAAATCTGCCAGGGAAATTCCCTCCCGGAGGGGGGAAATCATCGCCATCGTCACCATCATCGAGCTGGGCTTCATCGGGATCATCATCATCATCATCACTAGCACCGTCATCACCATCATCACCACGCCGTCCTGCTGTAACATCTTGGGTTGAATCTTGTCTAGTTCATTGGGGAAACTTTCCCGGTGTTAATTACTACCTGTAATTGATGCTATTGAGTGAAACCATTAGATTAAGGTTTATGTTCAGATTGTTATTCATCATTATTTCACCTCTGATCATGATCCATATGATGTCTTGTGAGTAGTTCGTTTAGTTCTTGAGGACATGGGAGAAGTCAAGATGTTAGTAGTGGAATTATGTTGAGTAATATTTAATGGTTTGATATTTATGTTGTGGTGCTATTCTGCTAGTGGTGTCATATGAACGTCGACTACATGATACTTCACCTTTAAGGCCCTAGTGGAATGCATTGTGTACTTGGCTACTAATTTTCGGGTTGCCGGAGTGACAGAAACCTAAACCCTCGTTTGGAAACCAGTGCATCAAGGAGTGTAGGATCTCAGAGTTTAATGCTGTGGTTAGATTTATCTTAATTACTTTCTTGTAGTTGTGGATGCTTGCAAGGGGTATAATCACTAGTATGTATTAGTCTAAGTTGGGGTAGTGCATTAGCATAGGTTCACCCCCATAACACCTATCAGATCAATGAAGATTAATCAACTGTATGAAGCAAAAACACTTGACAAAATTCCCGTGTGTCCTTAGGAACGTTTGGTCATCATAAGTAACACAACCGGCTTGTCCTTTGCTCTAGAAAGGATTGGGCCACTCTCTGCAATTATTAATACTTTATTTTATTTACCCGTACTTTATTTATCTGTATTATCAAATACCCCTAAAAACTCGTTTGCTAGTATTTACAGTGATTCCTTGATCAAAACTGCTTGTCAATACCTTCTGCTCCTCGTTGGGTTTGACACTCTTATTTATCAAAAGTATTACGATACACCCCCTATACTTGTGGGTCATCAGAACTCGACGAGCGCGCTTTATACGGGGTCCAAGTCGACTACGATAGATGTGGTCTTCTCTGGATCGGTTGGGTGAACCCGAATTTTCTTGGAATCCCGTGTTGTGTCGAAAGCCTGGTCTGGCAGGGATCGACCAACATCGGGTAGCACATTGTGATCAATATCGCCTTTGAGTCTTGCGTATTCTGCGTTCATGCCGAAGGTTTGTGCCATTTGATGGAATTCTTTGTCGCATGTGTCTGAAACTTCAATGTTTCCTTTTACTGTAATTACCCTGTTTGGTCCTGGTATTTTTAATACAAGATAGGCATAATGAGGGACTGCCATGGATCGTGCAAAGGCTGGTCACCCCAGGATCGCGTGATATTGTGATGGCCAATCCATGACTTCAATTTCTAGTTTTTCGCGCCTAAAATTGTGGTGATCTCTAAAGCAAACGTCGAGTTCAATTTTCCCCAGGAGATAATTTGCACTTCCTGACACTATTCTGTGGAAGGAGCAGTCTATGAGTTGTAAAAGGTTAAGAGAGATATTCATTGCCTTCAGGGTTCTTGCATATATGAGGTTTATGCCACTTCCTGCATCCATAAAGACACATCCGACGTCATATCCTCCAATCAGTGCTTTTAGCACCATGGGTGCGTGTCCTGGCCGGGGCACTTTCCTCGGGTGGTTGATTTTGCTGAATCCAACTGTCTATTCGAACCACTTAAGGTATTCCATAGTGGTTGGAGACAATGTTATGGCTAGATTTACTTGTCTAGATATGCTTCGATGCTCCTTTTTCGACTTTGGCACTGGCTGGATCATTGCGGCTATGTGATTTTTTGACTGGGCATATCCCCCGTTGCTTTGGCTACCCGTATTAAATTGCCCCTGGGTTGCTGTCTCACCGTAGTTTGGCAATGGTGGTGGTGGTGGTAGCGCGTGATACACTATTGACCCTTGCGCATCTGCTTGCTTTAATCCGACGGCCTCTTGTAATCTCAAGAATGTTCTGCAATCTCTCATTAAATGGTCTGAAACTCTCTTTCCATCGACATAGGCGTAGTGCATATGGCATGGTCTGTTGAGGATTTCTTCAGGTGATGAGTCATAGTTCCTGGGCCAAAACTGTTTGCTGCTACCAGAATCATCTCTATTGTGGTACCCGATGCTTCGACGCTCTTCTCCTTCATTGCCTCTTCCCTTGAATCCTACGACCATCTGGTTGTGGTTGTCATAATTGCGAGATCCGTGCATCTGACTGTTATATCGATGGGGTCTATCGTCTTTAGGTGATCTTGCTCTCTTGTTGTGGTACGCGTCCTCTCCGTTTGTAAACCTGTTAGCAATGTCCATGAGTTCTGATACTGTTCTTGGTTTGGTCCTGCCCATCTCCTCGATGAAGTCTAAATGGTGAAGCCCGAGTACGAAGGCGTCGATTGCTCGCTCCTCAGAGACGTCTTCTGCTGAGTTTTTATTATGCTCCAGCATTGTATATACAAACATAGTGACTCGCCGCTTTTTTGCGTGCAAGCCTTTAGTTCTCCGATCGACGTTGGTCGTGTATAGGTTGATCTGAAATTGCTGATGAACTGTTTTTCTAGGTCATTCCAGTTTCCAATGGATTCTTTGGGTAATTTGCTTAACCAAGACCGTGCTGCGCCGGTGAGGTGTAGTTGCAAACTTTGCATAGCTGTCGCTTGGGAGCCCCCAAGTATTTTGACCGCTTGGAGGTAATCTGTTAGCCAAGATTCGGGTTCCTATGATCCGTCATACTTTTGCTGATCGTGAGGTAGTTTGAACCCTTTAGGCACTTGTGTTTTGCAAACCCTGCGAGTAAAGCATGATGCCCCCATCTTTGTTTATTTGTCTTCGTAGTTCCCTTCGTACCACTCGTAGCTGGATCTGTTAACCTGCGCCTGTGTAATGATGTTGCACGCGTCCTTCTCCCATGAGCCATGATTTTCCTTCACCGGTGATTTGGATCTGTGAGGTTGCGATGCTTTGTGCGGAGATTGTGACCTTCAGCTTCTCCTCCCCTGTTGGGGCTATGTGGCGTTTTATCATGTCGTGAAAGTTCCTATTGCAGTTTATCTCCTATTAACCCGGGGCCTTTTATAGCTTCTTGGTGCATGCCTTCTCGTGGATCCCGAGTTGCTGGTTGCATAGTTAATAGATAGGCTTGTGCCACTACTAGAGCTACTTCGGGTGTTTTCAGCATGATATTCCCTATTTCATTGACTAACAAGAATGATAAGTCATGGTTATCTTTGTGTCGCCGCTCTGCCTCTTCTCTATTGGGTTCGCATCGTCGACCTCTATCGGTGTGTGATGTGTTATTGCGTTCCTCCCGTAGTATCCTACTTGCCGCATTTGCCGACTCGTGCCTTCTCCTTATCTCACTTCTTTCTCATAGTAATTGCTTCTTTTGCTGATGCAGGGCGTACTGATACCCCATTAAGACTTCCCTTCTTGAATCTGCTGGTATTGCTGCGTCGTGATTTACTGCTGCCTTGATCATCCGCCATTCTTTTGCTGATAGGTAGACTTTTTCTCTATCTGCTACTGCTGACTCTATCTCTCTAGCTGCTCTGTGGTTGGCTCCTTGACGAAGGAATGACAAATAGGCCCTCGATATTTGCCTACCTAGTTTTCAGCCCAGGGGAGATTACTGTCGAAGGAGTTGCAAGGCCCATAAAGACAGTGGCTGGACGCGGCCCAGGAGTTACACTTGGCATGCAAGCAAGGATCCGAGGAGTCCAAGTTGGATTAGTCTTCGACTAGGGCTTATTCGAAACCGATCCTATCTGTACTTTGCTTGAGGGACAATCCTGAGACCCAGCCTTCGCATATAAAAGGCTGGGAGAGAGGTCCCGAAACCCTAGACACTTTTCCACCACCTCACGCCGGAGCGCTCGATACTTTAGAGCTCTCTGCCTCGGCTAGATCCAATCTATGCCACCATTGTAACATCTTCATTGTAGCCACCCCATCAATAAAAGTCAGACAAGCAGGACGTAGGTCATTACCCTACCAAGGGGGGCGAACCTGGGTGAAACCCCGTGTCCTTCTGCTTTCGTCTGATCGCCGTCGAGTTCGCCGGATCCCACAATGCGCTCCATGAATCAAAAGCCCGCAAACATGGGCATTGCTGGGGTAGAACCTCGTCACTCCTCGTTCAAGGTTATGCGGGTTAATCACTGGGTTGTTTTCATTATCGACTTCCTCAGATGTGTCATTTATTATCACGTACATCTAATGCCGGTTGTTGGCATACTGGCTGGCATCCGAATGGAGTTTTGCTTGCTCATCACTATATATTCTTAATTCTGACCTGCACGTGTCCTCGGAATTTCCAAAGACATCGCCGCAGCTGGCGATGAACTCATTTTCCGAGATGTTGCCAAATTTTCTTTGGAAACTGTAGTCGGTGAACCCGATAATTCTTCTAGATCTAAATTCTCCATGACTTCACCGAGTTCTTCAACTATGCTTCCCTTTGCCGGCTTGATGATGACCGGCGAGTTTACCCCGCTGGATGAGCTAGCCGATATTTCTTGAGTTGCCACCATGGTGATTTTTCCTGCCGACGAACCCGATTTTATTGGATCTGAAAGGCATGTTGAGCCCAGAGACCCGACGTGAAAGTTGAAACTCCCGATCTTTAGATCCATCTCTTGATCTAGGCTTGCGAAGACCAGAGCTAGAGTTGGTGGATGTGGTTGAAAATCTATGGCTCCAAAGAAAATCTGGTTTCCGTCGATCTTTGAATTGCTCTTTGAAAGAAGCGAAAAAGCCGTCGAATTCATGATTCTGATGCCCAAGTTCCCCACGGTCGGCGCCAATTGAGGAGGGTTAACTTGGCAAATGTCCTAGATGAAGGACTTAGGATCGGGGGAAGAGGACGTCGGATGAACTCAAAGGTAGGGTTTCAGACAAACAAGGCGAATATGGTATATTGCGAGTAAAATTTAGAATCAATCTTAGCTAAATCTCAATGTGTCTCTGGCCGGCCTCTCCTGGCCCCTATTTATAGGTGGCCAAGTTCCGAGGAACCGGTCGGGTTCGATACAAATTACAACACGAGTTACAATATGATCTCATATTTCGACTATGACTATACTTGGGCCTAGTTTTCATGGGATTCTACCCGAATGGGCCCCAGGGGTACTAAGATAATGGGCCTTGGTAATTATACCCTTGTCACTTTGTATGCTCGTGTTGTACGATCTATACGGTCACTTGGGTGGAAAAGCCAAGTTAAACCATATCTGATAGTCTTATTTTTGAACACATTTTAGAAAAAAGCATCCATATTGTAAGATTGGTATTTTACATGATAGGTAGGTGACATTATGTGACTATATGTGCAAGATTTTCATTTTTCTTGATTTTTTAAATACCATTTGGTTGAATTCAAATTTGAGACAATTTTGGTGGAGAAGGGCATTAATTCATACTTTTGTTTTGAGAATTCAAATTTTGATCATGCACTATGCATATAACCCTCCCGGGGTACCTAGACGTATTTTCTCCCAAAAATTATGACCATTTTCTTGGGTACCTATCGTTTAAATTTGAATAAAAGCATCACAAACTAAAAAAAATTAATATATAGCCACCATTCGAGATAAATAGCCATCTCCCGTAATTGGCCATCATATGAGGACTACTTACCTAGAAAATTGCAGTGGTGTCATGTTGACCTTCATGCCTAGTGGCCGCTTCACAAAAACACACGCTTTCTTCACTAAAAAAATGGATATCAATTTTTTATGAAGCAAAGCCTAAAACCCTATTTGGAAGAGTTGCTTGTAATGAGAAGCTGCACACACTTGCCATGTTTGGCTGCTTTATCACTTTGTATGCTCGTGTTTTGCGATCTACACGTTCACTTGGGTGGAAAAGCCAAGTTAAACCATATCTGATAGTCTTATTTCTAAACACATTTTAAAAAAAAGCATCCATATTGTAAGATTGGCATTTTACATAACAAGTAGGTGACATTATGTGACTACATGCGCAAGATTTTAATTTTTCTAGATTTTTTTAATACCATTTGGTTGAATTCAAATTTGAGACAATTTTGGTAGGAAGGGAATTAATTCATACTTTTGTTTTGAGAATTCAAATTTTGATCATGCACTATGCATATAACCCTCCCAGGGTACCTAGCCGCATTTTCTCCCAAAAATCATGACCATTTTCTAGGGTACCTATAGTTCAAATTTGAATAAAAGCACCACAAACTCAAAAAAACATATATAGCCACCATTCGAGATAAATGGCCATTTCCCATAATTGGCCATCATATGAGGTATACTTACCTAGAAAATTACAGTGGTGTCATGTTGACCCTCAGGCCTAGTGGCTGATTCACAAAAACACACACTTTTTGCAATAAAAATGGAAAATCAAATTTTTATGAAGCAAATCCTGAAACCCTATTTGGAAGAGTTGTTTGGAATGAGAAGGTGCACACACTTGCCAAGTTTAGGTGCTTTATTACTTTGTATGCTCATGTTTTGCCATCTACATGGTCACTTGGGTGGAAATATGTGGAGGGCCTTAATTACATAGGTTTTCTTCTCCCAAATAGTTTGAAACGTGGACGCGACAACCCGCCGAGGTTTCCCCCCGAATAGTTTGAAACGTGTGCGTGGCAAAGGGCACCCGTACCTCGGCCATGTGCTCCACATAATACCACCCATCATGCGAGCCCTAAAGGCTTCCTCTGAGGTCCACCTTAGCAGGTTCGTCTCTACGCAAGTGCGACTCTACAAGTTTCCTCTGAGTGGGACAAGTATGCCATCTAGATTAAGGGAGAGCAGATCTTTATTTTGTAGATGAAAGGGGGCGAGGCATATGTGGTCGGGTCGTTCTCACGGTACATGTCCTCGGATATCTAGTCTAATTGATTCATTAGCTGATGAAACTGATGGCAACCCCTCAAGAGTAGCACGATTACTTGTAACGAGAAACTAACACTTAATTCCAACATGAGACGTGTAGGTCACATCACATAGCAAAACATGGCACGCTACATACACAATCAGTTCATCGAAGTAGCACACTTACTCGTACAATCATTTCTATAAGCACATTGATTAGTAGCATGAAACAAGTACAAGTACATAAAATCTAGCAGATCCAGTAAACATGAGATTAATTCAGACCTCCTACTCGCCCCTTGGATCCGGCAAAGAATTGTCCACCCTCCCAAAATAGGGGAGACCCCGTGCCATCGACCCTTACGGCCCAGGTATGGTAGTTGTGATGGTCAACCATGTCTTGGTTGTCGTCAATGGAAGCCACCAGCGGGGTGCACGGGGTACGGTGGTGCACTCTCACCTCTTGTACATGCGCAATCACTTGATGCCGACACAAAGTAGTCGACGCCGCCGCCGCCGAGCCTTCTGTAACTTTGGAAACCGGCGTAGGTACATGAACATCGACGATCTTGGGGACTCATAAGCTTGATGTCTCCCACATCCATGCCATCAACTCCACAGACCAGCTGTCAGACGATGGATTCACGCGCACGAGCTGACCGCCCATGTCATTGAGCAGCTCGTTTAGTGACTCTGGATTCTAGGCTTCTTGCGGCAATCTATTGTAAGCTCAGCTTCGCTAGAAACAGAGGCGCACAGGGCTTGGTGACGTGATCTTCCCCCCATCGAGCGAAGCTCACCGGCGTGCCGCCATAGTGAACAACGACGGATGATTATACCACACGATTGAGGTTGCGTGCACTCCGGAATGTGACATAGAAATTAGCCGGTAGCGCACAGACTTCGATGCGCACATCATAGCGCCGGATGGTGTGCTTGGTCCGCAAAGTTCTGACCAGTTCCTCTGGGGATACCGGAGGCCGGTGCGTCTGCACGGTTGCGATGAGCACTTTCTGGCGGAACTTCTTCTGCAGCGCTCTCAGGCCATGTCTGCGCGACAAAATGTTGTGGCCCCTCGCCAGGCGGGACTCAAGAGGATAGGGCAGGGGTCCGCCTCGTCAGAGAATGATCTCTAGCGCTTCAATGACATGGCGGCCTCTCCGCTAACTAGCTAGGTAGGTGATTTGGGTTTCGGAGTTTTTGGTATAGTAGAAGCCACTCCCCGCGCGCTTGGGCGGCTCGTTGATAAAGAATAGTTTTTTTTTGAATTTTGGGGATAGGGTGAACAGAATGCAGAGTTCCCCACCAAAATTTCATGTTTTTGGGAGAGCTACAGCGGAAAACACTCCCGCTACGCGCGATCAAAAAGCCTTCCCACACTCCCCCGCCCGACCAGGCCTCTATGTCATCTTCCCAACTCAAGATTCCTTACACACCAATGAACGATCAAATCAGTCCTTCTCATGTTAAAAAAATGTTTATCCCACGGTCTTTATGTAGCTAATCCTTCCTCCCAAAATATCACACTCTCCCCTCTCCGCTTTCGTGGTACCAAAAGCTTCTCCATCCTCCAGGTAAAGGGATGCAAGCTTCTGTTCCTTCCCTATTTGATTAATGTTCTTTCATTGCTCCTGCCGGATTTGGGGTATTTGCTCATCCGGCATTCAGGGTATTTGCTCATTCGGGATTTTGGGGATTTTCTCACTGGGAAATGGGGTTTTTGCTCATCCCGGATTGGAGGTGTTTGCTCACCTCGAAATGTGGGTATTTTGCTAATCTCAGATTTGGGGCATTTCCTCACCTAAAAAATGGGGGGGGGGGTACCTAGTCACCCCCCCTGGCCGGATTGGGGATTGATTTTGTGTGCTCCCACACTTGGGGTCTTCTTTGTTTATTTGTTAATATGACTTTCTTGACATGTACGAGGAGTAGTGTGGTATCTTAATTTTCAACTCATGTGCATCAAATTATGTACAATATGGAGAACTCCATGGAGGGTAGCATTCGTTTCCTCAAATGGGTATGTCTGTTTGCTATTCCACTCCTTTCCATGCTATAAAAGCATATGTCTGCACCCATGTGCTTGCGGTAGATGCTAAAAGTGTATGTCTACAGCTGTTTGTGTGTAAAGCCTATGTCACACGATGTTCTATATTCGATTGTATCAGGGTGTCCTTCCTGCTGGAAAGGTGAATCATGAGATGAGCCTCCCACCTGTTGCAGGCTTCCACCAGTCACCAAAGAAGCCTAAGGCAACTATCCAGGTGGGGATGGACCGCCTGAAAGTTAAATTTATTCCTTTTAATCCATGATGTACTGCATCTTTTCGTGTGTAAATCCTCTGTGACACCATGTTCTGTATCCTCTGTATCAGGGCGGTACTCCCATTCTTGTTGCAAAGGGGAAGTAGGGGATGAGCCCCCCACGCGTTTCACGCTTCCACCGGTCACCAAAGAAGCGCAAGGCCACTACCCAGATATACATGGATCGCTTGAAGATTAAGTTTTTTTCATTTAAACCATGATGTAATCTCCATCTTATTGTTTGTAAAGCCTCCGTGACACCTTGTTTTCGTATTCTCTGTATCAGGGTGGTACTTACCATGCTTATGCAAAGGTGAGGCTGGAGACGAGCGCCCCACGTGTTTTAGGCTACCACCAGTCACCCAAGAAGCGCAAGGCCACTTCCCAGCAAATTGCAAAAATCAATGCATCATTTGTAGTACAATAGAGTTGTAATTCACTAGTTATTCCAGATGCTCGCCAATGCTGAAAAAAACCCAAAGGTTATTTAGATTCCTCGGAAACCCCCGCATGCATCACCATTCAATATTTCTTGCCCTACTATAGGCCAAACTACATGGGCACTGGGTCCACTGTGAGTAGGATCACTTAGCCATGCTTCATAATTGGAAAAACGGGCACCATGAAAGTACATACCACTCAACCAAAGAAAGATAATGGAGAGTTGCCCGATTTTTCCTTTTTTATTGTCTGTCAATGAATATTCTAATAGGACTGGAATTTCATAATACTGAAAGAGAAGAAGTAGCAATTCAGAATGCAAATTGTGTTTTAATTAATGTGTCTCACTATTCGAATTTTTGAGGAAATGGCCTTTTTATTTATTTTGTTTTGTATCGGGCTACTAAATACTAAACAAATTTAAGAAATGTGAGAGAATTCAGAATAGCTACGAGAAGACTAGTCCAATCCATAATGATGTACCAGAAAATACAATATTTTTATTATTTGACCAACCATCAGGAGAAGCAAATACAAGGGGTACACTAATTACTAAAACTAAGGAAGTCGCAAAGAAACAAGCATATTCAATAAACAAAAGGAGAGAGAGGGATTTGAACCCTCGATTGTTCCTAGAACTATACCGGTTTCAAGACCAGAGCTATCAACCACTCAGCCAACTCTCCACAGCCTAATCCCTATTTACTCGTATAATTCCTTATTTACTTGTATAAGTAGAACATAGCCATATAAAAAGTTCTAATGTATAACCAGGGAGAGTAAGTTTCACTGTAACGTAAATAGAATCTTATTGGCAAGCCAAGGGATTTCTACCTTTTCAAATTACGATATAAAGCATCTTGGCAACGCTTTGTACTTTGATTGTATTGGGGATCGCCAAGATATAGGTCTGAAAAGACTATAATTCCTATTAGGATGACATATGTTGATAGAGTTTAAAAGAAAAAATACTGCATTAGTACTCTATCTCACCTCTACTGAAGTTAAGGACAATAAAGATGGACATTTCATTGTCTAGAGGAACCATTTTCAACTGATCAGATAATATTGGTTCCTTATGCTTCAGCTGTTAGAAGCAATATGTGTTTTCAAGTACGAACAAACCCTATGTATGATCAGGATAGTTGGCAAATATAGAATACATTCAAAAATGGACCACTGTAAAGGCCGCCTAAAAGTCTTGCATTTAATGTAGGATAATAAGATATACATGCTCAAGAATAAGAAGTTTAGTATCCTCAATATTGTGGGTTATTCAGACAATATTTTTGTGAGGTGTGTGGATATTACAGTTTCCATGTCATATTAAATCCTCACCCTCGCAAGTGGAGCTATATCATGGAAAAGCTCCAAAATTACATTGATGGCATCAACAATAATGCAAACTATTATGTTGCATTTTAAGAGGCTATCAGGTAGTCTATATGTCAAAAGGGTTTTCCCGAAATTAAGGTGGTAGACATTATTTCAAAACCACTAGCTGCATTATGAACATGCAGTCTTTTATGAGAGTAACAACAAGTCAAATGGTGTTTCCAAGACCATTGACAATATATTTCATGTTGTGAAAAAAAGAATCTAGGATCAAAGTTTGAAGTTAAGCATCTAATTATGTTCCAGATGCTTTATGGATACATTTATCAAAGGCTTACCACACCCATATTTATGATTATGTTTCCGGTATGGGTTGCTCGAAAGCCTTGATGATTCTGGAATAAATATGTTGTAAGTGCCGAGTTTCAACGACATTTTATTGGCTATTATAACGCCTCACTTTGGCTTACTATTCCTATCGTGAATGGGTGAATAAGGTTAAACCTAACGATCAAGGTGGAGAATGTTGTATTGATTTGTCAGTTTTAACTGAAGGCCAAAACATAACGTTAAGGTAAAAGGATAGGCACATAGGTTCAACCCAGAATCTATTCTTATACGTGGCCTTTTCAACTAATCGCTCTGATCAGGGCATCCCTAACCAACAGATGATTTTGGTCCCCCGTTGAAGGATTTTTTTTTTGACTGGATACGTTGATCTAATAGTTGAGGTGGGTTTTATCCAACTCTCCTTATCCCCTAACCCTAGACCGATTCAGAGGGTGTGCTGAGGCAACGGGAATGCCATCTCCACCGTCGGTGACCAGGAGGGTGGTGTCGGCGATGCCGACACTCTGTCTCCAGCACTCCCATCACCATGGATACACCATGCCTGCATCGAGCAGGCAAGGGAATGCTTCTCCATCTATCCGTAAGTTGTATCTCCTAATCTATGTGGTATATACGTTCTTTAGATTCTCTAAATATGATCAGAGCATGTTAATGTTCCTCGTAATGTTGAATTAAATCTAATAGGTTCCACCATAAGGGGTACAAATTCAATCCATAAGAATTCTAGGTGTCATTCCTTTTATCCAAAGATCCAAAGGGGTTCCTTAGGAAAAGTCCTATGAATTAGATTTCTCCAAAGTTCCTTTATAAATCTTCCAATCCAAAGGGGGCTTAGCTGCCTCTCTGTCAGCAGATCCACATGGACGATTACATGATGAAGTAAGACCGCTTTGAGCAAGAAACAAGCTTGAAAAACAGCATAAAGGCTCAGATGATTGATCATACTTCGCTCCAAATTAGTTACATTTTCGCGTCGTAAGCTCCAAGCGCACGAAAAAAACAGAGCAATCTGTATTAACATTCAAATTATATTCTTCAATTTCTTCCTGCCGATGCAACAAAACGAAAGGAAGGAGACTGTCAAGAGAAAATTAAAGAAAATACCAACACACAAGAGCCAGCACCGCCTGTCTTAAAAGTTCACCAGAGACCGAGACAAGGAGACCAGGATGCAGAGATTTCGATGATGAAAGGAGAGTCAAAAGCAAGAAGCACTTGGTAAGCGTGCATGATGAACCAAGTACGTTTACATTACTCATGTAAATCGATCCTATTCTATGCTGAAAATACAATACAGACAGACTAGTTCGTTCCTCTTTCCTGCAAACAAAATTGCATATTATCCTTCTCACACTACAAATCGATCAAAATCCAACCCTTAAGAAATCCGGACTCAAGAAAGAAACAGATTAGAGTCTGAATGATATTTCAGACATCGGGGTCTGAAAGAAACAGCTTCTCTCAGTTCATGACATACCATACCCATCCATCCATCCATGGGATCGCCATTGCTGCCTCTCCAATGCCATCGAGCGCAATGACATCAACTCAGAGAAGCCTCGGATCCGAGAAAGACAGAGCGGCGGCGTCTCAATTGCTCGAGTTGGGCCCGTAGCACGCGCCGAGGACGGGGTTCCAGAGCCACTGCACCAGGAACCGCCGGCCGTTGACGCCGTTGACGTTGTAGGAGCTGCCGTCGGCGGCGCGGGACACGTTCCCGACGAACCCGCCGGCTCCTCCGCCGTCGCCATACACGCCGACGCAGAGGTCGGCAACCTCCGTGGGCGCCGTCGGCGTGTCCCCGGCGTACCACGCGTTTATCAGCGGATTGGTGGCCAGCTCCGCCAGTTCGTGTCCCAGCACAATCACCATCCCGTCCACCCCGGCGTCGCTGTTCGGCGGCCGCAGCACCGGCCCCTGCCCGCCGCCGCCGCCGAATGCCGGCGCGGGCGCGGCGAACGGGTACGCGCACCGCCCGGGGCACTGCGAGGCGCTGTTCCCGACCCACGCGTACGGGACGGTGACCCCGACCACGGACGCGAAGGTGAAGTAGTGGAAGCCGCACATGGCGCGGCAGAACTCCTCCACCTGCACGTCCGGCGAGGAGAGCACCAGGTAGACGCCGTTGTACGGGTCGAGCTGCAGTGGGTCCGGGTACGCGACCACGGCTGTTCGGATGATGGACTGCATGTCGATCCGCCTCAGGGAGGCGCCGTGGGAGTACCCAGAGTCGGAGTGCTCCCCGGCGACGACGAATGTGGCGGTGACGTTGGCGCCAGTCTGGTCCGTGTACAGCCGCGCCGTGCGAGACCACCAGTCAGAGACGGCGGGGAACGGCGCAGGCGCTGAGAGGGAGGCGAGGAAGTCGCGGAGCACGGCCTGCGCGGGGGCCTCCCACCGGCCGTACCAGATGAGGAACAGGTTGGTCGGCGACCCCGAAACGACGGGGCCCATGTGGTACTGCATGTCCACCAGCTGGTTCCCATCCACCAGGTAGTCCGGCCCGTACACCGGCGCGCAACGCCCGCCGGCGATGGCGGCGGCGAGGAGGAGCAGGGTAAGGGTAGGGTGACTTGGGAGCAGCTTCCCCATTTTGGGGATGAGTAGGGTGGAGTGAAGTGGCCGAGCAAGAGTGAGAAGGGGGAGAGGAGTTTTGGTGGTTTTCGAGTTTGAATCTCAGGCCCGGGATAGGATTGATGCAGGAAAAGGAAAAACAAAGGAAATGAGATGTCATACCTCACTAATCCTATAGAAATCTAAAACATGGGAGTTTGTAGAAGTAGCCATTTGGATTGCAGGATAAGAAAAGCATAGGATTATACAAAGTCATAGTTTTTCTTTGATGCGTGGTTGTGTCTTGCATAGGAAAAATTCCAAGAGGTTTGAGCAGATGTTTTTTTCCTATGGAATGTGAAGCATAGGAATTAAATCCTGTAGTGTTCCTTTCCCTTTTCCTATGTTTCAAAGGGTGTAAAGGAAAAAATTCCTTTGAAAATCCTATCCTGTGAAATTCCTACAAGAATCCTATGTTCCAAACGGGGCCTCACTTCAAACTTGGAAGTAACAAATTGACCAGGGACAGGGTGCTTTAACCTGTGAACGAGAGTCTGATACGTGGGCCCTGCAGTGGTCTGTAACAAGAGCTTTGTACAAATTCTTCTATGAAATCCATAGGCTGTAAATCATGTATGAAATATACCTATGAAGACATTTGTATCATGGAATTAGTTTTGAAATTTACTCTAAGAAAAGGCAATAAAATAAAAATTTATAGTTTGATTAATTCACGGTCGAACTTGACTCGACGAGGGCATTAAAACAAGATCTTATTAAGTTTAGATAAAAAGTAAACGTCATTAGTGGTGGCTATCACTTTTAGTGTTGAGCACTTACCATCACAATAGTTCACAACTAGTATCGGGTAATAATTCATACAAGTAGATTTTTTAGACATTGCAATGTTATAGAAGTCCAGAGAGTGAGTATTCAAGTGTTGACTATCTAATCACAAAAGTACTACCATGAAGGTCTTTTTGGGCTAGGAGTCATTCAAACCTGATGAAACAAACGCCTATTGTCCAAGTGGTTAAAATCTGTATGTAACATGGTAATCAAACGATGATGATTTGATAAAAAAAATCATTAGAACACATCCACATGAGATCTAATTTTAAAGTATCGTCGCAACGAAGCCAACAACAACAACGGATTGTCAACGAGATGAGATAAAAGGTGTTGAAAGTAAAGGGAATCAATTGTGTGTCTTCCTTTTGAGTTTTAAGTGGCTTTACATACATGAGTTTTTGGGGGATTAGTGGATAGATCCATGTTAGTCTTCCTTCTCATTTCCTCCTCACCCTCCTTCATCTTTTCTTTCCTCCTCCCACATACCTCCCCTTCACAGATCCAACCGTTGGCAACCTAAAATTTGGGATCAAACCAAGAAGCTTCTTCATTTCCTAGGATAAAAATCAGTCTTTTTCTAATGTTTCCATTTTCCTTATAACAACCAACATGGCATGACTATTTATTTCACCTCAGATATTTAATCAACAAGCAAATTTCTGCAAAATTCCCTCGAACATCCAAATAACGGTGCCCTATAATTCTTGTGTTTCCATATCATGTAAGATCACACAAGACATAACATCAAATTAGTTGTCGCCATCTTTTCTTGTCATTCGAACATGCCACCTCATGTTAGAAATGCTCTAGAATATAGTGATAAGCAATTGTAAACTCCAAACAGATATACTCCCTCTGTTTATAAATATAAGATGTTTTAGCTTTGTGAAGCAAATGCATCTAGACATCTTTTAGTGTGTAGGTTAATTTGAATATACACACTAAAATGTGTCTAGATACATTTGCTTCACAAACCTAAAACATCTTATATTTATGAACGGAGAGAGTACAACTTATGTGTTGGGCTTGAACTTTCTCATGTTTACTTCAAAATACTATATTCCAAAGTGAAGTTTGATGGTTACAAATTAACATCTCCAATAACAAGGGCTTCTTTGATTTAAACAAATTTCATAAGATTTTGGAGAAAAAAATCCTCCGAAACCCTTATTTTTATACGCTGGACTGAAATCCTTATGATTTTTTCTACTAATTTCTTGCACTTCATTTGGGAGAAAAGTTCCATCCATTCAAATCCTCTTTGATTCGTAGGATTATAAAAGCACATGATAGGGAAAGGGCATGATTGCGGTGAATGATTAAAATAGGTATCAAAGTTTGTTTGATTGCACCATAGGACACAACAAAAGATTTTCAAGAAGTTTAAGTGGATGGAAACTTGCTTCAAAACATATTCCAAAACAATTCTTGCAAAACTTTCTAATTTTTTAGTCCTACAAATTACATTTCTGATCAAATAAGCAACATTGGAAGAATAATTGAAGTTTTTAATCTCTAAATTTGTTTGAAAATCCTTTGTTCATGTATGCATTATGCTTCTTTGATTAGCATGATTCCTAAAACACATGAACATGAAAAATGCAGGATCAAATGCCATGTGATATGTAAACCTAAGTATTATAAAGCTATATGAATCAGCATCGGATAGTGTTTGACACGCCAAAGGAATATAAAAGAAATTATAGTAAGAGGTTGATTGGATGAAATTTTCCACAAAATAGAGTACAAATGTATATTTAAGAAAAGTTCTAATAATTCCAGTCCTTTGAATGAAACAACCTCCACATGAAAATGCCTTGATGGTCAAATGTACAAAATTCCTACGATATTCTGTTGAACATAGAGAAAGAACTATAATCACATGTTGTCTTCCTACTGTGATATCTCGAGCACTCTTTGATGCAAAATTGTATAGTTTGTAAGCATAAATTGTACAAGAGTTTACATAACATTTAATTTATGTGGTTCCTCTATTTCACTATTTTCTTGTGTTTTAGGAATCATGTTAATTATCAGAGAGGCCCCAAAGGAGCTGCTAAAATTCCTCTGAAATGCATGCGGAAAAATATCTCTCATGAACGATGCAGATGTTTATTCCTGGAATGCTCTCGCACATAATAATACTACAAAACAGTAAATCCAGTGAATAATGCAAAGAAATGTCCTGTACAAAGAATTCAAGTAACCCTTTGCTCGATGTTTGGCACGGAGCACATGTCAACGGCTGCACGCAGCTCAAAGCTCCGCTTCTGGAGCCAGTGAGGATGCAGTGAAGGAGCCATCATGGCTGTCACTTGCTTCAGACACAATTTATGTGGTGCGGTACTGTACATTGGAGTGATAACCAGACGCGGTTATGCGGTCGCGGCAATATCTAGAGAGAGAAAGAGAAGATGCACATTTGTTTTCGTATCAACAAGTACGTCAATGTGGCAGGGCAGTGCAGCATCGCATTATTCTAAGCTTTAAGCGTGGTGATGACCCAGCATGCTGAGAGCGTTTTTACCGCGAGCCGTTTCAGTCCGTTCGATCTTATCTCGAGGCCAGCTGAACCGTTCGTCGAGACCGGTAAAACCGGATCTTTTGTTACCGAGAGCCATAACTTTTCTGTGTTTCAAGCGGGCCCGCTCTCAACTACAGCTAGTGCCACACTGGTTGGGGTACGTTCAATGGTAAAAAAAGTAACCGACCCGATTTCACTCCCTTCCTCGATCCAAATCCTTCGAGCCTCTCTTCCCATCCAGATTCAACGCCGCCGTCGTTGTCGCCTTGGCTTGTGCCGCCGCCACCCGCCGCCCCCGCACTAGCTCCCGCGTCATGTAGCACAGCCGCCAAACGTGGCCCTATCCGCTGCCATCGACAGCCGTCGCCGCCGCCATGCGCAGCCAGCGCTGCCGCCATCGCCGCCGCCACCACGCGCAGCCAGCGCCGCTGCCGCCGCCATCCGCACTTGCCCTCTCGCCTTGCTAATGAAGTGTCCGGCGGCGCTCTATATCCTCCTCGGATTCTCACCCCCACCAAGACATTCTGGCCTACCGTGAAACATTGTGACGGGAAGCTGGCCGGAGGAAGAGGTTTCTGGCTGATGTGTGCCGATGTGAGCTTGAGCCAGCAAGTCGTATCCCGTGTTGAGGCCTCAGGTGCGACCTTTGTTTGCAGGTTCATCAGATGACGCTTCCACGTCTTGCTTTCTATGCCTCATCTATCAGGTAGATCTCTTTGAAATTTGTTTTGTCATGAAAAGGTGGTTGCAATCTGGTCTTACAAATGTATTTGATACGGCAGCGGGATGTTTGCGATCGTGATCTTCATCTGTAGTTTAGATAACAGCAACATGGTAAATATTTTTTTGCCTGTAGGAGCAACCTGAAAAATCTCACTTGAATGCAAAAAACGAGATGATTAGGGATGTTTTGTTCGCTGATCTGTCATGAAATCAAATTCTACACTTTCTTGGATTTTCTGCTGGTACTAGAAACAAAGTTATACATAATAATGAGTTAATCACTGAATCTTGAAATTTTTATTACTGAGCGATCATGATATAATGCATCATGTAGCTATATTGACTTGCTTGCTACTCTAAATGCTAAACTTGCTGGGTATCCATCTTACCATTCTGATTGCATGCATGATTTACTAATTCACAGTTATTCCATGTGTTCCTAAACATATGGTACTGGTACTTCCTTACGCCAAGACAAGTCAAGCAATTAAACAACCTACGGCTGGTAATTGCAAGTCACTTCAACAATTATTTTTGAAACAGAGTAGGATTAGCTGAAAGGCATAATAAATCAAGATTAGCAGCACCAAAGTTTGTTAGTTAACATATTGAATTTATCATTGCAGCCTGCAGTTCCTGCTTCCAATACCATCTGCACAGGCGGAGAAGATGAAAATGATTACATAAGCTTCAGATGGCTTTGTTTACTCTGTAAGTACGCACCCTTATATTTTTTCTATGACACTGCCTCCACTTCCCTACGGTCACTGAAGTGATTTCTTCCATTCTTGATCTTAACACAATATTTACTGGCTCTTTTTTCAGTTCGAGAATTCCTCCTTGCCTATTTCCATTGAACTTATGTTCAAACTCAGTTTTAAATAAAGAACACAAATGATCTAATACTATGATTGTAACAAGCAGGAAAGCTCTTTCATGTGATGATTTTTTCATGTGCCTTTACCATGTAGTTGATCAGTTGTCACCCAAGATTTATGCTCATCTGTCATATAAATCTACATCTGTAAGCCATCTTCAAATAAATTCTCTAAATTCTTAGTCCGACAAACTTCCATGTAGCCGTCTATGCATGTTATTCCCAAAGAGAGTACCACCCATGTAAACTTGTTGATCGCATTGGCTCAGGAAATATACTAGGACTATGTTAGCCTAGCTCAAGTTTGCTCAGAACTTATTGTGGATCATTATTTCTGTGTTTTCAGTGAATGTTCTAATAATAGTGTTCTTGCACCAGCTGAGTTAACCATGTTAACCAATTTTAACATGATTGGTGTCATGTGAAACTGCTAAGAGGTATCCATCATTTACTAAGTTAGCATATACTGTAGTGATACGTCATGAATCACACACAGGCTATAACTAAATTGGTCCAGAAGCTAGCACACATATCCACAATAGCTGGGGTGGCAAGTGACAGCCTTATGCAGCTACTCCTATGTATGGGTGTTTATGTGTAGCTAGCAGTGCAGCAATCGACACAACACTGTTTTTCCCCTGTTGTTCTATCGCTGGTCACTTTTACATCATCGTTTCAGTCTTCGGTCACAGTTTAAGAATTGCATTATGTCTATGTACATCTTCTTGACAATTGATTGTATTTTCTCTCCAGCACACGTATCCAGGAATGTTAGCCTTCAACAATACATGTTAGATGGTACATTAATGTCCAACCAGAGATGGCAGTGGTTCGGCGAGGGTAAGATGCATCATATTCCCACAAGCTTCTATTGTTCTGCTATATTTCATCTGAAAAATGGGAGATGGTTTTTGTGTCTAAATAGATGCAACTTGTTTTCTGAAGTCTTGCAAACTGAAAGCTATTCTAGAGCAGACAATTGAAATCACGGAACATGAAAAAAAATCTTTACTTGAAGTGAGTCTGTCCCTTGGAAGTTTATACAAAGCAGATGAGCTGTATGAAGTGGACTCATTGTTTGTATATATTTCTTTTCAGTTCTTCTATCAAATCTATACATACTTCCCAGTGCATGCAACAGCAGCCTGTCTGGATACCATTGTTCCTGTGCATGGCAGTAGATAGTAAATAACTCTGTTGGCATGCTAAGTAGGTGTTACTAAACTTTTGGTTCCTTCAATCCCTAATATCAATAAAAGGTTAATGTAGACGGGGCTACAACTTGCGGTTGAGCTATTAAGGCATAATCGTCATATGCGACTTAGGATGATAGTTTCAAAATGTATTTATAGAAAATTGAATGCATATAACTTTTATGCTATTTGTTTAATTCTGCACAGATAATTATGAAAACTTAAATTCTATATATTTTAGTCATGCATGAGAAATTAAGAATACACACTTGATCACTGTTATGCTATGAAGAGATTGCACATGTGTTTCTGAATGCTCACTGCCTTTGTTGCTTTCAGGTGAGAAGAATATGTTTGAATGTAATGATACAGCATATGAACCTTTTATAGAATCAGCCATGATAAAAATTCTCTTAATTTTTCATCCCAGTAATAAGTAATTAAGTATGTGGATTTTGTTGTCTAAGATAAGCATGAAGATAAGTGCGTTTTTTGTTTCACTTTTCCGTATCCGGTTGATAAAAAAGCACTGATTGAATATGTTTTGCTTTGCCGATATACATGCTAACATAGTTCTTTTTTGTATTGTATGACTTTATGAAGGTATATCAACATACATGTGTCAACAAGATCATTTTATGTATTATTTTCTTTTAGATCACATGACAAAAGAGGAGCACATCCTTTTCTCTAGAGCTTCAGGGACTAATATAAAAAAGTGGACTGGGGTGGATTGGAAAAGAATATCCATCTATATTTATATGATATCTTTTTCTTTTCTGTTCCAGTTGATGAAATGCACTTTTATGTAATACACAAATGTATGGATCGAAAGAGTTGTTTCAAATTGAAAGATAGCCAATCCACTATATATGGTACGGCAAAATCTTTTTGGCATTAACCTAAGCATAATTGATGATAATTTACTTTTTTATTTTGATGCCTTATATCAAAGCTTGATCATTGAGTAAACAGGTTTGGTACCATGATTGACTGTGTTTATGACTATTTCAGTGCTTCTTATTGTTTCCTTAAGTATTTAGCTACCTGAGCTATTGTGTGCCCAACAAATGCCGCTGTTGATGCTATCAATGATCGGGTTGCTTCCGGGTACCTTCGAAAAGCCGCGAGTACTTGAGTGCACATAGGGTGGCTTCAGGATCAGAGCAAATCCCTAATGTAGATGTGTCGTATACAGAAGATATATTGAATGCAATAACACAACCTAACTATTCTGAACAACGCCTGGTCCTTAAAGTTGGTATGCCCGTTATATTGATGCGGAACCTAAATCCGGGGATGGGTCTGTGTAATGGAACGAGATTGCTTATTACTAGGCTTGCTGATTGTGTGCTTGAGGTTACTGATATGACATCATCTTCTTCGGGTCTAAATAAACACATTGGCGCGCTAGAGTAATGAGAAAGAACACGTAAAGAGGAGATTGCAAAGAACAACAGCTTTGCATAGAATTTATAGACAGTAAGGAGAGCTTCGCCAGCAGAGACATTAGAAAGAAGCCAAAGGAGCATGCACGCCGGGCAGGCGCCACGCACGCCTTCCATTAGAGAGCCCACATGCCACCTGCGCTGCAAACATATATCTACCACATCGCACTACATGCACCAAAGTCCATATTTATACACGGAACGCAATGCTAAGACAGATTAAAAAAGAATTAGCATAACGCATCAAAAAACATGGTGCAAAAATGTGCTGCAGCCGGGCCAGGCAAAGCCGGCCGGCCCATCTAGTTCTCATTCATCTCGAGGAGAGGCTGCGAGACCTGCACTTGAGCATCTCGTTGATCCGGCAGATTGGTCAAAATCGCAAATAACCATATTTGTTAAATATGGATGTATATACATATTAAAAATATATCTAGATATATCCGTATCTAGATAAAACTGAGTCACTTATTTTGAGACAGAGAGAATAGTAAACTGCAAACGACGGAACGATTGGTGGGAGGGAAATTTCAGGTTTCGACATGGACTGGCCGGAATTCGGTCAAATTCCACCATGCCCCCAAGTTCGCCAATATTTTGGCCGCTTCCCGATAGTCTTGTTTCCAGCCGGTTACCGACGAGTTTGCGTTGAACTTTCGGCATATTTCAAGCTGGGGAGCACCTCTATGACGAGCTTGAGGAGTCGTTCGTTCCCCGTGCTAGAGGCGACCCGCCACGCCTTTTTCCTCTCCCCGCTTGCGGGAAGCTGTCGACGCCGAAGCAGTGCGAGCCGGGGGAGGGGGACATGCAGCCATGCAGGGGGTCGGAAGGATGCAGGAAGGAGGATGAAGTGGAACGGAGGATGGTAAGGAATAGGGGAAAGAACAAGAAAAAAACTTCTGACTAACACCGTTTGGTATAAAAAATGTTGTGCGGTATGATAATTTTCCGGCATCTACTAGAAGTGCTCTTAATCTGCATCCTCCTATGCACCTCAGCAACATCGTCGATCATCTTTATTTATTTTCTTCTCCAAACTTTCCACTTTTAGTTCCCAACGTCTCTATCACACGTCCAACACAGAGAAACAAAAATGTATACGGACATATCTAGTCAGTGTCACCACGGCGAAAGAGTGAGTGCAAACTGATGAGAGGGATAGATGGCATGAGACGAAGATGGCACGATTTCACGCAACGAAATGTATGTGGATTGGATCTACTTGATGCCTAGATCTCGCGGAGCAGCGTCGATGACGACGACGAAGGCAGCAGCGCGGCCACCGGAGCACCGCATCTTGTCTAGTTTATTTGGTCAGCGCCTCAGCGGCATTGCGAAATGAGCAACGCCCGCTGTTCCTAGAGAGGGTAGAGCCTTTGTATATGAAGGTGCTGTCCTTTCCCAAGAAATGTCTCTGCAGCAGCACACCAGCGTCAGATTTATAGTTCCTCCAACTGCATCCCCAAATGAGCTCCTGCTCACAACCTGTTTTACAGTCTGCCGCATTTTCTATCAGATTCATTTCAACAAATAAGCTAATTGCAAGAATATAACTTTTGGGTTCATATTCACGAGTGTTATAGTTGTGGTTTGTAGCTATGAACAAAGTAATATAATAAGTTAGTGATCAAAGTAAAGATATGGAGCACGCTGGAGTACGATGCATCAAGGGCTAACCAAATTAGTATATACTCCCTCCGACCACTATTACTTGTCGCTAATATAGATGTATCTAGACACTAAAATGTATCCGGATACATTTGAGGGACAAGTAATAGTGGTCGGAGGGAGTACTAATATTCAGACGAATGAAGACCAAACAAGTATTATGCCAACTCACTCCCATGCTAGCGGAAAGAATGATGTGATCAAGAGGCATACCTGAAGAAGTTATGTGTGAAACAGAAGTGGTTATATTATACTAACGCTGAAACAAAAGGATATTTACTGGCTTTTATTTCTACTTGGATAAACAGCGATATAGGTGTCACAGCAGTCACCAGGTCTACAACTCAAACCTCACCTCAGCAACTTCAGACAAGTGAATTTTACTAACCAAATCATACATTAGAATACATAAACATGTACTTCCATGCAACATCAGATCGAATTGTTCATGTAAGTTGAGCTACCTAACATGATTCAGACAAACCTAATTAACGGGAGCAGCAAATATCTAAGGACGCGAAAAAAAACACAAATGAATATCTACAGGTGGGCCATTACATGGAGCTGAAAATCAGGGCAACCAAGTCATCACATTAGCCAAACCTTAGACATTGGTTAGAAGTCGGTGGCTTGTACTGGTTTCAGCCAAGTTCGAGTTTTTTTCACCAACTGTGGCAGAAAAAACAAGGTCGGGCCTGAATGATCGCCACTAACTCTGCTCATCATTGTGGTCCTGTTAGCACCCAGGCTACTTGAATGCATGCACAACCAACTGATGCCTCCTTTCACTCAAGCTGAGACCTGCTACTGCTTTCAGGCCAATGGAAGCTTGGCGCGTTATTGTATTGTGCCAAATCGAATGAAATGGTCTCTGCCTACAAGACAAACATAATTTGTAAATAAGAGCCATTGCCATATGATAATTCCGCTAACCCTAGCAAGAAGAAAGAGAAGGGAACTAGAAAGAGTATATTTTAGCTTACTCCATAAGGGAAGGCATCAGGTGCACCCGTAGATGTTAACGGCCATCCCTCATTTACTTGATTCTGCTGCACCTAATGGATTAAAAAAGTCAATGTCAGTTTTCAAGAACAAACATATGGGAAAATGATAATAAAATGTGTGGACCTAGTGACAATACATACATTTATGCTGTCAGTTACGCTGTCAGTTGTGGCAACCGTTGTGTTTAGGTTGTTCGCAGTGGCATTCCTCCTCTTGTTATAGGCCCTTTTAGTTTTCTTTTTCAAGGCATCAAGAACAGTTGGCGTCGCCAGTTTCTTCTTCCGAGAACGTTTTGACTGACCTTGCGTAGGATCCCAGCCCTTCGTATTCAAAGAAATGGGCAATGCATCATCCGTAAAATCCTCATTCACCGGATTATATGCAAAATTGGCAGTTGAAACTTGACTGTCAACCCTTTGATCTCTTAGTGACTTCTCATAGGAAATCACTCTATCCCTGATCTCCCTCATGATTGACAAAGCATACTCTTTTGATTCTGAGTTCACTGAGCCCAATTCCACTACTTCTGCAAAGTACCGGTGGCCGACTTTGTAGAGATCATCATAACTTCCCAATTCCTGGGTGCCTAATGAGACATCCCGGGACATGGAAGAACAAGTTTGTTTACAATCCTTACACCAGCGTTGAATGATGTATTTTGGTGGAATAGTCGGAACAAGCTCCTGCCTCAGTACAGTGAGAGCATGTCTGCACAATATACCTTTAAATTGGAATAACCGGCACATGCACCATATGTCCTCTTCAACATTGTCATAAGCAACTTTGTAGTCCACCTTCTTTGCTTGGTTTATATGCTCTGATATTATGTAACTAACTCCTGAATCAGTCCGGTCAAGTATATTATAGTTGCAATGAAATGAATGCCCTATTTCATTCAAGAACATCTGAAATACTTCTGTTGTGTACATCTTTGCTGCATGCTCCTCCAAAGACAATCCGGTCATCATAGGTGGCCTCATCTGAGATGATTGTAAATCCTCGTAGGATTCCTTTTCTAACTTACTTCTAACAGCTGCCTCGTACTGCTCGACAAACATTTTCACAGATGTTCCCGATGTCAACCAGCCATCAAAATAGTCAGCTGCACTGTCATTTCTGTCCGTGACAGACATTCCCGCCCAAAAGAAATCCTTCACATAAACAGGAGCCCACTGCGTCCTGACCTCATATAATTTGGAAAACCATTCATTTCCCTCCAAATGAAATTGCTGCGTCATTTCATGCCACTCTTTGTCAAAATCAGGCATAGTAACTGAATCATAGGACAATGTGCTGAAAGTAGAGATCATCCCATCCTTCTTTTCCATTCCATCCAACTTCTCAGGAAGCTCGTTTAAAATGTTCCAAAGGCAAAAGCGGTGACGTGCATTCGGAAAAACCTTCTTTACAGCTATTGCAAGATCGTGACAATAGTTGGTAATTATTGCAGGTGGTGGTATGGCATTCATACATCTTAACCATGTATCAAAAAGCCAGACGTAAGCTCCAAGAGATCTACCAGCAAGCAAACCACACCCTAGTAACACTGGCTGAGCATGGTGGTTAGTGCCCACAAATGACACAAACTGTATATCATACTGATCACTGAAATTTGTGATATTAATAGAAACCACATCACCAAAGTAATTGTAAGAACTACGTGATTTGGCATCAGCCCAAAAGACATTCCTTAGCTGTCCTTGCTCATTCATGTCTAAACTGTAGAAAAAACATGGGTTTCGGTCTTGCATGTCATTGAAAAAACTCACTAAGGCTTCTAAATCTCCTTCAGCAAGCTTCAGTTTCCTATTTCTGTCTATCTTGGTCTTGATTTCAATATGGGCAGATGAAGGTATGCCACTATCTCCAACACCACTAGAATGTGCAGCAGGTGAACAATTCTGTGGCGCCTCAGACATACGAGGTGGATTTAGAGATAAAGGCAAGTTCTCTAAATGCTTCTTATATTTAAGCAAGCTAGGATCCAGGGCATGGTTATGCTCCAACTCGAGAACAATAACTTCCCAGCGATTCTGAAAATGGGCATCCTTGACAATCATCTTAGCCTTGCAGCCAGTCTTTGTGCCTCGCTTCTTTGCAGGCCTTGTCACACCAGATCTCAACCTAGACTGCCCTCCTTTAGAGCATATGAATGTAGAGCGATAGCGGAAACCATCAAAGGTGTTGTTAGATCTCCTTGTGATACCAAAACCAGAGCGGCAGCCATATGCCACATAGAACTGAAAGGCGTCTTCTTCCGAATCGAATACCGTACCTACTTTGGGTACCCATTCCGGATCTATATCAACTGGCTTAAAGACATCACCCTCGGCAAGGCTTATTTCCTTCTCGCCCTCCTCGTGCACATCTTCTTCATTAGATGATTCGGTGCTGTAGTCTTCCTCTTCCATTGGCCCCAAATAATCTGTTCAGCCTGAAAATAGAGCAGCTGTATCACAAACCTTGTATATATGCTGCTAACAAAAGCATGCTGAGCACATCTACAGCACTTTGGCTTTCTACAAATAACAAATTAACCTCCGTTCTTGAACATTACGTGCTACCTGATTAATGTACAGCACATTATCTCCATTCTTGAATAATTTTATCACTCATATACAGCGTATTAGATGAGTATTAGGAAGTATTTTTCTCACTGAAACACCTATCAAGTCCTGATAAAACAAGTGTTAATTGTGATATGCGACCGAAACAAACTAATTTAACGGGGTAGTGGAATGTACAGCAACATGAAGTAGCTCCAAAACTTTAGGAAAACTAGCTACTACTAAAACAGTCAAATCAAAATCCAGAGCTAACAGTATACTAAGATTGAATTATCTCATAATGGAAGAAACATAAGCTCACACCAAATGAGAAACCACTCTCAGAACCCAAGCAGAGCGCGTTAGGGCTTCCGTACCGAGAAAGGGGAATCAGCCTGGACGGATCTCCTGCCTTCCACTCCACTCGAGCTACCACAGTGGAGGCGGAAGGTAGCTTGGGCACTTCTTCTGCAGCGTCGGCGAACGGAAGGCTCGGCGGCCGCCGGAATCGGGAGTCGGCTGGAGGAAAGGAGAGCTTTTTTGCGAGAGAGAAGGAACGGGAGAGCTGGGAAGAATGGGGGATCCTCTGCGTGGACGACGAAGAGCGAGGTATGGGCCTCCCGGCTCCCGCGGTCCATAGTCTGCTACGTGGCCCATAGAAAGCCCAACTTGTGTTTCCTAACCCAACTCCCCGTCCCAGTCCCGTCCTCTTGTCTACAGCGAGCCGGCGGCGACACAGCAGGAGCGGGGCGAGCCGGCGGCTGAGCTCAAGTGCGGCGATCTCGTGCTGCGGCTGCACGCTGCAGCGCATCGGTGGAGAACGAAGGAATCGGCAGAGGGGCGCGTGGGCGGCGCCGTCGTGCGGCCACGGAGCGGGGAGAAATGCGGCCGGCCAGGTTTGCGCCTCAATCTCACCTCTGAGGCCTCCAGTGACGTATGGCTTAGCGTGTAACTCATAGTTTTCATCTTGATGCTTAAGTAATTGATCTATCTATGGGCTCGGGTTCATCCCTGAAGCGTGATGACTATGCTGGATTGATGCAATGAGAGGCTTGCTCCGGGTGTGCCGCCATTGCTGCGGGCTAGTGCTGTTTTCTCGGGCTGCCGAAGCTGCCTTGGCTGTAAGAGAACTACCTGGATAAAGAATTTACAGTTTCCCTTTTCAGTATGCTTGTATTGCATACTTTTCTCTTGATTTTGGTTGGCTATAATTTAAGACAGATCTTGTGCACTCGTTTTAGGCCAATCGCAATGGTTCATGGAAGAGACATTGCGTTCTAGCTGCACAATATCTTTCCAAGAGCACATGTGCCCTGCCATGGGAAGCGCCGTCTCGTGAAACTCTATTAAGGACGATCGACGTTGGTCTCAAGAATGGCAATCTCGATGAGGCACTGCGAGCATTCGGCAATTACAAAAGCCTGCACGGTCTTCCCGACCCGAAGGTATTGAATAGCCTTATCGTGTCGCTGTCCTACGCATCTAGTCGGAGGTGGCTTCAGAGAGCGTATGACTTGGTTCTGTCAGTTTATCAGCGCAACAGCAATCTTCTCAACTCTAGCTCGCTGCTTAGGCTAGCTCTGGCACTTGCAAGGGATCAGACGCCTGTCCCTGCCTCTGGTGTCCTGAGGATCATACTGGAGACTGGCAAGCTTCCTGATGTAGATACGCTGAGCCTGGTGTTTTTGCACATGTTGAAATCACAAGTAGGATCCTATCTTGCTGCTGATGTTCTGGCTGAGACCTGCGAGTGTTTCTTGGGTCAAATTTCGGATAGGCGACACCTGAAGAAATTGGACCCATTAAAGAACAATGTCACCTTGTTCAATATGGTTTTGGAGTCATGTGTTAACTTCAAATGCATGATCAAAGCCCAGAAAATAATGGAGCTGATGTCATTGGTTGGTGTTGTAGCCGATGTGAATACAATGGCGATTGCCGCTCGTGTCTGTGAAATGGTTGGGCAGCGAGATGAGTTGATGACCATGAAAAGAAGCATTGATACTCTTTTGCCATTCTCTCAACAACACTATCAACATTTTTATGACAGCTTATTGAGCTTACAATTCAGTTATAATGACATGGATGCTGCTGCAGATCTTTTGATCGATCTGTATCGGCAACGAAAGTCACACGTTTTCGACAACAATGATGTGCAAAAGCAGGGTATGATACAAATTGGCTCTGGTAACCTGAAAAGTGGATATAGAATAATGTTTGACCCCACGAAACTGGACAAAGGTTTTGCTTTGGATACAACAAAGCAGTGTGATCTTCTTGCTCCTGTTGATGGAGATCTTCTTCCTAGTGAAAAGGCCCTTGCTAAACTTATGGTTGGTTGTGTGAAAGCAAAAAAACTGGGGGCATTGTCTCATTTTTGTATCACATTGGATAAAGAAGATCTAAAGGGAATTTCTGCTTCAGATGTGATTAATGCTTGCATTCAGATGGATTGGTTGCATGCAGCTCATGATATCCTGGATGCTTTAGAATCAGCTGAGGTTCCTGTCGCGGTTGGTACTTACATGTCTCTTTTGAGAGCATATGAAAAGGAGCATAAACCCGAAGAATTCAATGTGCTTCTCCAACAGATACAGAAAATAGCATCTACCATGGCTGAATTTCATACAAATCCATCATTTACCATAAAGGACATTGCCAACGTACTCAAGGATGAGATGCCCCAAAGTAAATCATCTTTGCTTTCCAGTTTGGTTGAAGAAACTGGACACTATGACCCTGGAGCCCACTTAACCTTTCAGTTCAATAATTCAATTCTTTTCTTCTGTAAGGCGAAAATGATGGAAGATGCTCTGAGCACATATAAGCGCATGAGAGAGCAAAGTATTAGACCCAATCTGCATACCTTTTGCCACATATTGTGCGGATATTCTTCATTAGGCATGCATAGGGAGATTACCATACTGTGGGGAGAAATAAAGCGCAGACTCGAGTACAGAGAAATATCTGTGGATAGGGATTTGCTTGACTGCTTGGTTTTGGATTTCATCAAAGGTGGCTATTTTTCAAGGGTGATGGAGGTTACAAGTTACATGTCAACCCATAATATTTACCGTGACAAGTGGAAATATAGGCAAGTCTTTCTGAAGCTGCACAAGAATTTATATAGGAACTTTAATTCATTGCATGACAAAACAGAAGCTCAGAGCAAAAGGATCGAAGATGTCCAAGCTTTCAGGTTATGGGCAGGCATCAAATAGATAAAACCGAGTACATCACTATAACTCTTTTGCTTTTTCAGAAACACTTTCTGCTGCATTGCTCAAAAGTACAGTGTTCTTCTCCAATGTAATATACTCCGTCCGATCCATAATAGTGTGGTTGATTTAGTACAGTGTTGTAGTGTTGTTGCTTTGGGGGCCCTGTATGTCCTTGCAATGTTTTTTGTCCAGTTTTTCGAAGCTAAATCTGTATATCTTCGTTTGTATTACTTGTAGATTGTATATGCTGTGTTTTGCTGCAGAATGGGAATCTGCAATTTATGAGAAACCATGTTGATACGATTGCAAAGTTCTACCCCAGTAGGATTCTATGTGTAATTTATATTTTCTCATTGATTCTATGTGTAAGATATCAAGAAGAATCAAGTCTAGGTTTACACGAAACATTATCTGTTTGATGCTCTTTATGGGTTCGCTGCACTCGCCATAGAGGTTGTAATTTTTTTTAAACCGTTCATCAATGCTTAGGGTGCTGCTGAAATTTTCTGAAACTGTATCTATTATGCTGCACATATGCTTTGTATGGAAGACTACTGTGTCTCTCAATGGAAAGATAGCCAAATATCTTGGTATTTCTTCAAAATTGCATGGTGTGAATACATTCTGACTGACTGACTGAGATGATAATGGAAGAGCTAGCTTTAAGAAGCGATAAATCTAAAATGAGTTTGATCAGGTTGTCATTTAGTTGAAAGCTAGCGCAAGAGATTATATGTGTTAAAAATGAACTCCAACTTCATCATCACTGGCAGACTGGGACTTGCAGGGTGCGTGGATGCTTGTATTAGTTGACAAGCATCGTTGTTGTATGTCTGTATTTGTCATAGAAAATCTCTATAATACAAAACATAATATCGTTCTCATGAGTATTATGTTGGTTAACTCATAAGTTTAAATAAATTTCATGTGATTTTCACTATTACACGACACACAAAAATGGTAAATCAAGACCGTCTATGTGGCATTTGGATTCCATGGACACCATATGGATCTAAGCATATGAAAGGAAGTTCATATGATTTAATGTGGCACCCTAGCAACGCTGGCTCTGTGCTAGTTACTTGTAGATTGTATACGCTGTGTTTGCTGCAGAATGGGAATCTGCAATTTATGAGAAACCATGTTGATACGATTGCAAAGTTCTACCCCAGTAGGATTCGCTGTCGTTTGCGGGGCCCATCTAGGTCTTGGCGGGTCGGCATGTTCACTCCGACGTCCCCTGTGACTTGGATGAGGTGGTGCGGTCAGAGCAGGAGGGCAGCGGCGGCAATGGCCTACGTGCAGCAGCGTGGCGGCGGGAACTTTAAGGGTCCAACATGGGCCTGGTCGGGCTTGTTGGGTCTGGTGTGTCCCTGCTGCCGCGTCCGATCGACACCCGCTGATGGCGGTGGAGGACGTCCTTTGGGTGGCTATGTTGTTGCCGCCCTCTAGTTCCAACTTGTCTATCTCCTCTGACTTGCAGGTCACGCGTTGGACCTCGCTACACGGGTGCGAGTTCGTGGATGCCGGGGCGGCGGCCCCTAAAGGTGGATTGCACGGACGGCTTGATGGCGAGCGACGTGGCAGTGGTGGTGGTCGTCTCTTCGCGCCATGAGGGTGGCGAGGAGCGGGCGTTGGGAGCTCCTGGTGTTGGCGGTGCCTCAGCGTGGTCAGTGCCCAGATCGTGTGGTAGAAGCTCGGTTCGGGGATGGCTAGTAGTCTGAGGTACCAAGTATAGTGAGGGTTTTTTGGGCAAAATCCCAGCACCGCAGCGCCAATGACGGCGATGTCTGCGGGTGTCGTGACCCTCTTGGGGGCATCGTTGTGGTTCCCTCTCCGCATTAGGGCTCCGGGTGAAAACCCTAGACCTTTGTGGTCTTCGCGACGGTGGTGCTTGTTGCATCATGACCTTCTTGAGGGCGTCATTGTGGAGCTCAGGTTTTCTTAGTCTCATGACGTCTTTGGTGGCAAGCTTGATGCTTCTTAGTTTTTCTTATTTATCTTCGATCTGCTTGTAAGAGGAATTTCTCATCACTATGTATCGGTTCGGCCGTTTGGCTTTATTTGTAAAGCGGGGCGAAAGCCTATTTCGAGGAGGAGGATTCCCTGTCGTTTCTGCTTCCACTATGGACACAAGGAAAAAAGATTGGGCAACGCTAGGCGTCGGGCGACCGACTTTGGAGGGACAATCGGTCGCCCTTCGCACCGTCTGATCACGATCCGGCGGTCGAAAACAAGCCGCGACATGGTTTTGCATTTTAGCCCCTCAATTTTTTTTGAAAAAACCCGCAGTCCTATTGTATGGTAGATCTGTGCTAATAGTTATATTTTAGCCCCTAGCTTCTCATAAAACTAACCCGCGGTCCTAACCCTATTCACTCGACGGATAGATTTGTGTCATACCCATTACAGCATAAATTGTAACCCGCGCGTACAACAAAAATATGCTATTACAACAAAGTGTCCCAACATTTTGGAAAAGCGAATGTTACAAAATTTATTGAAAAATATTACTACTTTTTGCTGCAGATTGATTTACAACAAAAATCGGACTATTTCAACACAAAACACAAACAATTATAATAAACAATAATTGCATATTTGCAGCATTTGTATCATAGAACTTGTATCGCACTATTGCAACATTTGGATTGTGTTTTTCAAACAAAATTAGTACATGTTTGTTACATTTTGTAAAAATATCCAGGGTGAACCAGATCTAGGTAAAAAACAATGTAATATATCGAATATGCTTTTGCTATAAAAATCTTACATACTTGTTAAAAAAATAACTAACGTACACAACATCGAATAAAAAGCACGGGAAAACTTGTCTATGCCGGACCAGATCTTGCCGATTCAGCATCATCGACCACGAATCTGGCTTGTTGGTGCCCATGGACGCTGGAGAAGACGACCCCAGTTCCATTCCACTAGTTGCTCGTCTCTTTTAGGCTTGGAACATCCTCCGATTTGAAGCTTTTATGGCCATAGCCATTGATGAGCATGAAGGCTACCATGAGGAAGAAGGAGAAGGAGGAGAGTGGGCGGGCTCGTGGCGGTGAACGGATCGTAAGGGCACCTAGAGGGGGGGGGGGTGAATAGGTGCTACTCAAATCTTAATACTTTTTCAATTTAGGCTTGACACAAAAGGTAAATTCTCTAGATATGCAACTAAGGTGAATTTACCTATATGACAACTAGCAAGCTAAGCAAGATACAATATATAAAGCCAATAAAGGATAGAGGTAACCGAGAGTGGAGCACACGGAGACACGGATGTAATTCCCGTAGTTCCTTCCTTTTTAGGGGAAGTACGTCTACGTTGGAGGGGTGTGGTTGCCACAAAGGCCTAACCAACGCCACAAAGGCTCACCCTATTCTCCGGTGCAAGCTTCCGCCACAAAGGCCTAGCTCACTTTCCACTAAGGGATTCCTCAAGGCGGAACCGGCCTTTACAATCTTGGGGCACGCATCCACAACCGAATTGGAGGCTCCCAAGCACAACACAATGCTGTCAAACAACAAGTAGCAAGATATCAAATACACAAACAAGGTCTTGGGACACAAGGGAACCCAAGACACAAGGGCCCTCAAGCAAATGAGAGGGAAAATCAAATCGCTTCGGTGAGGATGTAGATGATGGTCTTCTCCTTCGATTCTCCAAAGATCAAGAGCTTTGGTGGGGTGAGGGAGGAGATCTAGTTGATTTGGTGGCTCAAAATAATGGTGTTCTTCTTTCTTGGACGAGCTACCCATTGGAGAAGAAGGTGGGGGTATTTATACCCCCCCCCCAAATCTGACCGTTGCCTGCCAGGAATGTCCGGCTAAAGCCGGAGTTAAGTCCGACTAAAGCCGGTCACACCGGCTAAAGCCGGCCTCCACACCGGCTAAAGTCGGTCTGAAATATCCGGCCCTGCCGGAAATAGCCGGACAAATAGCCGGGTTACGCCAGAGGCGCATTGCCCCTTCCGAAAATGAGCAGGCCGGCTATAGCCGGTCTGGGGACCGGCTAAAGCCGGTCTGGGAACCGGCTAAAGCCGGTCTTCGTGACCAAGCTTCATATGAAACTTCTCCCAGAGCATATTATCACCATTTCCTCTAGAATTTCCTTTGGGTAATGATAATTATCAAGTATAACATAGGAAACCCAAAATCTTGTGCAAGAACATAATAAAATCCTGCAAAGCATAATCACACATTAATAGATAATGTATTGTTAACAAACGCCAAAATCAATTAGGCGGGAAATGCTCTTTCAATCTCCCCCTTTTTGGTGTTTGATGACAATACATAATTTTGCATGTTTCAAACAATATAAAATATAGACGGAGCTCCCCCTTGCTATGTGCCTTATTTTAAGTTTTGTATTTGAATACAAAGACACATCAACAATAAGAACTCCCCCTAGATTTTATAATGTGATCCATATGTGCACAAGATATATGATAATTCAATAGCACATAATCAACAAACATATAATATGACAAGATATAGCAAGTAGGATCAATAATGATAAACATAAGTTCTACTACACAATATAAGCATATAGTTTAACACATAGTAGTAGATGATAAGTTCAACCATGGGACACAAGCAAGCAAGCACACGATATAAAAGCTTGTGACCCAACCAAATCCAAATGGAAAACCACAAATCCAAATGGAAACACATGCAAATAGGACATTCTCCCCCTTTGGCATCAAGACGCCAAAAAGGGAGACAACAACATGAGATCACTCCTCAACGTCATCGAAGTCCTCATCTTCCTCATCATCATCTCCTTGATCATCATCTTCTTCCTCTTCATCATCATCTCCATCTTCTTCCTCATCTTCTTCATCAATGGCTTCCTTGCCCTTGGAGGTGACTTCGGCTAACTCCTTCCAATCAAAAGTAGATCCCTCATTCTACTTGCCAAAGGAGAAGGTCTCCTCAGACGGGTCTTGCTCTTGGGATTCTTCTTGAGTGCTAGCTCCTTTGCCCTTCTCCACATCCCTCAAACGAGCATCCAACTCTCTCTGCTTCTTGTGAATGTGCTTGCGGTCCACATAGTCCTTGTATTGAGTTTGACGCACATCATTGTTCATGCAAAACAAAGCTCTTTGCCACCACTTGAGCTTCTTCATCTCTTGACCCATTCCACCACTTGGTGGATCCACATTCTTCCTCCTAGAACCAGTAGCATAGATGTTGCCACCCAACACATCACTCGAAGAGGGATAAGCACTTGAGGTGCTAGACACCAAATGAGCGGTCTTCTTGTAGAGCTTGTTGGGCTTGTGCACTTCCAACTCTTCATCAAGCAAATCTTGCTCAATCTCAAAGTCTCCTTCAATGCCTCTGTCAATGATGAGCCTCGTGATAAATGGAGCATAAGGAGGGATCTTCCTGTCAAGCATAGCAATCTTCATCTCCATGAAGATGAAGTACATCACATCGAGCTCCATCCCTTCACAATCTCTTCTGGCCTCGAAGACAAGACGGGCATGGTGGAGTAGATGCACAAGACCACCTCTGAAAGAATCATTGTTGCCCCCACTTGGAGCAATGTTGGCACGGAACATCCGAAGCAGAATATCATAGAGGGGAAGGAGATTTGCAGTCTCTCCTGCTCTGCCCCCGGGACCATAGAGACACTGAATCTTCCTCTTGTTGTACTCTGTGGTGTCAAGATGCAAACGGGCACCTCTAGGTCGATGAATGCCATCAAACCTATAGCCCAAAAGCTGCCCGAAGCGAGAGATGGTGGAGCTCTTCCTTACTTCACCTGACATCCAAGTGAACCCAACTTCATCCCTAGTGTCAAACTCCAAAGTGGCAAAGAACTGCTGAATCAAACGAGGATTATAGCCTTGTCTGAAGACCATCAACTTGTGCAAACCCAACTTCTGAGTGACCCAGAGAGCATCAGCAAAGTACTCATCCCTGGACAACGCTGCAATGTTGGTGAACTTCATGGGGCAAACCTTGGTGCTCATGGTCTCATACACCTGCTCATAAATCCTCTGATGCTCTGACCGATAGAAGGAACCACTGTCGATGTCCCTAGGCAAGGCATAGAACTTCTGTTCACGGAACTCACGGTACTCTTGCTTGGACAACTTCTTGAGATCACCAATGTTAGCAAACAGCGATCTCTTCTTGCGTTCTTCCAACCGCTTCTTCATAGCCGCGGTCATACGAGCATCGTGATGCTCTTGACGGCGGGCAAGAGAGGGATCAACATAGCGAGACCTCTTGGGTCGAGAACCACCTGCAAACAGTACATAGGTAGATAGCATAGAGAATGAGCATGCATGCCAGAGGATCAAAGAGCAATAGCACAAAAAGAAAAAGCATGACAGTACTTGGTGATCTACACCGGCTATTTCCGGTCTCAGGCCGGCTTTAGCCGGTCAGGCCGGCTTTAGCCGGTCTGACACCGGCTTTAGCCGGACCAGATGAGCAAAAATGAAATCTCAGGAGTAGGCCACCAAAACTAGTCAGGTGTTTTCAATCTATGCAATGCAGGAGACAACACGAATTCAAAGACTCCCAGATGAATCAACAAGGTACCAAAGCAATCAATCCTAACCCTAGGGAGACCTAGGGAGAGAGAGAGAGGAAAAGTTGGGGGAGAGTACCCTGATCCATGGGGGAGGGCGCCGGAGAGGATGACCGGCCGAGGAGGGGGCTCCGGCGGCCGGAGGAGAGGCAAGAGACGGCGGCGGCGGCGGCTCCAAGGGAGAGGGGTCGAGTGGAGGAAGATAGGCGTGGGGGTAACTGAGGAAACCCTCACCCCCACAGCCTAATGTTTTGGACTCGAAAACCCCAGGCCGGCTATAGCCGGGGTGCCCGGCTAAAGCCGGACACCGGCTATTTCCGGTGACAGACCGGCAAAAGCCGGTCTAGATGACCCAAAACAGATGATTTTGATTTCTGGAAATTCTGGGCATGCAAGAAAGGATGATTTGGCTTTAGATAAGTGGGCTTAGGATAGAAAACATGCATGGAGTGGTTCTCGGCACTTGGCATTGCAAACACAAGAAAACTTTGGAAAATCCAATGCAAGTGCCTTCCCATTTCAAGGATAGAGACAATGACGAAAAAGCTCAATAAAACTCAAATAGAATTTGCAAGGAATCAACTCTTCGAAAAGAAGAGGTCGGTGGCCGAGGCCACCATGTATGAGTGTTATGGCATTGGACCGCGAAGATATATCTTGGGTCCATAACCAATACTCGTCATTGAAACTCATATATCACAAAAATGATAGAAAGAGAACAATTTTGTTACTATCGGCATTATGGGGGGAGGGATAGCCCAATAGATTAGGACCGCACTCCCCCTATCTCCATGCCCACACCTAAACCAAACAAGCATTGAAAATAGGTGTATTTGCAAGATGCTCAAGCCACACTCCTTGAATCAATGATATTTAGCTCATTCCTCAAATATCCAAATCTTGCTTCATCAAGGGGCTTCGTGAAAATGTCGGCAAGTTGATCCTTGGTGCTTACATATGCAAGCTCAATATCACCACGGGCAACATGATCTCTAATAAAATGATTCCGGATCTCAATATGCTTGGTTCTTGAATGTTGCACCGGATTATAGGCTATCTTGATAGCACTCTCATTGTCACATAAAAGAGGCACTTTGTCACAATTGACACCATATTCCTTTAAAGTTTGCCTCATCCATAACAATTGAGTGCATCCACTTGCGGTGGCAATATATTCGGCTTCGGCGATGGAGAGAGATATACAATTTTGCTTCTTAGAAGACCAACACACCAAAGACCTACCAAGAAATTGGCAAGCTCCAGAGGTTGATTTCCTATCATCCTTGTCACCGGCTCAATCCGAATCCGTGAAGCCACAAAGAGAGAAATCCGAGCCTTTGGGATACCAAAGCCCATAAGTTGGGGTATGAACCAAATATCGAAAGATTCTCTTAACCGCCATAAGGTGGCTTTCTTTAGGAGCGGCTTGATACCTTGCACACACACACCTACACTCAACACAATATCGGGTCTAGATGCGCAAAGGTAAAGCAAAGAACCGATCATAGAACGGTATACCTTTTGATCCACATCTTTACCATTGGGATCAAGCTCAAGATGACATTTTGTGGCCATTGGTGTGGCGGCCCCATTTAGTTCTTTCATCTTGAACCTCTTGAGCATGTCTTGGACATATTTGTGTTGGAATTATGCCCTAGAGGCAATAATAAAGATGTTATTATTATAATTCTTGTTCATGATAATGTTTATATTCCATGCTAGAATTGTATTAAGCGGAAACTTTAATACTTGTGTGGTTTATGAACAACACCGTGTCCCTAGTACGCCTCTATGGACTAGCTCATTGATTAATGATGGTTAAGGTTTCCTAACCATAGACATGTGTTGTCAATTAATAATGAGATCATATCATTAGGAGAATGGTGTGATGGACAGACCCAAATAAAGCAGAGCAATTAGATCGTGTCATCGTGTTCATCTTTGCGAAGCTTTTCCTATGTCATGTATTGTATTCCTTAGACCATGAGATAATACAACTCCCTAGTATCGGAAGAAAGCTTTGAAGTCATCAAATGTCATCCTATGTGAGGGTGATAATAAAGGTGTCTCTCAGGTGATCGGAAAGTACTTGTTGGGTTGTATGTATCGAGATGGAATTTGTCCCTCCCAAGTCGGAGAGATATACTTCGGGCCCACTCAGTAATCGATATCAACACCGCTTGCAAGCATGTGGTTAAGGAGTTAATCACGAAGTGATATCGGATTACGGAACGAGTAAAGTACTTGCTGTGAACGAGATTGAACTAGGTATGGTGATACCGACGATCAAATCTCGGGCGAGTAAAATATCATGTGACGAAGGGAATACATATACGGGATTAATTGAATCCTGACATCGTGGTTCATCCGATATGATCATCGATGAATATGTGGGAGTCAATATGGGTTTCCAGATCCCGCTATTGATTATTGATAGAAGATCATGTCTGCATATTCTCGAACCCGTAGGGTCACACACTTAATGTGTATCGATGCTAGGATAGAATGGATAATTGGTTTATGAGTTTTAGTTCGGAGTCTCGGATGAGATCCAGGACGTCACGAGAGGTTCCGGAATGGTCCGGAGAATAAGATTCATATAAAGGAAAGCAGTTTTTGGATTCCGGAAAGGTTTCGGAGTTTATCGGTATTGTACCGGAAGGTTCTAGAAGGTTCCGGAGTGGGACCAACGTGGGCCCACTTGACGGAGGCCTGCGTGGGCCTAAGGGGAAGTGCCCTGGCCGCCCTGGGCCAGGCGCACAAGGCCCCTAAGGCCCAGCCGGCCAGCCCAAGGGGAAACCCTAAGGGAGTCTTCAAAGAAGGAAGGGGGGGAAACTTGCCCCCCACTCTTCCTACTCCAAGTCGGCTAGGGTTTGGGGAGAGGCCAAGCTGGCCTTGGCCGGCCACCCCTCTATATATAGGGGGGCAAGGGCGCAGCCCTCTCTCACCCCAACCTAAAACCCTAGCCGCCAACTGCTGCCCTCCCTCTCTCTCTCGCGACTGCGCGTAGGCGAAGCCCTGCCGCAGAAACTCTCCACCATAAGCACCACGCCGTCGTGCTGCCGATCCAATCTATCTCTCCACCATACTTGCTGGACCAAGGAAGGAGGAGACGTCGCTGCACCGCACGTGTGCAACTCTCGGAGGCGCCGCCACTTGCGGCGTAGGATCGGATCGGATCGCGAGGAGGAGACGGCGAGTACGACTACGTCAACCACGTTCTCTTGAATGTTTCCGCTGTGCAAATCTTCAAGGGTATGAAGATCTCATCTACCTCTCTCGTTGATTACATCTCCTAGATTAGATCTTGGCTTTCTTGTTCGTTGCGTAGGAAAATTTTTGTTTTACTATGCTACGAAACCCTTTAGTGGTATCAGAGCTAGATCTATGCGTAGATGTGTTTCACGAGTAGAACGCAACATGCTTGTTGCGGGCGTTGATGTTTTCTGTTGCAAACCTCTTGTTGTGTATTTCTTATGGCGCGGTATAGTGAGATTGAAGCGGTCCAGGCCAACTTTACGCGACCGCGTTCGCGAGACCGGCTCCGCACTTGACGTGTGGCTTGTTCCATACATGCGGCTGGTGGATGCCAGTTTCTCTCACTATAGTAGTCATGGGATTTACATCGGATGTTAGCAACCATAATATCACCGTTGTGGCTTTTCGTAGGTAAGAATCGTTCTTAGCTTGCTACTCCCATAAGCCACGTAAAACTTGCAACAACAAAGTAGAGGCGTCTAACTTGTTTTTGCAGGGAGTGTTTTGTGATATGGTATGGCCCAAGACATGATGAGTATGAATTGAGTTGTATGCAATGATCATGTTTTGTAATCTTTCATGACTTGCATGTCGATGAGTTCACAACCGGCTGGAGCCATATGGTTGTCTTTATAATTGTGTATGACCTGCGTGTCAACTTCTTATACGCCATGTAATAGCTTTACTTTATCGCTAAATAGTTAGCAATAGTTGTAGTTGCTATTCGTGGTGGAGGCAATCATGGTGGAGTGATGGAGATCATGCCGGCGCGCACAAGATGGAGATCATGGCGCGGAGATTGGCTATACCATGTCACATAAAATTATATGCATGTGATGTTTATCATTTTATGTATCTTATTTTGCTTAGATCGCGACGGTAGCATTATAAGATGATTCCTCACTTAAAAGATCAAGATAAAATTGTGTTCTCCCCTCATATGCGCCGTTGCGAAAGATCGTCGTTTTCAAGCACCTCGTGATGATCGGGTGCTATAAACTCTACGTTCACATACAACGGGTGCAAGCCAGTTTTGCACATGTGGAAATTACTTGGGTTTGACTTGACGAGCCTAGCATGTACAGACATGGCCTCGGAACACATGAACCGAAAGGTTAATCATGAGTCATATGAATGATATGATCGACACTGAGTTGTCCATCATTGAAACCACATCTCTTCTCGTGAAGATCGGATTAGGTGTGGTGAATTTGGATCGTGTTCACTAAACAACTTGAGGGATGTTGAATTTAGTGGGAGTTCATCTAGTAATTTGATTAAGTTGAACTAGTTATCATGAACATAGTCTAAATTGTACTTGCAATGTTGTAGATCAAATGGCTAAGTCCAACTTCAACTTCAACGTGTTTGCTGAGAAAGAAAAGCTTAAGAACAATGGGTCTAACTTCACCAACTGGTTCCGCAATCTGAGAATCATACTCGCTGGCGGACAAAAAGCCTATGTACTTGACAAAGCGCTAGGTGACACCCCTGCTGCAACTGCGAAAACTGAAGAACTTGCTGACTTCAATGCTCGTAGAGATGATTGTGATGTGATTATGAGTACCATGCTGTTTTCTATGGAACCGGAACTTCAAAATCGTTTTGAGAAGTACCGCGGGCCGTATGAGATACTTGAGGAACTGAAAACCATGTTTCAGACTCAAGCCCGTTCTGAGAGATATGAGATCTCTGAGAAGTTCTTTAACTGCAAGATGGAGGAAGGGAGTTCCGTTAGTGAGCACGCCATTAAGATGTCGGGCTACACTCAACGCCTTGAGCAACTGGACTGCAAGATTCCAGAGGAGCTCAAGATTGACAGAGTTCTGCAATCACTCCCTCCTAGCTACAAAGGTTTTGTAGTTACTCATAATCAAATTGGTTCCACTGATACGATCACTGAGCTCTTCGCTAAGCTGAAAGCTGCGGAGGTGGATATCAAGAAAGACAATCATGTGTTGATGGTCAACAAGACCACTAGCTTTAAGAAAGCTAAGGGAGCAAAGGGATCTTTCAAGAAAGGCGGAGGCAAGCGCGTTGCCCCTGCTGAGAAGAAGCTCAAGTCTGGATCTAAGCCGGACACTGAGTGTTTCTATTGCAAGGTCAAGGGTCACTGGAAGCGCAACTGTCTGAAGTACTTAGCGGACAAGAAGGCTGGCACCATCAAAGGTATATTTGATATACATGTTATTGATGTCTACCTTACTAGCGCTCGTTGTAGTGCCTGGGTATATGATACTGGTTCAGTTGCTAATATTTGTAACTCGAAACAGGAGCTACAGAATAGACGGCGGCTAGCAAGAGATGAGGTGACGATGCGCGTTGGCAATGGATCAAAAGTTGATGTGATGGCCGTCGGCACGCTCTCCTTAGTTTTACCTTCGGGATTAGTTTTAAACCTTAATAAGTGTTATTATGTGCCTGCGTTGAGCATGAACATTATATCTGGATCGTGTTTATTGCAAGACGGTTATTCATTTAAATCTGAGAATAATGGTTGTTCTATTTATATGAATAACATCTTTTATGGTCATGCACCTGTTGTGAATGGTTTATTTCTTCTGAATCTCGAAAGCAATGAAACACACATCCATAACATTGAGGCTAAAAGATGCAAAGTAGATAGTGATAATCCAACTTATTTGTGGCACTGCCGTCTAGGTCATATTGGTGTAAAACGCATGAAGAAACTCCATTCTGATGGACTTTTAGAATCTCTTGATTTTGAATCATTTGACACGTGCGAACCATGCCTCATGGGCAAGATGATCAAAACCCCGTTCTCCGGAATAATGGAGCGAGCAACGGACTTATTGGAAATCATACATACCGATGTGTGCGGACCAATGAGTATTTCGACGCGCGGTGGATATCGCTATTTTCTCACTTTTACTGATGACTTAAGTAGATATGGGTATATCTATTTAATGAAACATAAATCTGAAACGTTTGAAAAGTTCAAAGAATTTCAGAACGAAGTGGAAAACCATCGTAACAGGAAAATTAAATTTCTACGATCCGATCGTGGAGGTGAGTATTTGAGTTATGATTTTCTCACGCATCTTAAAGCAAGCGAAATCGTTTCGCAACTCACGCCACCCGGAACATCACAGCGCAATGGTGTGTCTGAACGCCGGAATCGAACTCTATTAGATATGGTGCGATCAATGATGTCTCTTACAGATTTGCCGTTATCATTTTGGGGTTATGCATTAGAAACCGCTGCATTCACTTTAAATAGGGCACCATCTAAATCCGTTGAGATGACACCGTATGAACTATGGTTTGGTGCTAAACCTAAGTTGTCGTTTCTTAAAGTTTGGGGATGCGAAGCTTACGTCAAGAAGTTGATGCCGGACAAGCTCGAACCCAAAGCGGAGAAATGTGTCTTCATAGGATACCCTAAGGAAACGATTGGGTATACCTTCTACCACAGATCCGAAGGCAAAGTGTTTGTTGCTAAGAACGGATCCTTTCTTGAGAAGGAGTTTCTCTCGAAAGAAGTGAGTGGGAGAAAGGTAGAGCTAGACGAGGTTATTGAACCTTCTCTCGAGTTAGAGAGTAGCGCAGCACCAGAAATTGTTCCGGCGCCGCCTGCATCAACAAGAGAGGAAGCTAATGATAAAGATCATGAAACTTCAAACGATGCTACTACTGAACTTCGCAGGTCAACAAGGTCACGTACCACTCCTGAATGGTATGGCAACCCTGTCTTAACCGTCTTGTTGTTAGACAACAGCGAACCTGCGAACTATGAGGAAGCAATGATGAGCCCAGACTCTGAGAAATGGCTAGAAGCCATGAAATCCGAATTGGGATCCATGAGTGAAAACCAAGTGTGGACTTTGGTAGACCCTCCTAGCGACCGTAAGGCCGTTGAATGCAAATGGATTTTCAAGAAGAAAACGGACGCGGATGGTAATGTTACTGTCTATAAAGCTCGGCTTGTCACAAAAGGTTTTCGGCAAGTTCAAGGTGTTGACTACGATGAGACTTTCTCTCCCGTAGCGATGTTTAAGTCCATTCGGATTTTATTAGCAATTGCTGCATTTCATGATTATGAAATATGGCAGATGGATGTCAAGACTGCGTTCCTCAATGGCAACATTGATGAAGAGTTGTATATGATGCAGCCCGAAGGTTTTGTCGATCCTAAGGATGCTAATAAGGTGTGCAAACTTCAGCGTTCCATTTATGGACTGAAGCAAGCATCTCGGAGTTGGAACCTTCGTTTTGATCAAGTGATCAAGAGTTTTGGATTTGTTCCAAATTGCTACGAAGCTTGTATTTACAAGAAAGTGAGTGGGAGCTCGGTGACATTTTTAGTACTATATGTGGATGACATATTGATTATTGGAAATGACATCGGTATGCTTAACGATGTGAAGAGTTATTTGAATAAATGTTTTTCAATGAAAGACCTAGGGGAAGCTGCTTATATATTAGGCATCAAAATCTATAGAGATAGAGAAAGACGCCTAATAGCTTTAAGCCAAAGTACATATCTGGACAAAGTTCTGAAGAGGTTCAGAATGGATAAAGCAAAGAAAGGTTCATTGCCCATGTTGTCAGGTAAGATATTGAGCAAGGCTCAGTGTCCAGCTACGGTAAAAGATAGAGAAACTATGAGCAAAGTGCCATATGCCTCGGCCATAGGTTCTATTATGTATGCCATGCTGTGTACTAGACCGGATGTGTCCAATGCTCTTAGTTTGACGAGCAGATACCAAAGTGATCCAAGAGTGGAACACTGGACAGCCGTAAAGAACATCCTAAAGTATTTAAATAGGACTAAAGAAATGTTCTTGGTCTATGGAGGTGACGAGGAGCTCGTCGTAAAAGGTTACGTCGACGCTAGCTTCGACACCGACCCGGATGATTCTAAATCTCAGACAGGATACGTTTATATTTTGAATGGTGGAGCTGTGAGCTGGAGAAGCTGCAAGCAAAGCGTGATCGCGGGATCTACAACAGAAGCGGAATACATGGCTGCTTCGGAAGCATCAAGTGAAGGAGTTTGGATCAGAAACTTCATCACTGAGCTTGGTGTGGTTCCAAATGCCTTGGACCCACTGGAGATATTGTGCGACAACACTGGCGCCATAGCACTGGCTAAGGAACCAAGATATCATCCAAAAACCAAGCACATCAACCGCCGTTTCCATATAATTCGAGATTATATATCAGATGGAGATCTGAAGATTAGCAAAGTACATACAGATCTGAATGTCGCAGATCCATTGACTAAACCTCTTCCACGAGCAAAACATGATCAGCACCTTAATGCCATGGGTGTTAGATTGTTGCCAGATGTAAACTAGATTATTGACTCTAGTGCAAGTGGGAGACTGTTGGAATTATGCCCTAGAGGCAATAATAAAGATGTTATTATTATAATTCTTGTTCATGATAATGTTTATATTCCATGCTAGAATTGTATTAAGCGGAAACTTTAATACTTGTGTGGTTTATGAACAACACCGTGTCCCTAGTACGCCTCTATGGACTAGCTCATTGATTAATGATGGTTAAGGTTTCCTAACCATAGACATGTGTTGTCAATTAATAATGAGATCATATCATTAGGAGAATGGTGTGATGGACAGACCCAAATAAAGCAGAGCAATTAGATCGTGTCATCGTGTTCATCTTTGCGAAGCTTTTCCTATGTCATGTATTGTATTCCTTAGACCATGAGATAATACAACTCCCTAGTATCGGAAGAAAGCTTTGAAGTCATCAAACGTCATCCTATGTGAGGGTGATAATAAAGGTGTCTCTCAGGTGATCGGAAAGTACTTGTTGGGTTGTATGTATCGAGATGGAATTTGTCCCTCCCAAGTCGGAGAGATATACTTCGGGCCCACTCGGTAATTGATATCAACACCGCTTGCAAGCATGTGGTTAAGGAGTTAATCACGAAGTGATATCGGATTACGGAACGAGTAAAGTACTTGCTGTGAACGAGATTGAACTAGGTATGGTGATACCGACGATCAAATCTCGGGCGAGTAAAATATCGTGTGACGAAGGGAATACATATACGGGATTAATTGAATCCTGACATCGTGGTTCATCCGATATGATCATCGATGAATATGTGGGAGTCAATATGGGTTTCCAGATCCCGCTATTGATTATTGATAGAAGATCATGTCTGCATATTCTCGAACCCGTAGGGTCACACACTTAACGTGTATCGATGCTAGGATAGAATGGATAATTGGTTTATGAGTTTTAGTTCGGAGTCTCGGATGAGATCCAGGACGTCACGAGAGGTTCCGGAATGGTCCGGAGAATAAGATTCATATAAAGGAAAGCAGTTTTTGGATTCCGGAAAGGTTTCGGAGTTTATCGGTATTGTACCGGAAGGTTCTAGAAGGTTCCGGAGTGGGACCAACGTGGGCCCACTTGACGGAGGCCTGCGTGGGCCTAAGGGGAAGTGCCCTGGCCGCCCTGGGCCAGGCGCACAAGGCCCCTAAGGCCCAGCCGGCCAGCCCAAGGGGAAACCCTAAGGGAGTCTTCAAAGAAGGAAGGGGGGGAAACTTGCCCCCCACTCTTCCTACTCCAAGTTGGCTAGGGTTTGGGGAGAGGCCAAGCTGGCCTTGGCCGGCCACCCCTCTATATATAGGGGGGCAAGGGCGCAGCCCTCTCTCACCCCAACCTAAAACCCTAGCCGCCAACTGCTGCCCTCCCTCTCTCTCTCTCGCGACTGCGCGTAGGCGAAGCCCTGCCGCAGAAACTCTCCACCATAAGCACCACGCCGTCGTGCTGCCGATCCAATCTATCTCTCCACCATACTTGCTGGACCAAGGAAGGAGGAGACGTCGCTGCACCGCACGTGTGCAACTCTCGGAGGCGCCGCCACTTGCGGCGTAGGATCGGATCGGATCGCGAGGAGGAGACGGCGAGTACGACTACGTCAACCACGTTCTCTTGAACGTTTCCGCTGTGCAAATCTTCAAGGGTATGAAGATCTCATCTACCTCTCTCGTTGATTACATCTCCTAGATTAGATCTTGGCTTTCTTGTTCGTTGCGTAGGAAAATTTTTGTTTTACTATGCTACGAAACCCTTCAATTTGGCTTGATAAATGAAAGTCCCTTCTTTCAATTGCTTGATTTCAAAACCAAGAAAGAACTTCATTTCGCCCATCATAGACATCTCGAACCTATCGGTCATAAGCTTTGAAAATTCATCATTAAAAGCTTTATTAGTAGAGCCAAAATAATATCATCAACATATAGTTGGCATACGAAAAGCTCCCCATTGACCCTCTTAGTAAAAAAAGTAGGATCGATTTGCCCAACTTCAAACCCACGGTCTAACAACAACTCCCTAAGGTGCTCATACCACGCACGTGGGGCTTGTTTAAGGCCATAGAGTGCCTTATGGAGTTTGTAGACATGGTTAGGAAAGTTGAGATCCTCAAACCCCGGGGGTTGCTTAACATACACTTCCTCTTTCAATGGACCATTAAGAAATGCACTCTTAACATCCATTTGTTGCAACTTAAAATTATGATGAGTGACATATGCAAGAAGGATACGGATGGACTCAAGGCGAGCCACGGGAGCATAAGTTTCTCCAAAGTCAATTCCTTCCAATTGAGAGAAACCTTGAGCAACCAATCTAGCCTTGTTCCTCACAACAATTCCATGCTCATCTTGCCTGTTCTTGAATATCCACTTTGTGCCAATCACATTGCGGCACTCCTTTGGCTTCTCCACTAACACCCATACATTATTGCGCTTGAAGTTGTTGAGTTCTTCATGCATAGCATCCAACCAATCCGGATCTTCAAGTGCTTCAAATACTTTCTTGGGTTCAACCATGGAGATATAAGCATGATGAGAGCTAAATTGTGCCAATTGACGCCGGGTTGACACTTTGCTTCTTAAATCTCCAATAACCCTCTCAAGGGTATGACCTTTAAGTTCCAAGTCTCTTTCAACTCTTTTCTTGCGACGGGCTTCGATCTCCTCATTTGACCTTGGAGGAGTCACTTGATCATCTTGATCATTTTGGTCCCCGTCTTGACCATCAAATTGACCTTGATCATCATTATCTTCATGAGTAGGTTGATCTTGGTCTTGTGAAGAATTGGGGGCGGTTGAGATAACCGGAGAGGATGGAGGTGCCCCTTCTTCTTCATGAAGGTCCTTGTCTTGTTCTTCGGTTGGTGCATTAGTTGCTTCCTTGGGAGAGGCTTGTTGAGCTTGTGAAGATGAAGGCTCCACTTGAGTAGAGCATAGTCCTTCCCGGTCGGCCACAAGGTGTCCCTCAATGGGGCGGAAAAATCCCACGCCCATTCTTCTTATGGCTTCTCGAGGTATTTCATCATCTACATCACAAGAAACAACATCTCGCCCCCCTTGGGAGCCGTCATTCTCTTCGAATACCACACTACAAGATTCTTCAACACGTCCAGTGGACTTGTTGAAGACTCTATAAGTGTGGGATTCGGCACCATAACCAACAAAAATACCTTCTATTGCTTTTGGATCAAATTTACCTAAACGAACTCCTTTTCTTTTAAAGAAACACTTACACCCGAAAACCCGGTAGTAGGAGATGTTGGGCTTGCTTCCGGTGAGAATTTCATATGGAGTCTTGTTTAGGCCTTTGCGGAGGAAGAGCCGGTTTGATGAGTGACAAGCCGTAGAGATAGCTTCGGCCCAAAAGTTGTATGGAGACTTAAACTCCGCCAACATGGACCTAGCCATATCCATAAGAGTCCGGTTCTTCCTTTCGGCTACACCATTTTGTTGAGGGGTGTATGCAGCGGAATATTGATGACGAATCCCCTCATCACTAAGAAATCCATTTAAGGTGTAGTTCTTGAACTCCGAGCCATTGTCACTTCTAATTGCCAAAATAGTTTGCCCATGTTGACATTCAACTTCCTTGGCAAAGTCGATGACGGTTTGTTGAGTCTCACTCTTATGCTTGAAGAAGTAGACCCAAGTATATCTTGAATAGTCATCAACAATCACCAAACAATATTTCTTCCCACCAAGACTTGCATGAGAGGGGGGACCAAAAAGATCCACATGAAGGAGCTCCAAGATCCTCTTGGAAGAAATGATAGTCTTGCTTGGGTGGGGAGAATCATGCATTTTTCCTAGAACGCAAGCCCTGCAAACACGATCTTTGGCAAAAGAAACATTCTCTTTTAGTCCGAGTATGTGGCCACCCTTGTGAAGGCTTTGCAAAGTTCTCATATTGACATGGGCTAGTCGGCGATGCCAAAGCCAACCCACATCGGCCTTTCCAAATAAACACATTGCACTTGTAGTGGTTTTCCCCGAAAAGTCCACCACATACAAGTTATTTTCAATGTGTCCAACGAAAGCGACCTTTAGAGACTTGCTCCACAAGAGTACCACAATGTCATTATCAATGAAGACGGCAAAGCCCATCTTACCAAGTGCACGAACTGAAAGTAAATTGTAACCTAGGGTCTCAACAAGCATGACGTCCACAAGGAAAATATCCGGTGCGACCACCACCTTGCCAAGACCCAATACCTCGGATTGTGACATGTCTCCATAAGTGACGGTTATGTGGTTGTCATTTGGTCTCATCTCCGTCATAATCTCCTTGCTTCCGGTTATATGACTTGTGCATCCACTATCAAGCACCCATTTTGATCCACCGGAAGCATAGTCCTACAAGAGATCATTGCTTGGTTTTAGGTCCCCATTTTTCAATGGGTCCTCTTTTGTTAGCAACAAGGGTCTTTGGAACCCAAATAGACCAAGCAACATAACCATCATTTGGACCAACATATTTTGCATAAACATCACCATAATAATCACGAAATAAGACATAGTGAGGGTTAGCAATTCCCGCATGATCATCATGAGTGGCTTTGCCACCCACAATAGGATCCTTCTTTGCTTGTGCGGGCTTGGCCTTCTCTTTCTTGTTGTTCTTCTTCTTCTTCTTTGAGACATAGCCAATCCCCGTTTTATCACCAAATGCCTTTTGCTTACTCAAAAGATCATTCAAGTTTTTCTCACCTATGGGAATGGAGAACTTGGCAAGCTCATCTTTCAACCTAGCATTTTCTTCAATGACATTTGCATGATCACAAGTAGAAGTAGAAGAACTAGGCACATTATTCTTAGACAATTGAATTTGAAGTTGTTCATGTGACTTGGTAAGAATAGAGTGTTCACTTTTCAAGGCCTTGTGAGCCTTGTCAAGATCTTCTAAATCCTTAACAAGTATATCATGACCAACACCAAATTCAACTTTTTCCTTTTTAAGCATGTTTACTTTAGCACGAGCATGGTCACGCTCTTTAATGAGTTTGGAAACAACTTCATTATTAGCTTCCTCAATGGAATCGAGCTTCTCTTCAAGAGTTGCTCGTTCCTCTTGCTCTTCTTCAAGAGACTCGGTTAGTGAGGCAATATCTTGAGCATATTCTCTTTCAAGCCTCATTTGTTCATCTAGTTTCTCGAGAGTTTTACCATATTGGCTCAATAGACGTTCAAAGTGAATCTTATGAACACCATCTACACTAGACACATAGTCATCAAAAGCAATAATTTCTTCCTTTACTCTAAGACTAGCAAGATCATTCAAGGGAGCATCATTTGTCTTAGAGGAGGAGGAAGATGTGGGTGATACCTCGGAAGATTTGGCCATAAGGCACTTGACGTTCTTGACAAGAGAGTCCTCATTGGGGGATTCAAAAAGTGATGTTGAGGAAGTGGAGGTGGTTGCCATTGCGGCCATCTCACTAGTTGAAGTTTCTTCTTCTTCACTCTCACTTGCGGAGTACTCTTCTTGAGTCAAGAACACAAACTTTGGTTGTTTCTTCTTTGGTCCACCCTTCTTCACAAATGGCTTCTTGGAAGGTGACTTGGTCTTGCTTTTGAAGATGAGCTTTCCACCATGGTCTTCTCTCTTCTCATAAGGACACTCGGCAACAAAGTGAAATCTATCATTGCAATTATAGCATGTCCTCACCCTTTGACCATTGTTGTCATTCCTTTGATAGCCACTTGACTTGCTTCTTCTTTGATTGTCTTCTTTAGCCTTGTGTGGATCAACCCAAAAGGTTTTTCCATAGAAGGCCATGTGCTCATTGTACTCATGTCTTATGTCCTCGGGACACATCTCAAGCCTTGCTTCAATGCTTGCTTGATGTGGAACCTCTTTCTCAACCACACTAGCTTTTAATGTAAGATTGGAACTTCTTTGCATTCCTATGGCACGAGCACGAGCATCTTCCGCATTTTGTGCGGAAACCTTGTAGGCTTGAATCTCTTGCATCACTTGATTGGAGGTCATCTCATTGAAGTTGTGCTTTCCTTGAACACTCTTCACATCCGCGGGCTCATATGGAGTGAGAGCAAGAATGTACTTCATCTTGATCCACTCATCATCAATATGGTGAGCACCGAGGTTCTTGAAGGTGGTAGCAATATCCTTGAGTCTTCTATACATCTCTTGATGGTCCTCACCATCCATCATGAAGAAACACTCCGCTTGATTTGAGAAGGCAATATATCTTGTTTTCTTCATGCTCTCGTTGCCAACAAAGACGTCGGAGAGTCCTTGCCAAGCTTCTTTGGCGGTGGAGAAGTGTTGGATGTGAGGCAAGTCCTTGGATCCCACGGCGACTTGAATCATGTGAAGAGCGGTAGCATTGAGTTGGCTATCGACCGTCTCTCTTCTTGTCATGTTGTGGGGATCCACGACCTTGAATCCTTCCTCAACGATCCTCCAAAGCTCGATGCAAGAACTGCGCATATGAGAGATCATTTGATATTGCCATTGACCAAAGTTTAGTGCATCAAGCTTAGGCGGATCACCTCTATGGTTAATATGAGGATGAGGAACCGGCGGGTCGGGTGAATACCAATGCGGGTATTCACCTTTCCCGTCGCCCTTGGTGGAAGACTTAGCATCGCCATTTTTGCCGGCACCCTCCTCATCTATCCCCACATTCTCCACTTGTGGAGTAGCGGGTTTTTCCGGAGGTGGAGAAGCATTAGTTGTTTTAGCTTGCATGAGTTGCGCCATCATTTCACGCAACTCACTTATTTGAGATGTCATGGAAGCCATGGATGATTCCAAAGATTTGAACTCACCCATGGAAACTTGACCCGAGCCCTCCGAGCCCTCCTTAGGTGGTGGATCCATACTCTTAGGCGGTTAAGCCCGAAATAAGAGCCGAGGCTCTGATACCAATTGAACGGGTCGTAAGGGCACCTAGAGGGGGGGGGGGGGGTGAATAGGTGCTACTCAAATCTTAATACTTTTTCAATTTAGGCTTGACACAAAAGGTAAATTCTCTAGATATGCAACTAAGGTGAATTTACCTATATGACAACTAGCAAGCTAAGCAAGATACAATATATAAAGCCAATAAAGGATAGAGGTAACCGAGAGTGGAGCACACGGAGACACGGATGTAATTCCCGTAGTTCCTTCCTTTTTAGGGGAAGTACGTCTACGTTGGAGGGGTGTGGTTGCCACAAAGGCCTAACCAACGCCACAAAGGCTCACCCTATTCTCCGGTGCAAGCTTCCGCCACAAAGGCCTAGCTCACTTTCCACTAAGGGATTCCTCAAGGCGGAACCGGCCTTTACAATCTTGGGGCACGCATCCACAACCGAATTGGAGGCTCCCAAGCACAACACAATGCTGTCAAACAACAAGTAGCAAGATATCAAATACACAAACAAGGTCTTGGGACACAAGGGAACCCAAGACACAAGGGCCCTCAAGCAAATGAGAGGGGAAATCAAATCGCTTCGGTGAGGATGTAGATGATGGTCTTCTCCTTCGATTCTCCAAAGATCAAGAGCTTTGGTGGGGTGAGGGAGGAGATCTAGTTGATTTGGTGGCTCAAAATAATGGTGTTCTTCTTTCTTGGACGAGCTACCCATTGGAGAAGAAGGTGGGGGTATTTATACCCCCCCCCAAATCTGACCGTTGCCTGCCAGGAATGTCCGGCTAAAGTCAGAGTTAAGTCCGGCTAAAGCCGGTCACACCGGCTAAAGCCGGCCTCCACACCGGCTAAAGCCGGTCTGAAATATCCGGCCCTGCCGGAAATAGCCGGACAAATAGCCGGGTTACGCCAGAGGCGCATTGCCCCTTCCGAAAATGAGCAGGCCGGCTATAGCCGGTCTGGGGACCGGCTAAAGCCGGTCTTCCTGACCAAGCTTCATATGAAACTTCTCCCAGAGCATATTATCACCATTTCCTCTAGAATTTCCTTTGGGTAATGATAATTATCAAGTATAACATAGGAAACCCAAAATCTTGTGCAAGAACATAATAAAATCCTGCAAAGCATAATCACACATTAATAGATAATGTATTGTTAACAAACGCCAAAATCAATTAGGCGGGAAATGCTCTTTCAGGCGGGAGGACCGAAGGAGTGAGGCAACAGTCCGATAGCAGCCGACGCACCAGCAAGCGGTGGGGCGAGCGGAGGCAGCGATAGAGTGGAGGGAAGCGAGCGCGAGGGCGAGTGAGCACGAAGCGACCGATCTTTCCCCTCTAGATCGTTGGGCTAATGGGAAGCGTTTTACCAAAAAGATTGTTATGATCCATATTGTCTACCTTTCATAGAGTGAAATACTCGACTTTTTCGACACTCTGATGGCTCCCGATTTTACAACCACACTTTTGTACTTTGTGGCTCCCACACTTATCAAATTTAGGTTTCACAAAGTGTTACTATCTCCGTCCCAAAATGTAAGCTTTTTAAAGAGCTAAATTAGTTTTCTAAAATGACTTATATTTTGGGACGGAGGTAATAGCTAGGAACTCTAATACAGAGGCCTAGCACCTTAATGCAGGCAACCGAATCTGTTCGTTTTTCCCGTTCCATCATTTGCCTCGTCTCTCCTTCGACTAAACCCAATCCCAAACCTCTCCTCTTCATTTGTTAATGAGCATGAAGAAGAAGAAGAACAAAGTGGACATTGCTGTCCGAGCAGATTCAACCATGACCAACGGTGGTCACAAGCAGATGGCCCTGATCAGCTCGCCCTCCACCACACACATTGACCCACACCCACCGCCACCACAGCCAATCCATCCAACCCCTTCTTCCTCCTCCCGCTGCTCGCCCCCTTCTTTTCTCCAAACCCTAGCACAAACCCTAATGTCCAACGCCGCGCAATCCCCGGCCTCCCTCTCCGGGGACTCCTCACCGACTACTTCCGACTCATCCACCCCCTCCTCCTCGTCCGCCCCCGCCGCCGCTGCCGCCCCCGCTGCTGGCTCGGACGACCCTGCCCTTCTCGGCCAAGCCACCTCGACTTCCACCCCCTCTGCCGCAGGGGATGACTCCGCCGTCCCCACCTCGCCCCAAATGGGCATGTACTTCGAGACGGAGGACGACGCGTACGAGTTCTACAAGGCCTACGCCGCCCGCCTTGGCTTCGTCGTCCGCAAGTCCAACAAGTCCAAGAACTCCCGGCACACCGTCACCCGCCGCCTCTTCGTCTGCTCCAAGCAGGGCTTCCGCCAAGAGCCCAAGAAGCCCCAAGACGAGACCAACGCCGCCGCCGACGTTGCCGCTGCCGCCTCGCCACCCCCTCCTAGGTGCCCAGACTCACGCACCGGCTGCCTGGCGTCCCTCACCATCAAGCTCATCCCTTCTGCCAGTGCATTCCGTGTCACCGAGTTTGTCGCCGAGCACAACCACGCCCTGGCCTCTGCAGCGCCTGCCGTGTTGCTGGCCATGATTCCATCGAGCTCGTCGCACCATGCCATTGCTGCTGCTGCAAGCTTGCCGGACCCAAGGGACGGGCCGCACACCGACATGCACTTTGAGACGGAAGATGATGCATATGCCTTCTACAACCGGTATGCTGAGCATGTGGGCTTCAGCGTCCGCCGCTCGTACAAGAAGCGCAAGCGTGGGGTGATCGTCTCTCGGATCTTTGTATGTTCCCGTGAGGGCGTCAGTGACCGTTCCAAGCAAGAGGGCCAAGCCAGTATCAGCACCAGCAATGCTAGTGCAGCGGCACCAGGCACACCTAGGCCAGGCCCACCACCCACACGGACAGGGTGTCAGGCAAGAATGGTGGTCAAGATTACACCGTGCCGAACATATCGGGTTGCAAAATTCTTTCCGGAGCATAACCATCCACTCGCAAACTCAGAGACCGTGCTCAAGCTGCGGTCGCATAAGATGAAGGCTCGAGCGCACGAGCTTGGGGCAGGAGAGCTGCATCGAAGGAAGCAGGGGAAGGGCGTGCAGCTCGGGGATGCTGGTGCCGCATTGGAATATTTGGAGGGGCTGCAGGTGAGAAACCCTTCAGTGTATTATGCAGTAGGAATGGCGCCTGATGGGAATTCAGCCGTGAATTTCTTCTGGGCTGATTCAAAGTCAATCATCGACTTCAGAAGCTTTGGTGACGTTGTTTGCTTCGACACAACTTATGGACTGAATGTGTATGGGCGCCCATTCGCATTGTTTGTTGGTGTGGACAACCATAAGCAGTTGCTTGTGTTTGGTGCAGCGTTGCTTTATGATGATAGCATCCAGTCGCTCAGATGGGTATTTCAGGCGTTCGCTGATGCCATGCGTGCTAGGCAGCCAAAGACTATTTTTATTGATGAGCGTTCTGAATGTGCCATTGCAGCAGCGGAGGTGTGGCCTGGAAGTAACCATTGCACAAGTGTGTGGCATATCTACCACAATTCAAAGAGGCACCTCAAGCAGGTGTTTGAAAGCTCAAAGAGTTTTGGCAATACTTTGAGCCAGTGTCTATTTGAGTGTGAAGATGAGTTGGACTTCTTGTCAGCATGGGAAAAGCTAATCGAGAAACATGACATCAGTGAGAGTGAATGGCTCAGCAGACTTTTCCTAGAGAAAGAAAAATGGGCACTGCCTTATAGGAGAACCATCTTTTCTGCTGATATACTCACTACTCTTAGGAAGGATAATATGATTAATGAGCTGAAACGGGAGCTTAGTGATCAAGAAGATATTCTGCTGTTCCTCAAGCGTTATGAGACCATGCTGGAAGAGCATCGTTCAAAGAAATTGCATTCTGATGTTGATGGAGCTTTGCCGATCCCGTCCTTACGAATGTTAAAACAATCCTCAAATGCTTATACGCCTGAAGCTTTCAAGATGTTCCAGGGTGAGTTTGAGGCTTACATGAACTGCATGTCCTTCCCCTGCAGTGTAGTTGGCACAGTCTCAGAGTACAAAATAACACTTGATGAGAAACCATCAGAGGGCACTGTGAAATTCGATGCACTAGATGGCTCGGCTACTTGCAGCTGCAGGAAGTTTGAATCTGTTGGAATCCAGTGCTGTCATGTACTAAAGGTACTTGATCTCAAGAATATCAAGGAGCTCCCAGAACAATACATTTTGAAGAGATGGAGAAAAGATGCCCGTTCTGTTAGAATGGGAGAAGAACCTAATGGTGGTTCTGGCAGCATTATGCGGTCATCCTCTGAGGTTCGCTTCGCTAACATGTGTCGTTACATTAGCCTAATAGCTTCAAGGGCTGCCAAATCAGAGGAGGCAATGTCATACATCGAAGGTCAATCAGGTGTTCTTCTGAAGCATATAGATAATATTCTACAAACAGGCTATCCTGAGATTGGAAATCACGATGTGGCTCCAAGTAGTCAAGCAATTTCTTTTGTAGGGAATCAGCATCCTGAACATACAACACAATCAAGAGCAATTGCACATACAGCAAATGGTATAATGTTTTAACATTCCAACATATCATAGTTTAGCTTGCTTTTATATGGAATGGATCGGGTTGTACGTTGTGAAATCTCCAGTTGGATGGGCAGACATTAAAACTATGCCAAATTTTAATCTTGTCTCTTATCCTGTATACTGTTCCCAAAGTTTTGAAGTTTCACAATTTTCTAAATAAGCATATATATGTATCATGTGAGGACTTCCCTGCCAGCACCCAGCATCAACATGGGGCAAAGACCACCATAGCCGGCACATAGGCCAGGGCTAGCACAGGCTTAAGAGTTAGGCCTGACGTCTTGGGTATACCTTGAACATTAAGTTGGGAGATGGAAGAATATTTTAGTTTAAGGCATGTTGGGTTTTATCTCTGGATCAATCTGTTAGGAAACCATCTGTATAAGAGAATACTTTTGCCAATGAAGAGCAGGTAACAAGTGTCTCGAATTTGTCTCTTTTTCATCTCTCCTTCCCTACCACAAGTCCGCAACCATGTGCTCATCTCCCTCCTCTCTGGCATGGCTCCTGACCACCAAGGCCCAGACCCTGGACTGCTGAGTAATTACCACTTGTGATCCCTGAGTAGGAGTATTTAAAAATGGTTTCAGCACAGCCCATCTTTGAACACCCCTATCCCTGGGGCATGAAAATATATTATACCAAATAATAAAAGGCAAAGAAAGCATGCTGATGTGTGTGCTTATCATGTAATGCCCGCAACCGCCCACATGTGCCATGCTAAATGTTAATTGTACCATCCTATTGAGTTTATTATTTTGATAAGATTTCTTTTTGTGGTTACTGATAATTGGTTTGTTTCTTAACACCAGGACTGACCTCCTTTTTTGGAATTTCTCCTTGTCCTGAATCCAATGGACAATTGAACGGGTCAGTCGGCTCCCTGTAGTTTTAGCCAAATCTAGGCTGAAGTATGTCTGGCTACAGTACTATGCGTTGCCATGATGATGCAACTAAGTGGATCCTGAAGACCTTGTCGTTTCCAATTTGGTAAGGCTAGTGCTAATTATAATCAACAATTATAAGTGTATGCCTAATCTGAATCAATTGCACTATTCTATGCATTGTGGTGATTTCTCAATTGTATATTTCTAGAAAATAAGCATTGGTATCTTTGTAAAGGCGTACGATATGAGTTGCTATACTGCTCGTGTGAACCTACTATCCTACTGTTCTTCCATGTGTAGTCTATACATACACACAGCCTATCTAGGCAAGCACAACCATGATAAATTACATGATCAGAGAATATGGGAAAAGCAAACTTATCTGTTCTTCTCTGTGAAGTTTATTCATACACAGCCTATTCAGGCGAGCATAACCATGACAAATTGCAGAAAATTGTTTGCAAGAGTATACATGATCAAAGAATATGACATCATTAATATCATATATTTATTCTTGCAGTATCTGCGTTGTATATAGATACCGCAGCTGCACTTCGACCCCAGAATCATATATGGCCCCTGCCTTCTAGTTCTGTCAATGCATCAAAACACAGTTTCCAAATTATTCATGCTTAACAAAAGTACCCTAGTTGGGCATCTAAAATGAGAAAATAAAATCATAGACCTGCAATGTGTTAAAACAAGGGCAACAACAACAACAATTAAGACAATAATTTTTTAGAAATTGTAATTGCACTATCCAAAAGTTTTGTAGGGTATAGTGTCTTCTTGTTATGTGTAGCGCAGGTTCCGTAGTACTTATGCATAAGTTTTGACAGGGACAGGTACAGGTAAGATGTTGCACCATGTACATTGTTACAATCTTCAAGGGATTATTTCCGACTGCAACAAGTATGATTGAAAGTGGGACAAAGCACACAATTGGGCTGGGCAGGTGCTTATTCAAGTTGTGCGACCAGTCTGAGGAGATGTTGCCACACATCCTCACTGACTGCCCATTCACCTGGATGATTTGGCACGAGGTGCTATCATGGATACAATCTGCTTTGACTCTCCCCGTTGCTGGAGAGGGCTTCCTGGATTGGTGGGCGACTACACTACGAGCTGCCCCTTGCTGCGCAAGGGCACCTCTTCGGTGATCATGCTCACTGCATGGTGGATCTAAAAGCATCGCAACGTAGCCGTATTCGACAACGCTCAGCTTTCAGTGTCCTCCTTGCTCGACACGATCAAAGTTGAGGTGCGATTGTGGGCTCAAGAGGGGCCCCAGGGCATTCGCCAACTGCTCCCCTAGGATAGCCTCTTTGGGTTGAGTTGTATGGTGTGGTGTTGGTCGTCTTTTGAACTTGTACAAAAACCTTTCTATCGATGCATCGAAACACAATTCTTTTTGCATTTTTGTGAAAAAAGGTGCTTATTCCTATTACCTGGAAAATGTACCTTAATCCCTATGTGTACTGATGTTGTTTTGTACTCTGCCCTCTAGGGCCTCAACCTTTTTCTACCTTTCAATACATGGTATGACTGAAATCACATACTTCACCCATAGAGCACATATTTTTCAATCAAAAAAATATACTCATGTGGATACAAATATAATAACCTGTTGTCTAGCTACAGAGCTATGTTGTGGTAGATGAAATATTCAAAATTCTGAACTTTCTTTCAAAACCAGTGAACTCCTGCATGGTTGGGATGATCAATGGCTTTTTTTTAAGAAAACTGCCGGACAGAAAGGTAAAAAGATAAGAAAAGACGGAAGCTTCGAATAGACAACCAACATCTAGCACGATTGGAATGCAGGAGGAAGAATGTTGACCAATATATCATGAAAAAACAACATCGTGAATTTTGTATGTATTACCTTAATTAGTAGTGAAGACTTAGAACAGTTTCCATCTCGAGAAAGCGGAACATCTGGAAGAAATGGGGAACTGGTGGAGCAGGAGTTGTGATGTCCGGTGTTACCCTTTCCGCTGAAGTTTCTCGGTCTCCCTGCTCAGGAAGCCTACCTAGGGGCGGCTTGAGCTGGTCAGATCAACCCTCATTGCCGTCTCCATCTTTGCGAAGATGTACCTCGACATCCTGGTTGAACCTTTGTTGGAGATCGAGAAGATCATCCATGGTTTCTTGTGGAAGGGACGAGGAGATTTGCATGGAGGGCACTACCTGTGGGACAGGGTTTGTACACCCAAGGAGTTCGGTGGTCTAGCCATCCCAAACATGGATGAGTAGAATTGATATGTCCAAAGCCGTGGAGCGAGTTAGGTCTCCAAATTCCCATGGAGGTATCTCGGCGCGCAGGCCGTACTGGGCAAGGGAATGAGCCTCACTATTACAGTTACAAGGAGCAAAACTGAATTCAAACGACTATGAAGAGCTAACGCATACATACTTCCTTCAGCAACACACCAACTGAGTATAGATCGTAGTAGTTCTTCTTCTCAAGAGCTGAAACCGAAGTCTGTGAATCGGACTAAAAACCACTCGGTTCGGTCCTAGGGCAGCCGCTCCTTCAGATGCTGCCACTCGTTCAGCTTGTGGCACATCCCGCATATTCTTCAGTTTCCCCGCCGCCGCCGCGACGAACTCGCCAGTATCCGATCGCACTACAAAGCCCCAGTCTCCCTCTCCCGGCTCCCATAGAAAAGCCACATCTCTATGTTAACCTTGACATGATCGTTGGTTGGTCTAGTCGAGCTCTTGGGCTGTCGGACCTGGGCAGCTGTTGCAGGGTTTACTGGCAGGACTTTGATCCTTGCCTTCCGCATTCTTCTTGTTTCAATCGGACATCTCAAACATTGCCATCGTATTAGGGGCAGACTGAAGCTTCAATCGGACATCCTCTAGCTGAAGATCGTGCCACACAGGTTTGACATGTTTTGCATTTGTGGCACAGCCTCCAGCTAAAAAAAAAATACCTCCTTCCCTGGCAACTTCAGACCCTCCAGCTTGTTCCAGATGGGACAAGTACTTGAGAGAGATGAACTGGAATGTACATATACTTGATTTCATATCCTCAACTACCAACAAAAACAAATATTATATTTTGAGATAAAAGAAAATAGTACAGTACAGATCTGTCAAATAACACTTAAAAATCGTCAAATAAAAAGTTACAGGACAACAGCAGTATGATATTAGGCAAGTGGGAGCCTGAATATAAACATTTGAAGAATGTGACATTTGCTTCCATTAGTTGATCTCTGTTGAAAAAACACACGACCTGAAAGATAAGAACATTTGGATAAAACTGGAATATAGATCTCATTTATTGAAAAACCAATAGTTGAGATACAAATTATACATCAACTTCAAAGGTGGCAGACAGGGAGCCTATCTTGCACAACGAAGTGTACCTCTGATAGCAGTAGATTCAATTAAAACTGATATCAATGTTGTGTTCTATCACGTGGCAGCCGCATTAAAAGAATCAAGACTCCATGCTCGTAGCGTAGGTGGCTATATTCCAAGTTATCGACAGTGTAGCCTAAGGTAAACTGTGCATAATCGATGAACAGACATATTACACAGAAAGTAGAGCTCTAGTCCTTCTTGTACACTACTGTTGGATAGACTGGATTCCACATGTTGTTCTTGACATACTCGATGGTTTCTTCCTGTAACACAAATTGTAGAGGATAATTAAGTAAAGAAAAGAAACCCATAATAATAAAACCTGGATTGGGAAGGTGATTAACTACCTCAGTTAGTCTTTCAAGTTCACGTGCATCCATGTCACGGTATCCCTCAGCTAGGTTCTCTGCAACAGCTTCCCTCACAACTGCTGCTGCCACCTCCTTAGTGATGTCGCGTATTCTGCGTGTGCAATGATATATAAATAGGCATAACAACACGGAAAACTCCCTTGCAAAAAGTAACAACACTGAGAACTGAAACATTGTTTTAGGAGTATAGAACCTGGAGGTTGGAGGGTAAATTACCCCTTCGAGAACTTCTTCCTCTTTCATGTATGAAGCCAAGCTAAAGAATTTTCATGGTTAAAATAATGGTGAAGATTAAACAAGTGATACGATTGTGTTAAGATATGACAAGTCAAGTTAGTCACCGCTCTGCTGCGGCCTGAAGCATCCCATCAGAGACAATCCGTGCACCAGACAACAGGGTTCCAAGTCCTATTCTGCACAGCGGCAAATATAATGAAATCACAGTTTGCACAAGAACCAAGTCCAACTGCATATAGTTTACAATAGTAACAGGACTAACCCAGGAAAGAGATACATGTTATTCCCTTGATTAGAGTGGCCGATCTTCCCATCACCTGCAAGGTAACCATTAGAAACTGCACCCAGGGCAACACCTTACAGATTCAGTATTTCACAATTCATCAAATTATCATAGTTGATTAGAACATCTGCTTAATCCTTTGCGTAGCTGATGCCAAGCATAGATATTAAGTTATAACTGATGTAGTAGGAGATAGCAAGGATCAGCTGACTTTGAAAGAATTCCACAAAAGGAAGGAAACACAGCTGTATGGATGAACAGACATACCAAGATCCACATTGTCAAATGGACTTCCACTAGAAAAGACGACCTTTTCACCAAGAATTGAGAATGCTTCTTCAGGTGTACATTCAGCTATAAATGAGCCAACAAAAAAATTAGATGACAATTTTCATAAGATAAACTTTATAGTAAATTCCATATCACAAACCATTCTTAGTTGGATTGGACATTGCAAATATTGCTGGTCTGGAAGAGGACGAATCTTTTAATGCTTCCAAAACCTGAAGTACAAAGAACCACCACAATCGGCACTTATTTCAATTGTTGATCTTTATTTTAAAAAAAACTCCAAATAGTCGACGCAATGCGGTTAATGTTTTAGTTTGATAAAATCAACGGGTATCAAACTAGCCGTGATGTAGATCGATAACTTGAAATAAACATAGGATTCACAGGGAAGATAGAATTACCACCAAGGCAATAATAACGTAGAAATGTTAATTTTTTGCAAGCTTATTATAGAAGACAAAATGAGACTGCAAGCATGCAAAACAAAAAGCCAATGGCCAACAATTTGGATGCTAGTACAATGGTATTTCAATAGTTAACCCATAACAATCCCAACATAACTGGGAAGTTAATGGCTCTATCATCTGCAACATATTAAATCTCCGGTCATATAACTAGTCACCAAAACACATAAATCATGAATTAGCATTATGGCTTCAGATTCAGTGTAACTGGCTTGGATTCGGTACTCAATAGAAGTTGGCATGCACTTACTGTAAGATAACTTACCTCCTTTGAGAACAAACCACCAACAGCAGATAGTCCAAGTATGACATCGGGCTTCACCTTTTTAACCTGCTCGATAAAGATGGTGCAATATATTCAGCATCAGCAGTGTCAGAACTTGGACTCCAAACAAGGGCAAATGGAGTATCTCGGAAGTACAGTCTTCCAAGAAAAATATGTAAAAGAAACCCAATACCATTGGCGGTGGTGCCAGACTGAAAAAGGTTAAATGTTCAGAAATCCAGATTAGGTTCTTGTGATGTGAGATATAATCCCACATGAAATATGGTAATAATGAATGACCTTAGCTCTAGGTCACAGCTAATTCAACATCAAAACTTTTGAGTGAATATCATTTGGTGCAGCATGACATCACAATAGCAAATACCAGGTACTATTAGCATTAGCTGTGGAGTGACATAGCTATAAATACTGGTATTAGGGTTGGTTATCCCTGAACATTTTTCGTGTAAATTCATTTTGTTAACTCCTTGAAAAGAGCACTTCTCAAATGTTGAAATATACTTGGCCAAGAAGCTAGAAAAAGTCTCATGATAATAAATTGTCTAACTCAAACTAATTTTGGAAAGGCATGTCCCTTCAGATATATGGACCCTCGTACTCCTCCGTTCACTAATATAAGACGTTTTAGATGTTTCAAAGTAGACTAGATACGGATCAAAATGAGTGAATCTACACGCTAAAAGTAGTCTAGACATGGAGCAAAATGAGTGAATCTACAAAAAGCTAAAATGTCTTATATTAGTGAACGGAGGGAGTAGTCAATAAGACAGCACGCCTATAACAGTACATATGCTGTGAAAAGAACCATCATCTAAACAGAATAAATACCACTTCAAGCAAGCTTGCCCCCTCATTTAGGCCTTGGTGAGACAGTTCACTCTTTCTCCTAGCAAAAGGACGCGCATCTGGGTCGATGTCTGCACGTTCCTCTGTTATTAAACCCTGGAGAAAACAGTGTAGAGATGATTTAGTAAGTTTCATAAGAATGCATGCAAGGAAGATCAATATTTAAGATAGAAAATTTCTACACTGGGTCAACACATTGCCAAATTATTCAGCCCATGACTGGCTGAAAGGCATGATCAATACTCTCACAAGAAATGGGATAGTGTAGCTGATTTTGATAGAACATGCAGTTAACTTTGATAGAGCAGCTAGAAATCTGACTCACATGAGCATCCACTATCCAGAATTGACTCCTGGCACTCTCAAAAGCAACCTCATTGTTTCCCAGCATCCTTGCCATGGTCCTGCTTGCGGCATTCACAACACCAATCCCAGCACTGCAAAATGTGAAATGTAATTGACGTCATATTTCTGAAATGCACCTGACCAGAAGTAATGATAATTTGTTGACCTGTATTAACAGAATAAGGTTTTAGTAACATCATAGTCAGTATATAAGAACAATTAAGTCATTAATCACAAATGATTCATACTCCACTTTTATAACGAGTTGTAATATTCCGAACCTGCCAGCACCTGCGACAACAATCTTTTGCTTTGGGAAGTCTATCATCGGCCTTCCTTGTGCACGTACAGCTCCTAGCAGACCAGCTATTGCAACGCCAGCAGTTCCCTTTGCACATAATGAATGGTCAATTGGTCATTTCAAGTGTGATAATTTTACTCCATGAATTTCCAAATAAGAGGCATATTTTAAGTGAGCAAAAGGATTAAGAGGTGTATAAACCAACAAAAAAATAGCAAGAGAAATGCTAAGCTTTATTTTAAATATCTTGAAAATGGAAGAGGGAATAGTTAGTGTGATTTCATTCTTATAAAGGAGAGAATATGTGATAACTGACAATCAAGGAAAAATATCAGTAAACTTTCAGTAAGAACTAAGAAAACAGTAAATTCACATGCATGCATTATATTCTGACACAAGATGGGAAAAACTACGGCCCTATAAAAACAAACAGAAATACTATTCTAATCATTAGTGAAGTAAATACTAAGCCCTCCGTCCCAAAATACAAGGCATATAAGTTTAGTCAAAAGTCAAACCCTACTAAGTTTGGTCAAATATTTACGGAAAAATATAAACATCTAGAATATTGAATAGAAATATTGAGAAAATGTACACGATGTTCATTTTTTTTTTGTATAAACTTGGTCAAACTTAAAAGTGTTGACCTTTGACTAAACTTATATGCCTTATATTTTGGGACAGAGGGAGCACAAGATTTGATTTTGACTGTAAAAGCCTTCAGGTAATTGAACATCGAGATATGTTTACAAATATTACAAGTGTGCTCTAACCAGTATTGCTGTGAAGCACAGCAGATGTCTATCCATGGGCATAGACAATACTTCCTCCATTCCATTTTATAAGTTGTATTTTGGTGCAGCACGATAAGGAATCCATTAAATAATAGAGAGAAATTATTATGCTAGACATGCTGCTTGGCAATAGGATAGAGGATAGTTACTATACATGTTTAACCATAAATAAAAATGATGAAGGGAGATGAAAGGTAAATGGGGGCAAAAGAAAGAAATGGTTGTCAATTCTACATTCACCCTTTTTGCAAAAAACAATGATATGCCTATATTTTGTAATGTAGGGAGTAGGGAGCAATATGAATAACAGACAAATGTTCTTCGGTTTTTTAGGTAACTTAGTAATTAAAATTGTCGGTATATCAGAACAAGAAGTGTATATACCATAGCACAAGACGATAGATAATAGAAAAACATACGAAGTGGCATAAGCCAAACTAGTTACCTGCACATCATCATTAAACATGCGATACATGTTCCTGTAACGCTGCAACAATCTGAAGGCCCACTTGCTTTGGAAGTCTTCAAACTAAGAGACATAAGAATAGTAAGTTTGAAAATGTTCCAACTAAAACCGCATGCATGAAAAAACTTGAGCAAGCTCTGAACACCGACAAAGCACCTGCACAATCACATTTGGCCAGCGAGAAAAAACAGCTTCCATGAATTCATCAATTATTTCAACATATTCTTCTCCTTCAAGACGGTGTTCTTGTAGCCCAAGATCTGTATAGCACAATATTTAAATAAACAATTAGTTAGACAAACAATGGCATCTAGTTAGAAAATGAAAAGGTGCGGCATCAAATTCAAAGGGAATTATAGAATATTGCTTGAGAGTAAATAGGAACAGAAAAGGTAATTTCTCCTCTAAAGGACGCTAGTCTACCCGGCTTCTCAGTATGGTTGCGCTCGCGAGATTGATTTGGTTCGTTCGATGGCTTCGACGCTGTTTGTTTTGACTGCGTGGAGTATCTACCGTCGTTGGATGGAGGAATTCTCTTTCTCACCTTTCCTATTGAGTCTTGGCTGGCTGATATATGGGACCAGATGCATACGGGGTCCTACATGCGGAGACAGCGTTTTGGCTTGCTCGGCGTCGATTTGGAGTGCGTGTCGATTGGGAGAAGATTTACAAGATGTGCACTGTTTGCTTTTGACAGCTTTGGATTTTCCATGGATTTCGCTGTCAACCGTTTGCCAGTATCTTTTAGTCGATGACAGCTGGGACCGCCTGGTAGTGGGGCCTACTAATCATTCAGGGCGCGTCTTTTAGTTTGCGTGAATACACGATCTTGGACGGTGGGTGGAGACCGGGATATGCGCTGCAAAGACTGTGCATCGATCAGCCTGTTGACTCTCGTGGCCGTCCTCTGCATGTATTGCTTTCTCTTTGATACATGTCCTCACCCGCTTACGATGGCTGCAGGTGGACCAATTAAAGGTGGGGTCTAGAATCAAGTAGACAGTGAGGTTGGAAAGCTGGGTGAATGGCTTCCTGGGTATGTGGGATGAGCGTCGTGGGCGGACAGGGTGGGCGTCGTGCGTAGGGCCTAAGGTGGGCCACTACCCGATCCTCTCTCTCCAATCCCCGCCTCCTCTTCTCCTCCTCCTCCAATCCGATTCCTCTCGCCCGCTCCAGCACACAGAGCGTCGCCGAGCGATGGAAGCGTCTGGACGCATAGTCGGGGGCGGCAGGAGCATGCGTCGAGTAACCACGGCGGCTGGACGCGGTTGCGGCGGTGGCAGGCAGCGCGCGTCGAGCGGCGGGGCCGACTGGATGCGGCAGTAGCGGCGCCGGGGAGCGCGCGCCCGAGCGAAGACGACGGCTGGATGTGTCCTTGCCCGCGACCTCGGTCCCGGCCTCCTCCGTCTCCGCCATGCCCCGCCACCGTCTTCCTCCATGGTGGCCCTCCTCTAGCGGCGAGACGCGCGTACGGCGGGAGGATATGTGCACAAGTTATGAGAGCCGGCGACAACGACGCAGTCCTTCTCCGCCCTCCCACCTCGAGCTGGGCTAAGATGTTCTTGCCGACGACCTCGACCTAGCCGTCACTTTCGAGGACAAGGGAGAGGACGCGGTGCAGGGTTGAGAAGCTGAGAAGAGAAGGGAAAGGAAGGAGATGGGGTGCGGGGCTCGAGGACGGACGGCGTCCGCAGCCTCTGCGGCCACTACGGCCACTACCATGAATCCACCGCGGGACCAGCTCAGTTGACCGCCGGAGTCATCTCGTCCACCTCAGCCTCCTCCCCGCCGGCCAGGCAACGCGACCAAATTCCGCGCCCGTGTGCCGCTGGTTGGGTTCCAAATCAGCTCTCTGTGGGTGCCACGGGGACGACAAGAACATCAATTAGGCAGGAAGAGTACGTTCCCTGTGTTCTTGCTCCATCAGGGAGCTCGGATTCACCAGCAAGGATAAGCACCGATGCTGACAGTTGTGACAGCCAGTGCTTGGCTCAGGTGGTATGATTTCGATCTCATATTTCTGTTTTATTAGCACGTCTTGATTACCATTCGCCCTTATTTTTTTTCTTCGTCTTCTGCCTAACCTGCCTCATCATTAATTACCTACCTAATAATTCATATCAAGATTTTAAGTGATTTGTTACACGGATGTAGCTCTTGCTGTTTCACAGTATTACAATTTATGTGTGCTTTCTTTGAGTGTTTCTTCCAAATTTTTTTGCCTCAGACATGCTCGAGCAGACTAAGAGATGCAATGCCGGTCCAGAAGCTTGAATTAACCCCACATGTTCGATTTGCGCCTTCTCCATGGAGTTTTGTTTTATCTATGGTTTTTTCAGTTGTGATTTTTTTGCTCAATAGATTTGCATTCTAGACAACAGTTTTGGTTTTTCCAATTGTTAATTGAGTTTAATATGACTGTTTCACTTGCTTATCTGCAGTGAATTTACCACAGCCAGCGCTCTGGTGGCTTAGGACAGCTTATCATCTGGTGTGCTCTTACCTGCTGCAGTGAATTGAAGGAGTTGCGACCTCTCCCCCACCTCGATGTGATGCTTGGTGGTGCTTCGATTTAAGGATTCACAAGGTTCAAATGATGGTCTCTCTCTCTCTCTCTCTCTCTCTCTCTCTCTCTCTCTCTCTCTCTCTCTCTCTCCTGCCTCTCCATGCCCTCCTTAATTTTTTTGTGCAATCAGTGTTGGATTTGGACATTAATGAATTGTTTCTACAATCCATTCTTTAATCTTGATTCTAAGAAGATCGAATGTGTTGGGGCAATGATGGTTTTAATTTTTCTTCAGGCATTATATTAGTTATATATATTAGGCTATAACTGTCAATCCATACAGATTGAGAACCTTTACAAAGATCGATTCAAAAATATTTAGGTGATATCATTCCATACAGATGTGCATCTATGGTGATCAGTTAGTTCGGGTATTACACTAAAAATACTAGCACAAGCTATTGCTTTAAAAAATATAGTTAAGCCCATCATAATTTGTGTAATATATGTTTCTCTGTTTATGGCCAGAGAGCAGTCCTTTAACAATTAGACATTCTCGATGTTATCCTAATTACTGTTGAGAATGTATTGTTTTCTGCTGCTACAATTGTTAGTTTTCTTACTCGAATTCTTGGTTCACATAGAGGCTTGGCGCGCCGGAGATGAGGAGCGCGGACATGGTGCAGCCGGTGTCGGAGCGTGGATCAAGACCATGGGATCATTTTGGGGAGCACGCACACACATCAAGAGATATCTGATGTCGGACGTAAACTTCAGCTTCTCCCAGTGCCATCTCATTGAAGAGGCCATATTTCAAGGTTGCTATTGCACATTCTTGATAGCTTGAATTATATATCTAATGTCGGACGTGAACTTCAGCTTCTCCTAGCTTGAATTATTTATATACACATTTTATTCCAATCCATGTAGTGCTTGATGAATTTATCAAATAGATAAATATGTGGTACAAACAAGAAGTTTGGTTAAAATCTTTGTGAAGAAAACAATGATTCTTTCATCTTTCGATGTGTTCTCATGCAGTATTCTAATTTTTGTTTTCTGGTTGGTTGACCCAGACATGAGGAGTGCATATCTGGGGAGGTCTAGAAGAGGATGAAGCTACGGTAGAAAATTTATTAAGAAGAGCTAAAGGTTTCATATCAGCCTCTTGCTTTTCATAAGAAACCATGGTAAGTATCTTTCATAAATCATGTTGTGGTTTACCCACTACCATCAGTTTGTGTAGATGTATGCTCATGTGTATGCATCCTTGTCTTCTTAAAATATTGAGCTTATTATCCAGATGATTTAGTTTGCTATTGCATATGTGCTGACCTAGCTAATATTTGTATACAGCAAGCCAAGCTAACTGCACTTTGTTAAAGTATTGACAAGAGGTACAGAATTATATGAAGCACCTTCACATTTTCTCCAATTCAAGCTTTTTGTTATCAATTATTGCTTTTTTATTTGTGCAGTAATTCAACCATGCATTCTCGATGTTTGTATGTCCATGAAGAAAATACTGCATGTTCTAGGCTATGTTTTAGTTGCAGAGTATGCATGTTTCAGTTGTTTTTTGCTTTTAACTGGAAGCCAAGGTACATCTACAAGCAGGTAGCATACCAAAGATATACCTACTCAGTCTTATGGAAGAGAAAGAGGGAGTGCACATCATATACTATTATTGTAATCAGGTCTTGAAATTCATAACTTGTGTGGAGTCGATAATATACTCAGTTTACTCAGAGTAGATCAATACTGGGGCAGTGAACTGTGTAGATGGTTTTCATTTTCATGTGGAAGTTGCAGAAATTTCAAAATCTGAAGAAACAGCTTCATTGTTTAAACTAAAACTAGAATATATTCCATGCCATCATTGTTAAATAAAAGCTGCAATATTTCAGTTTCTTAGAAAAATTGTTGGGTGCACTTCAACTGTACCTATTCAATGTTCTGGGTAGCTGCTGTTTGTTCACTGAATGTCTCACATGCTTTATTGTGTTGTCAAGCCTTATCTCTAGGCATGTCATCTGATAGTTGTTCTTTGTGCTGTTCAGTTTCAGGGCATCCACGGTTAATTGCAACTTGCAAGAGCATCTTCATAAATGCTAAATGGCAGCAGATGGAGTGGAATTATTTGGGCTGACGAGAAGCTTGTCCCAAAGGTACGTGGATTTTCTTACTGTTATCACAATGCATTCTATTACCTTGCAGCTTGCAACATTGAGGACTGTTATGTACAAAGTGTGCCTGAGAGCTTCAGAGAAGTTGATATGCTTAAATACACACATAATTGACCATTAATGTAGTGACATGGTTACTGATAAGCATCAACATGAAATGTTGCTTTGCAGCTAGCTCCCATCAGTGGTGTTGTGTTGCTACTTAGATGGGCAGGACTAAACTGTCGGTGTTCATACAATGGAAATCAACTAATATAATTCTTTATATCATATTTTCTTATATTACTTAGTCTTGGTTGCCTTTGTTCCTCCTATTTTCCTTACCTTCGGTTTTGTGTTTCCTACGATTATAAAATATACCGGTCTTACCAGCTAGCTTGTCTAAGAGATTCCTTAAGCATATAGGCAGCTGGTAAAGATTAATCTTATGTTGTTTTGTGATATATTTCTATTTGGTTTGCTGCCAAGTACATTAGGATTTTCTGCAGTTGCATGTCATAATGGTTGTTCTTCAAAAGGTTTTGGTGTTTTATTAGCAGCTTTATGTACAAGATCATGGTTTTTTTACACTGTTTTTGCATAAAATTGCATTACTCCCATGTATATTTTGCGTCTCTTCTCCATATTAATTGAACTCTCATTGTGTCAGAAGGCATTATGAGCTAGAAGAAGATTTCACCCAGTAACTAGACAATTTGTAAAGATGGGACTAGCTTATACGTATGTTGGTAGCTTCTCTCGCAGATTCTATTTAGTTTATGTGTATACCTTCTTTATATGTTGCTGGTGAACATTTAGATGGTAGCAAACAGATGGTTTATACCTATAACCACAAGGATTGCATTAAATTTTCTCAATTATTATTTGATGTTGTTCAGATAATAATAAGAGTTATTTATTGCCAAGCAACTGATATTAATCGCTCAGAGTGAAGCATGTGCAGATGCTAGCTGAGCTTTCTAGCCAGTTTTATATGTGGTAGCAAAATATCAGTAGAGGTAGGCCGCTACTTTTAATTGCCTTTTGACCATAATCTCACATGAAAACAGTCACAGAGTCACACACCACAACCATATTCCCCACCAGTAACCTCCAAATCTATAACAAAGATCACGAAAACTGATGGCCAGTTACTGTTTTTATCCAAATATCACGACGATGAACCCTGCATTGACCTCAGGACTCTATGTACATAATGTCAAAACATACCATCTTCTATTCTTCTGAACATTTTCTTTGCTTGTGGAGTAATTTCGTTAGGGTCAATAGTGTAAAATGTGTTAACATGGTTAGCCAATGGGCATCTCTTTTCTGTAGTGCAACGAAGCAAAGTAATAAGAGGTCTAAAGGGACAGCTAAAAAAGAGATGTCTAAAGGGTGTTTTTTTTTAAATTTGTAGTGATACAACCACATGCAAGAAATAGTCTACATTGATTGTTTTGTGCAAACACATGTGGCAGCATACTTGTCAGCTATGCGATTCGAGCGATTGCATCTTCCTTTCTCTTGTTACCAGAAATAGTTTTCTCTTTGGATAACCGGATTTTCAATTTACTCATGTTAGGTACTATTGCATTGAACTGTATAGATGGTTTTGATCTTTCTGTGGAAGTTGCAGCAAGTTTGAAGTCCCTGAAAACAACTGTATTGTACTAAGTTTTTGCAATGAAAGGTAATGCCCCTTCCCAAACTACATACTTGTAGGTAAAATATTTACAATAGCCGGTTTCTCTTGGTGTCATCATCATTAATATCAGATAGCTTAACTTGCTAATCTGGCCAACATGGATTTTTTTTCCTGTTTATGCATTTGAAGGGCAGTTTTTAGGAAACGGTAGGTTATTAATTTAATGCTCTATATGTATCTTTAGCTCACATTCCCACAGGCTTTAAATATGTTTGCTGCTCTCCACTGAGTGCTATATCAAACTAATACAGGTACTGTAGCATTTTCTTTTACAATTGGTACTATTAATATCTTCAGGTGGTGTGATTAAAGAAATGTTTGTATTCTGTAAATATCCAAAATGCAAACGTATGCTCCAATTGCTAAATTGATACACACAAGGACATAACTAAAGTGAAGGGACAATGCTAACGGCCAGTTCTGAATTTTATTGGTGCAATAGTTTAGCTTCAAGTTGTGCAGAGTTTGTGGTTCAGTTAGCAAGGTCCTTATTCTCTGCCCAAGTTCGACCAAGTTCTGACCACTCCCGCCTCTCGGCAGTTCTTGCTCTATTTACTTGGATTATGTGAAAGCTTAGGCAAGTAACCATTAGTGCCTCAACATTAATTTCTCCTCTGCTACTTAATATCAACTATGTTATTCACCCAATAAATATGAAAATCCTTTGTTTCCTTCACTCAATGCTATGACAATATTTTTCTTAGCATCTTACATGTGTAAGAATGATAATACCGTGTTTCCCTTTTTGTAGACTAATGATCCATATGAGTGCTCTACCTTCACTCTTATGCTATTAACGCATAACCTTAACTCTTACGTGTATATAACTTTGAACCTTTCATTTTTCAGATATAGTGCTAATGTGAAATAAATGGTCCCTGCTCTTTGTTATGTGATCCCTTTTTGTAGAAGCTTGGCAATTCCGTTGATTTCATGAATTATTACATATACCTGAGAAAAGAGATTCAGAAGCGAAACACGTAGCCGAAGAAGGCTGATGACAACAGATCCCTCATTGTAGTGGATGGAAGCAATGGAGAGAGGTTTCATACGTACTAATTTGTATATAGCTGGAGTGATTTTTAATTTGTAAGGACATCTTTATTTAAGGATCACCAATACAATGTTGAACTTCTGTTATATCTGACATTATTAAATCAAATCTATTTTTAGTTTTATGGTACTTCAGTGGAGCTCTTTTAAATCCATTTTAGATGTGTTGTGTATTCTGTCCATCGAAACATGCATATGATGGGTATGACGAGTATGGATCCTTGATATTTTTTTACTGCCAAAAAACGAGAATTGAATTGGCATTTGCCTCATCATTTTTTTCTTGCTGCATATCTGTGTCTTTCTTCTATGGCTTCTATTCAGCTCTGTAGTACTCCATAGCATATTGTCTAATTTCTTAAAATTCATGCATACGAGTGTGTTCTCATAGTTGCACCCGCTGAAGTCCTATAACTTTTCTGAGCCGCTGTAGGTTTTCATGATCTATTAACAGTGCAGGTCAAGTTGTTGGTCAATGAATTGAAAACAAGAGCCCTTTTGCTTGATTATGTGTGAATTTTAAAGATTACTGAAAACTATAGTCTGCATTAAATGAATGTTAATCATGGACAAATATTGTTCCGCTTCCGGCCTTTACACCAGTGGATTCAGTAAACCACACTTAGATTCTCAAATTCTTTTTTTGAGGTGTTTGGACATGCATCTAAGAACTTATATAGCATTTGGTTTTGAAGACTAATATTTAATTAGAATTAGAATAATTTACTATGTGGCTACACTGTCGCTTCGGATTTGCCTTTGCGCCAGTGGCGCAACGGGTCATCTAGTTTATTCTGAAGAGCTAGTAAAGACTAGAACATGACACACACACGTCTTTTATGGAATGCCTGAAGTAATCTAAAATAGTACAACCATAATGGTGAGTAGGTAACCGTAACACTGATGATGACAAACTATTTCTCTTTTCATCTAGAGAATAAGGGCAATCCAATGATTTATATGAAAAATATAAATAACTATAAATTTAACAATGCACTAAAATGACAATAGTTTATATACTGGAACTCTAAAATAGGGATGTTCAAAGAAGATCTTACAAAGAGGATCCTTGAGGAGTTTCTCATTGTTCGTTCCCACATCAATCATAACTGGAAGAACCTAGAAAAATATTATTGCATGATTAGGAACTAAACAGAAATGTAAATTATACTAACACTAAGTAATACTCCCTCGGTTACTTTTTGTATGGCATATTTTGAGACAAGGCTTTGGCCAAAATTATTTTATTACTAAGCAATCTATGTAACACAACTTGGTGCCATAAGCCCATAAGATTCTAATTACATTTCAAAAGTGAGTGATTTTGTATCACATGAACCGCCTATTCAGTATTAATAGATATTGGTCAAAACATTGTCTTAACAAATCAAAATATGCCCTACAGAAGGAAACAGAGGTAGTGCATAAATAGCAATAGAGCACTCTGAAACTTTATAAGATCTAAGAAACCAGCACTGAAAGGAGATTCCACACAAATGCGATCATGAAGTCTCATAGTGAAGCTTCGTTTCTTTCACCATATGAAGTCATAAATTCAGAGCTCAATGAATTCATCTTGGTTTGGTACAGAAGTAAAAGTAAAACTAGTACTCCCTCCGATCGGAAATAAGTGTCGGCAATTTTGTACTAGCTTAGTACAAAGTTTGTGCTGACTCCCCGACAGTTATTTCCGATCGCAGGGAGTAACATTCTAGAAGCAATTTTATCTCCTTGACTTATGATGGCTAATTATCAGATTAAGTAGCACAACGTAATTATTATGTATAAATTCCATATAGATGTCATATATAAATTATAGTTTTATGAAATTAGAGATGTAAAAAATAGCAGATGGAATAAGGTATGTCTAATAATTTTCAAAACAACAGAAAAGCATACCCTCTGAGGATTTATTCCAGCAGCAGCAACATATAAATCCAGTTTCCCAATAGCAATCCCAATACCTTGCACCCCTAGATCACCGAGGCCCAATATCCTACTTCCATCAGTCACCACTATCATGTCGACCTGCAAAAGATTAGCCACTTATATTTATTTGAAATATAAGAAACTTTTTGTGAGTGATATTCTTTTCCAGGCCTATGGATCTTCAAGATAAAATAGATAGTGTGTCTTAGGCTCTTAGCAAGTGCTTTAGACCTTTAAAACGATGAAAGAGCTCAACTACAGAATCAATTCAGTAAAGAACATGAACCAAGGCGTACCTGATCAGCTGGCCAGTTGTACACCATGGACATCATTTCCCCACGATCTTCTGCACTAAAATACATTCCCCTAGGCCGTCTAAATAGGCCACTGTAATTTTGGCAAACAGCACCAACGGTCGGTGTGTAAACAATGGGTGCATACTCCTCAATATTATCTATTAAAACCTATTAAAGCATCAAAATGAGAATAAATAAGGTAACCACTTTGAAAAGGCGCCTACATCATAGACTGCAATAGCAACAGAGTTAAACAAAGCAGGTGCACACAATATGCTGAGAATGTATGTTGGTTGATATTGGGCATGTCAGAGGCTCTTGAGAGAGATATCATCAACAGAATAAGTTTGCACCTATAAGAATGCGTGAACTGTGGAATTGCACACCTTGTAGTACATTGTTTCATTTCTGTCATGCAGTCTGTTAAGAATACGCCATTTCGCCAGTTGGTAAGTATCAGATGGTCCATCTCTCGCGAAATTCTCCAGCCGTTTCAGGTCAAGCACTATATTATCAAAGCAGAATAACAATTAGAGACAAATCACCACTAGAATCAACACTTGAGAACGTATTGTCGTGTATATGCGCCTCATTCTCATTGGGTGCTTTCACAAAATATGATTTATTCTATTTTATTTTATAATAAAAGGAGGTTGAAATCCACTGGCTTCTGCATCAAAGTGATGCACACAGCTACACAAACCCTTAGTAAACGTAGTACTAAACCCTCATCCATCTCTAGATCTGAGTGAACTTGCAGCTCAGCATTGGTGCCACATGGATGTTTGGGTGGGTTTTCGACTGAGGTTTGCGATTGGCATTTGAACTTTCACAGATACATCAGGCAGTCGGCTATACTTCGTTGTAATAACTGTTATACAGCGGTTATTTGGCCTAGCTTGTGGAGCACTAGAAGGTCTGTTTTGGATTGCCCAAGCTGGGGCTTAATACTTTATCCTGCAGATCCTAAGCATTCAGCAACGCATATGCTAGCACAACACTAGTCTCATGTACTATCTAAAGGCAGTCACCCTTTAGAGTTCCAGACCCCTAAAAATGGAACGATCTGGTCATCGTCAACCAAAATACCTCCCTGCGCAGCACCGAGCAATCCAATTTGGGACAGCAGCAAACGAGAGAGACACAGACTAATAATCGAGGAATCGGCGGGGTCGTACTGAATCGGTCGATCTGCTGCTGCGAGGAGACGACGCTGGGCGGGAGCAGGCCGCGGAGGCCGAGGCGGTCCCTCTCCGTCATCGAGAACGCCGTGCCCTGCAGAGTGCAGAGACAGCAACAGCAACAGCACAGCGCGCACGCATCAGGCCACCGCCGCTCCAAACGGGACACAGGAGACGAGGGTACGCGCGTACCCGGTTGAACCATGGGTCGTGGAGGATGTCGGGGCCGCGCTTGTGGAGGACGACGGGGCGGTGGCACTCCGCCGTGACGAACCCGCGCGACTGCAGGAGGAGGAGGCGGTGGAGGGCGTCGGGGGCGAGGGATCGCCGGAGGCTCCGCGAGATGGACGCCATCGCCGCCGGCTAGCTGGTCCCGGGGGAGGCTGCTGCAGGTTCCTCCTTCCTGCCAGTGGGAAGGGGACGCGTAGTGTCGTGGTAGCTTTTCCGTGCGCGGTGTTGAGGTGTTGGAATTATTCTCCGATTTGGGCGAGACGACGACGCGGGGATCTGCTTTGCTTTGCCCGAATGGCGCCGACACGGCGGAGACGGGAGACGAGCCAGATCTGCCTGCGCCCGCGGGTCCGTTAACGCGGAACGACTTTTCGCTCCGTTGGCCGCGATCGGTCCGAGCGCGTGTACCACACGCCCGACATGGCCAGCCATTCATACCGTTATTTTGACTTCACGACGTAGGCAGTAGACTAACTTCTTACTAGCTGAATGTCCGTGCGTTGCCACGAATAATAGATTATCGTTTTAAAGAGAAAGAGTGCTACTCCAACAACATACAAGTACGAGGAGTACTTTTTCCAAGAACAATATTTGTGGTAATAACTGAGCATCTTCCAACAATATACAAGCACGGGGAGTATATTGGACATCATAAGTGTTAAAACCTAGAATTAATTATTGTACATTAGTACTCCTTTTGTCCCATATTAACTATCACAACTTTTTCAAAATAAGCGAACCTATATTCTCATTTCAGCTAATATCCAGATTTGATGGGCATAGCAAATCTGTCTTAAAAAGACAAAATATCATAATTGACATTTAATTTGAGAACTGGAACTAATTTAGGGATGTTCATAGGTGCATTGGAACACACTTGTACAAATTTTACCTCACAAAAATAGATGCTTCATGCATAAGAAAGAGTTCTGATTGAAAGCACTAACACATACACATGTGAACTGCTCAGGACATTTTGTTTCTTGTTTATGTGGTAGGCCTCAAGGTTGGCTGGAAAAAGGAACACTAATTATCCCTGCAGCAGTCTGTCACCTAACTATGCATCCCTGACAATCTTTGTAGGAGAACCTAGAGAGAGTCATCAGCTATCAAATGAGAATCCAGATTGTGGCCATGAGCAAAAATAGGAGGGGATCAGTGGATGAATACCTGTCTAGTGGACCCTTCATAACTAAATCATAATAATCATATGTATCTCAACTAAGATGGTAACTGTATGAGGATACTTGCTGTCATGGATGTGGTCCTCACGTCGGCGCCAGATACCCAGGAGCTGGTGCGGTGTCGGAGGAAGGATGGGACGCTCGACGCATCGTCCATGTACAAGCTGCGCTCCTGGGGCGGTGTGGACGTCCCCGTTCTACAACTTCGTCTGGGAGAACCATGCGCCGCCTTCCGGATTCTCTCCATGAATAGTCAAGGATGTCTCTCCATGAATTCTAATTACTCCAAATATCAACAAAAGATAGTCAGGAGGTGATACTATGCTTACATATACTGTACGGATGGGTCCTTGACTTCCGGATTCAGAAAAATATTGTCTCTAATATTTTGATGCAGCTTTACCATCATCAATCATCTCACGAAACCACAATTATTAGTTTGTTAATAATTACTGCACAATATTCACTTCATGTGCAGATTTGGACTGAAAACTGAAGAAAAAAATAGGTTCAGAATATGCGTAATTGGTTATCAATTTTGTAAAGTACTAAATATAACAGACAACGAAAATTAATTGGAAAAGAGAGAACACCTGAGAACTCTTCATGACGTCTTATAGTATTTCTTACAGTTAGGTAATCATGTAGCTGGTAAATTCAGCATGGAGTTCTTCCCTGATTGGAGTGCATTCACGATGCATTATCTACCCAGCTCAATACAACTTTCACTATCAGATCATGCCAAGTCTGTAGTAGCACAATAATTGTCGTTACCTTCTTAGTTCTTACTGCTGATGGAGTAGTGCTTAACAATTAGCACGGGACGGGTGGGTTCAGTGGACTTGACGGCGGAAGGCAGGTGTAGGGCGGCGGCTACTCACGATGGGCAAGGCGTCGGAGGCGTGGAGGACGACGTCCTCGCGATGGCCCAGGGTTCCTGGAACATGGCGCCGCGAGGGTCAACGGTGGCGTCCTGGACACGGTGCTGGGAGGGTCGGCGAGGGCGGCGTCCGTGTTCCAGGCGCCGTGGACGGGCGGCGGCGGCGGCGTACAGGGGATGCCAGGGTGGGAAGGGTCAGTCGCGGAGGCGGTCGAGTTCTATGCGTTGTGGAGGGTCGCCGGCGGCGGCCTAGTTTGAGGCGCTGTGGAGGTTCGGCGGTGTTTCGGCAATGCCGGCAGCGACGGCCGTGACTGGGACATGCTGAGGCGCTGCGGTTTGTAAATATAGTGATTTGTTGGTTCACTTTTCTCTCTACCTTGATTTGAGCGCTAGTAAGTCCTCTGATTGTGCGATTCCTTGATTGTGACCTTCCTTAATTAAACCAAATTGATATGATTTGTGGACGTATTTGATTTCCACATTATTTCTAGTTACTTCCTTAATTGGACAAAATTAACATGATTTATGGACATATTTAATTTCCGCATTATTTCTAGCTTATAGTTTTTTGGTTAGGGGTAAATCCGGAACTCAAATAATGTATGTCGAGTTGGTGGCTTCACCACCAACTCGAAACCAATAGTAAAGATGTTAAAAAGGATCACTTTTAAACAGTCATGACAAGGAAATTGTGCAAGAAACTTACGAGTATTGTGGCATGTTTTTGGTGGGGTGGAGATGATAAAAAGAGGAAGATCCACCGGAAAAAAAAGTGGAAGTATATTGTTATACCAAAAGGAGGATGGAGGTATATGTTTCAACTCTTCAACAAACATGTTGACGGGAACGGGGATGGACATTGCTTATCTGGATTTACTATGTATTAAAGTATTAAGGGCTTGTTCGGTTAATCCCCACAACAAAGGGATTGGAGGGTATTGGAGTGTATTGGCCGGGATTTTGAACTATACGGGATTAAATCCACCTGAATACACTTCAAACCTCACTTAACCGAACAAGCCCTAAAGGGGAAATATTACTTCCTCCCACCCATATTTGCGAAAGGTAATATGGATCGGAGGGAATATCATAATTTCTTCCATGGAGGAAAAGAAATGCATTCCAAACATGGAATGCCATCCGATACATTGCAAAGGGGCTTATCAACAGGCAGGCACGGGTGGAGCTTTATAGTCCAACCCTGATGCACATGCAACAGGGTTAAAGAATTTATTTACTACTATTTGTGAGCTTAGTGAGGATATTGCATCAGGTTAGGCTGAATATAGTGCATCAGGGAGACATAAATTTAATAAATAAAGGATACAAGCTTAGACGTGCATCAGGGAAATTTTCCTTATAGCTCCGCCCCAGCAGGCAGGAGAGGACCATTGGATCTTCCAACTAATCATACTAGATTGCCTCTTTATGGAAACTTGAAGGCTAGGCTACTATGATGAACGAGGTGATCAATATGGACCTTATGTGTCGGGACAAAGTAAAGATTGATAAGAGTTTTGTCTGTGATGATGTTGTATCAATATGCTTTATTCTAATTGCAACGTTCTCGGAGGACTTCGGGCAGCTTCTTAGTGAAATCGGCGTATAGACTTCTATTATCGGATCATGTTCGATCTGATCATCCCTCATCTTCAGGTGGGAAGATGGCTGCCTGCTGGAAAAATTTATGGAGGATGCCAGTTCCTCCTAATGTAAGGGTATTATGGTGAAGAGATGTCAAGAATTGTGTACCATGTCGCCACAATCTCAAAATTTGCCACATGTAAAACATTGGTACTTGCAAAAATATGTAGAGCTGAGGGGGAATCAACGTTTCATGCAAAAAATATGTAGAGCTGAGGGGGAATCAATGTCTCAAAATTTGCCACGGTCTTTTTGGCACGAGGTGAAACATGCCTCCAATGTCAAACTACTAGCTCTACATCTAGATCCGTGGACCACAACTTGTTTGATGTTAAATGGATCGGTATGGGGTGACGCCTCTATGATATTATGTGGCACGTGATATGAATATCATTTGGCATGGAGAAGAGACCCAATCAGTGATGCAATATGTGAGATGGGCAATCGAAACAACTATGAACTTAAAAGTTGTATACCCAGTGAATAAGCAAGGGGACTAAAGATGGTGGCTCGGTGGAGGCCTCTGGAAACGGGAGTGATCAAAATCAATGTCAACACTGGGTTCAATCCGGAGAAGAGAGGAGATTCCACAAGGTTGGTCGTGTGCGATCATACTGGGAAGCTTATGCGGTCTCAAGACTTATGAAAAAACATATGGAGCCCCTTGTGTGATTTTGATAATTAATGATAATCCCTATGGACTAATGGTTGCATTGAGTTATATGTGTAGGACTTGTCCATAGACAATGCTTGAATCATATGTTGGTTTCAAGGTTGTAAGAAGAAGACAATGAAGAAGATTTTGTGATGACCAAGGTGTTATTCAAGGAGTTGATCCAAAGATTGGTCTTAAGGGAGTTGAACCTATGTCAAGTGGGTCTTAAAGAATAAGATTGAGTGAGCTCTCATGTGTATCTTTAAGATACCATCATTATAAATAAAGAAGAATTAATTCGAGGATTGATCAAGTCAAAGTGTAAGTTTTAAGATGAGCAACTAGAAGAGATCATATGCTTGAAGCTTGCAATCTATATTGTGATCATGGATATGTGAAGACATGCTTAAAGATAGTCTCTCCCATAGTGGAGTATGGGGATCAATTCGCAAGACTTCACCAAGCAAGCACGATCAAGAAAGGTGTTCCAACTTGAAGGAGACAAGACCGTCATCATCTAGCTCAAATGGAATGCACAAGGCAAATGTATGTTCTTGATAGGGTTTCTTTCTTATCGGTCTCATGGTGTTTGTTGTGAGACCGGGTTATAGGATTGGTAGTCGTACTATCAAGAGGGGCTCTCGAGTGAGTAACTTATTCATATCGTTCAGAGAGAGCTCAAACCTTTGCATACTTGACATCATCTTTCTTGGTTATTATTCAGATTTTATCCATGTGAGGTTCTAGAGCTTGTGGTTATTTTCATGACAAGCTCTAGCTCATCAAAAACGGATTTCGCATGAAACAATTATTGCGTTTTTTATGTTTGGAGGTTTTACTGGTTCATCTTTTAAGAGAGGACAAACCTTTCATCATTTGGTTTTATACTCCTTTATTGGACTATTATATTTCTATGGATGAAGTTGTAGATCTTGTTGTGGTGATTCCAACGAGCCCAAGATCATCGAAAACGGAGTCCGGATGCAAAAGTTAACACCGTTTTCATGTTGTTGATTTTTTCAGGCCGGATAATCCGCCCAAGTTTGGCCCGGATAATCTGCCCCCTCGAATTTCTGGTGGTTCGCTCCCAGTATATGGGCGGATTTTTGCCTAGTTTTGACCAGGATAATCCGCGCGGGGGGGGGGGGAGGGGTGCAAAATCCACCCCTACTTGACCCAGATAATCCGCCCCCGGGACTGCAACGGTTACATTTGGGGGGGGTATAAATACCCCTTCTTCCTCCTTGGGCTGGGCACAAAATGAGTTTATCTCACCTCCATTGTTGACTTTGAAAGCTTGCCCTCCCTCCTCCATTCCTCCCATGATTCTTGCATCTTTTTGAGGGAAAAGAGAGAGGAGATCTAGATCTATATTTCCACCAATCAAATTCTCCTCTAAGTGAGGGGAACATAGTGGATCTAGATCTTGGAGTTCTTTATAGATTTCCTTTGTTCTTCTTCTCATATCTCTCCATAGCATTAGTTGCTTTGGTGAGATTTGGGTGAGAAGGATTTGAGCACTTTGTGTACTCTTGCCATTGCATAGTTTGTATCGGTTTGAGATTTTCCCGGAGATTCGAGTAAGTGAAAGTTTGTGAGCTTATTACTCTTGGGTTCTTGGAACCCTAGACGACTTTGTGGGTTTGTGGTGCCTTGGTGGCTATCCTTGGGAGCCTCCAATTAAGTTGTGAATGCGTGCCCCAAGATTTGTGCAAAGGCCCGGTTCCGCCTTGAGGAACCTCTTAGTGGAAAAGTGAACTAGACCTTTGTGGCGGAAGTTCACCAGAGAATAGGGTGAGGCCTTTATGGCATTGGTTAGGCCTTTGTGATGATACCACACCCCTCCAACGAGACGTACTCCCCTTTAAGGGAGGAACTTGGGAATACATCATCGTCTCCGCGTGCCTCGGTTATTCCTATTCCCGAGCTCTTTACTTATGCACTTTACATTGTGATAGCCTTCGTGCTTGAAGTCATATATATATCTTGCTATCACCTTGTTACTTGTATTGCTTTGCATAAGTTGTTGGTGCACATAGGTGAGCCTAGTTTATTTAGGTTTTGTGTGCTTGACAAAATAAGCGCTAGTTTAATTCCGCTTTTGTTCGAGCCATTCGTAAAATTTGATATCGCCTATTCACCCCCCTCTAGGCGACATCTGTGTCCTTTCACCTTGTGGTATGATGATTCAGTGAACGTCCTTGCGATAGAGGTGGAAGTAGGGCGGGATGGAATCAAACTCACTATCGACATCATTCTGGAGATATACGCATTGGAGCTAGTTAATCTTTGGAAGGATACCGGTATTGAGAGATCGTCCATATCAAGCATATGCCAAGAGAGATTAAGGTTTTATGTAGCTTTGATTTGTGGCATGTTAGTAGGAGCGCCAATGAGGTGGCTCATTCATGTGCTCATAGAGCTACGTTGGAGAGGAGATCGTGTGTGTGTGTGTGTGTGGGGGGGGGGGGGGCTAACTACACCCTTGTCTTCCTTAGTAGCATCCTAGCCAAGGATTGTAGTACCGTTGATTAATCAATAAAGCTCCTAATTCGCAAAAACAAAAACTCATCAGAAACATGTCCATAAAAAGTGTACCATAAGTCAAAACTCACAATGTGCCAATCTGGACCCGAACGGGTCAATGGCTGATGTGCGTCGACATTTGAGAAGACATACGTGAAACAGTCACACATTTAACTTTGTTGTGACTCTGCCCCTCCTATCCACTTGATTATTTCATAGTTCATCAAACCATGAGCTCATTTGGTTCAAAGTTATTCCAAAAAATAGAAGGTTCAATTTCGTAGGAATATTTCTATGAAGGTTATTTGGTTCGTGGGATGTTAAACCATATGAATACTTCCTATGGTCTACTTTGTATGTAATTCCATCAAAAATTTCCCTAAGCTCCAACCTCATGGAAAAATTCCTTTATTTCTGACATATATGGCATGCATGCAACCAATTAGAAAAGGGTTAATTAGATATATGCCATTGAATGTCGGTCTTCAAGTCGCTAAATCGAGTGAACCCCACCACATGTGCGTGTATACGGCTAGAAATACTCGTATAATGACTAGTATATGATGTGAAAGAGGGTGTAATGGCATCTACCAAAGATACACATATTTGTAGTGGCATTTTTCCAAAGTTAGAAGTTGCAGTGACGTTTCTCAAATTCGCGTAAATTACAATGGCATCTATCCAATTAACCCATTAGAAAAAATCCTGCATTTTTCCTACAACACAACCAAACAACATGTAACATACATTCCTATGTTTTCAAATCATGTAGAATTTAACATATCATGACATTCGATTCCTATGGTTTTCCTATTTCTACATTTTAGAATTCTGGCGAACCAAAGAGGCCCTTACAATCCGAACACTCTACACGCATTTGTTTTTTTTTTTGAGAAAACTACACGCATTTGTTGAGGACCAAAGATCGGTCAGATGCTACACTCGCATGTTTTCCTGTTTGTACGAGGTATTGGGCTAAGTCACGCTGCTTAGAATACATCTCATCTAGGCCTACGGGGAATGCTCGATGTGGATGTACCGACAGTTGTACGAGCTCCACTGACATGTCTCAGATATGAATATCTTATTTTCAGTTGCTTGTCTCAGGCCATTACTTGGATGTCCTTCGCGGATTTGGTCTTACCCTATCCAAGTGTCGGCGACAGGATTTGCATGGCGACATCAAGCTTTCTTCATGGGCATCAACAAGATCACCAATAAGAACATGGTCTTCGCCATTTTGTCATCACCCTTCACCTTCAGTGGTGCCTCGTCTTCTCTAATGGCGGCAACATCTTCTCTCGCAATGGTTGTAAGTCATTTAATTAGTAGGATGAATATGTATTGGGTTAGGGCGATTTGGGTTAGGGTCCCTCAAATCGCTCTGGGCGTGCATGTTTAGGTGGAGATTTGTGCTCCGACGATGATGCATTTGTGCTCACATGATGCTACATTTGGTACCAGTTGACTATTGTAAACGTAGATTATGTTTCACATGGTATTTCTATGTTTTTTTTGTTCCTAAGTACATTTTAGAATTTTGACATGGTATGCTTCCGTTTCCATGCTGCTTCAAGCTCTAACTAGATTTAGAGGTGCGCCTTGGCGCACGATCCCGTTAAATTTGCACCAATTTATAATTTATATAACAACAATAAAAATCAGGTAGGAAGATTATAATAAGTTTTTTATGTTCTACAAAAAAGTCAATATACTGTACTTAGGATAAAATACACAAAATCATGAAGAGAGCAACAAACCCATACGTACAATCAGGAAAATCAGGAATATATTACAATAACTAACACTCCGGTTTTTTCAAGGGCATTAGAAATAAGAAACAGGAAAAGCAACATCTACATAAGCACGTTGCAGCATGATTTTAGAGATAACATCACACAGGAAATGTATTTCTAATAGGTACTTGCACCAGCAAAAGTTAACACCGCTGCAAATGAGAAGATAAATTAACCAACAGTTAAATATTTGAAAAATAAAAGAAATGGGGAGAGTAGAAGATAAGCCATGTTAAATCTAATGTTCCAATATAAAATAGCATTACAATGAATTAAGTCCACTGCTGCCCCCACCTTTCACACTGGTAAATTATAATGCAGGCTATATGTTGGCATTATTTCTTGTCAAAAAGCACAAAGCAAATAATACTACTCAATGTTATACCTGCATCCGCAAACCTTACTGGAGAAACAAAAACAGTAACCCACAATTAAATAAGTTTCCAGCAGGCTCAATGGTGTAACTGCAACTTTAACCACTCAATGTTTCTTTCGGACTCCAAACACATTCCATCATTTTTCTTGGAGAAACTTCAGTTTTTCTATGCTAGTTACATACTACTTTTTTATTTAACAAATAATCACAGTAATGTAAGTTACAACCATGCTTCCCTATAACTCACAATATATAAACAAACTAATTCAGAGCTCTCAATCTAGTATTCATCTTTAAGGAAAAATTGAGAGCATAATGACGATTACCTCGCAAATGGCATCATTTCACCTATATTCCAAGTCTAAGCTAACGGTTCTACTTATTGCTGATGCAACACATTGCAATTATCCTTATTCTAAGGCCATCGCAAACATTCCTTGCCTCTATCCTTTCTCTCTGGCTTAAATAATTTTAGTGTAATTTATAAACAGAATTAGGGCAGGGACACACATAGAATAATAGCTTTTCTATGCGACACACCTAGAATATTAAAAAACATCTACATATAGCAATCAAGAAATGGATGAAACACTTATGTTCCTCTCAGCATGCATGAATACATTATCTGAAAAGAGATAAAAGAAAGAAAACTCTCAGCATGCCCATTACAGGTGAGTAGAAAAGTCGAACTTCACTTTTGGTCCTTCAAACAGAACATATATGCATAACAGAAAATAACCATGATTTTTTTCTAAACTAAATGGAAGGAATACTTGTATAGACTATTTATTAGTATAGACTTTTATAGACCGTTGATTGTTTGAATTGAAAGATACAAACACAGAATTATTTGAATTAGAATATACAAAGTGAATATGAGTAATTTATAGTATAGTGGAGCTTAGCTATTTGACCAAAGAAGGCGGAGTCTATGTACACAACAAAAGCAGTCTAGATCACCAGTTTATTTTCATAGGAGCTAGCATTACCTTGTCGGAGAATTCAGTATTTACACCCAGTTTAAAATAACAAATGACCCTGTGAAAAGAAAGAACACAAAATCTATTAACACAATGGCAGTGCCCGAAGCACCAAATAAATAAATTAATTGGTTTGTTGTTTGTAGCTGAACTTTAGAACTACATCGTTGTCAACAATGGCTGTATTGAAAAGCTCACGGAGTGCTCGAATCTTAGATAAATAGATGTATTCATCTATACTATTGTATTTACATTATTGTCAGGCAATTACAACCTCGAATATCGTTGCAAAGACATGAAGATGTACAAAAAGGTAGATAAATATCAATTATCCTTACTGTATTGCAAAAATAAAGAAATGGAGAAAACAACTACTGACGTTTGTCCCAGTTACTTTCTCAAGATTACTGTACCATGCCTACAAAATCCATGCATATAAGCAAACAACATATATACATACTGGAGAATTCACCTGATAAGAATGTAATGACTCAACACTTGATCTGCATCTATAGCCTATAAAACTGGGAAAATTATATCTGAATCCCAAAAAATAATTTCATTACTTATTTAAAATGATCATCCAGTAAAAGTAAAACTAGATGCTCTGGGACTAAATCAAACAGGAGTAGCTTGCCTCTGCTTTTACCTTGGCCTTTAGGAGACCTCCCTACACAGCGCAAGTTGCTCCTCCTTGGCCGCACGGCGCGCCAAGGCGGGATGCGCTGCTCTCGCCGGCCACCAGTCGTTTCTCCCAGCGACCTGGTGGCGGTGCTCCCGGCGGCCCGCAGTGCTAACGATAACGCGAGCGTGAGCTTGACCCCATGAGCATGGAAACCTAGAAGAAGGACGATGAGAACGCCATGCTCCACCATGCTGAGGAAGACAACATCGATCCCACGCCCTTGAGCCATAGCAAAGAAAAGGATGGCAGATTAGTTCAAGAACCCAAATAAGCCATGAATACTAAAATACAGGCAAGTTGCTTATTGGTCAAACAGAGTGATCTGCAGATGCACTAACTATCTTTCTCAGTTTGGTACTACCACAAATTGGATTTCTTGTGAACAAAACATTCTTACATAACAAATCAAAAGGAAATAACAAATACCAAGAGAAGACGTGCTGCACAAAGAAATAGAGATAGAGATACAGAATGAAACATCGGTTCAAATAAACTCATATGACTATGAGGACACACCAAAATTGCTAAACTTGATACTTATTACCCCAATACATAAATAGGTAATACTGCAGTTTCAAAGTGAACAATTTAAATTGTTCAGATAACAGTCAGAAGCTGTGCTAGCAGCTAGTATACTGGTTAGTCGAGATTTATCACGAGAATGAGCTTGCAAAGTTATTCATGCATTTTTACATAAACCTGCACTAATATGATTTATACACCCTATGCTTTTGATCTTCTTGTTGCCATAAACAAAAGAAAAGAATCTTACTTCCAGTGTTCATGATTCAAATTACGCAACTGTATAAATACAAGAAACTCATGATTTTTTTGTAAGTATAAATCTGAGATTTAAGACATTCTTGGCACCCAGTAGCTTCAACTGAACCGTCCAAGTTTGTGATAACACTGAACTGGAGATTTGAAAAACTGAGAAAATAATGAACAGGGAAAATTAGCCCAGCGAGTCATGTAAACTCATCTAAGCTTAAACATAAATAATGATCCAATTGAAAAGCACAAGACTGGAAAAAGGGGCACAGTAAGGATCATAGATTTTATCTTGCCAAATCAAGGAATCCAGAGTGACCTTGGTACAAAGAACAAAGAAACTGACAATTTCCAAACTCAGAAATATAATCAGGATAGCAAAACAAAGGAAAATAGAAGATAAAAAACAAGTGAAGAACCATACCACCATTACTTGAGTAGAGACCGGCATGAACATATCCAAAAATGAAAGATGTAAGCACATAACCCACGATAAAGGTTGTCATGACAGCTCTTCCTCTGAAAAATAGAGTACAGTGTTTCAGTTAGGGAGAAACACTAATAAAAAACTCATAGTAGCTGAACAAAAAAAGTAACCGACTGGAACATGTCGGGACATCAGAACATGGCATCTTGGCAAGGTTGTGACATTTTACTGAAGGGGAAAGGCTAATGGAAACCAATAAGGCAACAATAGCTGTTCATTATTGGCAAAAGCCAAGATCAATTTTACATATACAGTTATTCACATTACTAAAGAAGCACACTGTACCTTCATGATTTTCATGTTTCTAGACTGAATAGTATATGTGTCGTCCTCTAAATTCAGAGGTTCTGACTTCTGGACATCATGCTATGGCATATAGAGTTATGCATTCAGAAGGTAAAAGATATAGTTTAACAACTGTGATTGCTGGATAATGCAAAACCAGCGATTGTATCAAATGGTTCTTACTTTCGCCAGAACACAACTTATCTACTGCTCGCATATTTTGTTAGACAAGAACCTGAAAACACTAAACAACTTGCATCAAAGACATTCCATCAAACAGGTTGTGGACAACCGGTGTGATTGGCACTTACCAACACGCAAGAGCTTGCACATACACCACCCACCAGCAGGCTAGGCGGACACTCTGAATGCCTGCAAGGATGACCAACAAACCAGAAAGAATAAGAAACCCTGCAAAAAAAATTGAAACATCAGCGCTACCAATAATAAAGATATAGAAGGGCGGGAGTTGGAGCACTTTACCGGAATCCAACCGTGTGGCAACGACCCACCCACACGCCTGAAGGGTTCAGTGGCTGGCGAGGCTTGAGCTATGGCTTGGTGCCACATCCTGGCGGTGCTGCAGTGGCGAGGACCACCGCATCCCCCTCCCCACACCGTCAACGGCGGAACTCTTCCCTTTGGTGGCACACACACCGCCACCTCCCTTCCCTTCTCCTCACACGTCTTGCCATCAGCCAGATACGCTCCAGAAAAAGGGGCCCAAATAGGAAGGAACTCAGGCAGGGGACCTCCACGGCGGCCAAGGATATATAGAGAGAGGAGAGCGTCTGCGTTGGCAACAGGAAGAACACGAGGCGGCCCTATGGGGCAAGGGAGGGGTGGGGGACGGCCAAGAGGAGGGCTCTTCCCGGTCAGCGGGCGCCGGGCGGCTGCCGGCGACATCGGGCGGTGGCGGGCGTCGGGCGGCGGCCGGAGGCGGCCGCACGGGCGGCACGCTGGGGTGGGCGGCGTCCGGAGGCGGCTGCGCGGGCGACGCACTGCGGTGGGCGAACGAGCGGGCCTGCTAGGGCGGCGGCGCGAGCAGAGGGGTCAGCGGGCGCCGGGCGGCTGCCGGCGACATCGGGCGGTGGCGGGCGTCGGGCGGCGGCCGGAGGCGGCCGCACGGGCGGCACGCTGGGGTGGGCGGCGTCCGGAGGCGGCTGCGCGGGCAACGCACTGCGGTGGGCGAACGAGCGGGCCTGCTAGGGCGGCGGCGCGAGCAGAGGAAGGAGGAGGAGGCACGCGTGGGGATTGGCTAGGGTTTCACCGGACAGCCTTATATATGGACGCGGTAAGAAAAAACTGAACGGTTGAGATTCGTTCTAACACATGATCCGATGGTCGGTAAATTCTGATTTTTGTGGAGGCCCGTAAGGGTGGCACCAGTTATACGTGAGGACGCTATCTTTACAAGATTCTCTACCTTCGTGACTTACTATGTGTCACTTGACATACGGACCGAGTCAATGGATCATGTAGTCATTATTCTTTGAACAGGGAAACCAATTGGATCCTAAGCAATGGTTTTGTACATATATGGATTTGCACATGTGTTTAATTATTACTGATACTAGAAAAATACCCCGCGCGTTGCAGCGGGATTTTCTTTAAAAATCTACTATGTATAAGACACATAAAATGGGAAATTGTCTATTAAAATCATTAAAATTAATCTAAAGATTCAATTGGTCACAATATTCAAAGGCTAAATTTTATTAAAGTTAAATTTTTGTGTATTCGCCAACAAAAAATAGTGAAGTATTCAATTGTATGCCTTAAAAGAATTGATGAGGTGGATATATTGCATGCAAAGATACTACTTCCTCCGTTTCAAAATATAAGATGTTTTAGGTTTGTGAAGCAAATGTATCTAGACACATTTTAGTGTGTATATTCGAGTGAACCTACACACTAAAAGATGTCCAAATACATTTGCTTCACAAAGCTAAAATATCTTATATTTTAAAACGGAGGGAGTAATTAATAATATTAGTGGGATGACATGGATAATTGATTGACTAATATAGTAGGTGATGTGGATAGCTTGCATGTTGAGATAGACAACTTAAATGACCCCTTAGTGGGGTTTTGCTTTAGAGCAAGAACAATACTATAGCCGGCAGCTGGCTATAGTGGGTTTGCCATGTCATCTACAGCCAATATATAGCCAACACATACAATAGTTGGCTATAAAAATATACTACTTTGTTACCACATGGTCCACCATTCACTCTCACAAAGTGCCTAGGAGCACGTGCTAGAGCTGGCTCTTGCATGAGAGCCCACTCTCTTTCTCTCTCCTTTTCTCTCTCCTCCAACTAAGCACAAATATATTATTTTACTCCTTATAGGCAGCTGACTAAGACTTATTGTACTTGCTCTTATAAGTATAGATATAAAAATAAAAATGGTGTAGTAAAAATAAACGGTGAGGTGTATGGTCATTTCCGATCTTCCAGCCTCGCAAGCGCTTTCTAATAAACGGCAGGCACTAATCTCGGGGACGCGCAACGTGGGGGAGCGGAGAGCGCGAGAGAGAAAGCAAGGAGGGGCAGGGCGAGAGCTTCGGGGAGACTCCCACCCATACCGCGCCACCCAGCGAGCGAGATCCCGCCCCCTCCCCCCGCCTTCTCCATCTACCCCGCCCCGCCGGACCCGATCCCGATCTGATCTCGCCGCCGGACAACATGGCCCCCGTCTCGGCTCTGGCCAAGTACAAGCTGGTCTTCCTCGGCGACCAGTCCGTCGGCAAGACCAGCATCATCACCCGCTTCATGTACGACAAGTTCGACAACACCTACCAGGCATGCCCCCCCCCCCCCCCCCCCCCCCCATCCTCGATCCCCCGCCCCTTGCTTGTTTGATTTCTGCCTTTGAGCCGGGGTGGTTGGATCTATCGATCTGATCGGGGCGGATCCGGCCCGAGCTTCGGGCCGGCCGTTTCGTTCGATCTGGTTGTGTGAACATGTGATTGGATCTGTCCATACGATGCTTATGTCATTTGAGCGCATCTTTTTTGTCTTGGGTGTATTGCGGGCGGACGAAATGTCCATGATCTCTAGTCGAGGAAGACGAATTGGCGTCTCGCAGGTAGGTGTGTGATCACTGCAGTGTGTTTTTGGAAATTAGGGCGTGAGAAATCATGTAACCGGCAATGGTGTCATTGGAGGATCAAAGCGGATTTCAGTGAAAAATGCGCGACTCGTGATTCCATTGGCATTATGATCGGGATGGGAATGCCCTGCTGGAGAATTCTGGCCTGTGTACTGTAGGGAGTGATAGCTAATAGCTGTTTCAGTGTCCCGTTGCAAGATGACACCTGAGATCCCAGTTTGATAGGAACCTTTGGCCATTCCTAAGCGTTCACCGTGACACATGTGATCCCAATTTGATATGGAACCTTTGCCATTTCTAGGCGTTTGCCATCTTACGTGCAAAGCATGGGCCTAACATTAACCCTGCTTCCACAGGATTGTTGTGACCTACAGACCTTTCAAGCCAGTGCAGAATAGATGCACAATCTGAAGTCTGAACGCCCATTAAACTTTGTCATATGTATATATCGGTGTACCTTCAGTAGACTATTTTTGGCGGTGAACACTGCTATGGCTGTTAACACTACTATACTGTATTGTTTTAGGATTGGTGATGGTGCTCTGATTCTTATTTTCGTTATACACACTTTGAGAATGAAATGTTTGCTTATAACAATGTCTCTAAGTTAATTGTCTTATGTTTTGTTCTTCCCTAAACAGGCTACGATTGGTATTGACTTCCTGTCCAAGACAATGTACCTTGAAGACAGAACTGTAAGGCTCCAACTCTGGTATGGACACATCTTCTACCACTTTATTCACTGGCTGCTCTGTCCATTTTATTACTGAGTGCTGATCATCATCATATGTTTTTTTGTTTTGTTTTCAGGGATACAGCTGGTCAGGAGAGATTCAGGAGTTTAATTCCAAGCTACATCAGAGATTCTTCAGTTGCTGTTATTGTATTCGATGTCGCAAGTATGCTCTCTCTCCCTCCTTCCCTCCCTCCCTCTCCCTCTCTGAATTTCTTCAGCAGAAAATGATGTCTGATGGGCAAAAGTTGCAAATTAAATTGTGTAGTATCAAATCAGATGTGTTGATTATTTTTCCTTTCATGCTTTTAGGCAGGCAGTCTTTCTTGAACACTTCGAAGTGGATAGAGGAAGTCCGCACAGAGAGGGGCAGTGATGTCATCATTGTGCTTGTTGGGAACAAAACTGACCTTGTTGACAAGAGGTGAGTGTGATCCACACTATACGATTGATGAGTGCGCTTTATTTAGTAGTTCCATCCCATTTGGTCACAAGTGATGCCAGATGTGCTTCTCCAGATGTCTTGTGTTGTTAGCCCTATGTTTACCAAAACTTGCAGTTTGATTGTCTTGCATAACCTGTTGATCAATGCTATCATTGAATACTAGATTTATTCAGCCCAACAAATATGTGAAGCAAAAATAAATAGCACCACCCTGATTGCTTTTGCTTTGCAAAAAAATGACTGATCTTACGACAGAGTTCAGTGACCGTGATCAGAAAAGTGTCTTGCACTTTGAGTTTGACAGGTGGACCTCTGTCTGATCAACATATCCGTTTTTAAGCGAGCAGCCCTTTTGTTTATTCAATCGCATCTTGGCATCTCATTTTGTTAAGCATATGGTCGGGACCCAAAGTTCAAGTGCTCTATAAGCCCCTTTTCATGTTAGGTTAGACTGGCCATGTGGATATTGAATCTTACCAAGTGTTTTTATAATAATGAAAGTGTCCAATCTGCCCCCTCAAATCCCAGAGAAATCCTAATTGAATCTTTTATACTGGTAGCAAACTAACTTATACAGGCAGTCAATAAGTTAATTTTAAAAAGCACCACTTAAATGTGCTGATGTCGGGTTAATTGGATGGCTCATAAGCAGACAATTCAACAAACACACTACTTTGTTCTTAGCTGCATTAACCAAATTACCAAGGATTTCATTCGTTATTGAGGTCCTAATATGGTCGTCAAATGTTGTGTTCACATATCGTGCTGAATTTCTGTGTTTTGCGATGCAACAGGCAAGTTTCCATTGAGGAAGGGGAAGCCAAGGCAAAAGACCTAGGGGTGATGTTTATTGAAACAAGTGCTAAAGCTGGTTTTAACATTAAGGTGTGCTTCAGAAATAGATATTTATTCTGTACTTCACCTAGTAAAAGCTGTCTTCATGTTGGAGAAAGCTGTTTTTTCTGAAACTCAAAAGCAGCCTCTTTCCTTTAAAAGGGTGAAATGATTTTTGTCTAGTGAACGGATTACTGTACCATTCCCCATTCTGCTTGATTTGTATTAACCACCACAAAATTTTGACCAGGCTCTGTTCCGCAAGATTGCTGCTGCACTGCCTGGAATGGAGACCCTTTCATCAGCAAAGCAGGAAGACATGGTTGATGTTAACCTGAAGTCCGGCAACGCGAACTCATCCCAGTCACAGGCGCAGGCTGGGGGATGCAGTTGTTAGCTCCAGTCCCTAACATTCGCAGCTCATGATGTCAAGACTCCCCATGTCCATCAAACAACATCTACAGTACTGCTCCTCTCCGTATCAGGAGGATTGATTGTCTTACAGCAGTGAGTCCATGATCCGAGTCAATGAACAAGAACCATTTCCGTTGGAAGATACGTTTTTATGAGTTTCTAGTATTTTGTCAGTGGCCTAAGCTAGCAACAGTGTATAGTTGGGTTGGCACTGTGAACTCCCATTGCTCGAGCTGAGTATTAGAGTTAGTGATTGGTTTATGTTTCAACCTATATTTATGTCGCCCATCTTGTTGCAGTCAGCCCGAGTCTGTTTTTCTATGGTGTATTGAATATATATTGGAATTTTTGCAAGCTAATAAGTCCTGTGTTACCTCCAGATATTTGAGCAATGGTATGTTTTGTTTATGGTTGCAATCCCAGATTACAATGACTACGGTATTCACTTGAAATTGTCATCAGGTATGCGAGTGGTGGGAACTTAGAGATCTGACTCTTCCCGCTGCATTTGAATTTGCTCCATTTGCATCTGGTTGTCACTGGTTCATCAATTTGAAATTGAATGCTATGCACATCTGAAATGAAAGTCTTCTTCAACCGAAACTAGAACTCTCCACTTTTACTTGACCGATGTTCTTGAAACCTCTTCGTTTATCCACTGTGCCAGTTATATTCAAATCATAGAGTAATCATTTGCTTCCCTCCTACCAATAGGCTGAACATTTGATCCCTACCCGAATAGTAGTCTCCACATTTATGTGTTCTTCAAGCTAGTGTACGCTCACACACGAAAATGATGCAACAAGTTTAGATATGCTCCTTGATAAACAAGCCCACACTGCTGCCTTTTTTATGTTCTTCAAGCTTGATTCATCGAATTATGACTGTTTTGAAGTGCATGTTATTTGTAGAAATTCGTCTTACATTTGATTCTTATTATTATTTGAGCTCACGTTCATATGTCGGAAAACGAATGCTTAGTTTACAATCATCATATATTTTGTATTTTGCTAAACATTGTGCGCACAAGTTTGTGCTGTCTAGTTACAAACTTACAATCACATTTACACAACACAGTTTTCTGATTTATTACAGTAAGAGAATATTTGATCCATATCAGTACTTTGACATGTCTAACTTAAGTCACGGCGCGGTACTTTTTTGTGGCAAACACGCAAAAGCATTGCGTGTCGATTGAATAGAAGGAGAAACAGAAATTCGAGCTACAACGAATCCGGCATCATTAAGATGCGGTTACAGACCGCGGCGAAAGCTTGGGCGAGCTTGTCACACGGGAGGAAAAAGCAGTGCCCTAGCCCTATGAGACTATTCCCAGATCATTGACAACCCTACAGCGCCAGAGATCTTCCAAAGCTCAATCTCATCGGCTATCCTACGGGCAAACAATGGGCGCCATTTCCACTGCGCGCTGGAACACACGGGCGTTCCACTCCTTCTATAGTATCCACACCGTAAGCAGTACAAGGGAGTCGAAACCTTTCCTCTGCGGCTGAGGCACGCGTTGCCGCTCCTCTGGCCACCACTCAATCAGTTTTGCATCAGCCGTCGGCATGGGCACGGTACTTTAAACTAGTGACTTCTCACCCTACCATAGAATCGCCAATTTTTTTTGCCATAGTAGTGCTTCAGGTTTTTTCTTTAAACGGGAGAGACCCTGAATGATAAGGAAATTTCTATTAATCAAGCGACCAGTACAAGATTACAGAAACCCTGAAAGACAATGGAGTTACAACATAGCGCTTTAGTTTTACAACTAGGACCCTGAAACTATTCACGAAAACTTGGTCGCTGCTGCCCATTTGAGACCTGCAACACCGAGCATCGTTGTTGCCACTTGAGGCGTCGTTGACGTTGATTCCCGAGCTCAGGTCGAAGAAGACCTCACATAGAGGACGAAAAGCCGCGGAAGGACTCCGCCTCCCGGCATGGAGTGGCTCCCTTTGCCAAGGTGAGCTCCGGCATATCTTCGTCGGCGCTAACGAACTCCAGCATCAGTTTCCGGTGAGTGTGCGCCCACATGTGCACACACTTCTAAAGAGTTTTGCAACATAGAAAACAAAAGATTTTATACAGAAGTGAATAAGAATCAAAATTTAATGTAGGATATGCTAGTAACGAGAGAGGATTTCAGATCTTCATACCCTTGAAGATTCTCATAGCGGAAATGTTCTTATGAACGTGGTTGGCATAGTCGTACTCTTCGGCATCCAATCTGATCAACGCTGTAATGAGCGGCGCCTCCGAGATATGCACATGTGCACCACAACGATGTCTCCTCTCTCATTGTTCCAGCATGTATGGTGCAAAGTTAGATGAGATTGGTAGCACGACGGCGTGACGCCTATGGTGGAAAAATTATGACAAGGCTTCGCCAAGCTTTTTTTGAGAGAGGGCTTCGCCAAGCTGATGTAGAGGGTGGAGGAGCAAGAGAAGGGAGAGGGGCAGCTAGGGTTTGAGGGGTCAACCAAGGGGACTGCCTTATCCTCCAAGTCCCCCCTTAAATCGGGGAGTCACACCAAACCTTCCAAATTTGCCTCCTTTAATTTAGGGATTTGATTATATCCTTTGATGGGCGCATGAGCCCATGGTTGGGCTGGACGCTTGGCCCAAGTGGTCCTGGTGCACCACTCATATAGCCCATGTGGTCCCTCCGAAACAGGTGGGCCGCACTATGGGACCCCCAAAACCTTCTAGAAGATTTCTAATACAATATCAAAAAAATCCCAAACTTTTTTGGAACTTTAAAATTAAATTGCCTTATATGAATTTATTCTCCGGACAGTTCTGAAGCTCCCCGTGATGTCCTGGATCCCATCCAAGACTCCAAGCAATATTCGATCTCATTGTTATGATTTATCCCATTACTACCCTAGCGTCGATGAGCGTTAAGTGTGACCCTGCTGGTTCGAGAATATGCAGACATGATCGAAACACCTCTCTGGTCAATAATCAGCGGGACCTAAAAATCCATAATGACTCCCATACATTTAACGAAGATCATTCGGTTGAACCATGATGACAAGGATTTAATTAATTTGGTACACAATTCCCTTTGTCTCACGATATTTTACTTGCCCGAGATTTGATCGTCGGTATCACCATACCTAATTCAATATCGTCCTGAGCAAGTTCTCTTTACTCATACCATAATTCAATATGACCTTGTGATTAAACTCATTAACCACGTGCTTGTAAGAAGATAAGATATTGCATTATCGAGTGGACCCTCTTGCCGAAGTTGATCACTAGGTGCCAACCCAGTTTGCTGATTTCCTCGCCATGCAACAAGAAATCCGCGACAAACAGGTTCATTGCCAACTTCAAAATGATCTAGTAGAGCATTTATGGATGCTCAAAAGAAACACAACGTGATAGTCTTCTTCTAGTTGAACTTCTCAAATTTTAATTTATTTGTATCGTTGTATAAATTATTGTATGAGCACTCACATTGTGGTAGAAGTATGTTCTTATTTGTAAAAATGACATAAATTCTATTGGACTGACCGTACTAGGGCGGTACTCGACCCCAATAGGCTGGCAAGTCCATACTAGCGCCCCCAATAGTGTTTGTCCAACATTATTGCTTGATGCTGTATTGGTGGTGCCCGTGAAGATGTGCTTATATTTGTGGACATTGTGGTTGTGGTATAGTAAAAACACTTCTTACGATAGTGGTGGTATACCTAGCTTTTGGTTCAAGCATTAGCTCTAGCTTAATGAATCAATATACAGTTCCTTATATGTACTCCTTCCTGTTTTAAAACAATGCTTACTCTATCTAGGTTCATCAAGCCATCAACTTGACCAAGACAAATGTGAGTTATACAGCACAACAAGTATATTATTGGATTCTGATTTGAAAGAAGTTATATACCACAAAAAGTATATTATTTGATTCTAATTCAAAAGAAGGTTTAAATGGTATAATTTTTTTATGACATGTAGCTTATATTTCTTGGTAGATTGATGGTCAATTTTTTTTCATAAAATACATGTAGACATCATTACGCGGAAGGAAGGAAATAACATTTTAGAGTCAAACTTTGACCATTTTGATATTATTTTAGATGTTTAGATTGTAAACTTGATTACATAGTGGAAATGCACATCTTGTATGCATATGCTTCCTTTACCTACAAATTAAATTTACAATGTTACAAAATTTAGGAAAAATTATTTGCATGTATATCTCTCTATTCTATGTGTTCATGCAAGGTGTTTTAAAAAACTGACAATTTTTTGTGTCATGTGCAAAAAAGACAAGATAATCCTCACAAAAATACTTATTTTATCACCGAATTTTGTCTTTTTACATAGGCTGCATAAAAGATCAGATTTTCTTAAAATGATTTCATGAGCACTTAGAATATGCAGATGTACATGCAACAATTTTTTTTTAGTTATATTAAATGCATTATAGTGGGAGCAGGGACGAAGCTAGGAATTTTTTCCGATGGGGTCATACTATTTTCCCTCTATTTCACTGGGGTCATATTCTCTAAATAATCAGTAACTAGTGCTTACTAATGAAGGTTTTCATGTTTTCCATTGGGGTCAGCTGACCCAAATCTTGTGAGGCAGCTCCATCCCTGAGAGCATCTCCACCGATGCTCCCAAAATTTTGGCCGGCCAGGCCACTGGCTGGGCCATTTTGGGAGCACCGACAGATCCTCTCTCAAAATTGGGGCCGGGCTCCCACACCGGCGCCCCCAAAATGCTGGCTCCAATTTTTTTTTCAAATTCACATATAATGCAAAATTTGACATGTATTATATTTGAGGCCTCAAATACAAAATTCAATAGATTACATGACAAATTAAAGTCCATGCATTGGTGCCGCTCTGGGCTACCAAATCACCACAAACACACGGCTACCCAAAAAGTACTTTGGAGGCTCGTAGAGTGCTCAAATGGATGACGCCACCACCTCCTCAACCCCCTCCACCTCCACCACCTCCACCTCCGGCGACACCACCGGCGACTCCTTCACCTCTGGCTGCACAACCGCTGGCTCGTGGGCACTCATCAACTCCTTGCCGATGCGATCACGGATCATTATGTACCATGACTTGGTCAATGGATATATGCCCTCCAATGGCATCGACAAGATCTTGGCTTCCTCCACCATCTTTGTCAACTCAAAGCTCTTCACGTCATTCTTGGCCTTGATCAAAGTAGCCTCGACTTCTATTTTGGCGGCTTGGACCCTCTCTGACAAGGGTATAGATAAAAGAGCCCGTTAGTTGAGTACCCCTGAGGCCCGTTAAGGTAGGCCCAATTGTAATGCTAGTCGAAATACGAGTTTATGTCGTATGAAGATATTGTAATCCGTGTCGGACCCCTCCCGATCCTTGAGACCTGGCCACCTATATATAGGGGCCAGGAGAGGACGGTGAGGGACAGATTGAGAGTAAGCCAAAGTTCACCATACGTTTACTTTCGATACACACCTTGTTTGACCGATTTACCTTCGAGTTCATCTGACACCCTATTCCCCCGATCCTAAAGTCCTTCATATTGGACATTCATCGACTTAACCCTCGTCAATTGACGCCGACCGTGGGGACTCTGGGCGTTGGAATCATGAATTCGACGGCTTTTTTGCTTTTAGCCAATAGTAATCTAGAAGTTGGTGAAAATCAAGAGATGGAGTTGACGATCGGAAGTCTAAGCTTCTATGTCGGACCTTCGGGTTTGACTCGTCTTTCGGATCCGGCGAAATTGGGTCCGTCGGCAAACAAAACCAAGACAATCACAATGTCTGGATCATCTGTGTGCTCTTCCAGCGAGGTAAACTCGCCGGTCAGTCTTGCAGCAACAGAAAATATACAAAAGAAACTCGAGGAATTCGATGAAACTCAGGGAGAGCCCGACGTGAAAACAGTGGGTAAGCCACACGACAGTCCAAGGGATTTCACCACTGGAAGCAGCGGCGTCTCCAGAAGCATACACCAGTTATGCGTCATCATCACTGAAGCAGCAGAAGAGAATAATCATGTAGGCAATGTAGAAGTCGACATGCAAGTCGACAAACCAAGGAGCAACAGCAAGAAGGAGAAGGAGAAAATTCACGTCTCCACCGGAGAGTGGAGAATCATCATGTCAGCCATCAATCACGACACAGAAGTACCTATAGATTCAAGAAGAGAAGTTCTGATGGGGGTATCAATACGCACTGCACCAGCGTAGAAAAAAGTTGAGAGAGGAAAAAGACATGTTTATGAGAAGCCAAGACAACAACAGCGCATCAAGTGGAGGATATTGGGATGAGTACAGCGATGCATCAGAGTCTAGCATAGAAAGGCGCAGAGACCCGAAACATAACAGGAAGACAGCAGCACGGACAAGAGAAGAAAGCCATATGAAAAGTATAAGCGCACACCCATCAGACAAGGAAGAAGACTTTGTGCAAGAAACACCAGAAGCAGCATTGGTAGCAGCACAGGCGTATCTACTAACCACACAACCAAAGCCTGGAGATCCGCGGGAGCACATGCATCAAGCTACAATACGAAGCCTCGGGTTGGTAGAAGACAAGCTAAGGAAACGTCGTCCAGAGAAAAAGGCGACATGTCATAATGAGAAGCGAAAGGAAGGACTCAAGCGCCAACCTTCGCAAAACGAAACTAGTGAGTCATCAGGCGACAAAAAGCGTCAAACACGAAGGGAAGACGCAAGGAACATAATAGCACAAGCAAGAGTAAACAATGCACGCTATGCGTGGAAAGAAGAAAATTACGAAGGCGACGAAAAAGAGATGGGTGCGTCATGCTTTACCCGCAGGGTTCGCAGAACGCAGGTACCCAAAGGACTCAAGTTGCCACACGATCAGCAAAAATATGATGGGTCGCAAGAACCCACGCTACGGTTATCAGACTACCTGCAAGCAGTACAAATACTCGGAGGAACAAGAGCAACGACCATGCAAAGTTTGCAGCTACACCTCACCGGCGCAGCACGGTCCTGGTTGAATACTCTACCAAACGATTCCATTGGGAGTTGGGGAGAACTAGAGAGCCAGTTCGCAAGAAATTTTCACTCAACATACAAACGCCCAGCGTCACTGGAAGAAATCAAGTCGTCCGTACATAGGAAAGACAAAACTCTGCGCTCTTATATACAACGCTGGAGTGTAATCAAAAATTCTGCAGAAGACGTCTCCGACGAGAGAGCAATAGATGCTTTTTTGGCTGGTCTTCGTCGTTCGAACCTCGTGGAAGAGGTAGGGAGAACAAAGCTGAGGACGGTGTCAGAGTTAATGGAAGTAGCCAACAGATTTGCCGATGGAGAGGACACATACAACAACAAAAGAGGACGTTCACCAGAAGTCGATAGAGCGAGCAGGCAAAGGCGAAGATACCGCAACGGAGACAGCCACGCAAGGCGAAATTAGATAGCCGCGGGATATGATAGAAGGGACAAGGAAGGCTATGAAAACAGGGAGTTTCAGGCAAGAGATAATCGGGGAATAGAAAAACCAAAGTACTCTGGCCCGTCGGCTGAGGACATGCTCTATGGACCTTGTCGCATCCATTATGCGTACCTAGATGGAAAGAGAGTTTCTAACCACCAGATGAAGGATTGCAGAACCTTCCTGAGGTTGCAAAGTGCCATGGACTCGAACCTAGGAGCACGACAGGGAGGAAAAAGTATGAGTCAGGGATACCAAGTACAACATCTAGCAAAACATCTGGAGTCAAAAGTATATATATCTGCAATGATCCAACCGGTGCCAAAATCCAAGAAAGAGCAGAAGAGCATATCCAGACAAGTAAATCTAGCAATATCATCACCACCAGCTACTACAGAGTACCTGCAGTGGTCCGATCAACCAGTCAGGTTCAGCAGAGCAGACCACCCGAGGAAAGTGCCCAGGCCAGGGCATGCGCCGATGGTGCTAAAGGCGCAGATAGGGGGATACGATGTCGGGCAAGTATTCATGGACGCAGGAAGCGGCATAAACCTAATATACGCAAGAACTCTGAAAGCAATGTGCATCTCACTGGAAAGTCTAAAGCCAACAGATTGTTCTTTCCACGGAATAGTACCAGGAGGCACATATTACCCCCTCGGGAAAATAGAACTCGACGTTTGCTTCGGCAATAGAAGCAATTATCGTAGAGAAAAACTGGAGTTTGAAGTCATGGACTGGCCTTCACAGTATCATGCAATCCTGGGGTGCCCAGCATTTGCAAAGTTCATGGCAGTACCCCACTATGCATACCTCATGCTCAAAATCCCAGGACCCGAAGGAACAATCACGGTACAAGGCAGCTTCGAAGTATCTAACACTTGTGACAAAGAATTCAACAGGCTGGCACAAACCTTCGGCATGACAGCAGAGTATGCAAGGCTGAAGGGCGAAACTGACCATAACATGCTACCCGATGTCAGGCGATCCGTGCCAGATCAGGCTTTCGATGCAACCCAAGACTCGAAGAAAATCCAAGTCCACCCTACAGACCCGAACAAAACCACATCTATAGCGGTAAACTTGGATCCCGCATAGGAAAGCGCGCTCGTTGAGTTCCTCCGTGAGCGCTGTGAAATCTTTGCCTGGTGACAAGGGTATAGATGATAGAGCCCGTCAGTTGAGTACCCCTGAGGCCCGTTAAGCTAGGCCCAATTGTAACGCTAGTTGAAATATGAGTTCATGTCGTATGTCGATATTGTAATCTATATCGGATCCCTCCCGGTCCTTGAGACCTGGCCACCTATATATAGGGGCCAGGAGAGGACGGTGTGGGACAGATTGAGAGTAAGCCAAAGTTCACCTTACGTTTACTTTTGATACACACCTTGTTTGACTAATTTTACCTTCGAGTTCATCCGACGCCATATCTCCTCGATCCTAAGTCCTTCATCTAGGACATTTGTCGAGTTAACCCTCGTCAATTGGCGCCGACCGTGGGGATTCTGGGCATTGGAATCATGAATTCGACGGCTTTTTTGCTTTTAGCCAACAACAATCCAAAAGTCGACGAACGTAAAGAGATGAAGCTGATGATCGAAAGTTTGAGCTTTTACATCGGACCTTCGGGTTCAACTTGCCTTTCGGATCCGGCGAAATCAGGTTCGTCGGCAAGCAAAGTCGAGAGAATCACAATATCTGGATCATCCGTGGGCTCTTCCAGCAAGGAAAACTCGTCGGTCAGTCGCACAGCAATAGAAGATATGCAAAAGAGGCATGAGGAATTCGACGAAACTCGGGGAAAACCCGACATGGAAGCAACAGTGGTTGAACCGCACGATAGTCCAAGGGTGAAAGGTGCCTCAAGAGCAGAGAAATCAATCTCTATGTTGGGATGAACAATATCAAAGAGATTGAATAGCATGGAAGGATTATTAGTCTGCCCAACACGCTCTTTAAAAGTATGCCAAATAATAGAAGCTTTCTCATCATGGTCACAAACAATTCTGTCATCCTCAGTTCTGATTTGTGCAATGTAGTTGCTTCTGAAACTTCTGGTGGCTATTCTGTGAAAGAATTTGGTGTTTTACCCACCAAGCTTAGCCCATCTGATTTTAGCTCTGCTTCTCCAATAAAGTCTCTTGGCTTCCAAGAGTTTCAGCAGGTGGACTTTGAGAGCTTTTCTGAAATTTTTCTCCTCGGTAGATAAAAGCCTCTGGTCTTCAAGCCCATCAATCATGGCCAAGATATATTCACAGGAATCAATGACAGAGTTGATTTTTGACAGATTTCTACTCCATTTCTTAAGCCCCTGTCTAACTGACTTGAATCTAGCGGTGAGATCTTGGGCTGCATTTTTATAAATCCCAGTATGTTGCCAATGTTTCATGATAGTATCATTGAAACCATCAAATTCCATCCAAAATTCCTCAAATCTAAAGAGATTCGACTTTGGGACAGATGTGCTAATCTGAATTTTAATAGGAACATGATCAGAGGAAAGTTTAGCCAAAGGGGTGGCCATGCTGTTGGGAAAAGTACTGGTCCACTGAGCATAAGTGAAAATCCAATCAAGTTTCTCTAAAAGTGGAGAGTCCTGCATATTGCTCCATGTAAATGCTCTTCCCTTTAAGGGAATTTCCTCTAAATCAAGCTGGCTGATAATTCTATTAAACAGCAACATGTTGTTAACATCCCCCCTTCTCTGTTTCTGTTCTCTGGGCTTCTAATGAGGTTGAAATCTCCTAAAATCATCCAATAATCCATGGGGCTAGGGTCAAAGTTTAGAAGCCAATTAGTGAACGAACTTCTATCATCTGAGGCAGTAGGACCATAGATGTTGGTGATGTACCAAACATAATTGGAAATTTTGCAGGTTAATTTAACAGTGACATGAAATCTGGAAGAGCTGACACATTGCCCAGAGAAAAGATTGCCATTCCAGATGGTGATAGTGCCTCCAGAACTTCCAATGGAGGGGGAAAAAGCAAAGTGACTAAATCTTCTAGGGCAGAAATTATGGAGGTATGTGTGATCAAAAGATTCTCTTTTAGTCTCTTGGAAACAAATAACATTACATCCAGACTCATCAATTTTTTGCCGAATATCATTCCATCTAGTTTGAGAATTAATACCCCTCAGGTTCCAGTCAAGTATAGTCCAATTTCTACTCATTAGAAACAATGCAAAAGCATCCACACTGTGCAATATTAAAGAGCACAGGACCAGAGGGCAATAGAAACATAGCAATAACATGAGAGACAAAGTATCTCACAAAGTCATTAATTATTATAGTCCCAAATAGCAAATAGGTCCATAAAGTTCTGCAGCAAACAAGTAAAACAACTATGACAGCAAGGTGATGAGTCATAGGAGCAGCAAACATCATAGGACACCCAGGGCACAACAGATAATTATTCAATACTGTCATTGGTGCTGTCGTAGTCCAGATTTTCATCAGAGACATCACCAGGATGCATCTGGCAGGGTCCAGTACCCAGGGACTTCAATGTATCTTTTGGCAGATAAGGTGGAGGAGGTGCATTTCCATCAATGACCATAGCAGAATAGCTAGCATTGTGACACTGAGATGATTCAGCATGTCCACCATTTCTGAATCCAGCCTTGAGCTTCTCGATTCTGTCACTTCCGCGCAGAGACACAACAGACATAGTAGCCTTTGCTTTCCTCTTCCTAGGCTTTGAAACAGGAAGAGATTCAGAAATAATCTCCTCAATTCTAACAGAGGATGCCTTCATCTGCAAAGGAGATTCAGATACAGTATTTATCTGAAGAAAGCTTCTGTCTTGCAGACCAGCTTCAGTTTCAACAGTGACCATTTTACATGTGGCCCCAACAACCTTTGAAGTGGCAAGGGTGGGCAGAATGTTGTTGACAGATCCCACAATGTTGGCAAGCATCTGTTGGACAGAATGCAGCTGGCTGTTCTGGGCATGTACAACCTTCTCCAAGGGTACATAATCATCTGCAGTATTATCTAATGGATCAACTTCTGGAGCAGCAGCATGATTAATATCAGCAACAGGAACCTGAAACTCATTGGTCTCCTCATCAGCAACAATATCATCCAGATTCAGCAAATTCTCCTCATCCATAGCTTTAGCATTCTCCATGTGATGAGCAGGACTATTGTCAGGTGTCATCAGAACTGGATCACCATCAGCAGGCTCAGCTGGTGCGACATTGGCAGGAGCAGCAGGTGCACCTTCATTCTGAGCATGCCAAACATCAAAGTCATCAAAATCAATAGGTAATGGGTGAGGATTTCCTCCATTCGGTGGAAGGGGGTCTTCATCACCAGGACCAGCACCAAGCATATGCAGATTAAACAGAATGCAAGGACAAGACCAAGAATTCCCATCACCAAGAGAGTTGTTGTTGTGCAGCACAACAATACTGCCAGGAATTCTGTTGATGTCATAAGCCCTGATCTTGACAAAGATTCTTGCCTTGTTGGAGTCCTGCCTGTTCCATACAAGAAATCTGCCATAGGGAGCCATAGTGTTGACAATACTGTCAACATCCCAGCACTCAAGAGGGTAGTTAACCAACATACACCAAACATCATGAGTGAAAGGAGCAGATATCCAGTTTCTACCTTTGTTCTGAGGGATAACATGAAGAACAGTATCACTAATGAAATAGGGGCTCTGACTAATGGCATTGTCACGATCAACAGCATCCATAAAATGGACTAAAGTAGTACCCATACCACAACGAGAGATCTGTCTAATGTGAAGTCCTCTGTGCTCAAAATGGACGCGAATTAGCTGACTCGTACCTTGGAAGTGGGTCAGGTCAGGTTCCGGCTCCAGAGATACGATCGCCCAGTCATCGCAGATGATCGGGAGCTCTCCGCCGACCACCACGTACCCTCGCTACGGACGGAGCGCATTGAAAGGTACAGGTACAGCACCAGTCGGCAGGTGGGGAAGTGGGTCACAGGGGTAGTTTGCCATGTCTTCCGCCGCCAGGGGACGACGATCGATGTCCTCGAGAAGCAGGGGAGAACTGTTTGGCGAAGCAGAGCTAGGGTACGGAGACCGGTTGCCATTTGGGCTTCTATCAGGTGATTCAGTATTAAAATTGTCGATACACCGATAATAAAGCGGAAGCTTTTTTTTCTTCAAACAGTTCCGGGAGATATGCCCGTAATTCCAGCAACTTCTGCAACGGACTTGGCTAGTGCAGTCACGAAAATGATGGCCCAGGGCGAGGCATTTAGAGCAAATGGGCTGGGCCGTATGGGGCCTGTTCCGAGAGAAATCCAAAGTGCCGCGATCCTTTCTGACCCAGGGTGAGGCATTTAGAGCAAATGGGCTGGGCCATATGGGGCCTGTTCTGAGAGAAATCCAAAGTGCCGCGATCCTTTCTGACCTAGGACTGGAAATTTGAAATTCCGATAATCCCGCCCGCAGATGGCGACGTAGTCCGAGAATCAAGCGGATTGATCATCGAACTCGGAACAGGAGTAACAATAGATCTCACACCAAGAGGAATAGTGTTTGCACCAGTAAGAACAGTGGGAGGCATACGTCCAACCAGGGAATCATGAATTCTTCTGAAAGAACAAATCACAGGAATCGAATGAGAAGAACCATGAACGTGTCTAGCAAATTTCCGATTGGAGGAACGAGATCTCTGCGGCGAAATCCATTCTGCATCTTGTTCAGAATACCAGCGTGACACTTCCCGCTGCCAGTTCGGTCCACCTCCACCCCAAAGATGGAAAAAGCAGACGAATTGAGGGTAGACAAACTTTTTCAAATTATGAATGAGAAAACCGACAACCTTAGAACAAACTGAGAATCTGAAAACACGATCTGATAGCCTTGATAAATAGATCTCATCAAAAGCACAACCCAAGCAGGCAGATAGGGCCAGGCAAACATTCAGATCATCCAAGCGAAAACCAGAGCGGCCGAATGAAACCACCAGAAAGAAGTGGCTAGAGGAGGAGATCGGGTTGACCGGGGTGGAGTAAAGTTCACGAACCTTCGCACAAAAACGATGAACATGGGAGAAATCCAGGGAGTGGGCAATAGATCCAGGATCCCCGAATGGATCTACCCGAGCGATCATGCAGAAACTCCGGTGGTAGACGCACTAGATGGCGGCGAGGTCGCCATCGCCGAAGGAGTCACCAGAGGAGAGGAGAGCCATAAAAATAGTGTCTTGAAAGGTGACCTGATTTTTTGCCGATGAAGAAAGGGGTGCCTCGGGGGCATCTCCAAGCTTTGACGCTTGTACCTCTTGGATATTTCTTGGGGTGACATGGGCATCCCCAAGCTTGAGCTTTTGTCCATTCTTCATCTCATCTCATCATTCACCAATCCCTACACTTGAAAACTTGCTTCATACAAAACTAAACACAATTCTATTAGCAACATTAGTGTAAGCATAATAACGAATCAACCCTTTTTGCTTCAGGTTTCAACACAAAACCACCACATATAAAGCATATACTACTGTAACAACTTCCCCAAAAGTTCCGTGATCAAAAGAACTCAAAAAGAAAGCGATAAAGCGGCAAACACAAATATTGGCAGAAATCTGTCAAAACAAAACAGCTGACAAAGGTCGAATTTTTAAAGGCTTTTCTGTTGCTCAAATCAAAAAGTGTTCAACTAATGAAAGTTTGGATATAACCTGGGGCATATGCACAAGAAATCGCAGGTCCAAAAGATATACAGAGAATTTTCACAAATTTTTACGGTGCAGCACCGAAAATTGTTTCAGGACAGCAACATCCCCAAATCTTACCTCACTCAAATTAGAGGCTTCTCTTGGCACAACAACGAAATAAAAAGGATAAGGAGCGGTTATTACAGTAGTAATGACTTCCAAGACTCAAATAAAAGAAAAAGTACTGAAAATAAACAATGGGTTATCTCCCAAGAGTGCTTTTCTTTAACGCCTTTGAGCTAGGCGCAGTAATTTGCAAAGATGCTCATATAGGCGCCATAAAAGAGCTTAAGGCAAAGGCGCCATATAGGAACTTAAAGCAATAGGGAGCATCAAAAAGCAAATATGAGAGACATTTAAATCTAAACCACTTCCTATGAAAAATAGTCTTGTAAAGAGACAAGCCTTGAAAGCGCAAAGCAAAAAGCATAGGAATGCAAAACAAGTATAACTTCAAGAATTGCAACATAAAGAGGGGAAACTCAATATTGTTGAGATCCATCAAACCATGTTTCCCTCTCTCATAATAACTTTCAGTAGCATCATGAATAGAACTAACAATATAACTGACGAGGGGTTAACTCGACAAATGTCCTAGATGAAGGACTTAGGATCGGGGAGATAGGGCGTCGGATGAACTCGAAGGTAAAGTTAGTCGAAATAGGTGTGTGTCGAAAGTAAACTTTGGGTGTTAAACCTGGCTTGCTTTCAATCTGCCCTCCACCGTCCCCTCCTGGCCCCTATATATAGGTGGCCAGGTCTCGAGGATCGGGTAGGGTCCGATACAGATTACAATATCGACATACGGTAAGAACTCGTATTCGACTACCATTACAATTGGGCCTAGCCATACGGGCCTCAGGGGTACTCAACTAACGGGCTCTATTAGCTATACCCTTGTCAGTAGCCCCTGAGATTCTATCAGAATTGCAGATTCGGGTTGAATCTCTAATCTTCGACTTGATCAATTCTTCAACTTCTTCTTTCTTCAAATCTTCAACTTGGTCTTTCAACTTATTTTCATGATATTCTTTCGCAAGGGGTTTTGATGAACAAGCCTGACAACTCTGACGGATCAAGAGGTCAGTTAACTGCCGGAACAGATACTTGTCACCTACTTCAAATTCAATCCCCTTGGATTTGAATTCGGGATACCGGTCAAACCCACTCTTTTGCCGCATTTAGGACTTACAAAGAATGAATCCCAGTGGTTCTCAGGGTACCCAGTGCGTCCACCAGGATTTTCTTCGCGTCGTAGACACGGATACATACCAGCAGCGCGCATCCATGTGCGTATACCAGGCCACACAGGACGGATCCCGGGGTCTTACCTTCGTGATAAATCACGGCATTCGAGTTGCGTTGCGATAATGTAACTCGAGAATCTCATGTCGCAGTCAAATTTTGACTGATAAAATCAAAGTATTTCGGTTTTTCAAATTAACCTTCTTCGCTCCCGATGGGAGTAATCTCTCTGCGCTTTGTCAACTATGTAGTCGAAGTTTGTACGTTAATCCTTCTTCATCTTCATTATTGATTATCTCATCCTCTATCGGGTGCGCGCTCAGCGCTCCCGATGGGAGTAGCCCCCGAGGCTATGTTTGGATACTTGTAGTCAAGAATAGGCTCAAAGTTCAGCTCTTCTTTCTCCTGTTGACGTCTACTGTTGGCAAGCCCCCGAGTCCAAGTCGAGGTTCTCATATCGTGCGACCACAATCTTCTCTTCTTGTTTTCCTCTTTGGTATTATCGTCTGCTATGTGCAGAATTTAACTCCTTTTGTAAAATATGTTTACGGGCTTTGTTGTAGCACGGAGGCCCGATAATATGTGCCTATAAATAAAGCATCTTCTGGCAAGGATAGAAACCCTAATCAGATTCCTCCCCCGTCGCATCATCTTCTCTCTCCATCTAGGGTTTTCCTAGGCTTTTCCCTTGTTCACATGGCTGACGCTGATGGTTCTCGTCTGAACCTTGGCTCTCCGGTGGCGCCACGAGGTCGGGGTCGCCCTCGTGGAAGTAAAAACAAGAGCAACACCACTCAAGCTGCAGCAGGACCATCATCGGCTGCCCCGGCTAAGCGCCGCCCTGGCCGCCCACCTGGTAGTAAGAACAAGCCCAAGGTGACTGGCGCTGCTCCAGGTCCAATCGCGCCTCCTCCTGCTGCTTCCGCTGCTCCTGCTGCTTCCGCTGCTCCTGCTGCGCCTTCCCGAATCTTTTCTTTCTTCTGCATTGCCATGGCGCAGTGCCGCGAGATTCAGCGCCTGCCGCTGAATTTCACCAAGTTCATGGATGGGCGCGAACTTCGAGAGGCGATTCTCCGCGAACAGTCTGGCAGTGGTATCCCATATGAGGTGGAGGTGTGGTATGATGGCGACAGCGAGCAGTACTTGAGGGGCGGCTGGTCACAGTTTGCAGAAGACCACGACATCCACCAAGGCTTCTTCATGGCCTTTGATTTCCACATCGGCACATCGAAGTTCGACGTGAAGATCTATGACGGCACCCAGTGCCAGAAGAAATATGAAGCTGAAGTCCACTTCCCTTAGGATTTTGCTTTTTATGTAATGCCGTTTGATAATGTCCTTGCTGTCATGTTATCTTTAATGAATATTCGTACTCTGTGTCGATGTTTTTGCTAGTACCAAGAAAACAAGTCATTGTTCTGAGGTATGCTTTCCATCTATCGGGTTCTTTGTGAACCAATTTATACGAAGAATATCGGGTTCCTTTGTGAACCAAGTTGTTTGAATAGTTATCGGGTTGTCTGCACAACCTTACAAGTCGCGATAAAAATTCCTTTCGTACGACCCGAGGGTTGAAGCCCCCGAGGCGAAGAAGTAAAAATAATTGTACAATTTTTGTCGAGTTCACCCCAAAGAACCCGGCATGCGGCCTCATGTTCTGGGTTCAGAAGGTTAACTTGAATTTACTGATACCACTATATTTATTCTACGCGTAAAAACGCCGTAGCTGCTCTGCATTCCATGGGTTGCTCTCATCCTTCCCAGTCTTTTTGTCTTGTAGTCGATATGCTCCTCCTGGTATTACTTCGGTGACGATGTAAGGTCCCACCCAAGGGGACTCCAATTTACCGTGGCTGTCTTGCCTGAGTCGCAAAACTAGGTCTCCCACCATGAAGGATCGTGGACGAACTCGACTACTATGGTAGTTTCGTAAGCTTTGTTGATACTGTGTGGCCCTTTCTAACGCTTTATCTCTTGCTTCATCTAGTGCATCGACATCGTCTTGCAATGCTTCTGTTGACGTTGTCTCGTCATATGCTGTCACTCTTGGAGCCTCGTGTGTAACTTCGACTGGAAGCACGGCTTCTGCGCCATGGACCAGGAAGAAAGGAGTTTCTTGAGTTGCTGCGTTAGGCGTAGTTCTTAGGCTCCAAAGAACAGAGGGCAATTCTTCTACCCAAGCGCTCTTGGCTTTCTCGAGAGGTGCTAAGAGCCTCTTTTTTATCCCACTACATATCAGGCCATTGGCCTTTTCGACTTGCCCGTTCGTCTTCGGGTGCGCCACAGATGCGAACTTGAGCTTGATCCCTAGTCCTTCACAGTAACTCTTGAATTCCTTTGAAGTGAAATTTGTTCCATTGTCTGTGATGATGCTGTATGGTACACCAAAACGGAATACTATTGACTTGATGAAGCTGATTGCTGCTGTAGAATCTTGAGTTGTTACCGGGGCTGCTTCCACCCACTTGTAAATTTATCGACTGCCACTAGCATGTAAACATGCCCTCCTGGCCAGGATTTGTGCAACTTTCCCACCATATTGAGGCCCCATTGCGCAAAGGGCCAAGACAATGGTATTGTTTGTAGCTCCGCTCCTGGTGCATGCGGTCTAGATGCAAATCTTTGACATGCTTTGCACTTTCGAACTATATCTTTTGCGTCTTCGATGGCTGTTAGCCAATAGAATCCTGCTCGGAAAGCTTTTGCTGCTATTGCTCTGCTGCTAGCATGATGGCCGCATACTCCACCGTGTATATCTTTTAGTATTGTTTGTCCTTCCTGGGGCGTTATACAACGCTGCAAAACGCCGGTAATACTCTTCTTGTATAATTTTCCCTGCAACACGACAAACGCTTTGGATCTTCGAGTTATCCTTTTGGCCTCCACTGCATCTTCTGGCAATTGTTTGTTTATCATGTATGCAAGGTATGGCTGCATCCATGTTTCTTCTATCATCATGACCTCCTCCGGTTCCGTCGTAGCCCCCGAGCCTGCTGTAGTAGTCGAACTTTTTGTACTTTTTATTGATCTCTCCATTATTTCCTCCCAAAATACTCCAGACGGCACGGGTAAACACTGTGACCCAATATTTGCTAAATTGTTGGCTTCTTCATTGCTGTTCCTGCTTATGTGCGAGACTTCGCAGCCATCGAACGTTCCTTCTAGATAATGGTACAAATTTTTGTAGGCCATCATGTTGTCATTGATTGTGTCACATCTATTCATAACTTGTTGGACAACAAGGTTGGAATCTCCAAATATTTTTAGGCGAGTTGCTCCACATGCTTTAGCCATCTTCATTCCATGCAACAAAGCCTCGTACTCTGCTTCATTGTTAGAAGCCTGTGGAAAGCTCATCCTTAAGACGTACTTCAATTTGTCGCCATGAGGTGATATCAAAACTACTCCTGCGCCTGCGCCTTGGACTCTTTTAGAACCGTCGAAGTACATTGTCCAAATACTGGATAAGTCTGGTGGTCCTGCACTCTGCAGCTCCAGCCACTCTGCCGTAAAATCTGGCAAAACTTGCGACTTGATCGCCTTCCTTTTTCGTATGTGATGTCCATGGGAGACAACTCGATTCCCCACAAAGAGACAATGGCGCCTCGTTGACCACTATAATTGGGTGCACCGCAAAGTACTGTCGTAGTTTACGTGCGGTTGTGAAGACACTGTATGCCAACTTCTGATAGTGCGGGTACCTCTGTTTTGTTGGAGATAACACTTCACTGATGAAATACACCGGCCTCTGGACGCCATGGGCTTTTCCTTCTTCGCTCCTTTCGACTACTAATACTGTACTCACCACCTGATGGGTTGCGGCGATGTACAATAGCAGTGGTTCTTTTTCTTTTGGTGCGACCAGCACTGGTGGCGTGGAAAGCACTTTTTTCAACTGTGCAAATGCTGCGTCTGCTTCTTCTGTCCATTCAAATTTATCGTCTGACTTCTTCATAAGCGTATAAAAAGGAAGCGCCTTCTCCCCTAGTCGAGCAACGAAGCGACTTAGTGCCGCGACGCGTCCTGCAAGTTTCTGTACGTCGTGTAGTTTCGTGGGTTTCCCCATTGTTAAGATTGCTTGAATCTTCTCTGGGTTTGCCTCTATTCCTCGTGCTGATACCAAGAACCCCAAAAGTTGTCCTGCTGAAACGCCGAAGGAACACTTTGTCGGGTTAAGATTAAGCTTGTACCTGCTCAGGTTGTCGAAGGTTTCTGCCAAGTCGCTGATTAAACATTTTTCTTCTCTTGTCGTGATGACTACATCATCAATGTAGACTTGGATATTGCGTCCTATTTGGCTTCTGAGGCAATTTTGCATCATCCGTTGATAAGTTGCCCCTGCATTCTTTAGGCCAAACGGCATTACTTGGTAGCAAAACACTCCGTATGGTGTGATGAAAGCCGTTTTTTCTTCGTCCTCTTTCTTCAATTTGATCTGATTGTAACCAGAATATGCGTCCAGAAATGAAAGCCTCGCGCATCCCGCTATGGAATCGATTATCTGATCGATGCGGGGTAGAGGGAAGGGATCCTTTGGACAATGCTTATTGAGAGATGTGTAGTCGACACATACTCTTTGTACGTCTGTATTCTTCTTGGGTACTATTACTGGGTTCGATACCCAACTCAAAGTTTTGATTTCTCTGATAAATCCGGCATTTTCTAGCCTGTGCAATTCTGACGCTATCGCCTTCCTTTTAGGTTCATCAAATCGCCTCAATGGTTGCTTGACTGGTTTTGCCTTAGGATCCACATTTAGTGCGTGCTCGACGAGTTCCCTGGGAACCCCTGGCATATCCGATGGACACCAGGCGAAGATTTCCCAGCGCTCATGGAGGAACTCGACGAGTGCGCCTTCCTATGCGGGATCCAAGTTCACCGCTATTGATGTCGTCTTGTTTGGATCTGTAGGATGGACCTGAATTTTCTTCGAGTCCTGCATTGTGTCGAAAGCCTGATCTGGCAGGGATCGTCCAACGTCGGGTAGCATATTATGATCTGTTTCTCCTTTTAACCTCTCATATTCTGCTGTCATGCCGAAGGTTTGCGCCATCCTGTTAAATTCTCTGTCGCATGTGTTGGCTACTTCAAAGCTCCCTTGTACTGTAATTGTTCCTTTGGGCCCTGGGATTTTTAACGTGAGATACGCGTAGTGTGGGACTGCCATGAATTTTGCAAATGCTGGGCGCCCCAGGATTGCATGATATTGTGACGGCCAGTCCATAACTTCAAACTCCAGCTTCTCTCTTCTGTAGTTTCCGCTACTGCCGAAGCAGACATCGAGTTCTATTCTTCCCAAAGGGTAGTTTGCGGCTCCTAGTACTATTCCGTAGAAAGAGCAATCTGTTGGCTTCAGACTCGTCAGCGAGATGCACATTGCCTTTAGGGTTCTAGCATATATTAATTTTATGCCGCTCCCTGCATCCATGAACACTCTTCCAATGTCGTACCCTCCTATTTGCGTCTTTAAAACCATAGGCGAGTGGCCTGGCCTGGGAACTTTCCTAGGGTGGTCTGCTCTACTGAACTTTACTGGTTGTTCTGACCACCGTAAGTACTCTGTGGTAGCTGGTGGTGATGATATTGCTAGGTTTACTTGCCTGGATATGCTCTTTCGCTCTTTCTTTGATTTGGGCACCGGTTGAATCATAGCTGATATGTACACTTTTGACTCTAGGTGCCTTGCTAGCCTTTGCATTTGATATCCTTGACTTCTGTGTCTTTCTCCTTGTCTCCCTTCTTGGCTTGAGCCCATGGCGCTTTGCACCCTTAGGAATGTTCTGCAATCCTTCATCTGGTGATTTGAGACCCTTTTTCCGTCGAGATATGCGTAGTGGATTCGACAAGGTCCGTACAGCATATCCTCGGCCGAAGGACCAGAGTATCTCGATTTTTCTACTCCTTTTGCCTGAAACCTCCTACTTTCATATCCTTCCTCTTCTTCTAGTACGTAACCCGCGGCTACCTGATTTCGCCTTCCTTGGTTATCCCTGCTGCGGTGTCGTCTCCTCTGTCTGCTTATTCTGTCGACTTCTGGTGAACGCCCTCTTTTGTTGTTATACGCGTCCTCTCCATCAGCGAATTTGTTGGCTTGTTCCATTAGCTCGGCTACTGTCGTAGGTCTTGTTCTTCCTATTTCTTCCACGAGATCTGAGCGACGAAGTCTGGTTGAAAAGGCGTCTATTGCCCGTTCGTCGGAGACGTCCTCTGCTGAGTTTTTGATTATGCTCCAGCGTTGTATATAAGAACGTAGCGTTTCGCCTTTCTTCTGCACACATGCTTTAACTTCCTCCAGTGATACTGGGCGCTTGTAGGTGGAACGAAAATTTCTTGTGAACTGGCTTTCGAGTTCCCCCCAACTTCCGATGGATTTGTTGGGTAGGGTATTCAACCAGGACCGTGCGGCGCCGGTGAGGTGCAGCTGCAAACTTTGCATTGCAGTCGCCTTTGTTCCCCCTAATATCTGCACTGCCTGCAGATAATCCGATAGCCATAGGGTAGGTTCCTGCGACCCGTCATACTTATGCTGGTCGTGTGGTAATTTGAATCCTTTGGGTACCCGCGTTTTGCGAACCCTGCGGGTAAAGCATAACGCACCCATATCTTTATCGTCGTCCTCGTAATTCTCTTCCCTCCAGGCATGACGCGATTTATTTACTCGAGCTTGTGCTATTATACTTCTTGCGTCCTCCTTCCTTTTCTATTGCTTTTTCTCTTCTGATGACTCGCTATACTCGTTATCTGTGCAATTGTATCTGAACTTCTCCTTTCGATTTCCCTTGTAGCTTGTCGACTTCACGTCTGGGCCTTGTTTCTTGATCTTATCTTCTACTATTCCGAGGCTTCGTATAGCGGCTCGGTGCATATCTTCTCGTGGGTCCCCAGGTTCTGGTCTTGTAGCTAGTAAATACGCTTGTGCTGCTACTAATGCTGCTTCTGGCGTTTTTTATATGAAGTCATCTTCCTCCTCTTCTAGTTGTGGGGTAGGGCTCCTTGAGTACCCTTCTTCTCTGCCACATGCTGTCGCCCCCCTGTTGTGTTTTGGATCTCCGCGTCTTCTGCTGTATTCCGAATCTTCACTATAGTCTTCCCAGTATTCCTCCCTTGATATACTGTTATTGTCTTGAAAAACCATGTCTCTTTCCTCCCTTAGTTTCTTCCTGTGTTGGTATAATGCATACTGATATCCCATTAGAACTTCTCTTCTCGATCCTTCGGGTACTTCTGTACCATGATTGATAGCTGACTTGATCATCCTCCATTCACCAGCCGAGACATGGACTTTCTCCTTTTCCTTTTTGTTGTGATCTTTTGTTTTGTCGACTTGCCTGTCAACATTTTCACTTCCTTCGCTGTTGTTTTCTTCTTCTGCTTCAGTGATAACGACGCATAACTGGTGTACTTTGGAGATGCCGCTGCTTCCCACGGCGAAGTCCTTTGCGTTGTTGTGCGTCTGACACGCTATTTCTTCTGAGTCGAAATTTTCCCGCATTTTGTCGCCTTCTACGATTGATGCTTTTTCTAAGCTGACCGGCGAGTTTACCTCACTGGAAGAGTCTTCTGATGATTCCAATGTTTCCTCTGTTTTGGGCTTGTTTGCCGACGGATCTGGTTTCATCGAATCCGAGAGGCGGGATGAACCCGATGGCCCGACGATGATGCTCAAACTTCCAATAGTTAACTCCATCTCTTGACTTCCGTCGAGTTCTGAACTGCTGTTGGCTAGAAGCGAAAAAGCCGTCGAATTCATGATTCCAATGCCCCGGTCCCCACAGTCGGCGCCAATTGACGAGGGGTTAACTCGACAAATGTCCTAGATGAAGGACTTAGGATCGGGGAGATAGGGCGTCGGATGAACTCGAAGGTAAAGTTAGTCGAAATAGGTGTGTGTCGAAAGTAAACTTTGGGTGTTAAACCTGGCTTGCTTTCAATCTGCCCTCCACCGTCCCCTCCTGGCCCCTATATATAGGTGGCCAGGTCTCGAGGATCGGGTAGGGTCCGATACAGATTACAATATCGACATACGGTAAGAACTCGTATTCGACTACCATTACAATTGGGCCTAGCCATACGGGCCTCAGGTGTACTCAACTAACGGGCTCTATTAGCTATACCCTTGTCAATAACTATCACATAAAGCATCCCTATCATGAGCCATATGCATAAAAGGATAAATACTCCCCACGTGAACAATCATAGTAGGAGCAGATTCAACAGAATAATTATTCTCATCACCATAATCATCAAAAACAGGAGGCATATTGTAATCATAACTAATTTTCTCCTCAAAAGTAGGTGAACTGAAAACATTATACTCATCATTGTAACCATCATAGACTAGAGGTTCAGTATCATCACAAGCTAGAGAACAACTATTTCGCAAAGCATATTCATCAAACATATCATCATAAGAAGGAACATGGATAGTACTAATGGTACAACAATTATTAACCTTAGAATTGGTACCAAAAAGATTTTCAGTATCAAAAGTAAAGTGCTTTTCCCAATCATGATCACTAACATAGGTAACAGGCATGGGAACATCATCCCAATCAGAATTATCATAATCTATAGCAGGATCATAATGCTTAGGGGAAGATACTGTGTCCTCTCGCCTTTTACTCCAGTTCTTCTTCTTCTTCTTCATACTCTTCTTACTCTCTCCTTTAGGAGGGAGAGACTTGAAGGGCATCTTCTCCACATATTCTTTAGGAGGGAAAGGCATCTTCTCCACATAATCTGGTTTACTGACAGAAACAACAGAAGAAACTTTGGAGGATTCCTCCTCTCTATTAATAAGATAAAAACATCTATTAGTCCTGTCATAGCTTGGCAAAACATCATGTTTTATAAGATCTTGTAAGTAAGTATTTGCGAGGCAATCTTTAGCACAATAGAGACGACAACCACGAAGGGTGCTATTAATATCAACATCTCTCATATCAACCAAAGAAATCTTTCTAGATATCTCTTCACAATTCAAAAACAAAGTAAGCTCATCATGCTGATTGAGAGTAATCTTATCATCACAATACATATCTGCGGTACTCGTTCGATTAATTGGGCATTGAAAATTAAAGTGACCCTTTTTATCGCAAAGTTCACAATAAAAAGGATAAAGCTCACAAACCCTTTCACCAAGCTCATCTAGATCCCTGAGCCACACATTGGTTTCTTCATTCCCATGGGTGATGCAATAATCTTCCTTGTTGTGACTCTGTTCACAAGGTCTATGTACTCCACAAAAATTAACATGCTTATAGGAAATAGGACTTTCAGAAGTTCGAGCATGTTTATTGCAATCATCAACAACAATATCACTTTCTATGCAAGTGTCCTTAAAAGGTTCATGATACACGTCCCCATTTCCTTTAGGAACATTCATATGGGAAGCAAAGGCTTTAAAGCAATCAACCATAATTTGAGGATCAAGACCATATTTAGCACTAAGCTCTTGAAAATTAGCAGTTTCAGCAAAAGACTTAATGCAATCAAACTCGTAATTCATACCCGATCCTTTACCTTTGTCGCTATCCCAACCTTCAATATTGTTTTGAATTGTTTCAAGCAGATCCCACTTGGTGTCAACATCCTTGCTTGTGAAAGACCCATCAAAGCATGCATCTAGATAGTCCTTGTAATATCCTGAAAGCCTTGCATAAAAATTATTAATAACAATATTACGGGGAAGATCATGAATAGGACATTTGTGCATTAGTAACTTCAATCTTCCCCATGCCTGGGCAATGCTTTCTCCCTCATGCGGATGAAAATTATAAATGTAATTCCTATCTTTATAAACCTGACTAGAAGGATAGAATTTAGAATAAAAGAGAGGTACAATTTCCTCCCAGTTAATAGATCGACCATCCTTCAGGGTTTTATACCATTTCGCAGCTCTGCCTTTCAGTGATAAAGATAATAGCTTGTTCTTAACTTGGTTCCTTGAAATACCTGCACACTGGAACAACTCGCATAATTCATGTATAAAAAGCAAATGATCACCAGGATGGACAGTTCCATCTCCTAAATAGCAGTTATCTATAGCACGTTCAACAATCTTCGTAGGTATTTTAAAAGGATGAGGAGCACAAGCATCATTAGAAACATCACATATGGGAGATAAAATATCATCAGAGCAAACTTTCTCCATTAAAGCCGGGGAACTAAAAATATCATGCTTAACAAAACCAGCTTCCCCAAGCTTAGAGTTTTCTATAGCATTAGCAATAACGGTATTCAAAGCATTCGTACTAATAACATTGCTATGCGAAATAAGCTCCAAAGATTTTTCAATTTTCTCTTCAAATCTAAACTCAGGAAAAAGACTAAAGAAATCTTTACTTTCCATTAAGCCTAACTAGTGAAAATAAAAACAAGAAACAAAAAGATATAATTGCAGAATCTAAAGGAACTAACTCCGAGCACTCACACAGGAGGATGCGAGTACCTTTTACCTTACCTCCCCGGCAACGGCGCCAGAAAAGAGCTTGATGTCTACGCACGCGTCTGTTCTTGTAGACAGTGTTGGGCCTCCAAGTGCAGAGATTTGTAGAACAGCAGCAAGTTTCCCTTAAGTGGATCACCCAAGGTTTATCGAACTTAGGGAGGAAGAGGTCAAAGCTATCCCTCTCAAACAACCCTGCAATTATGATACAGAAAGTCTCTTGTGTCCCCAACACACTCAATACACTTGTCAGATTTATAGGTGCACTAGTTCGGCGAAGAGATAGTGAAATAAAAGTAGTAGTGATGATTATGAGTAGTAAACGTAATATGAAATAAGTATCGCTGTGAGCAAACATGTAACAAAACTGAATGTAAACGGTGTGCAAAGCTTGGAAACAAGGCCTAGGGATCATACTTTCACTAGTGGACACACTCTCAACAAATATAACATAATTGAACCAATAGATACTATCATCAATATGCAACTCAAAACAGTTCTCCAATGGAAAACGAACACTAATCATGCGTAGGGCTACGAAGCACTCCTCAAAGTCCGTATGTACCCAAACTAGATTGTCCCACACTATCACCATGAACGCACTAGATGGTTCCAACAAACACCAACATTTCATAGAGACATTAACCAAAAAGATACACATGATGCACACACTAGTCACCTTTACACCATGATACAAGGTATCTCCGGAGAGTATAATAATAAAGCATAGGAGTAGCATAATATCTGAATAATAACATCTACCAATTCAACTAGATACAAAGCTCACGATCACATAAAGATCACATCATGGGAGAGAGAGGTGAACCACATAGCTACCGATAGAGTCCTCAGCCCCGGGGGAGAACTACTCCCTCCTCATCATAGGAGACAGCAAGGTTGATGGAGATGGCGGTGAGGTCGATGGAGATGGCGGAGACGGCGATGGAGACCGATGGAGATGGCTCCGGGGGCACTTCCCCGTCCCGGCAGGGTGCCGGAACAGAGACTTCTGTCCCCCGAAATTTGTCTTCAATGGCGGTGGCACTGCAGAACTATTCTGGGAAAAACACCGACTGATTTAGGGTTTTCCATCGGGAGGCTTCTTATAGGCAAAGGGGCATCGTCAGGAGGCGACCAGGGTGGTCTCACCACAGGGGGGCGCAGCTAGGGGCTGGGCCACGCCCCCTCATGGTGAGGCTAGCCCCTAGCCCCCCTCCGGCTCTCTTTCGGTCCTCGTCCTTCGTCCGGGAAAAATAGGAGTCCTGGAACTTGTTTCGTCCAATTCCGAGAATATTTCCTGTGTAGCTTTTCTGAAACACAAAAACAGCAGAAAATAGGGAATTGGCACTGTGACATCTTGTTAGTAGGTTAGTTCCAGAAATCGCATAAAAATGCCACAAAGTGTAACGAAACACAAGGCAAATGGTGTAAAAACAAGCATGGAGCATCAAAAATTATAGATACGTTTGAGACGTATCACCCGTCCATAAACTTGGTGAACTTCAGTGGTACCCGCTGAATCTCACGGCACTGAGCGCCGGCGATGCAGAAGAAGGAGTACACTCTGGGTGGAGGAGGAGAAGCACTCGGACCTGGCGCAGCAGATGAAACCTTGGGCTTATTCTTGCTTCCCACCGAGCGGCCGGGGTGCCGTTTCGTCGGAGCAGACGACGAGGCTGCCACAGATGGGATCGTAGGCTTGTTCTTACTGCCGTGGGGGCAGTTGATGCGGTACGGTGTTGATGTAATTTCACCGTCCAGTTGGGAACCCCAAGAGGAAGGTATGATGAGCACAGCAGGAAGTTTTCCCTCAGTAAGAAACCAAGGTTTGTCAGTCCAGGAAAAAGCCAAACGTCTGAAGGTGATGCCTGCTAGCCTAGTGACACTCCAACAAGGGCGCCGTTAACGATAACGTGTTAGTGCGTCTTCAACTAGTAGCAACGTGGAACCTGTACACAACACAACCAAATACTTTGCTCCCAACTTACGATGAGGTTGTCAATCTCACCGGTTTGCTGTAAACAAAGGTATGAGCGTATCGAGTGGAAAGCAATAGTAATATGCGAGAAAGTAAACAATGCGAGTAAAGTAAACAGGTGATAGCAATATAAAGGAAATTGGACCGGGGTCCACAGTTCACTAGTGGTGTCTCTCCATACAATAAATAACACATGCTGGGTAAACAAATTACACATGCATAGACCGCCATCCAACTGCATCTATGACTAATAATCCACCCACGGGGATATCGTCCGAACACCCCATGAGTATTAAGTTGCGAACAACAGATAACTGCATTAAGCAAAGTGTGTAATGTAAACAACGCATATGCCCTTGGACATAAGAATGTTGTTTTCTCCCTAGTGGCAACAACATATCTACAACCTTAGAGGTTTCTGTCACTCCCCCAGATTAAATAGAGGCATGAACCCAACTATCGAGCATAAATACCCCCTCTTGGAGTCACTAGTATCTACTTGGCCAAGATAGCTACTAACAACGGAGAGCATGCAAGATCATAAACAACATAGAGATAACATAGGATATATGATTCAGCACATCAACTCAACATAACACCAATATTCATTGGATCCCAACAAACACAACATGTAGAATTATATAACGGTGATCTCGATCATGTAAGGCAGCTCACGAGATCTCAACATGAAGCGACAACCATCTAGCTACTGCTATGGACCCATATTCTAAGGTAGACTACTCACTCATCGCGCCGGAGGCAAGCATGGCGATGAAGAAGACCTCCGGTGGCGATTCTCTTCTTTGGCAGGGTGCCAGGAAGAGCTTCTGGACCCTCCCGATCTCGGGTCGATGACGGTGGCGGATCACGATGTGTTTATGGAAAATTGATCGGGTACTTAGGTTTTTCTCGTCGGGAGGTCTTTATAGGTGAAGGGGCATCGTCAGAAGTGGACCGAGGCGGCCTCACACATAGGGGGTGCGGCCAGGGCCTGGGCCGCACTGCCCTATTGTGTGGCCGGCTCGTGGCCCCTCTCCGTCTCCTCTTCGGTTCTCTGGAAGCTTCGGTAAATTTCTGGATGTTTGGCTTTTGTTTCGTCCAATTCTGAGAATATTTCCTGTGTAACTTTTCTAAAACACAAAAACAGCAGAAAACAGGGAACTGGCACTGTGGCATCTTGTTAATAGGTTAGTTCCGGAAAATGCATAAAAACGTCACGAAGTGTAACGAAACACTAAGCAAATGGTGTAAAAACAAGCATGGAGCATCAAAAATTATAGACGTATCAGCATCCCCAAGCTTAACTCCTGCTCGTCCTCGAGTAGGTAAGTGATAACAAAAGAAATAATTTTTGAGGTGACATGCACCTACACAATCTTGATCATCTATGTAAAGCATTGAGTACTGGGATCAATAGAACATAAAACATGGGCATGAAAGATATAATATTGATAGAAGAAACTTAGCAACCATGTTATAACATGAAAATGAACAGAAATGAAAGATCATGAAAATGAAACAATGAAAGTCAAACGTGTGTTCAAATCATATGGAAAAACATACAAATGGTTTTCAGCTTGTCCTTCATGAGAGAGCAAAACATAAATGCATAGGACACCTTCAAGTTTAAGAGGGCGACTAGATACAAGTAATTTAAGAACAAGTGAAACCAACATCATGAATCAATCAATGAAAACTTTGGCACAATGCACATTATACTCAGAATGACAACTATGCTCTCTTAGACGGTGCATAAAGATAGAAGGTGGTGACTCAACATAAAAGTAAAAGAAAGGCCCTTCGCGGAGGAAAGCAGTGATTAAACATGTGCTAGAGCTTTTCATTTGTAAAACAGAGATAAAAAATTTATTTTGAGAGGTGGTTGTTTCATGTCAACGACTGGCAATGGGGACTTGGTATCTTCCATAATAAACAAGTGAGAGTGGTTCCAAGTTCTTTGAAATTTTGGCACATTGGTGCTCTTTTATAAAGCTTTGGCACTCCTCCCCACCTTTTTTCCTTTCTCAAACCATGGCTAACCGATTCCATTGGGTGCCCACCAACTTTCACATACCATGGAGGAGTGCTCTTTTTCTTCTTTTTTAGAATTAGATTACAATGGTCTGACAAGCTCCCTTACAAAATTAATGACGAGCAGATGAAGCTACCTAGTCGAGGGGTACTTAATTTAATATGGAAGATAGCAATTCCGACCACTACGTCCCCATGAGCTAAAAACAGTGGCACAAAATGAGAAGTAGTTGAAAGTTTTGAAAGGTAGCACATGAAAATTTACTTGGAATGGCTTGCAAATACCTTGCATAGGAATTTATAGTGGACACATTGGAACAACTTGGTTTTTAGGAGTAGGATGCACGAGTAGAGCTCATACTCAGTACAAAATGAGGGCTAGCAAAAGACTGGGAGCGACCAACTAAGAGAGCAATAACGGCCATAATCATGCAAAGCGACAAAGCAACATTAAAAGAAGCATAAGATGGCATCAAAAGTCAAAAACTAAATAATCATAGAGGCTTATGGCGACTTTGTATTAGTCTAACATGTGTGAGCATGCGCCAAGTCAACCCAAATAAAGCATCAAGGAGAAAACCAAATTAATGCTTCCAAATAATAAAAACAACGCATGTTTTTTTCAAAGCCTCATTAAGCAATCTCAGTCATTTGAGACAAGTCATGCTACAGTAAAACTACTAAGCATACTATCAAAACGATATCAATCACGACATGCAAAAGTCTAAGCCACAGTCTAAACAAGCTCCTTTTTGTACCACTTTTTTGCATAAAATATTTCTCTTTTCCAACACCATTCGAACCTTTTTGAAACAACTCTTTTGATGAAAACCAACATGGACCAGAGGTCAAAATACACCTTGATATAAAGATATAAGAAGATCTGAACAAAAATCAAGGCGAAAAATGAAAGCTAAACGCAGTTCTAGAAAAAGAGAACACTCGTTGAACGATAAGAGTGAAAAACGGAGTGTTCTTGGCAAATGAAAAGCAAGGCAACTTCTCCAAAAAGAATTTGTAAGGGTAAAACCATTTATTGCAGCAAAAAAAATAAACAAAACTGAAAACTAAAGACAACTGATGCTCCAAGAAAAACGCATAATGCATGAAGCAATAAAAATATAGTGTGTTGAAAGGTGACCTGATTTTTGCCGATGAAGAAGGGGTGCCTCGGAGGCATCCCCAAGCTTTGACGCTTGTACTTCTTGGATATTTCTTGGGGTGACATGGGCATCCCCAAGCTTGATCTTTTGTCCATTCGTTAACTCATCTCATCATTCTCCAATCCCTACACTTGAAAACTTACTTCATACAAAACTAAACACAATTCTATTAGCAACATTAGTGTAAGCATAATAATAAATCAACCCTTTTTTGCTTCAGATTTCAACTCAAAACCACCACATATAAAGTATATACTACTGTAGCAACTTCTCCAAAAGTTCTGTGATCAGAAGAACTCAAAAAGAAAGCAATAAAGAGGCAAACACAAATAGTGGCAGAAATCTGTCAAAACAGAACAGCTGACAAAGGTCGATTTTTTCGAGGGTTTTCTGTTGCTCAAATCAAAAAGTGTACAACTAATGAAAGTTTGGATATAACCTGGGGCATATGCACAAGAAATCGCAGGTCAAAAAGATATCCTGAGAATTGTCACGAATTTTTACGGTGCAGCACCGAAATCTGTTTCAGGACAGCAACATCCCCAAATCTTACCTCACTCAAATTAGAGGCTTCTCTTGGCACAACAACGAAATAAAAAGGATAAGAAGCAGTTATTACAGTAGTAATAACTTCCAAGACTCAAATAAAAGAAAAGGTACTGAAAGTAAAATAATGGGTTATCTCCCAAGAGTGCTTTTCTTTAACGCCTTTGAGCTAGGCGCAGAAAGTGCGAATCAAGTATTTTCAAAAGAGGCATTAAGATCCATTGAGGAGGTCTTTTCAATAAGGCATTGTATTGCATTGATGCTTTAGGTGAATGTGGCAACAGACAGTCCTTGTGCGTGGTGAGTGACCAGCCCGTTGGGAACCCCAAGAGGAAGGTATGATGAGTGCAGCGGCTAGTTTTCCCTCAGTTAAGAAACCAAGGTTTAATGTCGATCTTGAAGAAGAGAGACGGTGACGACTGAAGGTGATGCAGACTGGCTTAGTAGCTTCCAACAAGGGCGCCGTTTACGACACTTGTTGACTCGTCTTCGGCCAGCAGCAGCACGGAACCTGCACACACACAAACAAGTACTTTGTTCCCAACTTGCGATGAGGTTGTCAATCTCACCGGTTTGCTTGAAACAAAGGTTATGAGTGTATCGAGTGGAAAACAGTAGTAATATGCGAGTAAAGTAAACAGTACGGGAAAAGTAAACATGTGATTGCAATATGATTAAAATAGGACCGGGGTCCACAGTTCACTAGTGGTGTCTCTCCATAGATAAATAACATGCTGGGTAAACAAATTACAGTTGGGCAATTGATAGAATAAAGATAACGTGATATGTCAAGAAGATCACTATGAGATTCACTCTGGGCATTACAACAAAATACATAGACCGCCATCCAACTGCATCTATGACTAATAATCCACCCCCGGGGATATCATCCGAACACCCTAGAAGTATTAAGTTGCGAACAACAGATAATTGCATTAAGCAAAGTGTGTAATGTAAACAAAGCATATGCCCTTGAGCATATGAATGTTGTTTTCTCCCTAGTAGCAACAGCACATCTACCACCTTAGAGGTTTCTGTCACTCCCCCAGGTGAAATAGAGACATGAACCCACTATCGAGCATAAATACCCCCTCTTGGAGTCACTAGCAACTACTCGGCCAAGATAGCTACTAACAACGGAGAGCATGCAAGATCATAAACAACATAGAGATAACAAAAGATATAATTCAGTACAGCAACTTAATCATAAACACCAATATTCATCGGATCCCAACAAACCAACATCATAGAATTACATAACGGTGATCTCAATCATGTAGGGCAGCTCATGAGATCTAAACATGAAGCACATGGTGGAGAAGACAACCATCTAGCTACTGCTATGGACCCATAGTCCAAGGTAGACTACTCACTCATCGCTCCGGAGGCAAGCATGGCGATGAAGAAGACCTCCGGTGGCGATTCCCCTCTCCGGCAGGGTGCCGGGAAGAGCTTCTGGACCCTCCCGATCTTCGGGTCGACGGCGGCGGCGGATCGCGATATATTCTGGAAAACTGATCGGGTCCTTAGGTTTTTCTTGTCGGGGGGTACTTATAGGCGAAAGGGCGATGTCAGAGGAGAGACCACGGCCCCTCACGTGGGCCCGACGCGGCCAGGGGCCTGGCCGCGCCGCCCCTGTGTGTGGGGGCCACGTGGCCCCCCTCCGTCAGATCTTCGGACGTTTGGGAGCTCCCCCGTAAAATATGACTTCAGGAACTTGTTTCGTCCAATTCCGAGAATATTTCCTGTGTATCACTTCTGAAACACAAAAACAGCAGAAAACAGGAAACTGGCACTGTGGCACTTCGTTAATAGGTTAGTTCCGGAAAATGTATAAAAGTACCACTAAGTGTAACGAAACAATAGGCAAATGGTATAAAAACAAGCATGGAGCATCAAAAATTATAGATACGTTTGAGACGTATCATGCATCCACATAAGTTTCTGAAGACCCCTTGTGATCACGCTTTGGTTCACTCAAATCACTAAAATGATTTTCAGGACAGATCCAATCAAAATTGTTTTCAAAAGCCTCATGCAATCCCAAGAGTTTGCTAGGTATTGGTACTTGGGTTTCTTCATTGTTTGTACTAACAACCTCTATATGCGAGCCAAACTTATTAAAATGCTTAAAAACTTTCCTAGCTTCAATGGCAACATCTCTAAATTCTCTACGCAAAGTTTCCAAGATAAAAGCTTTCTTTTTGGAATCTTCAATATCATGAAGCTTAAGAAATATGTGTTGCACAAAAGGATTAAGGCTAGCGAACCTAGCTTCTAACATGTGAACTAAATAAGAAGAAGCAACTTCATAACTAGGAGCAAGCTCAGCCAAAGATTTTTCCTCAACATCTTTATGCATACTAATATGATTAAAGAACTCCTCGATGTTACTTTTCCCAATAATAGAACCACTACCTACTGAGAGGTCCTCCAAGACGTACTTAGGAAACAACATTATGAACTAAAAGTAAAGAAATAACAACTATAAAGGAAACTATTTTTTCGTATTTTTGATAAAACAATGCAAGCAAAAATAAAGTAAAAGCAAAACTAAAACAAAGTAAAGGATGTGCGTGCGAAACTCCCCTTGCAGAAGTCTTCTTTTTCCCCAGCAACGGCGCCAAAAAAAATCCTTGATGCGGTACGGTGTTGATGTAATTTCACCGTCCAGTTAGGAACCCCAAGAGGAAGGTATGATGAGCACAATAGGAAGTTTTCCCTCGGTAAGAAACCAAGGTTTGTCAATCCAGGAAAAAGCCAAACGTCTGAAGGTGATGCCTGCTAGCCTAGTGACACTTCAACAAGGGCGCCGTTAACGATAACGTGTTAGCACGTCTTCAACTAGTAGCAATGTGGAACCTGCACACAGCACAACCAAATACTTTGCTCCCAACTTACGATGAGGTTGTCAATCTCACCGGTTTGCTGTAAACAAAGGTATGAGCGTATCGAGTGGAAAGCAATAGTAATATGCGAGAAAGTAAACAATGCGAGTAAAGTAAATAGGTGATAGCAATATAAAGGGAATTGGACCGGGGTCCACAGTTCACTAGTTGTGTCTCTCCATACAATAAATAAGACATGCTGGGTAAACAAATTACAGTTGGGCAATTGATAGAATAAAGATAACGTGCATATGTCGCGAGGATCACTATGAGATTTACTCTAGGCATTACAACAAGATACATAGACCGCCATCCAACTGCATCTATGACTAATAATCCACCCACGGGGATATCGTCCGAACACCCCATGAGTATTAAGTTGCGAACAACAGATAACTGCATTAAGCAAAGTGTGTAATGTAAACAAAGCATGTGCCCTTGGACATAAGAATGTTGTTTTCTCCCTAGTGGCAACAACACATATACAACCTTAGAGGTTTCTGTCACTCCCCCAGATTAAATAGAGGCATGAACCCAACTATCAAGCATAAATACCCCCTCTTGGAGTCACTAGTATCTACTTGGCCAAGATAGCTACTAACAACGGAGAGCATGCAAGATCATAAACAACGGAGAGCATGAAGAAGTGAGCCTAGCTCACTTGGCTAGGGAAGTGGATGTATAACCCAGCCACCCAGGTTCAAGTCCCCACAGACGCGAATTTGGGTTCTTATTTTCAAAAAACCAAAATCGCTGTAGGGGCTTCCCCTACCGCATTTCCTTTCAAAAAAAACAACGGAGAGCATGCAAGATCATAAACAACATAGAGATAACATAAGATATATGATTCAGCACATCAACTCAACATAACACCAATATTCATCGGATCCCAACAAACACAACATGTAGAATTACATAACGGTGATCTCGATCATGTAAGGCAGCTCACGAGATCTAAACATGAAGCGACAACCATCTAGCTACTGCTATGGACCCATAGTCCAAGGTAGACTACTCACTCATCGCGTCGGAGGCAAGCATGGCGATGAAGAAGACCTCCAGTGGCGATTTCCCTCTCCAGCAGGGTGCCGGGAAGAGCTTCTGGACCCTCCCGATCTCGGGTCGACGACGGCGGCGGATCGCGATGTGTTTCTGGAAAATTGACCGAGTACTTAGATTTTTCCCGTTGGGGTTTCTTTATAGGCGAAGGGGCATCATTGGAAGTGGACCGAGGCGGCCTCACACATAGGAGGCGCGGCCAGGGCCTGGGCCGCGCCGCCCTACTATGTGGCCGGCTCGTGGCCGCTCTCCGTCTCCTCTTCGGTTCTCTGGAAGCTTGGGTAAATTTCTAGATGTTCGGCTTTTGTTTCGTCCAATTCCGAGAATATTTCCTGTGTAACTTTTCTGAAACACAAAAACAGCAGAAGAAAGGGAACTGGCACTATGGCATCTTGTTAATAGGTCAGTTCCGGAAAATGCATAAAAATGCCATGAAGTGTAACAAAACACTAATCAAATTTTGTAAAAACAAGCATGGAGCATCAAAAATTATAAATACGTTTGAGACGTATCAGCGGCCGCGACCTCGTTTCTCCACCAGGGCGCCGATATTCAGACACGATCCACCTGCATCGGCCATGGAGATAGATGTTGGGAAGGAAAAACCCTAGATGCGATGAGGAAGAGGAAGATGATACGACGGAGGAAGAAACTAATGAATGAATTAGGGTTTTTTGCCCTCGCCAAACGTGCTTTATTTATAAGTACACACTAATGGGCCTCTGGAGAGGCAAGGTCCAAAGTATATTTATGGGATTTTATATTTTACCCAGAGCAGATGATAAAGAAGTATCAACGTATCAAGAAAAAAGATACGTACAAAAAAAGAAGAGAGAGGAAACAAAAAAATGGGAAAGTATCTATCAAGAAGCACAGCGTACCTCGTCTTGGACTCGGGGGCTCACGTCATAAGAAAAGAAGAGAAGAATCATTAATTGCGAATCATACCGAAAAATATCGCAAGAGACAGTATATGGAACAGGTATGTATATATTTTTGAGCCTATACCCGAATTTTTTTTGGCTATAGCCTCGGGGGCTACTCCCATCGGGAGCGCTATCACGCACCCGATAGAAAGAAGTCAACAGAAGAAAGGTGAGAAGTTGAAGCCAATGATAAAGAACGAGCTGGTGGACAAGTGGTTTAGGCGTAATCGGCTACATTTCGTCAACAACGAACTTCGACTACATTGTCGACAAAATAAATATCGATTACTCCCATCGGGAGCTATTTATGAGAGTTAAAAAGGATAACTCGAATATTTTGTATATTGGAACAGTCAAACAAGGCTGCGACATATGATTCTCGAGTTGCGTCATCGTGACAAAACTTGAATGCCGTGGTTGAAATATATCGCGAAGGTAAGACCCCGGGATCCGTCCTATGTGGCCTGGTATACGTATATGGATGCGCTCTGCTGGTACTTATCCGTGACTACGACGTGAAGAAAATCCTGGTGGACGCACTGGGTACCCTGAGAACCACTGGGATTCATTCTTTGTAAGTCCTAAATGCGGCAAAAGAATGAGTTTGACCGGTTTCCCGAATTCAAGTCCAAGGGGATTGAATTTGAAGTAGGTGACAAGTATCTGTTCCGGCAGTTAACTGGCCTCTTGATCCGTCAGAGTTGTCAGGCTTGTTCATCAAAACCCCTTGCAAGACATTATAATAAAAAGGTAAGTCGAAAGACCAAGTCAAAGATTTGAAGATATGAAGAAGTCAAGTGTTGGTCAAGTCGAAGATTTGAAGATTTGAGATTCAACCCGAATCAGCAATTCTGGTAGAATCTCGAGGGCTACTGACAAGGGTATAGATGATAGAGCCCGTCAGTTGAGTACCCCTAAGGCCCGTTAAGCTAGGCCCAATTGTAATGCTAGTTGAAATACGAGTTCATGTCGTATGTCGATATTGTAATCTGTATCAGATCCCTCTCGGTCCTTGAGACCTGGCCACCTATATATAGGAGCCAGGAGAGGACGGTGTGGGACAGATTGAGAGTAAGCCAAAGTTCACCTTACGTTTACTTTCGATACACACCTTGTTTGACTGATTTACCTTCGAGTTCATCCGACGCCCTATCTCCCCGATCCTAAGTCCTTCATCTAGGACATTTGTCGAGTTAACCCTCGTCACCTAGTGTCCTTCAGACATGGGGTTCCCAGGGAACTCGTTGAGCATGCACTAAATGTGGATCCTAAAGCAAAGCTAGTCAAGCAACCACTGCGACGATTTGACGAACCCAAAAGGAAAGCCATAGCATCCGAGCTACACAGGCTAGAAAATGCCGGATTCATCCGAGAAATCAAATCATCGACTTGGGTATCTAATCCAGTCATTGTACCCAAGAAAAACACAGACGTACAAAGAGTGTGCGTCGACTACACATCTCTCAACAAACACTGTCCAAAACATCCTCTCAAGCGCCAACTTCTCTCTTTGAGTTTCTTTCATCTCCTTCCACCTTGCGTCGGACCTATCATATAGCTCCTTGGTGTTTGCATTCATGGAATCCACAAACAAGTTGATGGTCACATCAAATCCGGCGCCGGATGAGCCAACATTCCTCTCCGACTCGGCCTTCTTGGTCTCGGTTGGGTGTCCCGCCGCGGTCGGTGCCGCGGGTAGTGGCCCCTCTTCACCGGTCTTGCCATCATTGAGTGTGAGTCTAACTCGATCCCACTTCTTGCAACCCTCGAGTTTTTGGAAACAATGCATCATATTGAAGTCTTTGCCCTCATTCTCGGCCTTGTATAAGTTAAGAGCATCAAGAAACTACAAGCAAATCACACATCATAGGACGCAACAAGCAAACACACATCAATGTGCCAATCAACATATAGGAATGTACACATGTATAGGAAAAGTTCATGGAGCAAAGGAAATTACTATATCCATTGCTCTCTTCCCAATTTGGTTCCTATTGCGCATGGTCTCAAGGTTGCCATGAAACTTGTTGCATGCAGTCTTGATGATACTCCACCTATGGGAGATGGCGCCTTCATTGCGGTTCTTGTGAATCATCTCCAATTGAAAGGATCATATGAGCGACTAGGGGGGGCAAACAGGAGCTACTCAAATTTTAGTTCTTTTTCAAATTAAGGCTAGACAAGAAAGGTAAATTCTCTAAATGTGCTACTAGGAGAATTTACCTAAAGTGATAAGCAAACTAGCAATAATAAGATAAGTAAAGATACAAGTGAAGGTAGAAGTAACCGCAATGGAGACACAAAGACACGAGGATGTATTCCTGTAGTTCCTTCCTTGTTATGGGGAGTACGTCTACATTGGAGGGGTGTGGTACCACAAAGGCCACCAACGCCACAAAGGCTCACCCTATTCTCCGGTGATCAAGCCACGAAGGAGAGTTCATGCTCCACTAAGCGGTGCCCTTGAAGGCGGCACGAGACCTTTACACAAAGTATTGGGGCGAGATCCACAACTCAATTAGAGGCTCCCAATAAGCCCACCAAGCTCTTACACATGAAGATTGAGCAAGGAGGACGGCTTCTTCCGGCTAGGGCTCCAAACAACCCCAAGAGTAACAAGTCCCTCAATGAAATGAAGGGGGAAATCAAATTTCCTTGGTGGAAGTGTAGATCTAGGTCTCCTCCCTTGAATCCCAAAAGGGCTTTAAGTTCTAGTGGCTAGAATGGGAGATCTAGTGATTTTAAGCTTTGCAACAATGGAAGAGAGAGTGTGGAAGCTGCAGTCTTCACTGGAGGTGGAAGACGACTATTTATACCCCTCTCAGATTTCTAGCTGTTGGGGTCGAGTAACACCAGAGTCTCCGGCCTGTAAGGGGCGGAGTCTTCGGCGCCACTCGGAGTCTCTGGCCTATAAGGACCGTAGTCTTTGGCTCCCAGCTAACAAGTTCCGGAGTCTCTGACCGGTCTCCTCAGAGACTCCGGACCAACTACAGAGGCTTGCACCACTCGGGTGAAAATCGAGTTTGGGAGGCCGGATTCTCTGGCCGGAGACTCCGACTCAGAATCAAAGTCTCCGGCCTGGAAGGCCGGAGTCTCCGGTTCTAAGGGCCAGAGTCTCCGCCCAGAAAATCTTCAATAGCAAGATTTCTGCAGAGTTCTCTCCAACAAATTGCAAAGGGGTGCAAGAGTATTTTGTACCAAAATGATTTCACCCCAGCTTTTCATCGAGCAAACCCTCTTGATAGTATGGAAACCTAAATTACATAACCGAAAATCTAGGTCTTCGTTGCTTCGATCTTTTTAGTTTTGAGGGGCCGATAACCATCGAGCATTAACCAATAAAACCTACACACTTAAACACAAGGTTAATAACTCGAGTGTTAACAATAAGCACCAAAATATCATTTACTCGGGCAAGGCTCTTTCAATCTCCCCCTTTTTGGTGTTTGATGACAACACATGGATTTGCAAGATATATATGATTAACTAAAAGATAGTTCATGAAATGAAGTTGAGCTCCCCTAAATGTATGCATAATTTGATTTTGCCTTTGAATGCAAATGCACACATTTTGAGTTCATTGCTCCCCCTCGCACTCATGAACCAAACCACATATGAAAGATAATGAATATGTCATATAGACTACTGCATAACAAGACTCTATAGGAATGTAAGGACTAGAGTCTAGGAATAAAGATATTACCACATGTAGTCTTTACATATTACAATAAACACATAGTCTTAAACGGATGACCACCACAAGTTTTACAAAGCCAAATCCAACTGAAATGCAAATAAACAAGATACATGGACACAAGCAAGGAAATCACAATAGAACCAAATGCGTTGTGTCCTCCCATGCAAATCCCCGATGAGAACCTACTAGAACTACTTCTCCCCTGATACGTCTCGAACGTATCTATAATTTTTGATGCTCCATGCTTGTTTTTACACCATTTGCCTTGTGTTTCGTTACACTTTGTGGCATTTTTATACGATTTCCGGAACTAACCAATTGACAAGATGCCACAGTGCCAGTTCCCTATTTTCTGCTGTTTTTGTGTTTTAGAAAAGCTACACAGGAAATATTCTCGGAATTGGACGAAACAAAAGCCGAACGTCCAGAAATTCACCAAAGCTTCCAGAGAACCGAAGAGGAGATGGAGTGGGGCCACGAGGGCCCCACACAATAGGGCAGTGCGGCCTGGCCCCTGGCCATGCCCCCTACATGTGAGGGTACCCTGGCAGCCCCCTGACGACGCCCCTTCGCCTATATAAAGCCTCGGGACGGAAAACCCTAGGGGGAATCGGCAATTTTCCAGAAAGAGTTCCGCAGCTCCGCCGCCACCGCCGACGAATTTCGGGGGACAGAAGTCTCTGTTCCGGTACCCTGCCAGGACGGGGAAGTGCCCCCGGAGCCATCTCCATTGGTCTCCATCGCCGTCTCTGCCGTCTCCATCGACCTCACCACCATCTCCATCAACCTTGCTGTCTCCTATGATGATGAGGGAGTAGTTCTCCCCCGGGGCTGAGCGCTCTACCGGTAGCTATGTGGTTCACCTCTCTCTCCCATGATGTGATCTTTATGTGATCGTGAGCTTTGTATCTAGTTGAATTGGTAGATGTTATTATTCAGATATTATGCTACTCCTATGCTTTATTATTGTACTCTCCGGAGATACCTCGTATCATGGTGTAAAGGTGACTAGTGTGTGCATCATGTGTATCTTTTTGGTTAATGTCTGTATGAAATGTTGGTGTTTGTTGGAACCATCTAGTGCGTTCACGGTGATAGTGTGAGACAATCTAGTTTGGGTACATACGGACTTTGAGGAGTGCTTCGTAGCCCTACGCATGATTAGTGTTCATTTTCCATTGGAGAACTATTTTGAGTTGCATATTGATGATAGTATCTATTGGTTCAATTATGTTATATTTGTTGGGAGTGTGTCCACTAGTGAAAGTATGATCCCTAGGCCTTGTTTCCAAGCATTGCACACCGTTTACTTCCTGTTTTGTTACATATTTGCTCGCAGCGATATTTATTTCAGATTACATTTGCTACTTATAATCATCACTACCACTTGTATTTCACTATCTCTTCGCCGAACTAGTGCACCTATACATCTGACAAGTGTATTGGGTGTGTTGGGGACACAAGAGACTTTCTGTATCGTAATTGCAGGGTTGCTTGAGAGCGATAGCTTTGACCTCTTCCTCCCTGAGTTCGATAAACCTCGGGTGATCCACTTAAGGGAAACTTGCTGCTGGTCTACAAACCTCTGCACTTGGAGGCCCAACACTGTCTACAAGAACAGACGCGTGCGTAGACATCAAGCTCTTTTCTGGCGCCGTTGCCGGGGAGGTAAGGTAAAAGGTACTCACATTCTTTGGCTACTAAGTCTTTTAGTTGCTGGTGAGTGCGCAAAGTTATTTCCTTTAGATTCTGCAATTATATCTTTTTGTTTCTTGTTTTTATTTTCACTAGTTAGGCTTAATGGAAAATAAAGAGTTCTTTAGTATTTTTCCTATGTTTGGTTATGGAGTTTTTGAAGAGAAAATTGAAAAACCTTTGGAGCTTGTTTCGCATAGCAATGTTATTAGTACGAATGCTTTGAATACCGTTATTGATAATGCTATAGGAAAGTCTAAGCTTGGGGAAGCTGGTTTTGTTAAGCATGATATTTTTAGTTCCCCAGCTTTAGTGGAGAAAGTTTGCTTTGATGATATGTTATCCCCCATATGTGATGTTTTTAATGATGCTTGTGCTCCTCATCCTTTTAAAATACCTATGAAAATTGTCGACCGTGCTATGAATAACTGCTATTTAGGAGATGGAACTTTCCATCCCGGTGATCATTTGCTCTTTATACATGAATTATGCGAGTTGTTCCAGTGTGCAGGTATTTCGATGAACCAAGTTAAGAGGAAGCTATTTTCTTTATCACTAAAAGGCAGAGCTGTGGAATGGTATAAAACACTGAAGGATGGCCGACCTGTTGAGTGAGAGGAAATTGTACCTCTCTTTTATTCTAAATTCTATCCTTCTTGTGAGGTTTATAAAGATAGGAATTACATTTATAATTTTCATCCGCATGAGGGAGAAAGCATTGCCCAAGCATGGGTAAGATTGAAGTTACTAATGCACAAATGTCCTATTCATGATCTTCCCCATAATATTGTTATAAATAATTTTTATGCAAGGCTTTCAGGATATTACAAGGACTATCTAGATGCATGCTTTGATGGGTCTTTCACAAGCAAGGATGTCGACACCAAGTGGGGTCTGCTTGAAACAATTCAAAACAATATTGAAGGTTGGGATAGCGACAAAGGTAAAGGATCAGGTATGAATTACGAGTTTGATTGCATTAAGTCTTTCACTGAAACTGCTGATTTTCAAGAGCTTAGTGCTAAGTATGGTATTGATCCTCAAATTATGATTGATTGTTTTAAAACCTTTGCTTCCCATATTAATGTTCCTAAAGGAAATGGGGACGTGTATCATGAACCTTTTAAGGACACTTGCGTAGAAAATGATATTGTTGTCGATGATTGCAATAAACATGCTCGAACCTCTGAAATTCCTATTTACTATAAGCATGTTAATTTTTGTGGAGTACATAGACCTTGTGAACAGAGTTACAACAAGGAAGATTATTGTGTCCACCATGCAAATGAAGAAACCCGTATGTGGCTCAGGGATCTAGATGAGCTTGGTTAAAGGGTTTGTGAGCTTTATCCTTTTCTTTGTGAACTTTGCGGTAAAATGGGTCACTTTAATTTTCAATGCCCAATTAATCGAACGAGTACCGCAAATTTGTATTGTGATGATAAGATTACTCTTAATCAGCATGATGAGCTTACTTTGTTTTTGAATTGTGAAGAGATATCTAGAAAGATTTCTTTGGTTGATATGAGAGATGTTGACATTAATAGCACCCTTCGTGGTTGTCGTCTCTATTGTGCTAAAGATTGCCTCGCAAATACTTACTTACAAGATCTTATAAAACATGATGTTTTGCCAAGCTATGACAGGACTAATAGATGTTTCGATCTTATTAATAGAGAGGAGGAATCCTCCAAAGTTTCTTCTGTTGTTTCTGTCAGCAAACCAGATTATGTGGAGAAGATGCCTTTCCCTTCTAAAGGATATGTGGAGAAGATGCCCTTCAAGTCTCTCCCTCCTAAAGGAGAGAGTAAGAAGAGTATGAAGAAGAAGAGGAGGAGTAAGAGGCGAGAGGACACGGTATCTTCCCCTAAGCGTTATGATCCTGCAATAGATTATGATAATTCTGATTGGGATGATGTTCCTATGCCTATTACTTATGTTAGTGATCATGATTGGGAAAAGCACTCTACTTTTGATATTGAAAATATTTTTGGTACAAATTCTAAGATTAATAATTGTTGTACCATTAGTACTATCCATGTTCCTTCTTATAATGATATGTTTGATGAATATGCTTTGAGAAATAGCTGTTCTCTAGCTTGTGATGATACTAAACCTCTAGTTTATGATGGTTATGATGATGAGTATAATATTTTCAGTTCACCGACTTTTGAGGAGAAAATTAGTTATGATTACAATATGCCTCCTATTTTTGATGACTATGGTGATGAGAATAATTATTCTGTTGAATCTGCTCCTACTACGATTGTTCATGTGCGGAGTATTAATCCTTTTATGCATGTGGCTCATGATAAGGATGCTTTATGTGATAGTTATGTTAGTTCTATTCATGATGCTACTGAAAGTTATTATGAGAGAGGGAAACATGGTTTGATGGATCTCAACAATATTGAGTTTCCCCTCTTTTTGTTGCAATTCTTGAAGTTGTACTTGTTTTGCCTTCCTATGCTTTTTGCTTTGCGCTTTCATGACTTGTCTCTTTACAAGACTATTTTTCATAGGAAGTGGTTTAGATTTAAATGTGTTTCACATCTGCTTTTTGATGCTCTCTCTTGCTTCAAGTTCCTTTATAGCACATTTGCCTTAAGCTCTTTTATGGCGCCTATATGAGCATCTTTGCAAATTACTGCGCCTAGCTCAAAGGCGTTAAAGAAAAGCACTCTTGGGAGATAACCCAATGTTTTTACTTTCAGTTATTTTTCTTTTATTTGAGTCTTCGAAGTTATTAATACTGTAATAACCACCCCTTATCCTTTTTATTTCGTTTTTGTGCCAAGAGAAGCCTCTAATTTGAGTAAGGTAAGATTTGGGGATGTTGCTGTCCTGAAACAGTTTTCGGTGCTGCACCGTAAAAATTCGTGAAAATTCTCTGTATATCTTTTGGACCTGCGATTTCTTGTGCATATGCCCCAGGTTATATCCAAACTTTCATTAGTTGAACAGTTTTTGAGTTGAGCAACAGAAAACCCTCTAAAAATTCGACCTTTGTCAGCTGTTCAGTTTTGACAGATTTCTGCCAATATTTGTGTTTGCCTCTCGATCGCTTTCTTTTTTAGTTCTTTTGATCATAGAACTTTTGGGGAAGTTGCTACAGTAGTATATGCTATATTTGTGGTGGTTTTGTGTTGAAATCTGAACTGAAAAGGGTTGATTCATTATTATGTTTATGCTAACATTGCTAATAGAATTGTGTTGAGTTTTGTATGAAGGAAGTTTTCAAGTGTAGGGATTCGAGAATGATGAGATGAGATGAAGAATGGACAAAAGCTCAAGCTTGGGGATGCCCATGCAACCCCCAAGAAATATCCAAGAGGTACAAGCATCAAAGCTTGGGGATGCCCCCGAGGCACCCCTTCTTCATCGGCAAAATCAGGTCACCTTTCAAGACACTATATTTTTATTGCTTCATGCACTATGCGTTTTTCTTGGATCGTCAGTTGCTTTTGTTTTCAGTTTTCTTTTGCTTTGTTTGCTGCAATAAATGTTGGATCACATCATGTTTTTGGAGGAGATGAACTTCATTTTTCATTGCCAAGAACACTCTAGTTTTCACTCTTATCGTTCAACGAGTGTTCTCTTTTTCTGCTACTGCGTTTAGCCTTTGTTTTTCGCCTTGATTTTTGTTCAGATCTTGTTTTATCTTTGCATCAAGGTATATTTGTACCTATGGTCTATGTTGGTTTTCCTCAAAAGAGTTTCCTCAAAAAGGTTTGAATGGTGTTGGAAAAGAGAAAAAGTTTCATGCAAAAAAGTGGTACAAAAAGGAGCTTGTTTAGACTGCGGCTTAGACTTTTGCATGTCATGTTTGATGTCGTTTTGATAGTATGCTTAGTGATTTTTGCTGTAGCATGACTTGTCTTGAATGACTGAGATTGCTTAATGAGCCTTTGAAAAAATCATGCGTTGTTTTTATTATATGGAAGCATTTATTTGGTTTTCTCCTTTGATGCTTTATTTGGGTTGACTTGGCGCATGCTTACACCATGTTGACTACAAAAATAAGTCGCCTATAGCCTCTACGATCATTTAGTTTTTGAATTTTGCTGCCATCTTATGCTTCTTTTAATGTTGCTTTGTCGCTTTGCATGATTATGGCCGTTATTGCTCTCTTAGTTGGTCGCTCCCAGTCTTTTGCTAGCCCTCATTTTGTACTGAGTATGAGCTCTACTCGTGCATTCAACTCCCAAAAACAGAGTTTGCCATTGTGTCCACTATAAATCCCTATGCATGGTATTTGCAAGTCATTCCAAGTAAATTTTCATGTGCTACTGATGTCTACGCACGCGTCTGTTCTTGTAGACAGTGTTGGGCCTCCAAGTGCAGAGGTTTGTAGAACAGCAGCAAGTTTCCCTTAAGTGGATCACCCAAGGTTTATCGAACTCAGGGAGGAAGAGGTCAAAGCTATCCCTCTCAAGCAACCCTGCAATTACGATACAGAAAGTCTCTTGTGTCCCCAACACACCCAATACACTTGTCAGATGTATAGGTGCACTAGTTCGGCGAAGAGATAGTGAAATACAAGTGGTATGGATGATTATAAGTAGCAAATGCAATCTGGAATAAAAAATGGCAGCAAGCAAACAAGTAACAAAACATCAAGTAAACGGTGCGCAAAGCTTGGAAACAAGGCCTAGGGATCATACTTTCACTAGTGGACACACTCCCAACAAATATAACATAATTGGACAAATAAATAACTTCTCTTCACTATGGTACTCTGAATTACTCTCCTATTGAACAACACTAATCATTGCATAGTGGCTACAGAAGCACCCCTTAAAGTTCATCAAGTACTTGACCAACACCACTCATAGAGATATCCAAATCAGATCACAACTCAAGATAGATATTATTGCAACTTAGACCAAGTACTAACACGGTGCACACACTGTCAACATTACACCATGAAAGGAGGAATAGATCACTTCAATACTATCATAGTGATAATTATTCTCATAATCCATAAGAGATCACAATCGTAGCCTAGACCAAGTACCACCATGATGCACGCACTGTCACCGTTACACCATGGCAGGAGGAATAGATTACTTTAATAACACCACTAGAGTACACATAATATCTGAATAATAACATATAGTTGTTCAACATGATACAAAGCTCACGATCACATAAAGATCACATCATGGGAGAGAGAGGTGAACCACATAGCTACCGGTAGAGCCCTTAGCCCCAGGGATGAACTACTCCCTCCTCATCATAGGAGACAGCAAGGTTGATGGAGATGGCGATGGAGACCGATGGAGATGGCTCCGGGGGCACTTCCCCGTCCCGGCAGGGTGTCGAAACAGAGACTTCTGTCCCCCGAAATTCGTCGACGGCGGCGGCGGAACTGTGGAACTCTTTCTGGAAAAATTGCCGACTCCCCTAGGGTTTTCCGTCCCGAGGCTTTATATAGGCGAAGGGGCGTCGTCAGGGGGCAGCCAGGGGCTCCTCACACCAGGGTGGCGTGGCCAGGGCCTGGGCCATGCCACCTATGTGTGAGGGCGGCCTCTGGCCCCCCTCCGGCTCTCTTTCGGTCCTCGGGAAGCTTCCGGGCAAAATAAGACTTCAGGAACTTGTTTCGTCCAATTCCGAGAATATTTCCTGTGTATCACTCTGAAACACAAAAACAGCAGAAAACAGGGAACTGACACTGTGGCATCTTGTCAATAGGTTAGTTCCGGAAAATGCATAAAAGTGCCACGAAGTGTAACGAAACACAAGGCAAATGGTGTAAAAACAAGCATGGAGCATCAAAAATTATAGATACGTTGGAGACGTATCAGCATCCCCAAGCTTAACTCCTGCTCGTCCTCGAGTAGGTAAGTGATAACAAAAGAAATAATTTTTGAGGTGACATGCACCATCACAATCTTGATCATATAGGTAAAGCATTGAGTGCTGAGATCAAAGAACTTAAAACATGGGCATGAAAGACATAATCTTGATAATAGAAACTTAGCAACCATGTTATAACATGAAAAAGAACACAAACAAAAGATCATGAATAATGAAACAATGAAAGTCAAACGTGTGTTCAAATCATATGGAAAAACATACAAATGGTTTTCAGCTTGTCCTTCATGGAGAGCAAAACATAAATGCATAGGACACCTTCAAGTTTAAGAGGGCGACTAGATACAAATAATTTGAGAACAAGTGAAACCAACAATATGAATCAATCAATGAAAACTTTGGGACAATGCACATTATACTCAGAATGACAACTATGCTCTCTTAGATGGTGCATAAAGGTAGAAGGTGGAGACTCAACATAAAAGTAAAAGAAAGGCCCTTCGCAGAGGGAAGCAGTGATTAAACATGTGCTAGAGCTTTTCATTTGTAAAACAGAGAGATAAAAATTGCGTTTTGAGAGGTGGTTGTCTTTGTCAACGACTGGCAATGGGGTTCTTACTATCTTCCATACAAAAATGAAGTAAGTTTTTGAGAGAGAGATTGGCACTTTTGTGCTCTTTTTATAAAGCTTGGCACTCCTCCCCACCTTTTTTCCTTTCTCAAACCATGGCTAACTGATTCCATCGGGTGCCCACCAACATTCACATACCATGGAGGAGTGCCTTTTTTCTTTTTCTTTTTCTTTTTGGAATAAGACAATATGGAAGATAGCAAATCCGACCACTACGTCCCCATGAGCTAAAAACAGTGGCACAAAACGAGAAGTAGTTGAAAGTTTTTTTGAAAGGTAGCACACGAAAATTTACTTGGAATGGCTTACAAATACCATGCATAGGAATTTATAGTGGACACAATGGCAAACTTGGTTTTTGGGAGTTGGATGCACGAGTAGAGCTCATACTCAGTACAAAGCGAGGGCTAGCAAAAGACTGAGAGCGACCAACTAAGAGAGCAATAATGGCCATAATCATGCAAAGCGACAAAGCAACATTAAAAAAAGCATAAGATGGCATCAAAAGTCAAAAACTAAATGATCATAGAGGCTATTGGCGACTTTGTATGAGTCTAACATGTGTGAGCATGCGCCAAGTCAACCCAAATAAAGCATCAAGGAGAAAACCAAAATAATGCTTCCAAATAATAAAAACAACGCATGATTTTTTCAAAGGCTCATTAAGCAATCTCAGTTATTTGAGACAAGCCATGCTACAGCAAAACCACTAATCATACTATCAAAAAGACATCAGGCACGACATAAAAAAGCCTAAGCCGCAGTCTACACAAGTTCCTTCTTGTACCACTTTTTTGCATAAAGCTTTTTCTCTTTTCCAACACCATTCAAAAAAAATTATAAACACCTCTTTTGATGAAAACCAATAAAGATCAGAGGCAAAAATACACCTTGATGAAAAGATATAACAAGATCTGAACGCAAATCAAGGCGAAAAACAAAGGCTAAACGCAGTAGCAGAAAAAGAGAACACTCGTTGAACGATAAGAGTGAAAACTAGAGTGTTCTTGGCAATGAAAAATGAGTTCATCTCCTCCAAAACAAACATGATGTGATCTAACCATTTATTGTATCAAACTAAACTAAACTAATACTGAAAACAAAAACAACTGACACTCCAAGAAAAACTCATAGTGCATGAAGCAATAAAAATATAGTGTCTTGAAAGGTGACCTGATTTTTGCAGATGAAGAAGGGGTGCCTCGGGGGCATCCCCAAGCTTTGACACTTGTACTTCTTGGATATTTCTTGGGGTGATGCATGGGCATCCCCAAGCTTGAGCTTTTGTCCATTCTTCATCTCATCTCATCATTCTCCAATCCCTACACTTGAAAACTTCCTTCATACAAAACTAAACACAATTCTATTAGCAACATTAGTGTAGCATAACATATAATCAACCCTTTTTGCTTCAGGTTTCAACCTAAAACCACCACATATATAGCATATACTACTGTAGCAACTTCCCCAAAAGTTCCGTGATCAAAAGAACTCAAAAAGAAAGCGATAAAGCGGCAAACACAAATATTGGCAGAAATATGTCAAAACAGAACAGCTGACAAATGTCGAATTTTTAGAGGTTTTTCTGTTGCTCAAATCAAAAAGTGTTCAACTAATGAAAGTTTGGATATAACCTGGGGCATATGCACAAGAAATCGCAGGTCCAAAAGATATACAGAGAATTTATACGAATGTCTATGGTGCAGCACCGAAAACAGTTTCAGGACAGCAACATCCCCAAATCTTACCTTACTCAAATTAGAGGCTTCTCTTGGCACAACAACAAAATAAAAAGGATAAGGAGTGGTTATTACAGTAGTAATAACTTCCAAGACTCAATTTAAAGAAAAAGTACTGAAAATAAAACAATGGGTTATCTCCCAAGAGTGCTTTTCTTTAACGCCTTTGAGCTAGGCGCAGTAATTTGCAAAGATGCTCATGTGGGCGCCATATAAGAGCTTGAGGCAAAGGCGCCACATAGGAACTTAAAGCAATAGAGAGCATCAAAAAGAAAATGTGAAAGACATTTATATCTGAACCACTTCCTATGCATAGGAATCTTGTAAGAAAATAAATCAACGAGGCACATAGTAGCAAGCATGGATAGATAAAACAAGTGCCACTTCAAGATTTGCAACATAAAGAGGGGAAACTTAATATTGTTGAGATCCATCAAACCATGTTTCCCTCTCTCATAATAACTTTCAGTAGCATCATGAATAGAACTAACAATATAACTATCACATAAAACATCCCTATCATGAGCCACATGCATAAAAGAATTAATACTCACCATAGGAACAATAGTAGTAGGAGCAGATTCAACAGAATAATTATTCTCATCACCATAATCATCATAAATAGGAGGCATATTGTAATCATAACTAATTTTATCCTCAATAGTAGGTGAACTGAAAATATTATACCCATCATCATAACCATCATAAACTAGAGGACAGCTATTTCGCAAAGCATATTCTTTAAACATATCATCATAAGAAGGAACATCACATATGGGAGATAAAATATCATCAAAACAAACTTTCTCCACTAAAGCTGGGGAACTAAAAATATCATGCTTAACAAAACCAGCTTCCCCAAGCTTAGACTTTTCTATAGCATTAGCAATAACGGTGTTCAAAGCATTCATACTAACAACACTATTAGCATGCAAATTAAGCTCCAAAGGTTTTTCAATTTTCTCTTCAAACACTTCATATCTAAACTCAGGAAAAAGACTACAGAACTCTTTGTTTTTCATTAAGCCTAACTAGTGAAAATAAAAACAAGAAACAAAAAGATGTAATTGCAGAATCTAAAGGAAATAACTCCGAGCACTCACACAGGAGGATGCGAGTACCTTTTACCTTACCTCCCCGGCAACGGCGCCAGAAAAGAGCTTGATGTCTACGCACGCGTCTGTTCTTGTAGACAGTGTTGGGCCTCCAAGTGCAGAGGTTTGTAGAACAGCAGCAAGTTTCCCTTAAGTGGATCACCCAAGGTTTATCGAACTCAAGGAGGAAGAGGTCAAAGTTATCCCTCTCAAGCAACCCTGCAATTACGATACAGAAAGTCTCTTGTGTCCCCAACACACCCAATACACTTGTCAGATGTATAGGTGCACTAGTTCGGCGAAGAGATAGTGAAATACAAGTGGTATGGATGATTATAAGTAGCAAATGCAATTTGGAATAAAAAATGGTAGCAAGCAAACAAGTAACAAAACAGCAAGTAAACGGTGCGCAAAGCTTGGAAACAAGGCCTAGGGATCATACTTTCACTAGTGGACACACTCCCAACAAATATAACATAATTGAACAACTAAATAACTTCTCTTCACTATGGTACTCTGAATTACTCTCCTATTGAACAACACTAATCATTGCATAGTGGCTACAGAAGCACCCCTTAAAGTTCATCAAGTACTTGACCAACACCACTCATAGAGATATCCAAATCAGATCACAACTCAAGATAGATATTATTGCAACTTAGACCAAGTACTAACACGGTGCACACACTATCAACATTACACCATGAAAGGAGGAATAGATCACTTCAATACTATCATAGTGATAATTATTCTCATAATCCATAAGAGATCACAATCGTAGCCTAGACCAAGTACCACCATGATGCACGCACTGTCACCGTTACACCATGGCAGGAGGATTAGATTACTTTAATAACACCACTACAGTACACATAATATCTGAATAATAACATCTACTTGTTCAACATGATACAAAGCTCATGATCACATAAAGATCACATCATGGGAGAGAGAGGTGAACCACATAGCTACCGGTAGAGCCCTTAGCCCCGGGGATGAACTACTCCCTCCTCATCATAGGAGATAGCAAGGTTGATGGAGATGGCGATGGAGACCGATGGAGATGGCTCCGGGGGCACTTCCCCGTCCCGGCAGGGTGCCGGAACAGAGACTTCTGTCCCCCAAAATTCGTCGACGGCGGCGGCGGAACTGTGGAACTCTTTCTGGAAAATTGCCGACTCCCCTAGGGTTTTCCGTCCCAAGGCTTTATATAGGCAAAGGGGCGTCGTCAGGGGGCAGCCAGGGGCTCCTCACACCAGGGTGGCGCGGCCAGGGCCGCACCACCTATGTGTGAGGGCGGCCTCTGGCCCCCCTCCGGCTCTCTTTCGGTCCTCGGGAAGCTTCCGGGCAAAATAAGACTTCAGGAACTTGTTTCGTCCAATTCCGAGAATATTTCTTGTGTATCACTCTGAAACACAAAAACAGCAGAAAACAGGGAACTGGCACTGTGGCATCTTGTCAATAGGTTAGTTCTGGAAAATGCATAAAAGTGTCACGAAGTGTAACGAAACACACGGCAAATGGTGTAAAAACAAGCATGGAGCATCAAAAATTATAGATACATTGGAGACGTATCTGCTACCTTTCAAAATACCTTCAAAATACTTCTCATTTTGTGACACTGTTTTCAACTCATGGGGACGTAGTGGTCGGATTTGCTATCTTCCATATTGTTTATTCCAAAAAGAAAAAAAAAGAAAAAAAAGAAAAAAGGCACTCCTCCATGGTATGTGAATGTTGGTGGGCACCCGATGGAATCGGTTTAGCCATGGTTTGAGAAAGGAAAAAAGGTGGGGGAGGAGTGCCAAGCTTTATAAAAGAGCACAAAAGTGCCAATCTCTCTCTCAAAAACTTGCTTCATTTTTGTATGGAAGATAGTAAGAACCCCATTGCCAGTCGTTGACAAAGACAACCACATCTCAAAACCAATTTTTATCTCTCTGTTTTACAAATGAAAAGCTCTAGCACATGTTTAATCACTGCTTCCCTCTGCGAAGGGCCTTTCTTTTACTTTTATGTTGAGTCTCCACCTTCTACCTTTATGCACCGTCTAGGAGAGCATAGTTGTCATTCTGAGTATAATGTGCATTGTCCCAAAGTTTATCATTGATTGCTTCATGACTATGGTTTCACTTGTTCCTAAATTATTTGTATCTAGTCGCCCTCTTAAACTTGAAGGTATCATATGCATTTATGTTTTGCTATTCCATAAGGGACAAGCTGAAAACCATTTACTATGTTTTTCCATATGATTTGAACACACGTTTGACTTTCATTGTTTCATTATTCATGATCTTTTGTTTGTGTTCTTTTTCATGTTATAACCTGGTTGCCAAGTTTCTATTATCAAGATTATGTCTTTCATGCCCATGTTTTAAGTTCTTTGATCTCAGCACTCAATGCTTTACCTATATGATCAAAGTTGTGATGGTGCATGTCACCTAAAAAATTATTTCTTTTGTTATCACTTACCTACTCGAGGACGAGCAGGAGTTAAGGTTGGGGATGCTGATACGTCTCGAACGTATCTATAATTTTTGATGCTCCATGCTTGTTTTTACACCATTTGCCTTGTGTTTCGTTACACTTCGTGGCGTTTTTATGCGATTTCTGGAACTAACCTATTGACAAGGTGCCACAGTGCCAGTTCCCTGTTTTCTGCTGTTTTTGTGTTTCAGAAAAGCTACACAGGAAATATTCCCGGAATTGGACGAAACAAAAGCCAAACGTCCAGAAATTCACCGAAGCTTCCAGAGAACCGAAGAGGAGATGGAGTGGGGCCACGAGGGCCCCACACAATAGGGCGGCGCGGCCTGGCCCCTGGCCACGCCCCCTACATGTGAGGGCGCCCTGGCAGCCCCCTGACGACGCCCCTTCGCCTATATAAAGCCTCGGGACGGAAAACCCTAGGGGGAATCGGCAATTTTCAAGAAAGAGTTCCGCAGCTCCGCCACCACTGCCGACGAATTTCGGGGGACAGAAGTCTCTGTTCCGGCACCCTGCCAGGATGGGGAAGTGCCCCCGAAGCCATCTCCATCGGTCTCCATCGCCGTCTCCGCCATCTCCATCGACCTCATCGCCATCTCCATCAATCTTGATGTCTCCTATGATGAGGAGGGAGTAGTTCTCCCCCGGGGCTGAGGGCTCTACCGGTAGCTATGTGGTTCACCTCTCTCTCCCATGATGTGATCTTTATGTGATCGTGAGCTTTGTATCTAGTTGAATTGGTAGATGTTATTATTCAGATATTATGCTACTCCTATGCTTTATTATTGTACTCTCCGGAGATACCTCGTATCATGGTGTAAAGGTGACTAGTGTGTGCATCATGTGTATCTTTTTGGTTAATGTCTCTATGAAATGTTGGTGTTTGTTGGAACCATCTAGTGCGTTCACGGTGATAGTGTGGACAATCTAGTTTGGATACATATGGACTTTAAGGAGTGCTTCGTAGCCCTACACATGATTAGTGTTCGTTTTCCATTGGAGAACTGTTTTGAGTTGCATATTGATGATAGTATCTATTGGTTCAATTATGTTATATTTGTTGGGAGTGTGTCCACTAGTGAAAGTATGATACCTAGGCCTTGTTTCCAAGCATTGCACACCGTTTACTTCCTGTTTTGTTACATGTTTGCTCGCATCGATATTTATTTCAGATTACATTTGCTACTTATAATCATCACTACCACTTGTATTTCACTATCTCTTCGCCGAACTAGTGCACCTATACATCTGACAACTGTATTGGGTGTGTTGGGGACACAAGAGACTTTCTGTATCGTAATTGCAGGGTTGCTTGAGAGGGATAGCTTTGACCTCTTCCTCCCTGAGTTCGATAAACCTTGGGTGATCCACTTAAGGGAAACTTGCTGCTGTTCTACAAACCTCTGCACTTGGAGGCCCAACACTGTCTACAAGAACAGACGCGTGCGTAGACATCATCCCCCTTTGGCATCGAGACACCAAAAAGGGAAAAGAGCGATGCCATGTCCCCAAGTTACTCCTCATCGGAGTCCTCATCCTCATCGGAGTTCTCCTCTTCCTCACATTCTTCATCATTTGTGGGAGCCTTTCCATGAGACGGTCCGGTCACATCCTCAAAGTCACCCCAGTTGACCAAACTATTAGCATTCCATGCTCTATAGGACAAGGTCAAACTGGAACCTTCTACAACAGAATCTGAAGAATCCTTAGTTGCAATGTCCAACTTCTCCATGATGAGCCTTTGGTCTGTTGGAGATGCTTGTTTTGCACATATTGGCTATGAAGCTTCTTGTAAATGTCCACGTTAATGCAAAGGAAATACCTCTCCCACCATGTGAGCTTCTTCATATTTGCCTTGATCTCAACCTTGCTAGAGGGCACAAATGCATTGCTAGCATTTTTTATGCGAGGACCCATCCTTGGAGCAATTTCAACCATTTCTTCAACATCATCATCTCCTTCTTCATCATCACTTGATGCAAAGTCTTCCTCCACCATGCCCGGAGATGCTTTCCTTTGGGACTTCACAAACTTATGAGGGTGAGGTGAGTGGTGAGGAGCGGATGCACGGTTTGTTGAGCTATGAGGAGCAACATGACATGTGGAGCATAAACCGTAGTCTTATTCTTAGTTATCACTGCATCATACATCTCCTTGTAGATGAAGTCCATGACATCAATGGGCTCCCTCTCGCCTTATTACCCACCCATGAGCACCGCATGGGAGTAAGCAAGGAGGTTGACAAGACATCCATGAATAGAATCCAAATTGCCCGCACTTGGAGCAATGTTCTCACAGAAGAGGCAGAGCAAGATGTCGTAGAGAAATTTGAGTCCATATGTATCACCAATCACAACTTCCTTCTTCTTTGCATGAGGTGCAAGCTTGCCATAGAAAGGCTTCAAAGTCTTCTTGTTGTAGGCTACTCCCTCAACATGCATCCTCAACCCGGTAGAGGTGGTTGCACCGCAAAAGAGTACCCAAGATGGTTGGCAAACTCACGGAAGCTCGAGCGGCAAACATCACTACCAAGCATCCAAGTCAAGGGGATATCTTCACCTTCTCCAAACACAACCGTGGCTAAGAATTGGTGCACAAGCACAATGTTGTAGTCTTGGTTAATCTTCATAGGTGGGTGGAGCCCAAGCTTCTGTGTTACCCAAAGAGCTTCCTCAAGACACAAAAATAAAACTCGAAAGGAAATACCCTCTCGCAAGAGCAAAGAAAACAACACCAAAATAAAAATACCGGGTTGCCTCTCGTAAAGCGCTTTCTTTATAGTCATATAGCTAGGCTTCATACCTTATTTATTCATGATGGGCAAGTGTCATGAGGACACTTGTGCCTCTGAGCATTTATCTTCTTCCTTGGAAAGTGTTCTATATATTATACCAGGATCCCATGGTGTGTTCATACAAATCAAAATAATAGTCAAGTTAAAATATGGTAAAAAAAACCACAAGATATGGAAACAAGAACAACGAAGTCTCACCTTATTCTTATGCATTGGAATTTTATATCTGACTAAATAAGAACAAGTAGAGGCATACCATCGCATATCATTAGTCTGTGAACACATCATATCATTACTAGAAGCATAAAGATGGTACTTATCACCTCCTCTTTCATAGTAGTTGCAGTTACTAGAAGAAAATTTAATAGTGTGACTATTTGAATCATGTAGCTTGAAAAAATTTGGCACATAAAGAGGATCATTAGATTTAATAAGGCATTCATTAGCATGCTTTCCTCTTTCAAAGTAGTTACCAATATAATTCTTAATCGTAGCACCATGGTTGCAATAAGATTTTTCATAAGAAAGTTGCAAACCACATAGGTACTTCTCAACATAAGTATTATCACTAAATTCATTTATGCAAATCTGGAGGATAACAACCAGGTGTCCTTTCATTATACCAGCCTTATGAATAGTTTCAAATTTTTCATTAATAAGAGGGTCTAGCTCATGGGCTCCAATATAAGAAATATACTTATCAACCTGTTCTATATCATGGCACAAAGGTCTACTCTTCCAATAAGAAGCAATTATAGGATCACTATTATGATTGCATTGAAAATGAGAGTGTTTATAGCATTACCTAGTGCATCAAGTCACATCATGTAGTTCACCAAAAATCAACAGCTAAATGGTTGATATGTCTAAGCAATTCATCCATTCTTTTTTCCTTCTTTGGTTGATCGATATTCATTGTAAGCTTGCATGACCTCAACATAATCATCACCATAGAGATACTAGGAAGTCTCCCTATGGTTTAGCATGCATATTCAAGGACTGCACTAACTTTTATGGATTTTTGTGTATCAGAAAAGTAAAAAACAAAATTGAAAATAAACAACTAAAACAAAAAGAACTAAAAAGACAAAAACAAAATAAAGAGAAATACTTTGCAAATCTAAAAGGACAAGAAGACTCACAATGGTGCAACCTCCCCAAGCTTAGGTAATTGCACGGCACCAGAAGAAGGTCTCGCGGTGCCAAGAAATAAGCTCTTGCCCGTGGAAATTGCAGTTGTGATCAATTTCCTTTGTTCCCCGGCAACGGCGCCAGAAAATAGTCTTGATGACACTAAGCAAGTGTGCCAATTTGTAACATCCCAGAATTTTAATTATTGATTTTTTGTTGTGCATCATATTCATCATTCAAAATTTCTCAATGTTTTGTTTCGATTTCATCCCAACGTCTCAAAAATTCTTTTTAAACATTACCAAATAGCATGTAGGCTAACTATCATAAAACAAATTTTTGTTTTGGTTTCAAAAGTGGAAAGTGGGATTTTGAATGCTTTATTAAGCTACAAGAAATTCCAAGATTTTTCTGTAATTTTATTTGTCTATTTTAGAGGCCTAAAACTAAAACAGAAAAAAAGAAGTAGAAAAAGAAAAAATAGAAAAGAAAAAATGGACCGACTGGACCGAACCGGCTAGGCCTCCACCTGCTCCAGGGACGCACGGATGTGCGACAGCTCCTGAAGAACCGGTGCATCGAGCACCGCATAGGCAAGGTTGGTGGTGTCATGGAGGAAGGCGAGCGGGGAACGAAGATGTCCGGGCTGTCTCCCCCCATGCTGGCGTTTTGGTGGCCTCCATTCCAACGGGTTCCCGGCCGGGCGCATTAGGGCATCTCCAGCGGGCCAATGTATCGCGTCCGTGCATGTCTAAACGCGTCCGACCGGACCGGCGCGTCATCAGCGCCCTCCCCAGCGGTGTGACGCATCTGGACGAACGTGTTCGGCCTGACCCATCCTTGGCCCAAATTTGGGCCAGGTTTGCATCGGCCCGGATAGCGCGTGCGTCCTCCCACGTCCGTCCTAGGCCACCCCAAGCCCTCCCGCTACCGACCCCAGAAATACTTGGCCAATCCCACTAGCCAAAGCATTCTACAGACCCTCGCCCCCCTTCTCCGCCGCCACGCCAGCAAGCGTCGTCGTACCAGCCGGGGCCACGGAAGCTGCCACCACATCTCGTCGCCGATAAGCCGCGTGAACCTGCAGCTCCGGCGGCATCGGCAGTGAGCAGCGGCGCACATGCGAGGTGCTCGGGGCACATCCCTGCCCGCTGCCCACAACCTGTTCAACCATTTTCCCAGGAAGGTATGTTCGCCGGTCTTCTCAGCTTCAGGCATAGTTGGCGGTGGCGTGGACATTGACCACGGTTTCCGCTATCTGTGTAGATGGGCAGCAGCAGTCGTAGGGCCGCAGCCAAGGCATACTACGACAATGTGCTCATGTCGTCGTCCAATGAGGACTTGGACGGCGAGACCGAGCTTCTGGTGGCCACTGCCGGCATGGTGAACGAGCACTTCCCGATGCCACCTCGCAGAGGTGGCTCATCCAAGAAGCGGGAGGGCAACGCCGATCGTGATCGAGAAGCTGGCCATGTGCACCTCTACAAGGACTACTTCAACCCGATCAAGCCGATATATAAAGAAAAGAAATTTCATCGTCGCTATAGGATGTCTAGAGAACTGTTTCTGGTCATTCTCAATGGCGTCAGAGACTATGATGACTACTTCGAGGCCAAGTATGATTGCACCGGTAAGATCAGCTTCTCCTCTTACCAGAAATATTCCGCAGCCGTTCGGCAGCTTGCATATAGAGTGCCAGGTGATCTCATTGACGATTACATTCACATGAGCGAGTTCACATGCCATGAAGCCATGTACCGGTTTTGCAAGGATGTTATTGCGGTGTTTGGCAAATATTACCTGAGAGAGCCAAACATGGATGACACTGCCCGCAACCTGTCCATCAACGAGAGTAGGGGGTTTCCTGGGATGCTTGGCAGCATTGACTGCATGCATTGGCAGTGGAAGAACTGTCCTTTTGATTGGCAAGGGCAGTTCAAAGGGCATGAGGGGTGCACCGTTATATTGGAGGCTGTTGCCTCACATGATCTTTGGATTTGGCACTCCTTCTTTGGTATGGCATGATCAAACAATGATATCAATGTGATGCATCGCTCTTCGGTATTTTTTAGGCTTATCGAAGTCACTGCTCCTCAGATTTCCTATGAGATCAATGGTAACCCTTATGATAAGGGTTATTATCTAGCTGACGGTATCTACCCCTCTTGGCCAACCTTTGTGAAGACAGTGTGCAACCCTGCAGATGAGAAATGCAAAAGATTTGCTAAAGAGCAAGAGGCTGCTAGGAAGGATGTCGAGCGGGAGTTTGGTGTGCTTCAGGCTAGGTGGGCTATTGTTTGCTACCCTGCTCGAACTTGGAGCCAGAGAGGATGTGGAATGTGATGACTGCTTGTGTGATCATGCACAACATGATCGTTGAGAACGAGCGGGACGACAACATATATGACCAAGGCTGGGATTTTCAGGGTGAGTTGGCTGAGCCAGCGGTATGGGTGGCATCTTGGGAGCAGTTCATGCATGCCACCGAAAATTTGCATGATCGCCATATTCATGATCGCCTTCAAACTAATTTGATCGAGCATATTTGGACCTTTGCGGGAAACCAACAGGATTAATCCACTTAATTTGATGTAATATGAATTATATTTTAATTTCTATGTCAAACTATGTTGTTGTAAACTATTTATATTGATAAACTACAATTTTTATTTAATTATTCTAGTTTTATCCTAGTTTTTATTTGGCCGCATGATCAAAGACGACAAAATGCTGGCCATCGCCAGCCAGACAGTGGCTGGCAGGATGCGTCGCGCCGCGCCGGCTGGGCGGACCGAACCGCGACGCAAAATGTGTCCTGCCCTTAATACAAATGGATCAGGACGAACTGTTTGCGTCGGTAGGATGCGTCGATCCTGGAGATGCCCTTAATAGTGACACAGAGGCTGGAGGGCGTCCGCAGTGGAACGGCTATGTTAGTTCCGTTGGTGGGCGCGTGAATTTCTGAAATTTGGAAAATGAGCGAAACGGAAGGCGTATCAAGAGGAAAGGAAGGCGATCGTGGATCTTCCGGCCGGAATCGCGCGACTGCCGATCGTGCATTCAATCTCCCTGGTTCTACATAATCACCCATAATTCTCCCCAAACGGTGACACGATCGACTAGGGTCTTGACACGACGACGCAACAAACAACCACGCCGTCCCCTTCAAGCACCACGCCGCCGTCCACCCTTCGCAACCGGAGATGAGGCCACCCCGTCGCCACACCTCTCGGCGTAACGCTACCACGCCGCCGACTACCACCGCTCCACGTCGTAGCCCTCGCCTGCATCGACGGGACGCCACCCGTAGCCGTCACCCGCATCGACGGGACGCCACCGTCGCATTCGTTCCACGGCGTAGCCCTCGCCTGGCTGCCATGACCACATCGCCGGAGTTACCGTACCTTCCCCAAGAACTCGTCGACAACATCTTCGTCCGCATCCGTCCGGATGACCCCGCTGGCCTTGTCAAGGCATGCATGGGCAGCAAGTTCTGGCGCGGGCACATCTGCAACGAGGAGTTCCTCCGCCGCAACCGCACACTGCATCCGACCCCTGCATCGCTCGGCTTCCTGGGAGACACAGGGGATCGGATCATATCCACCAGGTTCGTCCCCACCTCCACCTTCCGTTTGGACCCCAGCTCCATCCCGCGCCGGTACAGGGTCCTCGACGCGCGCCACGGCCGCGCCCTCTTCCACGCACTCTCCCACGATGGCAAGTCCTCCCTCGTCATCTGAGACACCATCACCTTGGAGGAGCACGTTGCGCCCATGCCAATCGAGCCCATGGTGGAACACTGGAACATCGTGCTCCTCTGCTGTGGTTACGGCTGCCAAGACTTGAGCTGCCATGACGACGAGTCGATCATCGTCTTCGCGGGCACAAACCGAGATATGGAAACCTTCGCGCGTACATACTCAGATACTCTAAAGAACTAGATAAATGGGATGATCAGCACGAAGACGAAGAGCACATGGTGGCGGAAATTTGGCACCCAGATGCCATCGTCCACACAGGCCCTAGCGTCGTTGTGGAAGATAAGGTTTATTTTCCTTGCACCCTCAACACGAGGATAGTCGAGTATGATGGTGGCGACCAAATCAACGTGCTTGATGCACCTCTCTTCCCGTACCGGCGGATCAGGAGGACTACACTTCTCATGACGGCTAGAGAGGGCGTCCTTGGATTTGCTTGCATGGCTGGGTCGGAATTCAATCTCTGGTCGAGGGAGGCAACCGGTCCCGGTGGAGCTTGGGCATGGGTGCGGTATAGAGTCCTGGACCTCGCCTCAATGCCCGGGATACCTCGCCTTCTTGGCTCCGCAGATGGTGTCATTTTGGCCAAGACGCGTGCCGGAGTGTTTACCATTAGCATCGAGTCTGGCGGCAACGTAGTAGCAGTTTCAAAAAATTCAAAAATCGTTAAAGCCATTTCCTACGCAGCCTTCTGCACTCCATCTTGAAGGTACTATAAACTTATTGTCTATCTGTGTCATCTAGGGATGGCAATGGGGACCGTTTACCTCGATGGGGTTTTCCTCTATTAGGGGCCGGGTGTGGTACCTAATTTGTCCCCATGGGAAGCTTAGTATCAAAATATACTCCCCGATGGGGAGGGAAGGGTCGGGGGTGTTCCTGTAGTCCCCAGACCCGAACCCCATAGTGCCCCGCTTTGAATTCAATATATCACACAAATTTGGCTAGCCCTAGCTTAATTTATGCCGATCATCTAATCGCTAGCCTAATTTTGCGTCTACATAATAAAACGCTTGGTCAAACCCTCGTCACCATGCCAACTATCATCGCCATTTTCTACCCCTGCTCTTCCCCATTCAACCTACCACCATGGTCGCATGTTTTCCATCTCCAAGAAACACAGCAAGATGGAGTCCATCACTCCCACAACTAACCTCACCAGATCGAAGTAGAAGCATCGAAGCGCTCGGCCTTTGGCATTCATCATCTAGGGAGCTAGGCTGAAGTAGAGGACACCAAGGAAGCGATCTTCCACATCCTACATCCATGGAGCCTGGCTGGTTCCGCTGATGTCCTTGCTAGGAAGAGAATTGGGGACAGGGAACCCGTGGGTCTTCTATACCCGGCGGGTGACGGGGACGGGCAAATTTGGTCTCCAAGGTGGGGGATGGGGACGGGGACGGGGACACTTTTACTCCATGGGGACGGGGGGAGATAAGGAAGTCCTCGAGCGAGGGCAGACCCGTTGACATTGTCATCGGTATACATCGGAAAAATAACTTGTTGTAGAGTTACGTTTAGTCATATATATCTCTTTTATAGTTACCAACAATTGCATATTTCAATGTGATGTTACAGGAAGATCGGTCCGATCGTCGCACTGCCATGAGGAGGACACCATGATCAATCGGTTCAACACGAGGCTGATGTTTCAAGCGCAAACTTTGGCTGATGCTTCCAGAGTGTGATCTGCTAACTTGATCTTCTGGCTGTGCGATAGAAGAGAATTCCATATATCACATTAGATAATGAATCTAAACTCGGAATATATAGTACCCTATATACATTTTCTTCTTCTATTTTGTTTTAATATTCTAAAACCAGGGTTCAACTCCACAGTGCTTATGAGGGAGTCGAACAACCGTGGACGGGTTGGCCTCTTCACTTCCATATAACTCCAGCATACTCACAAATATAGAGGGTGCCAGCAGTAACAGAGTGCAACCTTCAAAACATGCGGAGCTGTACATCAGTTCATAATCAGAAAAAAAAAGGTATTCTGCCTTGAGATAGATCTGTAACTTGCGGCATTACCAGAAATCCAAATCTCCTATTATAATTGCAAACCGTACAACTAAATTATGAACAGTTTTGGAAATGAGCGTCCTGTTTCCACTCATGGCAAACATAATTTCATGAATATGTATGATATATTTGGCGGCTTCTTTTAGCTGTAGGACTGCACAATCATTTTGACATCTTCTCAAAGTATGATGAGTCCTTATAGCAGGCGTATATTGGAAGATCAAGAGCTTTCTCTGCTACTCTTCCATCTTGGTGAATTCTCTCTACCAAACTTTCAACTGAATGGAAGTTGGCCTGAGCATTTGGAAAAATGGATTTTCACAAACATGCAAGAAGTGGCGCAAGCATTAAAAACTGTTGTATTTGATTTTGCCGGTATGGCCGTAGCTTCACCTCAGGTCTTATGTAGCCAATTATAGCAAGGCTAAGCTCCTCTCCATAGAAATCCTCGCTGAAATCATGAAGTATCCATGGCTCCTGCAACCAGCGACTTTTAGAAGGTGCGGCAAAGCTAAATGTGAAAGGAACTAGTACCAAGACCACTCACAATAGTTTTCTCCCAGTTATGAAAATATGGGTTCCAACCGATGCTCATGACCATCTTGTAGACACCTCCTTTGCGCAGTCCAGCCCAACCAAAGTATACCCCAGAAGTATGCTCTGAGAGTATGTCAGAGAACTTGTCTGCAGGTAAGTTGGCTGCAAAGAAGATGTAAAAAACACGGAGTACGCTGATATCAAAATAAATAATTAAGTGACCATAGTGTAAACACCTGCGCACCAACTTATAGAATGATAAAGACTGCAAAACCAAAGAGAAACACTATTCTTAAAGGAAGATATAACTTAACCAATACCCGCTGTTTAAATCATGTCAAAGGTGTACTGGTTACGTGGACATACATGTATAAAAATTTTGCACACATCTACCAAGGATGCAATATGAAGTGCCCAAACAGTGCTGCCATCTTAAGTACAACCCTAGCTAGTTTTTGTCATCGTGCAACTCCCTGTCAGACGTGATGTCAGAAAGCAGGTAACTGAAGGTAGCCGAGATAAGTATGGTCTGGGAATTTAGGTGCCAGAAAGCATACATGGAAGAATATGCATGTTGTCATAAGGAAAATGCATATGAAGCAGACATAGTATCTAACACCACTCAATAGTAATTGTTTAATTTGGTATGCTTTGGATATCTAGGTAGCATGTTCTCCTACCTGTTGGTATCCCTAGTATTCGAGAACCACGGCCATATCCTTTTATCACAGGTCCACTGATAAACCATGGCTCAATTGGCAACGTGTCCTCAATCCCTGCAGAAAATCAAGCAACAAATAGTTCAATCTGTTTACAAAATACTACCATAAAATCTGCATAGATTAATTTCTTTGACCCGAAAGGATAAAAATGTTGAGTCATACAGTCAACAAACGGTGGCATGCCCCATTTTTCAAGCCGTAAGTCAAGGAGGGAATTGATCACTTCATCAGCAGCACCAAATTCAGCAGTGCGTTTGGGTATTGAAGGTACAGCTATCACATGCATGCCTGCAGCTTTACCAGCCATGACACCTGGCCTAGCATAACGAAATTACCACATTAATAAACTACAAACTTTTGGACTAAGAAGGTAAAAAGAGAACCATCGTCAGACATGATACAGTAAAGGTTCCTAATGTAAAAGCAAGAGCTCCATCGCAAATCCATAGCAAATTACAAAGTATATGCTATCATTAGATAGGCAGGCGGCTCTGATGTGAAATATCTATCACTCATGTGGTCTAGTATTAATCTAATAAGTACAGATGAGAGATCTAGAAAATAACAAATGTGGAGCACATTCGAAAAATGCATGATCAACCGGCAAAGAAAAGCATTACCTTCCACTGAAAACACATTGGTTAGGATAATAACACAGACAGCTCATGACTGCATCATCGTTTCAATAAATAACAGGAGTAGGTACAAACACACTTACAAGGAATCCTCAATTAAGATGCAGTTTGATGGATCAGAGTTCATTCTCTTTGCAGCTTCGATAAAAATTGAATATCAAAATAGAAGTAAATTAGCCATAACAAAAAAAAATGCACTTCATGTATCCACAAATGCCTGCTGTCAATACAGACTACAAAATTGCACAACATCTCACATGTCTGGAGATGGCTTCCCCTTTGACACTTCATCAGCACCAACAATTGCTGAAAAAGATTCTTCCCATTCTATATACCATATGGAAAAAATTACCGTAAGAACACCTTATTAGTACTCAGAAGCAGGATACAGGTCCACCTTTTATATGCATGGAAAGGATTACCCGGATGACAAGAGATCTTTGCACTAATGTTTTCTCTTGTGGAATTGGAAGCCAGAGCAACACATACACCCTTACTCCTTAAATGCTCTACTAATCGATTAGCTCCTGCAAGAGATTTTATATTGCCCCACCTGCAATGCGGAGTTTGATTCACCATTTAGACTGGAAAACTTTAAGCAGTAAAATGAAAGCATTACTGAACAATTTTTTGCAGAAGTGTAGGATAACCACTACCTACACACCGCAGTACGGAGAAAATTCAAAAAGACAATGGTCGCACGCAAGGCTAGCAATGTTGGATGTAAATACTTATTAAATGACACTTTTCTTCATTACCTTTCAAAACAACTAAATAATGCAAGAACTCTGGGGACTTCATGGCAACATGCATTCTCATGTGATATACAAATATTATCTTCTATTATTTCCAAGAGAAATTGAGCACCGACCTCTATTTAAAGTCAGGCATGCACGCGTTGACGCTTATAAAGAAATTTGCAGGCTTTGGTGCAAACAGAAGTACATAGGGATGCCATGAGAGCAGATATCTATGTATTGAAGAAAATATCGGCAAGAAACAATATGAAATATGTATGTACACCCACAGTTTCTCAAGTATATAAGCCAAACACATACATCTGATTTCTAGCTGACATATCATCTTAAAACCTTATGCAACAGAAAAGACAGGGTTTTTACTGATATTACTTCTCAGTAAACATTGCTGAAGAAATCCTCTTCTGAGTAAGGGAGTTCATAGTCTTCCAAAACAACAACTGCAGCTTCATAAGGTCCCTTTCCTAATAAACACTGAGCTTTCTTGCTATTCCATGTTTTTCCTTCCTTGACAAGAATTTTTTTTAGCACCTGATGTACAACATAATCTGTCATGGGACGTGAGATTGAGAATCCAGAATGATCATTTGTAGAGATAAAGGAACAACTCTGAATGCAATATATTCCAACTGATCTCCCAGAACCTGTTTTTAAGAGGGTACCATCCAAACCAAGAATAACATGGGAAAACCGTCGAGTTGGTCTGGATTCTGCCATCTCCGAAACTGGAACTTAATGCAGCAAGAGAGAATTCATTTCACAAGTGTTACCTGCAAGGAATGAAGGTATTCAGGCCTACACTGCGGCGCAGCGCAAGTGGGGAAAACAAGCACAAGAAACATGAGTTTGCTAATACATCAGAATGTTCACTTATGCATTAAAGATATTTTACTGGCTAGTCCGAAACTGTATTTCAGCTAACAACAACAACAACCTTTTTCCCAAGCAAATTGGGGTAGGCTAGATATGAAACCCAACAGAAACATAAGGAAACCAAAACGAGAATATGACAGAAAAAAAGTAAACATGGAACGATTAAACTAAGGTTCTGGGCTTCTGACACATAGTGTCAATAGTATGGCTAGCTAAGCTATTCAAACACATTTTTCGTCAAACAAGGTGCCGGAAGAGTGGACAAAAAGTATAATAGCACATATCTTCAAGAATCATGGAGATATTCAAAGTTGTACTAATTACTGAGGAATTAAACTTATGAGTCATACCTCATACTATGAAACTTTTGGAGAGAGTCATTGAGCATCACTTGAGTGTGACGAATGTCACTAAAAACCAATTAGGTTATCTGACTGGGATTCTTTGCCAACTTATGGAGATATAAGGAGTAGAAGGAAATCAGCGATCGATGTGCCAGAAGCCCAGAACCTTAGTTTAATCGTTCTGGGCTTCTGACGCATAGTGTCAATAGTATGGCTAGCTAAGCTATTCAAACACATTTTTCGTCAAACAAGGTGCCGGAAGAGTGGATGACTCCTTTGACGAAAAATGTGTTTGATGACACCACAGGTGGTTCGTACAATTGCATAGAACTCTCTGAACTACAGGTCGCGGTGACGACTAAACTATTGAAGTCCTTACACCAATGGCGTATCCATGTACATAACACCCGCGAAAGATTACAGAAGAGGGTACTATCTCCAGGATCCGAATCGCCGCAGCGTTCCAAGGCGATTCGAGTAGAGAAAGGGGAGGTCTGCGTACCAGCAGGAGATGGGCGGCAAGCAAGTGTTCGTGCCGAAGCCGGGGATGAAACCTCGGATCCCGTATAGTCGCCGCACGGGCACGCGATGAGCGTAAGTTGGCGAGGTGGACGGCGCCGGCCGCTGCGATGGGAGAGGTGTGGTCACCGGAGATCGGCCGTTGCCCTCGCTCCACGTTTTTTCTTCTTTTCGAGTGGTAGTGTGTGGTATCTTGCAAAGGTGCATCTCGGCTGCATATGTCCTCTATTTTACAGTAATTTCTTTTTTGCAAACGTAAGCGCTCGGCATACATTTACCTATGAATATACGGCACGCACATCCTATGTACGAGCATCTTCTAAAGATTGAGGTGTAAGGTTTTGAGATTGACGAAATCCTTGCTATTGACGGAACGGAGTATCATTTTTATGACAAAGATATCAAATCTGGGTTTAAACGATGGGTACCATCATCCTCCCACTGAGAGCATCTCCACCGCCGGCTCCAAAATGCCTCATAAAACACTGCCGGTGTATTATTTAGACTTAGGGCTAAAAACTCGGCCACACCCGCGGTTCTAAAAGCCTGCCGGCGCGAGAGCGAGTCCAATAAGCGCGGCGGGATCATATCGGGAACGCCAACAGCTCGGGGGAGCGCCAACAGCTCGCGGTAGCACCAATCCGATACCCGAGGCCCACTTGCCAGCGACACCGGACTGTTCCCGCCAGTTTTCCCCATATTCTCCCACCTACCGCCCATTTCCCACCGCCCCCGCCGGTTCACGCACAGAGCACGCCTTGCGCCGCCGCCTCGCCGACCTCACCTTGTCCCCCGACTCCTCGCCGCCCTCGAGTCCTCGGCCGTCTGAACCGATCGTATGGGCACCTACAGGGGGGATGAATAGGTGCTACTCAAATTTTAATTCTTTTTCAATTTAGGCTTGACACAAAAGGTAAATTCTCTAGATATGCAACTAAGGTGAATTTACCTATATGTCAACAAGCAAGCTAAGCAAGATACAAGTAGTAAATGCGATAAAGGATAGAGGTAACCGAGAGTGGAGCACACGGAGACACGGATGTAATTCTCGTAGTTCCTTCCTTTTTAGGGGAAGTATGTCTACGTTGGAGGGGTGTGGTTGCCACAAAGGCCTAACCAACGCCACAAAGGCTCACCCTATTCTCCGGTGCAAGCTTCCGCCACAAAGGCCTAGCTCACTTTCCACTAAGGGATTCCTCAAGGCGGAATCGGCCTTTACAAAACTTGGGGCACAACTCCACAACTGAATTGGAGGCTCCCAAGCACCACAAAGATCTCAATCAACAAGTATCAAGATTTCAATCACACAAACAAGGTCAAGGGACACAAGGGAACTCAAGACCAAAGGGCCCTCAAGCAAATGAGAGGGGAAATCAAATCGCTTCGGTGAGGATGTAGATCAAGGCCTTCTCCTTCGATTCTCCAAAGATCAAGAGCTTTGGTGGGTTGAGGGAGGAGATCTTGCGAATTTGGTGGCTCAAAATATGGTGTTCTTCTTGCACAGCTCTAGCAGCTTGAGGTGGAAGAAGGGGAGGGGTATTTATAGCCCCTCCCAAAATGTAGCCGTTGCTGACTTGGAGGGGCGGATTATCCGGCCAAAGTTGGGCCGGATTATCCGGCTGGCCGGATTATCCGGCCCCTAGCCGGATTATCCGCCCCCCCCCCCCCCATCTGGGTGACGCCGCGCCAGATCCTTAGCCGAAATTGGGGTCCTCTCTGGAGGGGCGGATTATCCGGCCACTCCTGGCCGGAATATCCGGCCCCCCTATCTGGGTGACGCCGCGATAAGTCCTTAGTCGTTTTGAGCTCTCGCCTGGGGGGGCGGATTATCCGGCCCCTGGCCGGAATATCCGGCCCCCTATACTGGGTGACGCCGAGCCAGGGACTTAGCCGTTTTTCGGCCACTCCCCGAGGGGGCGGATTATCCGGCCACCCCTGGCCGGATAATCCGGCCTGGCATTTCTTCATCTGATAATCCTGCACAACTTAGCACACACTTAATATCCCTAATGTTGTTATCTAACACACAAAATCTGAGGGAAACAAAGTTTGCACTTTCAATCTCCCCCTTTTTGGTGTTAGATGACAACACTAGGATTTGCAAGAAAGATCAAATATTTCAAACAACAAATATTTGAGCAAGATAAAAAAGCTCCCCCTAGATGTGTGCAACTTCACCAATGAGTTTAGAGGAGACATACCATTGCATAGATAACTCAAACATTATGGAATCCCGAATATGATAATACGATATACCGGACAATAATTCCATAGACATCTCACCAATGAACCATGAGCTCAAAGAAACATAAGAGAACAACACATAATGATCCACATAGCATATTAAGAACATATAACATAGTCTCATACACCACATGGTAGCACATAGACGACACGAAGTTCAACCACACACAAAGTTCAACTTAAGACGAATAAAATAAGAAGAAACACAAGCGCCAAAGAATGATAAGCGCGCAAGCTTGTGTTTCCACCCATGCAAATCCCGTAATATTCCTAATAGAACTACTTCTCCCCCTTTGGCATCAAGACACCAAAAAGAGAGAAGAGCGATGCTACACGTCCCGAGGAATCAATCCTCCAAGTCATCGAAGTCGCCGGTGTCCACATCATCATAATCTCCTTCATCACCCTCATCATCTCCAGCATCTTCATCCTCGACCTCAAAGTCCTCCTCAGCATCAAAGTCCTCCTCAGCCTCTGCACGAGCACCTCCTGCGGGAGCATCTGGAGCATCAAAGAGATGCTTCTGCATATCCACCCAGTTGTAGCGATCGGTGTTCCAAGCATCATAGGCCACAGGAGCAGTAGGAGTGGGATCGGCGGTCTGAGCACCACTGAGACGGTGAAGGATCAGCTGCTGAGTGTCCTGGATGCTCTTCCTCTCAACATAGGCCTGGTAGTTCTCACGGTGGATCTCTACCTTCATGCACAGAACATTCCGATCAAACCAACTGAGCTTCTTGACCTCCCTGGACATAACAGATGCAGCAGTCCTCTGATCACGGGCAGTAGCACTTGTCCTCGCATCAGCCATGAAAGTGCCTGGATATGCAGCTGAAGGAGCAGATTTCGCCTTTCTCTTGACATACATTTTCTTGACAAGATGCTCCACACAGTCATCATGGATATCATAATCTCCAAGGGCATGCTTGATGAGTAGCATGATGTATGGAGCATATGGCACAGTGTTCCTCTGAATGATAGCATCCTTGATCTCATAGAAGATGAAATCCATCACATCAAGGGTAAAGTCCTCAGCAGGGTCAGTCGACGTGGCACACTCATGAGCAAAAGCAAGGAGGTCAACAAGAGAGGTACGAATGGCATCATTGTTGCCACCACTAGGAGCAATGTTCTCCCTGAAAATGCGGACCAGCTGATCATAGAGAGGATGTAGTCCTTGGATGAAGCCCACAGTGCCGGTGGAGTCATAGAGATCATACAATTTATCCTTGTCAGGCTTGGTCCCCGGGTTGTGAATACGGTGACCCACTGGAGTGTCTCCATTGTACGCATACCCCAAGAGAGAGGCAAACGTAGCAAAGTCCGATGTACACTCATGCTCGCCGGTCATCCACTTCATAGATTTCTGAGCATTTGGCAGGATCACAAGGGTAGCATAGAACTGCTTGATGAGACCGGGATTATAGTTGCACTGAATGTTGGCCAGCCCCATCAAACCCAACTTCTCAACCACAGAGACTGCTTCATCAAAATAAGACTTGCTGCAAAGGTGATCAAAATCAATTGGATGCATCGGGCGACAAGGGTTCTTGAATGGCTCATAAACATCACGAAAAATCCCCCACTGCTCCTCATTCCAGAAACCACGGTCCTCAATGTCTTCATCTCTTGCTGTGGCATACCAATTGTTGCGCCGCACAAGAATGTACTCGGCCTCGGGCATGCTCTTGTAGTTAGGACATGTCGCTTTGCCTTTGCGACGGCGGGCTTGAGCCTTGGCAGCCTTCTCTTTCTCAGCCTTCCTAGCAGCCTCCCTCTGTTCCCGACGGATAGCAATCTCATCCACAAGAACTCCTTCCTCATTCCGAACAAGCCGACGCTTGCGCTTCGGCAACCCGGAACCACCTGTGAAAGAGAGATGCACGGAGAGCATGGGGATAAGCGTATGCACACGAGTTACGGAAAGGATCAACGAATCATGAAATATGAACAAGCAAACTTCACCTAATGAATCAAATTGATAGCAGCAAGTATAAAAAGAGACTGAAAAAAAAATCCCAGGCCGGATTATCCGGCCAGGGGGGGGCGGATAATCCGGCCCCTCGAAAAATTCTTCTACAACTTGCTGCAGTGACCAATTTGATAGATCGGGGGAAGGATTCATACAACATGATTCATAATAGAGGAAAACAACAACTAGAAGGCTAAATCACCAAGAACATGCTAGGGTAAAATCACATCCTAGGAATAGAACAATACCCGCATCCATTGCGAAATCGGCTTGGTGAATGCCTTCCAGAGGAGGAGGAGAGCAACCTCCGAAGAAATCCGGCCAAGGGGTTGGCCGGAGCTCCGGCGGCGGCGACGGGAAGGAGGCGGCGGCGGCAGGGAACTCCTGGAAGGGGTGGGGAAGGAACTGCCCTAGGGCAGCCCGACCCTGCCCCTTATATACCCAGGTGCCACTACGGCCGGATTATCTGGCCAGGAAGGGGCGGATAATCCCCCCCCCCCCGGATATTCCGCCCAGGGGGCGGATATTCCGGCCTGGGAGCCAGAAAACTGGCCAACTCGAAATTTTCAAAAACAGATGTTGTTTTGATGAAAAATTTGAACTCATGTGCATGGATTAGATGTCTTGAGAGAGGATGGCTTAGGTGAGAGAGCAATCATGGAGTGGTTCTCGGCACTTAACATTGCAAGAGCAAATCGACTAAAAATCCAATGCAAGTGCCTTCCCATATCAAAGATAAGAAATAACATCGAGAGAGAACACCAAAACCTCAAATAAGATATGCAATGAATCAACTCTTCGAAAAGAAGAGGTCGGTGGCCGAAGCCACCATGTTTGAGTGTTATGGCATTGGACCGCGAAGATGTATCTTGAGTCCATAACCACTACTCGTTATTGAAGCTCATATATCATAAAATGATATTAAGAGAATGATATGATTACTATTGGCATTATGGGGGGAGGGATAGCCCAATTAATTAGGACTGCACTCCCCCTATTTCCATGCCCACACCTAAACCAAACATGCATTGAAATATAGGTGTATTTGCAAGATGTTCAAGCCACACTCCTTGAATCGATGATATTTAGCTCATTCCTCAAATATCCAAATCTTGCTTCATCAAGAGGCTTCGTGAATATATCGGCAAGTTGATCCTTGGTGCTAACATAAGCAAGCTCAATATCACCACGGGCAACATGATCTCTAATGAAATGATTCCGGGTCTCAATATGCTTGGTTCTTGAATGTTGCACCGGATTATAGGCGATCTTGATAGCACTTTCATTGTCACATAAAAGAGGCACTTTGTCACAATTGACACCGTATTCCTTCAAAGTTTGCCTCATCCATAACAATTGAGTGCATCCACTTGCGGCGGTAATGTATTCGGCTTCGGCGGTGGAGAGAGATATACAATTTTGCTTCTTAGAAGACCAACACACCAAAGACCTACCAAGAAATTGGCAAGCTCCGGAGGTTGATTTCCTATCATCCTTGTCACCGGCCCAATCCGAATCCGTGAAGCCACAAAGAGAGAAATCCGAGCCTTTGGGATACCAAAGCCCATAAGTTGGGGTATGAACCAAATATCGAAAGATTCTCTTAACCGCCATAAGGTGGCTTTCTTTAGGAGCGGCTTGATATCTTGCACACACACCTACACTCAACACAATATCGGGTCTAGATGCGCAAAGGTAAAGCAAAGAGCCGATCATAGAACGGTATACCTTTTGATCCACATCTTTACCATTGGGATCAAGTTCAAGATGACATTTTGTGGCCATTGGTGTGGCGGCCCCGTTTAGTTCCTTCATCTTGAACCTCTTGAGCATGTCTTGGACATATTTTTCTTGATTAATGAAAGTCCCTTCTTTCAATTGCTTGATTTCAAAACCAAGAAAGAACTTCATTTCGCCCATCATAGACATCTCGAACCTATCGGTCATAAGCTTTGCAAATTCATCATTAAAAGCTTTGTTAGTCGAGCCAAAGATAATATCATCAACATATAGTTGGCCTACGAAAAGCTCCCCATTGACCCTCTTAGTAAAAAGAGTGGGATCGATTTGCCCAACTTCAAACCCACGGTCTAACAACAACTCCCTAAGGTGCTCGTACCACGCACGTGGGGCTTGTTTAAGGCTATAGAGTGCCTTATGGAGTTTGTAGACATGGTTCGGGAAGTTGAGATCCTCAAACCCCGGGGGTTGCTTAACATACACTTCCTCTTTCAATGGACCATTAAGAAAGGCACTCTTAACATCCATTTGTTGCAACTTAAAGTTATGATGAGTGGCATATGCAAGAAGGATACGGATGGACTCAAGGCGAGCCACGGGAGCATAGGTTTCTCCAAAGTCAATTCCTTCAACTTGAGAGAATCCTTGAGCAACCAATCTTGCCTTCTTCCTCACAACAATTCCATGCTCATCTTGCTTGTTCTTGAAAATCCACTTTGTGCCAATCACATTCCGGCACTCCTTTGGCTTCTCCACTAACACCCAAACATTATTGCGCTTGAAGTTGTTGAGTTCTTCATGCATAGCATCCAACCAATCCGGATCTTCAAGGGCTTCAAATACTTTCTTGGGTTCAACCATGGAGATATAAGCATGATGAGTGCTAAATTGTGCCAATTGACGCCGGGTTGACACTTTGCTCCTTAGATCTCCAATAACCCTCTCAAGGGTATGACCTTTAAGTTCCAAGTCCCTTTCAATTCTCTTCTTGCGACGGGCTTCGATCTCCTCATTAGACCTTGGAGGGATCACTTGATCATCTTGATCATTTGGGTCCCCGTCTTGACCATCAACTTGACCTTGATCATCAATATCTTCATGAGTAGGTTGATCTTGGTCTTGTGGAGAATTGGGGGCGGTTGAGATAAACGGAGAGGATGGTGGTGCCCCTTGTTCTTCATGAAGGTCCTTGTCTTGTTCTTCGGTTTGTGCATTAGTTGCTTCCTTGGGAGAGGCTTGTTGAGCTTGTGAAGATGAAGGCTCCACTTGAGTAGAGCATAGTCCTTCTCGGTCCGCCACAAGGTGTCCCTCAATGGGGCGGAAAAATCCCACGCCCATTCTTCCTATGGCTTCTCGAGGTATTTCATCATCTACATCACAAGAAACAACATCTTGCCCCCCTTGGGAGCTGTCATTCTCTTCGAATACCACACTACAAGATTCCTCAACACGTCCGGTGGACTTGTTGAAGACTCTATAAGTGTGGGATTCGGCACCGTAACCAACAAAAATACCTTCTATTGCTTTCGGATCAAATTTACCTAAACGAACTCCTTTTCTTTGAAAGAAACACTTACACCGAAAACCCGGTAGTAGGAGATGTTGGGCTTGCTTCCGGTGAGTATTTCATATGGAGTCTTGTTTAGGCCTTTGCGGAGGAAGAGCCGGTTTGACGAGTGACAAGCCGTAGAGATAGCTTCGGCCCAAAAGTTGTATGGAGACTTAAACTCCGCCAACATGGACCTAGCCATATCCATAAGAGTCCGGTTCTTCCTTTCGGCTACACCATTTTGTTGAGGGGTGTATGCAGCGGAATATTGATGACGTATCCCCTCATCACTGAGAAACCCATTCAAAGTGTAGTTCTTGAATTCCGAGCCATTGTCACTTCTAATTGCCAAAATAGTTTGCCCATGTTGACATTCAACTTCCTTGGCAAAGTCGATGACGGTTTGTTGAGTCTCACTCTTATGCTTGAAGAAGTAGACCCAAGTATATCTTGAATAGTCATCAACAATGACCAAACAATATTTCTTCCCACCAAGACTTGCATGAGATGGAGGACCAAAAAGATCCACATGAAGGAGCTCCAAGATCCTCTTGGAAGAAATGATAGTCTTGCTTGGGTGGGGAGAATCATGCATTTTTCCTAGAACGCAGGCCCTGCAAGCACGATCTTTGGCAAAAGAAACATTCTCTTTTAGTCCGAGTATGTGGCCACCCTTGTGAAGGCTTTGCAAAGTTCTCATATTGACATGGGCTAGTCGGCGATGCCAAAGCCAACCCACATCGGCCTTTCCAAATAAACACATTGCACTTGTAGTGGTTTTCCCCGAGAAGTCCACCACATACAAGTTGTTTTCAATGTGTCCAACGAAAGCGACCTTTAGAGACTTGCTCCACAAGAGTACCACAATTTCATTATCAATGAAGACGGCAAAGCCCATCTTACCAAGTGCACGAACTGAAAGTAAATTGTAACCTAGGGTCTCAACGAGCATGACGTCCACAAGGGAAATATCCGGTGCGACCACCACTTTGCCAAGACCCAATACCTCGGATTGTGACATGTCTCCATAAGTGACGGTTATGTGGTTGTCATTTGGTCTCATCTCCGTCATAATCTCCTTGCTTCCGGTCATATGACTTATGCATCCACTATCAATCACCCATTTTGATCCACCGGAAGCATAGTCCTACAAGAGATCATTGCTTGGTTTTAGGTCCCCATTTTTCAATGGGTCCTCTTTTGTTAGCAACAAGGGTCTTTGGAACCCAAATAGACCAAGCAACATAACCATCATTTGGACCAACATATTTTGCATAAACATCATCATAATAATCACAAAATAACACATAGTGAGGGTTAGCAATTCCCGCATGATCATCATGAGTGGCTTTGCCACCCACAATAGGATCCTTCTTTGCTTGTGCGGGCTTGGCCTTCTTCTTCTTCTTGTTCTTCTTCTTCTTCTTTGAGACATAGCCAATCCCCGTTTTATCACCAAATGCCTTTTGCTTACTCAAAAGGTCATTCAAGTTTTTCTCACCTATGGGAATGGAGGACTTGGCAAGCTCATCTTTCAACCTAGCATTTTCTTCAATAACATTTGCATGATCACAAGTAGAAGTAGAAGAACTAGGCACATTATTCTTAGTCAATTGAATTTGAAGTTGTTCATGTGACTTGGTAAGGATAGAGTGTTCACTTTTCAAGGCCTTGTGAGCCTTGTCAAGATCTTCTAAATCCTTAACAAGTATATCATGACCAACACCAAATTCAACCTTTTCCTTTTTAAGCATTTTTACTTTAGCACGAGCATGATCTCGCTCTTTAATGAGTTTGGAAACAACTTCATTATTAGATTCCTCAATGGAATCGAGCTTCTCTTCAAGAGTTGCTCGTTCCTCTTGCTCTTCTTCAAGAGACTCGGTTAGTGAGGCAATATCTTGAGCATATTCTTTTTCAAGCCTCATTTGTTCATCTAGTTTTTCAAGAGTTTTACCATATTGGCTCAATAGACGTTCAAAGTGAAGCTTGTGAACACCATCTATACTAGACACATAATCATCAAAAGCAACAATTTCTTCCTTTACTCTAAGACTAGCAAGATCATTCAAGGAAGCATCATTTGTCTTAGAGGAAGAGAAAGATGTGGGTGATACCTCGGAAGACTTGGCCATAAGGCACTTGACGTTCTTGAGAAGAGAGTCCTCATTGGGGGATTCAAAGAGTGATGTGGAGGAAGTGGAGGTGGTTGCCATTGCGGCCATCTCACTAGTTGTGGTTTCTTCTTCATCACTCTCACTTGCGGAGTACTCTTCTTGAGTCAAGAACACAAACTTTGGTTGTTTCTTCTTTGGTCCACCCTTCTTCACGAATGGCTTCTTGGATGGTGACTTGGTCTTGCTTTTGAAGATGAGCTTTCCACCATGGTCTTCTCTCTTCTCATAAGGGCACTCGGCAACAAAGTGAAATCTATCATTGCAATTGTAGCAAGTCCTCACCCTTTGACCATTGTTGTCATTCCTTTGATAGCCACTTGACTTGCTTCTTCTTTGATTGTCTTCTTTAGCCTTGTGAGGATCAACCCAAAAGGTTTTTCCATAGAAGGCCATGTGCTCATTGTACTCATGTCTTATGTCCTCGGGACACATCTCTAGCCTTGCTTCAATGCTTGTTTGAAGAGGAACCTCTTTCTCAAGCACACTAGCCTTTAATGCAAGATTGGAGCTTCTTTGCATTCCAATGGCACGAGCACGAGCATCTTCCGCATTTTGTGCGGAAACCTTGTAGGCTTGAATCTCTTGCATCACTTGATTGGAGGTCATCTCATTGAAGTTGTGCTTTCCTTGAACACTCTTCACATCCGCGGGCTCATATGGAGTGAGGGCAAGAATGTACTTCATCTTGATCCACTCATCATCAATATGGTGAGCACCGAGGTTCTTGAAGGTGGTAGCAATAGCCTTGAGTCTTCTATACATCTCTTGATGATCCTCACCATCCATCATGAAGAAACCCTCCGCTTGATTTGAGAAGGCAATATATCTTGTTTTCTTCATGCTCTCATTGCCAACAAAGACGTCGGAGAGTCCTTGCCAAGCTTCTTTGGCGGTGGTGAAATGTTGGATGTGAGGCAAGTCCTTGGACCCAACGGCGACTTGAATCATGTGGAGAGCGGTAGCATTGAGTTGACTATCGACCGTCTCTCTTCTTGTCATGTTGTGTGGATCCACGGCCTTGAAACCTTCCTCAACGATCCTCCAAAGCTCGATGCAAGAACTGCGCATATGAGAGATCATTTGATATTGCCATTGACCAAAGTTTAATGCATCAAGCTTAGGTGGATCTCCTCTATGGTTAATATGAGGATGAGGAACCGGCGGGTCGGGTGAATACCAATGAGGGAATTCACCTTTCCCGTCGCCCTTGGTGGAAGACTTAGCATCGCCATTTTTATCGGTACCCTCCACATCAACCACCACATTCTCCACTTGTGGAGTAGCGGGTTTTTCCGGAGGTGGAGGAGCATTAGCAGTTTTAGCTTGCATGAGTTGCGCTATCATTTCACGCAACTCGTTTATTTGAGATGTCATGGAAGTCATGGATGATTCCAAAGATTTGAACTCACCCATGGAAACTTGACCCGAGCCCTCACTCGGAGAGGTGTCCATACTCTTAGGCGGTTAAGCCCGAATAAAGAGTCGAGGCTCTGATACCAATTGAACGGATCGTATGGGCACCTAGAGGGGGGGTGAATAGGTGCTACTCAAATTTTAATTCTTTTTCAATTTAGGCTTGACACAAAAGGTAAATTCTCTAGATATGCAACTAAGGTGAATTTACCTATATGTCAACAAGCAAGATACAAGTAGTAAAGGCAATAAAGGATAGAGGTAACCGAGAGTGGAGCACACGGAGACACGGATGTAATTCCCGTAGTTCCTTCCTTTTTAGGGGAAGTACGTCTACGTTGGAGGGGTGTGGTTGCCACAAAGGCCTAACCAACGCCACAAAGGCTCACCCTATTCTCCGGTGCAAGCTTCCGCCACAAAGGCCTAGCTCACTTTCCACTAAGGGATTCCTCAAGGCAGAATCGGCCTTTACAAAACTTGGGGCACAACTCCACAACTGAATTGGAGGCTCCCAAGCACCACAAAGATCTCAATCAACAAGTATCAAGATTTCAATCACACAAACAAGGTCAAGGGACACAAGGGAACTCAAGACCAAAGGGCCCTCAAGCAAATGAGAGGGGAAATCAAATCGCTTCGGTGAGGATGTAGATCAAGGCCTTCTCCTTCGATTCTCCAAAGATCAAGAGCTTTGGTGGGTTGAGGGAGGAGATCTTGCGAATTTGGTGGCTCAAAATATGGTGTTCTTCTTGCACAGCTCTAGCAGCTTGAGGTGGAAGAAGGGGAGGGGTATTTATAGCCCCTCCCAAAATGTAGCCGTTGCTGACTTGGAGGGGCGGATTATCCGGCCAAAGTTGGGCCGGATTATCTGGCTGGCCGGATTATCCGGCCCCTAGCCGGATTATCCGCCCCCCATCTGGGTGACGCCGCGCCAGGTCCTTAGCCGAAATTGGGGTCCTCTCTAGAGGGGCGGATTATTCGGCCACTCCTGGCCGGAATATCCGGCCCCCCTATCTGGGTGACGCCGCGATAAGTCCTTAGTCGTTTTGAGCTCTCGCCTGGGGGGGCGGATTATCCGGCCCCTGGCCGGAATATCCGGCCCCCTATACTGGGTGACGCCGAGCCAGGGACTTAGCCATTTTTCGGCCACTCCCCGAGGGGGCGGATTATCCGGCCACCCCTGGCCAGATAATCCGGCCTGGCATTTCTTCATCTGATAATCCTGCACAACTTAGCACACACTTAATATCCCTAATGTTGTTATCTAACACACAAAATCTGAGGGAAACAAAGTTTGCACTTTCACCGTCTCTGCCGCCGGCCACGACCATGCCACTGAAGAAGGAGACGGTGACGATGAAGAAGCCGTGTATGGTGGCACCGAAGGTGAAGCCCCCGGCCATGTCCGACGCGGATTGGGCGAAGAAGTTGGCCCGACGCGTGGTCGTCACCGCGGTTCGCAACAAGCACCGCAACATCCAGCGCCAGCAGGACACGGAACTCACCAAGGCCTCGTCTTTCGCGAGTTACGCCGCTGGCCAGGGCGACAGCGGCGGCGAGTGCTTCGTAGCCGAATCTGCGCCGCGGCGGCCACGAGTGGCACCAACGGCGGAAGAATGTGTTCACCAAGACTGCCGTCGTCCCGCATGTTGCTGGAATTTGGCGAGAGCCAGATGTACCCGCGCACATTCGACGGCGGCGTCTTCTCGCTGGTGACAGCACCCCGGCAAGACGGCGTCCATGTCAACCTCAACCTGTCCTACACCGCGTCTGAGTCGTCAGCCATGCGCCGCATCCCCAACATATTCGTCGACACCTCCTCCGACGCCACCCGCGCCCTGTTAGACAAAATGCCCGGTGCCCATGAGGTGTTCAGCGAAATGTCCGGCGCCCACATGATGTTCACCGACGAGGAGGGCACGGACATCATGAATGACATGATCGGCGGCGGCCATGTCGGCGCGGGGAGATGCGGATGTTGACGCCGGTGAGGATGAAATCGAGGAGACCATTGAGGTCGTGGACACCGACACGGGCAAGTCCCTCGGCAAGAGGAAGCCACGGGGACCGGCGGCCGGCACCCATCAGTCCAAGTGGAAAAAAATTGGAAGACGGATGCCTTATTGATTCGTGGAAGGCTGTGATTCTTGATCCTATCACCGGCGCCAACCAAACCCTCGGCAAGTACTACGCAAGGATCTGAGATGAATTCAACGAGCGCCACCACATTGGTGAAAGAGCATTTCCCGAGTGAATGATATTTTGGTATTTATTGTCAACACTCAAGTTATTAACCTTGTGTTTAAGTGTGTAGGTTTTATTGGTTAATGCTCGATGGTTATCGTCCCCTCAAAAGTGAAAAGATCAAAGCAACGAAGACCTAGATTTTCGGTTGTGTAATTTAGGTCTCCGTACTATCAAGAAGGGTTGCTCGATGAAAAGCTGGGGTGAAATCATTTTGGTATGGGGTGAAGTCATTTTGGTATAAAATACTCTTTCACCCCTTTGCAATTTGTTGGAGAGAACTCTACAGAAATCTTGCTATTGAAAATTTTCTGGGCAGGGACTCCGGCCCTCAGAACTGAAGACTTCGATTCTGAGCCGAGCTCTGGCCTCCCAAACTCGATTTTCACCCAAGTGGTGCAAGCCTCTGTAGTCAGACCAGAGTCTCTGAGGAGACTGGCCGGAAACTCCAGAACTTGTCACGTGCGAGCCAGAGACTCCGGTCCTTACAGGCTGGAGACTCTGGGTGGCGCTAGAGACTCCGGCCCTTACAGGCCGGAGACTCCAGGGTTAGTCGACCCAACGGCTAGAAATCTGAGAGGGGTATAAATAGTCATCTTCCACCTCCGGTGAAGACTGTGGCTTCCACTCTCTCTCCTCCATTGTTGCAAAGCTAAAAATCACTAGATCACCCATTCTAACCACTAGAACTTGAAGCCCTTTTGGGATTTGAGGGAGGAGACCTAGATCTACACTTCCACAAAGGCGATTTGATTTCCCCCTTCATTTCACTGAGGGACTTGTTACTCTTGGGTTGTTTGGAACCCTAGCCGGAAGAAGCCGTCCTCCTTGCTCAATCTTGGTGTGTAAGAGCTTGGTGGGCTTATTGGGGGCCTCCAATTGAGTTGTGGAGCTCGCTCAATACTTTCTGTAAAGGTCTCGTGCCGCCTTCAAGGGCACCGCTTAGTGGAGCGTAAACTCGCCTTTGTGGCTTGATCACCAGAGAATAGGGTGAGCCTTTGTGGTGTTGGTGGCCTTTGTGGTACCACACCCTTCCAACGTAGACGTACTTCCCGTAACAAGGAAGGAACTATGGGAATACATCCTCGTGTCTTCGTGTCTCTATTGCGGTTACTTCTATCCTTTACTTGTATCATTACTTATCTTGTTATTGCTAGTTTGCTTATCACTTAAGGTAAATTCTCCTAGTAGCACATTTAGAGAATTTACCTTTCTCGTCTAGCCTTAATTTGAAAAAGAACTAAAAATTGAGTAGCTCTTATTCACCCCCTCTAGTCGCTCATACGATCCTTTCAATTGGTATCAGAGTGTGGTCTCTTATTCAGGCTTAACCGCCTAAGAGTGTGGACGGCTTAGAGGATGAGGATAAAACTAAAGAAACCCCTCCTCAAGTTACTTCTGCTTCGGTCCCCGTCAACTCTCCAATTTTAAGGGAAGAACACTTGGCATCTTTGGACACCTTAAAATCCTACATGAGATTGGAGATGGCGGCGATGTTTGAGGAGTACCTTTGGAAGAAGCCTCCCGGGCTCACCGACCCAAACACCACACCACGTGTGGATCTCACCTTGATGAAGGTGAAGCCATCTAACAATGGCTCTCCCTCCGCTAAAAATATCGGTGCCCTACCTAAGGAAAAAAGATGGTCCGATTAGGGGTGCGTCTATTCCATCTCCAAACACTTACTCCACGCCTCCAGTCCATTATCCTACGCCACACATCAATAACATGGGATCTCCTCCTAAGCTTGATTCTCACAATTTTATTAAATGGCAAGGACTAATGAAATCTCATATTTTTGGTTCTTCAACTCATTTGTGGAGGGTCATACAAAATGGCTTTGCACCTCATGATCCTCTCAACTTGACCAAAAGGGAAGAAGTTGTTGAGCAACTCAATGCCACCGCCAAGCATCTCATCCAACAAGCCGTGTCGGATACTCATGTGGCACACATCAACAATTTGAGCACCGCCAAGGAAGTATGGGACTACCTCACGGTGCTCTTCATTGGAAACGAGAGCATTCGGTCCTCCAAGTTTGATGAGCTCAAGAGTGAAGAGAGGGATTTCATTATGCGAGATAATGAGACCCCCGATGAGATATACCAAAGGATCTTGGCTCTTGCAATGGCCTTGACCGGGTTTGGGTGCAAAGGCAATGGTGATGACTATATCAAGTGTATGTTCATGACCTCGATCAACCCAAGGGAACCCATCCGGTCCAAGATCATCTGTTTAATACTGGACTTTGGAAGTATGACCTCAAATGAAGTTCTTTGCGAGTTCACCGCCTTGACCATCTTGAAGAAGAATGCGGAAGAGACTCGAGCTCGTGTCCTTGCTGGCAAGGAGCTCACAATCTATCTCTCAAGGCCAAGGTGGTTTACAAGCAAGAAGAAGAAGAAATGTGTGAAGGAGAGTATTGGTCCATGGAGGATGCCAAGTATACACTCAATGAACATTTGGCTCTCACCACCAATGCCTTTTGGGATGCCAACAAGCACAAGTTCAAGGGGTCCAAGTTCAAGTCTTCTCCTCGAGCTAATTGGAAGGGTGGTGACTCTAGAGTGAGACATTGCTACAATTGTGGAGGAATCGAGCACTTAATTGTTGATTGTCCTTATGAGAACAAAGAGGATCATGGTGGCCAGCTCATCCCCAAGCGCTGGTCATCCAAGTTCTCCTCCAAGAAGCAAGGAAACAAGGACGACAAGAAGAAGGGGCAAAGGTTGTTGGTGGCTCATGAAGAGTACGACTTAGGGTCTGAAGATGATGATGACTCTCAAGAGGAAGTGAGTGGAGAAATAGTCGTTGTTGCTACTGTTTCCACTCCATACACGTCTCTCTTCAACTCTCAAAATGAAAACTTCATCGTCACCAACCACAAGTGTCTCATGGCTAAGGCCACGGAGGACATTGCTTCCGGAGGTGAAAAATGGATAATTGATAGTGGTGCTACAAGTCATATGACCAGAAGCAGAAATATTGTGAAGGAACTAAGGCCAAATACTTCAAATGTAACCATCTCCTATGGTGATAAATCATCCTCTAAGGTATTGGGTTTTGGCAAGGTCTTAATCACTCCGGACGTGTCCCTAGTGAGTGTCATGCTTGTTGAAACCATTGGTTATAATTTACTTTTTGTTCATCAACTTGCTACTATGGGCTATGCCACATATTTTGATGTTGACTTTGTGGTTGTCATGTGGAGCAAGAATTTCAAAGTTGCCTTTGTTGGGCATGTCGAGAACGGCTTGTATGTGTTGGATGAAGGAAATATGCCCTAGAGGAAAATAATATAGGACTTATTTGCAAAATTCATATAGTTCATAATAAGTTTAGTACTATGCTAGAGCTATGTCAATCGGAAACATTGATATAATGGTGCGTAGTATTGACGACCAGTTGGGAACCCCAAGAGTAAGGTGTGATGAGCACAACGGTAAGTTTTCCCTCATTTATGAAACCAAAGATTAATCGAACAGTTGGAGAAATAAACCACTTCCGAAGGTTGTTGCTAGCTGACTTTGGCAACGGCACCAGAAAACTTGTTGACGGCGCCTAGAAAATGTCTGGTGCGTAGCTTCGGCGCCAGCAGCAACATGGAACCTACCCACAACACAACCAAAATACTTTGCCCCAACTTGGAGTGAGGTTGTCAATCTCACTGGTTTGCTGACAACAAAGGATTAAACGTATAGTGTGGTAATAGATGTTTATTTGTGGTAAAGTAAATAATGATTGCGGAAAGTAAACAGTGCTTGCAGTAGAAGGTAATATATATGTAAAAGAATGGACCGGGGTCCATAGTTCACTAGAGGTGTCTCTCCATTTAGATAAATAACATGCTGGGTAAACAAATTACAGTTGGGCAATTGATAGAATAAAGAATGCATAGCAATGCATGTACATGTCATGAAGATCACTATGATATTCACTTGGTCATTATAACATAATACATAGAACGTAATCCAACTGCATATATGACTAATAATCCACCCGCAGGATATCATCCGAACAACCCTTGGGTATTAAGTTGCAAGCAACAGATTATCGCCTTAAGCAAAGTGTGTAATGTAAACAATACAAATGTCCTTGAACAAAAGATTGTTGTTTTATCCCTAGTAGCAATAGCACATCTACAACCTTAGAAGTTATTGTCACTCACCCAGATTACTAGAGGCATGAACCCACTATCGTGCATGAATACTCCCTCTTGGAGTCACTAGCATCTACTCGGCCAAGATATCTACTAGCAACGGAGAGCATGCAAGATTATAAATAACATAGACATGATAAATCAACAATCAACTTGACATAGTACTCAATATTCATCAGATCCCAACAAACACAACATGTAGAATTACATAACAATGATCTTGATCATGATAGGCAGCTCACAAGATCTAGACATGAAGCACATGGAGGAGAAGACAACCATCTAGCTACTGCTATGGACCCATAGTCCAAGGTATACTACTCACGCATCACTCCGGAGGCAGGCATGGTGATGAAGAAGGCCTCCGGTGATGATTCCCCTCTCTGGCAGGGTGCCGAGAAGAGCTTCCGGACCCTCCCGATCTCGGGACGATGATAGCGGCGGCTTGCAGTATGTTTCATGGAAAAGTGTTCATCTCTTTAGGGTTTTCCCGTCGAAGGGAATTTATAGGCGCAAGGGCGATGTCAGGGGGTGGACCAGGGGCCCACACCACCTGGTGGCGCGGCCAGGGGGTGGCCCGCGCCACCCTATGGTGCGGCCGCCTCCTGGTCCAGCTCTGTCTCCCCTCTGGACTTCGTCTTCCTTTCAGGTAAATAGGAACTTCAGCTTTCGTTTCGTCCAATTCCGAGAATATTTTCTGTGTAACTTTTCTGAAACACAAAAATAGCAGAAAACAGGAACTGGCACTGTGGCATCTCGTTAATAGGTTAGTTTTAGAAAATGCCACAAAGTGTAAACAAAAAACACAAAGCAAATGGTGTAAAACAAGCATGGAACATCAAAAATTATAGATACGTTTGCAACGTATCAAGCATCCCCAAGCTTAACTCTTGCTCGTCCTCGAGTAGGTAAGTGATAACAAAACAATAATTTTTTAGGTGACATGCATCAACACAATCTTGATCAACTTAAGGTAAAGCATTGCATGCTGAGATCCAAGTACTCTAAACATGGGCATAACAGATATAATTCTAACCATAGAACTTAGCAACCATGTTACAACATGAAAAGTAACACAAACAAAAGATCATGAGTAATAATGCATTGAAATTCAATTGTTTGTTTCGAGCATATAGAAAACATAACAAAGTGGTATTCAGCTTGTCCCTCATGGAGTAGCAAAACATAAATGCATAGGACACCTTCAAAGTTCAAAAGGGTGACTAGATACAAATAATTTGAGAACAAGCAATACCATAATCATGAATCAATCAATAATAAATTTTGGGACTATGAACATTATACTCAGAATGACAACTATGCTCTCTTAATCGGTGCATAAAGGTAGAAGATGAAGACTCAACATAAAAGTAAAAGAAAGGCCCTTCACAGAGGGAAGCAGTGATTGTAAGTTTTATAAACCTTCCAAAAATTATGGTACTTATTAGCTTTGAGCTCTCATTGCCCCTATCATAGGCATCTTGAGTGGTTAAGGTTAATGCGAGTACAAATATGAGATATATGCTTGAAAAGTCATAAGTTGAAAATCTCATGTCCCTTGAATACGAGTACTTAAACCATGCTAATCGACTTAGGTCCCAAGTAAGTTCTTGTCATTGTAAGGATACATGTATCGTTGAGAACGCCAACGGGGTACCTCCTGCCCGATGATACGGAAACTCTCCCACATCAAAATGATAAGACAAACAGACAATGGACTCATCGGCATCTCTTTTATTTACCATTGGGTATAGCTTTTTATTTTGAGATGCATCGTCGAATGTCCACTATGGTTATGCTGTAAATTTCCACCATGAATGATGCATGGTTTAGATTTGCGGCCCAGGCATTTCTCTAACACATATACAAACTCCATGAACTCACAAGTTTCCAACTCCTTTCACGCAGATAAGCATTCATAAACAAAAGATCATGATATCAACTAAATAGGAATAAGTGCAATATTGAAAGCGTGCCCCATGCCAGCATGGCTGAGCTAACTCCCAACTTACAACTTGCAAGCACATAATCGCCATAAGAGAGCCACAATGGTCAAGTTTATTAAGTGCAAGAAAGTAAATGTGCCATCAAGTTTGTGAGAGCTTTACTAACTAATTTTCTCATAAAAAAAATTTAATTTGGAAGATAGATAAAAGCATGATGAATATACTTGGCATAGCAAATTGCTAATAGGTAGATATGGTGGACACATTGGAAAAACTTTGGTTTTTGGGAGTTGGATGCACGAGTAGAGCTCATACTCAGTATAGATGAAGGCTAGCAAAAGACTGGGAGCGACCAACTAAGAGAGCAATAACGGCCATAATCATGCATAGCGACAAAACATTATTAATCAAAGCATAAAGTGATATCACAAGTCAAAAACCAAATGATCATAGAGGCTTGAGGCGACTGGTTTAAAGTCAAACATGGTGTAAGCATGCGCCAAGTCAACCCAAATAAAGCATCAAAGGAGAATACCACAATATTATGCTTCTATAAGATAAAAACAACGCATGATTCTTTCAAAGGCACATTAAGCACTCTAAATTATTTGAGACAAGTCATGCTACAACAATAACTGCTAAGCATATAATCAAAATAATATCAAGCATGATATGATAAAGTCTAAGCAACAGTCTAAACAAGCTCCCTTTTGCATCACTATAAGCATGAAACGATTTACTCTTTTCCAACATCAATCAACCTATTTGAAACAACTCTCAAAGATGAAAAGAAACAAAGACCAGATGTCTAAACACACCTAGCTACAAAGAACTAACAAGTTCTGAACAAGAACAAAGGCAAAAAAATAAAAGCTAAACGCAGTACTAGAAAAAGAGAACACTCGTTGAACGATAAGAGTGAAAACTAGAGTGTTCTAGGCAATAAAAATGGAGTGTGTCTTCTCCAAAAGAAAAATGTTGGGGTCCAACCATTTATTGCAGCAAACAAACCAAAACAAAACTGAAAGCAAAAAATAAAAATTCTCCAAGAAAAACACATAGTATATGAAGCAATAAAAATATAGTGTCTTGAAAGATGACCTGATATTTTGTTGATGAAGAAGGGGTGGCTTGGGGCATCCCCAAGCTTTAATGCTTGTACTTCTTGGATATTTCTTGGGGTGACATGGGCATCCCCAAGCTTGAGCTTTGTACATACTTCATCTCATCTCATCATTCTCCTTTCCCTACACTTGAAAACTTCCTTCATACAAAACTTCACACAATTCTCATTAGCAACATTAGTTTATGCAAGATAGTAAATCCACTTTGATTCAGTTTCAACTCAAGTACAACACATATTAACACATAAGCTACTGTAGCAACTTCCTGAAAAGTTCCATGATCAAAAGAACTCAAAAAGAAAGAGATCAAGAGGCAAATGCAAATAGTGGTAGAAATCTATCAAAACAGAATAGCTGGTAAAGATTGATTTTTTCGAAAATCTTCTGTTGCTCAAATCGAAAAGTGCAAAACTAATGAAAGTTAGATAATAACCTGGGGCATGTGCACAAGAAATCGCAGATCAAAATGACATTCTGAGAATTTTCACGAATTTCGACGGTGAAGCGCAGAAATCTGTTTCGGGACAGCAACTTGCCCAAATCTTACCTTCTTCCAATTAGAGGGTTACTCTTGGCACAAAAACAAAATAAAAATGATAAGGAGAGGTCATTAAAGTAGTAAAAACTTCCAAGACTCAACAAAAATAAAAATTACTAAAAAGAAAACATTGGGTTATCTCCCAAGAGTGTTTTTATTTAACGCCTTTGAGCTAGGCGTAGAAAGTAAGAATCAAGTATTTTCAAATAAAGGAGCATCAAGATCATAATTTGCTCTAATGATAGAATCAAAAGGTAGCTTATTTTTCTTTCTAGGGAAGTGTTCCATACCTTTCTTGAGTGAGAATTGATATCTAATGGTGCCTTCTTTCATATCAATAATAGCACCAACAGTTCTAAGAAAAGGTCTTCCCAAAATAATAGGACAAGAAGCATTGCATTCAATATCAGAAACAAGGAAATCAACGGGAACAAGGTTATTGTTAACCATAATAAGAACATCATTAATCATCCCCAAAGGTTTCTTCTTAGCAATACCAGCAAGAGGAACATCAAAATAACAATTTTCTAACGGTGGTAAACCAAGCATATCATACATCTTTCTAGGCATAACAGAAATACTTGCACCCAGGTCACATAAAGTATTACAATCAAAATCATTCACATTCATCTTAATGATGGGCTCCCAACCATCTTCTAACTTTCTAGGAATAGAAACTTTTTTGTTTCAACTTATCCTCTCTAATTTGCATGAGAGCACTAGTAATATGTTTTGTAAAAGCCATATTCATAGAACTAGCATTAGGACTTCTAGCAAGCTTTTGCAAGAACAAAATTACTTCAGAAATATTGCAGCCATCAACATCAAAATCATTACTATCAAAGGTAGTAGAACTATTGTCTCCCATACTCTAAAAAAATTCAGCACTTTTATTAGAAAAAGTTTCCATGGTTTTAGGCAATTTTGCACAAGGAGTAGGGATTTTCTCTACACCAATCAAAGTAGGAGGTTTGATAGCATTTGAAACAACATCACTAGTGGTGGTAATAGTACAAACTTTAGTCATATTTCTAGCAATCTCATCTTCTCTTTTCCACCTAGCATGCAATTCTGCTAACATCCTAACATTATCATCAATTCTAACTTGAATGGCATTCAAAGTCTTGCTTTCTTTCACATCATGAGATAAAACCTTTAATTTCAGAATTTCAACATCAAGAGCAAGGCTATCAACTTTAAAAGCAAGAACATCAATTTTACCAAACTTTTCCTCAAAGACTTATTAAAAGCAGTTTGTTTACTAATGAAGTCCTTAAGCATGACTTCAAGATCAGAGGGCACACTCCTATTGTTGTTGGAGGAATTACCATAACCATTACCATTAGTAGAAGGATATGGCCTATAATTGTTGCTACCAAAATTATTCCTATAAGCATTGTTGCTGAAATTATTATTTCTAATGAAGTTCACATCAACATGCTCTTCTTGAGCAACCAAAGAGGCTAAAGGAACATTATTAGGATCAACATGCACCCTACTATTAACAAGCATAGACATAATGGTATCAATCTTATCACTCAAGGAAGAGGTTTCTTCAACATAATATACCTTCTTACCTTGTGGAGCTATCTCGGTGTGCCATTCAGAATAATTTACCATCATATTATCAAGGAGCTTTGTTGTGGCGCCCAAGGTGATGGACATAAAAGTACCTCCAGTAGCTGAAACCAAAAGGTTTCTTGAAGAAAAATTTAGTCCTGCATAAAAGGTTTGGATAATCATCCAAGTAGTTAGTCTATGAGTGGGGCAATTCTTTATCAAAGATTTCATTCTTTCCCAAGCTTGAGCAACATGTTCATTATCAAACTATTTAAACTTCATAATGTCACTTCTCAAAGATATAATCTTAGCAGGAGAATAATATTTTCCAATAAAAGCATCTTTGCACTTAACCCAAGAATCAATACTATTTCTAGGCAAAGATAGCAACCAATCCTTAGCTCTTCCTCTCAAAGAGAAAGGAAACAACTTAAGCTTACTAATATATCCATCTACATCCTTATACTTTTGCATCTCACATAGCTCAACAAAATTGTTGAGATGAGCAGCAGCATCATTAGTACTAGCACCAGAAAATTGCTCTTTCATAACAAGATTTAACAAAGCAGGTTTAATTTCATAAAAATTTGCCTCAGGAGCAGGTTGCGAAATAGGAGTGCAGATGAAATCATTGTTGTTTTTGCTAGTAAAGTCACACAACTTGGTGTTCTCAGTAGTACTCATTCTATCAAGACTAAAACAGATAAGCAAAAATAACCACTATAAAAGGAACTATTTTTTGTATTTTTGATAAAAAGATACAAACAAAAATAAAGTAAAGAAACTAAGCAAAACAATAACAAAGTAAAAAGATTGGAAGTTGACATGTCTCGAACGTATCTATAATTTTTGATGCTCCATGCTTGTTTTTACACCATTTGCTTAGTGTTTCGTTACACTTCGTGGCATTTTTATGCATTTTCCAGAACTAACCTATTAACAAGATGCCACAGTGCCAGTTCCCTATTTTCTGCTATTTTTGTGTTTCGGAAAAGTTACACAGGAAATATTCTCAGAATTGGACAAAACAAAAGCCGAACGTCCAGATATTAAACGAAGCTTCCAGAACACCGAAGAGGAGACAGAGTCGAGCCAGGGGCCAGCCTCACCATGAGGGGGCACGGCCCAGCCCCTGGCCGCGCCCCCTATGGGTGAGAGCCCCCTGGTCCACCTCTGACGCTGCCCCTTCACCTATAAAGACCCCCCAACGGGAAAAACCTAAGTACCCGATCAATTCTCCAGAAACACATCGCGATCCACCGCTGTCATCGACCCGAGATCAGGAAGGTCTAGAAGCTCTTCCCGGCACCCTGCCGGAGAGGGGAATCGCCACCGGAGGTCTTCTTCATCGCCATGCTTGCCTTCGGTGCGATGAGTGAGTAGTCTACCTTGGACTATGGGTCCATAGCAGTAGCTAGATGGTTGTCTTCTCCATCATGTGCTTCATGTTTAGATCTCGTGAGCTGCCTTACACGATCGAGATCACCGTTATGTAATTCTACATGTTGTGTTTGTCGGGATCCGATGAATATTGGTGTTATGTTGAGTTGATGTGCTGAATCATATATCTTATGTTATCTCTATGTTGTTTATGATCTTGCATGCTCTCCGTTGTTAGTAGCTATCTTGGCCAAGTAGATACTAGTGACTCCAAGAGAGGGTATTTATGCTCGATAGTTGGGTTCATGCCTCTATTTAATCGGGGGGAGTGACAGAAACCTCTAAGGTTGTAGATGTGATGTTGCCACTAGGGAGAAAACAACATTCTTATGTCCAAGGGCATATGCTTTGTTTACATTACACACTTTGCTTAATGCAGTTATCTGTTGTTCGCAACTTAATACTTGTGGGGTGTTCGAACGATATCCCCGTGGGTGGATTATTAGTCATAGATGGAGTTGGATGGCGGTCTATGTATTTTGTTGTAATGCCCAAAGTAAATCTCATAGTGATCCTCGCGACATATGCACGTTATCTTTATTCTATCAATTGCCCAACTGTAATTTGTTTACCCAGCATGTGCTATTTATCTTATGGAGAGACACCACTAGTGAACGGTGGACCCCGGTCCAATTTCCTTTATATTGCTATCACTTGTTTACTTTACTCGCACTGTTTACTTTACTCGCATATTACTATTGCTTTCCACTCGATACGCTCATACCTTTGTTTATAGCAAACCGGTGAGATTGACAACCTCGTCGTAAGTTGGGAGCAAAGTATTTGGTTGTATTGTGTGCATGTTCCACGTTGCTACTAGTTGAAGACGCGCTAACAAGTTATCGTTAACGGTGCCCTTGTTGGAAGTCACTAGGCTAGCAAGCATCACCTTCTGGAGTTTGGCTTTTTCCTGGACTGACAAACCTTGGTTTCTTACTGAGGGAAAATTTGCTACTGTGCTCATCATACCTTCCTCTTGGGGTTCCCAACTGGACGGTGAAATTACATCAACACTGTGCCGCATCAAGCTAATTTTCTGGCACTGTTGCCGGGGAAAAAGAAGACTTCTGCAAGGAGAGTTTCGCACGCACATCCTTTACTTTGTTTTAGTTTTGCTTTACTTTTTTTACTTGCATCGTTTTACCAAAAACACAAAAAAATAGTTTCCTTTATATAGTTGTTATTTCTTCCCTTCTAGTTCATTATGTTGTTTCCTAAGTATGTCTTGGAGGACCTTTCAGTAGGTAGTGGTTCTATTATTGGGAAAAGTAACATCGAGGAGTTCTTTAATCATATTAGTATGCATAAAGATGTTAAGGAAAAATCTTTGGCTGAGCTTACTCCTAGTTATGAAGTTGCTTCTACTTATTTAGTTCACATGTTACAAGCTAGGTTTATTAGCCTTAATCCTTTTATGCAACACATGTTTCTTAAGCTTCATGATATTGAAGACCCCGAAAAAAAAGCTTTTATCTTGGAAACTTTGCGCAGAGAATTTAGAGATGTTGCCATTGAAGCTAGGAAAGTTTTTAAGCATTTTAATAAGCTTGGCTCGCCTATAGAGGTTGTTGGTACAACCAATGAAGATTTCAGAGTACCAATACCTTGTAAACTTGTAGGAATTCATGATGCTTTGGAAAAGAATTTTAATTGGATTTGTCCTGAAAATCTTTTTGATGAAAGTAGTGTACCAAAGCGTGATTACAAGGGATACTTAAAAACTCATTTGGACACAATTCAATTTATTGTTGAAAATACTTCTACAGTTGATCTTAATGCCTCTTTTGATATTACTTGATTCGCACTTTCTGCGCCTAGCTCAAAGGCGTTAAAGAAAAGCACTCTTGGGAGATAACCCATTGTTTTACTTTCAGTTCTTTTTCTTTTATTTGAGTCTTGGAAGTTATTAATACTGTAATAACCACTCCTTATCCTTTTTATTTCATTGTTGTGCCAAGAGAAGCCTCTAATTTGAGTGAGGTAAGATTTGGGGATGTTGCTGTCCTGAAACAGATTTCGGTGCTGCACCGTAAAATTCGTGAAAATTCTCAGGACATCTTTTTTACCTGAGATTTCTTGTGCATATGCCCCAGGTTATATCCAAACTTTCATTAGTTATACACTTTTTTATTTGAGCAGCACAAAATCGTCTAAAAATTCGACCTTTGTCAGCTGTTCTGTTTTGACATATTTCTGCCACTATTTGTGTTTGCCTCTTTATCGCTTTCTTTTTTAGTTCTTTTGATCACGGAACTTTTGGGGAAGTTGCTACAGTAGTATATGCTTTATATGTGGTGGTTTTGAGTTGAAACCTGAAGCAATAAGGGTTGATTCATTGCTATGCTTACACTAATGTTGCTAATAGAATTGTGTTTAGTTTTGTATGAAGGAAGTTTTCAAGTGTAGGGATTGGAGAATGATGAGATGAGTTGAAGAATGGACAAAAGCTCAAGATTTGGGATGCCCATGTCACCCCAAGAAATATCCAAGAGGTACAAGCATCAAAGCTTGGGGATACCCCCGAGGCACCCCTTCTTCATCGGCAAAAATCAGGTCACCTTTCAACACACTATATTTTTATTGCTTCATGCATTATGCATTTTTCTTGGAGCGTCAGTTGTTTTAGTTTTCAGTTTTGTTTAGTTTTGTTTGCGGCAATAAATGGTTGGACCCCACCAAATTTCTTTTGGAGAAGTTGCCTTGCTTTTCATTTGCCAAGAACACTCTGTTTTTCACTCTTATCGTTCAACGAGTGTTCTCCTTTTTCTGCTACTGCATTTAGTTTTTGTTTTTCGCCTTGATTTGTGTTCAGATCTTGTTATATCTTTGAATCAAGGTGTATTTTGACCTCTGGTCCATGTTGGTTTTCATCAAAGGAGTTATTTCAAAAAGGTTCGAATGGTGTTGGAAAAGAGAAAAAAAAATATGCAAAAAAGTGCTACAAAAAGGAGCTTGTGTAGACTGCGGCCTAGACTTTTGCATGTCGTGCTTGATGTCTTTTTGATAGTATGATTAGTGGTTTTACTGTAGCATGACTTGTCTCAAATGACTGAGATTACTTAATGAGCCTTTGAAAAAATCATGCATTGTTTTTATTATTTGGAAGCATTATTTTGGTTTTCTCCTTGATGCTTTATTTGGGTTGACTTGGCGCATGCTCACACATGTTAGACTCATACAAAGTCGCCATAAGCCTCTATGATCATTTATTTTTTGACTTTTGATGCCATCTTATGCTTCTTTTAATGTTGCTTTGTCGCTTTGCATGATTATGGCCGTTATTGCTCTCTTAGTTGGTCGCTCCCAGTCTTTTGCTAGCCCTCATTTTGTACTGAGTATGAGCTCTACTCGTGCGTCCAACTCCTAAAAACCAAGTTGTTCTAATGTGTCCACCATACATACCTATTAGCAATTTGCTATTCCAAAGTACATTTGACTTGCTTTTATCTATCCTTCAAATTAAACTCTTTTGGTGTTATGCGAAAATTGGTCAATAAAGCTCTCACGAACCTGATGGCACACTTTAGTTTTCTCGTTCTTAAAAATTTGACATTGTGGCTCTCTTATGTTGAGTTGTTATGCTTGCAAGTTGTAAGTTGGAAATTAGCCCAGCCATGCCGTCATGGGGCAAGCTTTCAACATTGTACTTCTTATTTGAATTGATATCATGATCTTTTGTTTATGGATACTCGCGATGTGAAATAATTTGAGAATCTTGCGGGATCATGGAGTTTGCATACGTGTTAGAGAAATGCCTGGGCCGCTAATCTAAGCCATGCATAATTCATGGTGGAAATTTACAGCATGCCCATAGTGAACATTCGACGACGCATCTCAATAAAAAGCTATACCAATGGTAAATAAAAGAGATGCCGAGGTGTTTGTTGTCTATTTGTCCTATCATTTTGATGTGGGCTTGTTCCATGTCATCGGGCACGGAGGTACCCCGTTGGAGGTTCTCGATGTTACGTGTATACTTACAATGACAAGAGCTTGCTTGGGACTCTAAGTCGAGTAGCATGATGTTTGGGTATTCGTACTTCACGGGACACGAGGTTTTCAACTTATGATTTGTCAAGCATATGCATCATAATTGTACTCGCATTAACTTTAACCATTCAAGATGCTTATGATGGGGGCAATGAGAGCTCAAAGCTAGTAAGTACCATAATTTTTGAAGGTTTATAAAACTTGCAATCACTGCTTTCCTCTGCGAAGGGCCTTTCTTTTACTTTTATGTTGAGTCACCACCTTCTATCTTTATGCACCGTCTAAGAGAGCATAGTTGTCATTCTGAGTATAATGTGCATTGTCCCAAAGTTTTCATTGATTGATTCATAATTTTGGTTTCACTTGTTCTTAAATTACTTGTATCTAGTCGCCCTCTTAAACTTGAAGGTGTCCTATGCATTTATGTTTTGCTATCTCATGAAGGACAAGCTGAAAACCATTTGTATGTTTTTCCTTATGATTTGAACACACGTTTGACTTTCATTGTTTCATTTTCATGATCTTTCGTTTGTGTTCTTTTTCATGTTATAACATGGTTGCTAAGTTTCTTCTATCAAGATTATATCTTTCATGCACATGTTTTAAATTCTTTTGATCCCAGCACTCAATGCTTTACATAGATGATCAAGATTGTGTAGGTGCATGTCACCTCAAAAATTATTTCTTTTGTTATCACTTACCTACTCGAGGACGAGCAGGAGTTAAGCTTGGGGATGCTGATACGTCTCAAACGTATCTATAATTTTTTATGCTCCATGCTTATTTTTACACCATTTGCTTAGTGTTTCGTTACACTTCGTGGCGTTTTTATGCATTTTCCGGAACTAACCTATTAACAAGATGCCACAGTGCCAATTCCCTGTTTTTGCTGTTTTTGTGTTTCAGAAAAGTTACACAGGAAATATTCTCGGAATTGGACGAAACAAAAGCCGAACGTCCAGATATTAAACGAAGCTTCCAGAACACCGAAGAGGAGACGGAGCCGAGCCAGGGGCCAGCCTCACCATGAGGGGGCGCGGCCTAGCCCCTGGCCGCGCCCCCTATGGGTGAGACCCCCCTGGTCCACCTCTGACGCTGCCCCTTCGCCTATAAAGACCCCCCGACGGGAAAAACCTAAGTACCCGATCAATTTTTCAGAAACACATCGCGATCCGCCGCCGTCGTCGACCCGAGATCGGGAGGGTCCAGAAGCTCTTCCCGGCACCCTGCCGGAGAGGGGAATCGCCACCGGAGGCCTTCTTCATCGCCATGCTTGCCTCTGGCGCGATGAGTGAGTAGTCTACCTTGGACTATGGGTCCATAGCAGTAGCTAGATGGTTGTCTTCTCCACCATGTGCTTCATGTTTAGATCTCGTGAGCTGCCTTACATGATCGAGATCACCATTATGTAATTCTACATGTTGTGTTTGTTGGGATCTGATGAATATTGGTGTTATGTTGAGTTGATGTGCTGAATCATATATCTTATGTTATCTCTATGTTGTTTATGATCTTGCATGCTCTCCGTTGTTAGTAGCTATCTTGGCCAAGTAGATACTAGTGACTCCAAGAGGGGGTATTTATGCTCGATAGTTGGGTTGATGCCTCTATTTAATCTGGGGGAGTGACGGAAACCTCTAAGGTTGTAGATGTGCTGTTGCCACTAGGGAGAAAACAACATTCTTATGTCCAAGGGCATATGCTTTGTTTACATTACACACATTGCTTAATGCAGTTATCTGTTGTTCGCAACTTAATACTTGTGGGGTGTTTGGACGATATCCCCGTGGGTGGATTATTAGTCATAGATGCAGTTGGGTGGCGGTATATATATTTTGTTGTAATGCCCAGAGTAAATCTCATAGTGATCCTCGCGACATATGCACGTTATCTTTATTCTATCAATTGCCCAACTGTAATTTGTTAACCCAGCATGTGCTATTTATCTTATGGAGAGACACCACTAGTGAACTGTGGACCCCGGTCCAATTTCCTTTATATTGCTATCACCTGTTTACTTTACTCGCACTGTTTACTTTACTCGCATATTACTATTGCTTTTCACTCGATACGCTTATACCTTTGTTTACAGCAAACCGGTGAGATTGACAACCTCATCGTAAGTTTGGAGTAAAGTATTTGGTTGTGTTGTGTGCAGGTTCCACGTTGCTACTAGTTGAAGACGCGCTAACAAGTTATCGTTAACGGCTCCCTTGTTGGAAGTCACTAGGCTAGCAAGCATCACCTTCTGGAGTTTGGCTTTTTCCTGGACTGACAAACCTTGGTTTCTTACTGAGGGAAAATTTGCTACTGTGCTCATCATACCTTCCTCTTGGGGTTCCCAACTGGATGGTGAAATTACATCAACACCATGCCGCATCAGAACTGAGAGACTCCCCTTACAGAAATCCTCTTTCTCCCCAGCAACGGCGCCAGAAAACATGTTGGTGCGTAGTGTTGACGACCAGTAGGAGAAAGAAACCACTTCCGAAGGTTGTTGCTAGCTGACTTTGGCAACGGCACCAGAAAACTTGTTGACGACGCCTAGAAAATGTTTGGTGCGTAGCTTCGGCGCCAGAAGCAACGTGGAACCTGCACACAACACAACCAAGATACTTTGCCCCAACTTACAGTAAGGTTTTTAATCTCACTTGCGGAAAACAAAGGATTAAACATGTAGTGTGGTAATAGATGTTTGTTTGCGATAAAGTAAATAATGATTGCGAAAAGTAAATAGTGCTTGCAGTAGAAGGTAATATATATGTAAAAGAATGGACCAGGGTCCACAGTTCACTAGAGGTGTCTCTCCATAAAGATAAATAACATGCTGGGTAAATAAATTACAGTTGGGCAATTGACAGAATAAGGAATGCATAGCAATGCATGTACATGTCATGAAGATCACTATGAGATTCACTTGAGCATTACAACATAATACATAGACCGTAATCTAACTGCATCTATGACTAATAATCCACCTGTAGGATATCATCTAAACAAACCTTGGGTATTAAGTTACAAGCAACAGATTATCGCCTTAAGCAAAGTGTATAATGTAAACAATACAAATATCATTGAACAAAAGATTGTTGTTTTCTCCCTAGTAGCAACAGCACATCTACAACCTTAGAAGTTATTGTCACTCTCCCAGATTACTAGAGGCATGAACCCACTATCGAGCATAAATACTCCCTCTTGGAGTCACTAGCATCTACTCGGCCAAGATATCTACTAGCAACAGAGAGCATGCAAGATCATAAATAACATAGACATGATAAATCAACAAACAACTTGACATAGTACTCAATATTCATCGGATCCCAACAAACACAACATGTAGAATTACATAACGATGATCTTGATCATGATAGGCAGCTCACAAGATCTAGACATGAAGCACATGGAGGAGAAGACAACCATCTAGCTACTTCTATGGACCCATAGTCCAAGGTAGACTACTCACGCATCACTCCGGAGGTAGGCATGGTGATGAAGAAGGCCTCCGGTGATGATTCCCCTCTCCAGCGGGGTGCCGGGAAGAGCTTCTGGACCCTCTCGATCTCGGGACGACGACGGCGGCGGCTTGCAGTATGTTTCGTGGAAAAGTGTTCATCTCTTTAGGGTTTTCCCATCGAAGGGAACTTTTAGGCGGAAGGGCGATGTCAGGGGTGGACCAGGGGCCCACACCACCTGGTGGCACAGCCAGGGGGTGGCCCGCGCCACCCTATGGTGCGGCCGCCTCCTGGTCCGGCTACGTCTCCCCTATGGACTCCGTCTTTCTTTCAGGTAAATAGGAACTTTGGCTTTCATTTTGTCCAATTCTGAGAATATTTCCTGTCTAACTTTTCTGAAACACAAAAACAGCAGAAAATAGGAACTGGCACTGTGGCATCTCGTTAATAGGTTAGTTCCGGAAAATGCATAAAACGCCACGAAGTGTAAACAAAACAAAAAACAATTGGTGTAAAACAAGCATGGAGCATCACAAATTATAGATACGTTTGCGATGTATCACATAGGTGTAGTATTAAATGATTGAAAGTCCCTAGGAAATCCTATATTTACTAGTTCATTGATCAACTGATGATTGAGGTTTCCCGATCATGGAGCATTACGCCAATTGACAATGAGATCATGTCATTTGATAATGCCATGTTGGACAATACCCAAAGTATCTGTTGCAACACGATCGTGTCATGATGTTCACATTGCAATATGATGAAAGTGTCATAGCTTAATCCTTAGACCGAGGTTATATTTAATCACTATTTTCGGAGGAAACTCTAATTGCATCAACCGTCATCATGTAACTGGTTGAGTGAAAAAGGTGTCTCTTGGATTCTCTAAAGGGGTAGGTTGAGGCGTGATGCGGGCAGGATAACCACCCAGTTGGGAACCCCAAGATAAAGGTATGATGAGCACAGTAGCAAGTCTTTCCCTCAGTAAGAAACCAAGGTTTATCGATCTAGTAGGAAAAAGCCAAACTCCAGAAGGTGATGCTTGCTAGCTTCGTGACACTCCAGCAAGGGCGTCGTTTACGATTCTTGTTGGTGCGTCTTCAACTAGTAGCAACGTGGAACGTGCACACAACAAAACCAAGTACTTTGCTCCCAACTTACGATGAGGTTGTCAATCTCACCGGTTTGCTGTAAACAAAGGTATGAGCGTATCAAGTGGAAAATAGTAGTAGTATGCAAGAAAGTAAATAGTGCGAGTAATAGTAAAACGGTGTAACAATGTAAAGGAAATTGGATCGGGGTCCATAGTTCACTAGTGGTGTCTCTCCATAAAATAAATAACAACATGTTGGGTAAACAAATTACAGTTCGGCAATTGATAGAATAAAGATAACGTGCATATGTCACGAGGATCACTATGAGATTTACTCTGGGCATTACAACAAAATACATAGACCGCCATCCAACTGCATCTATGACTAATAATCCACCCACGGGGATATCGTCCGAACACCCCACGAGTATTAAGTTGCGAACAGCAGATAACTGCATTAAGCAAACTGTGTAATGTAAATAAAACGAATGTCCTTGGACACAAGAATGTTCTTTTCTCCCTAGTGGCAACAGCACATCTACAACCTTAGAGGTTTCTGTCACTCCCCAAGATTAAATAGAGGCATGAACCCAACTATCGAGCATAAATACCCCCTCTTGGAGTCACTAGGATCTACTTGGCCAAGATAGCTACTAACAACGGAGAGCATGCAAGATCATAAACAACATAGAGATAACATAAGATAATATTCAACACATCAACTTAACATAACACCAATATTCATCGGATCCCAACAAACACAACATGTAGAATTACATAACGGTGATCTCGATCATGTAAGGCAGCTCACGAGATCTAAACATGAAGCACATGGTGGAGAAGACAACCATCTAGCTACTGCTATGGACCCATAGTCCAAGGTAGACTACTCACTCATCGCGCCGGAGGCAAGCATGGTGATGAAGAAGACCTCCGGTGGCGATTCCCCTCTCCGGTAGGGTGCCGGGAAGAGCTTCTGGACCCTCCCAATCTCGGGTCGACGACGGTGGCGGATCGCGATGTGTTTCTAGAAATTTGATCGGGTGTTTAAGTTTTCCCGTCGGGGGGTCTTTATAGGTGAAGGGGCAGCGTCAGAGGTGGGCCAGGGTGCCCTCACCACCAGGGGGGCACGAGCCAGGGGCAGGCCGCGCCGCCCTGTGGTGTGGCTGCCCTATGGCCCCCCTCCGTCTCCTCTTCTGTCTTCTAGAAGCTTCGTTAAATAATAGGAGGTTCGACTTTTGTTTCACCCAATTCCGAGAATATTTCCTGTGTAACTTTTCTGAAACACAAAATAGCATAAAACAGGGAACTGGCACTGTGGCATCTTGTTAATAGGTTAGTCCCGGAAAATGCATAAAAACGCCACGAAGTGTAACAATACACTAAGCAAATGGTGTAAGAACAAGCATGGAGCATCAAAAATTATAGATACGTTTGAGACGTATCAGCATCCCCAAGCTTAAGTCCTGCTCGTCCTCGAGTAGGTAAGTGATAACAAAAGAATAATTTTTGAGGTGACATGCAGTCATGCACCAACACAATCTTGATCATCTATATAAAGCATTGAGTGCTGGGATCAAAAGAACTTAAAACATGGGCATGAAAGACATAATCTTGATAGAAAAACTTAGCAACCATGTTATAACATGAAAAAGAACACAAATGAAAGATCATGAAAATGAAACAATGAAAGTCAAACAAGTGTTCAAATCATATGGAAAAACATAGCAAATGGTTTTCAGCTTGTCCTTCATGAGAGAGCAAAACATAAATGCATAGGACACCTTTAAGTTTAAGAGGGCGACTAGATACAAATAATTTAAGAACAAGGGAAACCAAAATCATGAATCAGTCAATGATAAACTTTGGGACTATGCACATTAAACTCAGAATGACAACTATGTTGTCTTAGACGGTGCTTAAAGGTAGAAGGTGGAGACTCAACATAAAAGTAAAAGAAAGGCCCTTCGCAGAGGGAAGCAGTGATTGCAAGTTTTATAAACCTTCAAAAATTATGGTACTTACTAGCTTTGAGCTCTCATTGCCCCCATCATAGGCATCTTGAATGGTTAAAGTTAATGCGAGTACAATTATGAAGCATATGCTTGACAAATCATAAGTTGAAAACCTCATGTCCCGTGAAGTACGAATACCCAAACCTCATGCTACTCGACTTAGAGTCCCAAGCAAGCTCTTGTCATTGTAAGTATACAAGTATCATCGAGAACCGCCAACGGGGTACCTCCGTGCCCGATGACATGGAACAAGCCCACATCAAAATGACAAGACAAATAGGCAATGAACACCTCGGCATCTCTTTTATTTACCATTGGTATAGCTTTTTATTTTGAGATGCGTCGTCTAATGTTCACTATGGGCATGCTGTAAATTTCCACCATGAATTATGCATGGCTTAGATTAGCGGCCCAGGCGTTTCTCTAACACGTATACAAACTCCATGATCCCGCAAGATTTCTAATTTATTTCACATCGAGAGTATCCATAAACAAAAGATCATGATATCAACTCAAATAAGAAGTGCAATGTTGAAAGCTTACCCCATGACGGCATGGTTTGGCTAATTTCCAACTTACAACTTGCAAGCATAATAACTCAACATAAGAGAGCCACAATGTCAAATTTTTAAGAACGAGAAAAGTAAAGTGTGCCATCAGGTTCGTCAGAGCTTTACTGACCAATTTTCGCATAACACCAAAAGAGTTTAATTTGAAGGATAGATAAAAGCAAGTCAAATGTACTTTGGAATAGCAAATTGCTAATAGGTATTTATGGTGGACACATTGGAACAACTTGATTTTTGGGAGTTGGATGCACGAGTAGAGCTCATACTCAGTACAAAATGAGGGCTAGCAAAAGACTGGGAGCGATCAACTAAGAGAGCAATAACGGCCATAATCATGCATAGCGACAAAACATCATTAAGAGAAGCCTAAAATGGCATCAAAAGTCAAAAACTAAATGATCATGCAGGCTTATGGCAACTTTGTATGAGTCAAACATGTTGTAAGCATGCGCCAAGTCAACCCAAATAAAGCATCAAGGAGAAAACCAAATTAATGCTTCCAAATAATAAAAACAACGCATGATTTTTTTCAAAGGCTCATTTAGCAATCTCAGTCATTTGAGACAAGTCACGCTACAGCAAAACCACTAAGCATACTATCAAAACGACATCAAGCACGACATGCAAAAGCCTAAGCTGCAGTCTAAACAAGCTCCTTTTTGTACCACTTTTTTGCATGAAATTTTTTCTCTTTTCCAACACCATTCGAACCTTTTTGAAACAACTCTTTTGATGAATACCAACACGGACCAGAGGTCAAAATACACCTTGATATAAAGATATAACAAGATCTGAACAAAAATCAAGGCGAAAAACGAAAGCTAAACGCAGTTCTAGAAAAAGAGAACACTCGTTGAACGATAAGAGTGAAAAACGAAGTGTTCTTGGCAAATGAAAAGCAAGGCAATTTCTCCAAAAAAAAATGTTGGGGTCCAACCATTTATTGCAGCAAACAAAACTAAAGAAAACTGAAAACTAAAGACAAGACGCTCCAAGAAAAACGCATAGTGCATGAAGCAATAAAAATATAGTGTGTTGAAAGGTGACATGATTTTTGCCGATGAAGAAGGGGTGCCTCGGGGACATCCCCAAGCTTTGACGCTTGTACCTCTTGGATATTTCTTGGGGTGCGTGGGCATCCCCAAGATTGAGCTTTTTTCCATTCTTTAAATCATCTCATCATTCTCCGATCCCTACACTTGAAAACTTCCTTCATACAAAACTCAACACAATTCTATTAGCAACATTAGTGTACGCATAATAATGAATCAACCCCTTTTTGCTTCATATTTCAACTCAAAACCACCACATATAAAGCATATACTACTTTAGCAACTTCCCCAAAAGTTCCGTGATCAAAAGAACTCAAAAAGAAAGCGATCGAGAGGCAAACACAAATAGTGGCAGAAATCTGTCAAAACAGAACAGCTGACAAAGGTCAATTTTTTCGAGGGTTTTCTGTTGCTCACATCAAAAAGTTTATAACTAATGAAAGTTTGGATATAACCTGGGGCATATGCACAAGAAATCGCAGGTCAAAAGATATTCTGAGAATTTTCACGAATTTTTATGGTGCAGCACCAAAATCTGTTTCAGGACAGCAACATCCCCAAATCTTACCTCACTCAAATAAGAGGTTTCTCTTGGCACAAAAACGAAATAAAAAGGATAAGGAGCGGTTATTACAGATTAATAACTTCCAAGACTCAAATAAAAGAAAAAATAACTGAAAGTAAAACAATGGGTTATCTCCCAATAGTGCTTTTCTTTAACGCCTTTGAGCTAGGCGCGGAAAGGTGCAAAACAAGTATTTTCGAAAGAAGGATTAAGATCAACTGTAGAAGTCTTTTCAATAAGACATTGTATTGCATCCACATAAGTTTTTGAAAACCCCTTGTGATCACGCTTTGGTTCACTCAATTCACTAAAAAGATTTTCAGGACAGATCCAATCAAAATTATTTTCAAAAGCCTCATGCAATCCCAAGAGTTTGCTAGGTATTGGTACTTGGATTTCTTCTTTGTTTGTACCAACAACATTAATAGGCGAACCAAGCATATTAAAACGCTTAAAAACTTTCCTAGCTTCAATGGCAACATCTCTAAATTCTCTACGCAAAGTCTCCAAGATAAAATCTTTCTTTTCGGAGTCTTCAATATCATGAAGCTTAAGAAACATGTGTTGCATAAAAGGATTAAGGCTAGCAAACCTAGCTTCCAACATGTGAACTAAATAAGCAGAAGCAACTTCATAACTAGGAGCAAGCTCATCCAAAGATTTATCCTCAACATCTTTATGCATGCTAATATGATTAAAGAACTCCTCAATGTTACTTTTCCCAATAATAGAACCACTACCTACTGAGATGTCCTCCAAAACATACTTAGGGAACAACATAATGAACTAAAGTAAATAAATAACAACTATAAAGCAAACTAATTTTTTTGTATTTTTGATAAAAATGATGCAAGTAAAAATAAAGTAAAGCAAAACTAAAACAAAGTAAAGGATGTGCGTGCAAAACTCCCCTTGCAGAAGTCTTCTTTTTCCCCGGCAACGGCGCCAGAAAAATAGCTTGATGCGGGCAGGATAACCACCCAGTTGGAAACCCCAAGAGGAAGGTATGATGAGCACAGTAGCAAGTCTTTCCCTCAGTAAGAAACTAAGGTTTATCGATCCAGTAGGAAAAAGCCAAACTCCAGAATGTGATGCTTACTAGCTTCGTGACACTCTAGCAAGGGCGCCATTTACAATTCTTGTTGGTGCGTCTTTAACTAGTAGCAACATGGAACCTGCACACAACACAACCAAGTACTTTGCTCCCAACTTACGATGAGGTTGTCAATCTTACCGGTTTGCTGTAAACAAAGGTATGAGCATATCGAGTGGAAAACAGTAGTAGTATGCGAGAAAGTAAACAGTGTGAGTGACAAGGGTATAGATAATAGAGCCCGTTAGTTGAGTACCCCTGAGGCCCGTTAAGCTAGGCCCAATTGTAATGCTAGTCGAAATACGAGTTATTACCGTATGTCGATATTGTAATCTGTGTCGGATCCCACCCGATCCTTGAGACCTGGCCATCTATATATAGGGGCCAGGAGGGGACGGTGTGGGACAGATTGAAAGCAAGCCAGGTTTTACACCCACGTTTACTTTTATAGCCACCTTGTTTGACTGATTTTACCTTCGAGTTCATCCGACGCCCTATCTCCCCGATCTTAAGTCCTTCATCTAGGACATTTGTCGAGTTAACCCCTCATCAACGAGTAATAGTAAAATGGTGTAACAATGTAAAGGAAATTGGACCGGGGTCCACAGTTCATTAGTGGTGTCTCTCCATAAAATAAATAACAACATGCTGGGTAAACAAATTACAGTTGGGCAATTGATAGAATAAAGATAACGTTACTCTGGGCATTACAATAAAATACATAGACCGCCATCCAACTGCATCTATGACTAATAATCCACCCACGGGGATATCGTCCGAACACCTCACGAGTATTAAGTTGCGAACAACAGATAACTACATTAAGCAAAGTGTGTAATGTAAACAAAATGAATGTCCTTGGACACAAGAATGTTGTTTTCTCCCTAGTGGCAACAGCATATCTACAATCTTAGAGGTTTTTGTCACTCCCCCAGATTAAATAGAGGCATGAACCCAACTATCGAGCATAAATACCCCCTCTTGGAGTCACTAGTATCTATTTGGCCAAGATAGCTACTAACAACGGAGAGCATGCAAGATCATAAACAACATAGAGATAACATAAGATAATATTCAGCACATCAACTTAACATAACACAAATATTCATCGGATCCCAACAAACACAACATGTAGAATTACACAAAGATGATCTCAATCATGTAAGGCAGCTCACGAGATCTAAACATGAAGCACATGGTGGAGAAGACAACCATCTAGCTACTGCTATGGACCCATAGTCCAAGGTAGACTACTCACTCATCATGCCGGAGGCAAGCATGGCGATGAAGAAGACCTCCGGTGGTGATTCCCCTCTCTGGCAGGATGCCAGGATGAGCTTCTGGACCCTCCCGATCTCGGGTCGATGACGGTGGCGGATCATGATGTGTTTTTGGAAACTTGATCGGGTGTTTAGGTTTTTCCCGTCGGAGGGTCTTTATAGGCGAAGGGGCAGCGTCAGAGGTGGGCCAGGGTACCCTCACCACCAGGGGGCGTGGGCCAGGGGTAGGCCACGCCGCCCTATGGTGTGGCCGCCCTATGGCCCCCCTCCGTCTCCTCTTTGGTCTTCTGGAAGCTTCGTTAAATAATAGGAGGTTCGGCTTTTGTTTCATCCAATTTCAAGAATATTTCCTGTGTAACTTTTCTGAAACACAAAAAGAGCAGAAAACGGGGAACTGGCACTGTGGCATCTTGTTAATAGGTTAGTCCTGGAAAATGCATAAAAACGCCATGAAGTGTAACAAAACACTAAGCAAATGGTGTAAGAACAAGCATGGAGCATCAAAAATTATAGATACATTTGAGACGTATCAAGGCATATAAACCAAGAGCGGGATTTGCTCATGCACATGACGGATATGATACTTTGGGCCCACTCAGTGATAATACATCAAAGTTGCGCAACATGTGACTAGGTCACGGAGATGGATTATCATGGACGAGTAAATAGCATAAGCCGGTGATAAGATGGAACGAGGTATTTGGAATACCGACGATCATATCTTACGCTATGTTAGTATCGGCAAAGAAAAGGGAAAGGATCATCGATTATTACGGTTCAACGACTAAAAGAACTTCATAGAATTTACATGGGTCTTCATGGATTTCCATATCTGATTGAAGATCATTTATCGGAGAGAGTTCCCGGTAATGTCTGTCGTGTTCTCGAACCATCGGGTAACACACTCAAGGATCACGATTCTAGAGACGATTTGGTATTATCCGGAAACACCGTGTGATGTTATATGAGAGAGGAAAAGTTCCAATTAAGTCCGAAATAGTTTCGGCGGAGTCCGAAATAGTTTCGATGAAATCCGGAATAGTTTCGGTGCAGTCCAGAATGGTTCCGATGGAGTCCAGAAGTGTTTCGGAGTAGCGGGGAATTAATTATGAGTGAATTAATATTTATTATATAATTAATAAATCATTTATTCATCTAATGGGCCAATTTACCGAAAGAAGCCCATTAGGGAAGAAAGAAAAAAAGGGGGCGCCTAAGCCCTGGCCCAGGTCGGCCAGGGTTAGGGTTTCTGGGGGTCGGCGTGGCCCTACCCTTGGCCGCCGCCTCCTGGCTGCCTTGGTGGAGGGGTAAGGTGCACCCCTCCCCACTATATAAAGGGGGGCCTTGGAGGAGGAGATGAACAACACCATCCTCGAGCCCTCCTCCACAACCGCCTCCTACCACCTCCCTGGTGCGCTGGCCACACCCTGGCCACCGCCCTCTCCATCTCTCACTCCCGTGTGGCCTCCCGAAGGGCTGCGTAGGAGAAGGGAATCACCACCGTTGCACGCTGTCGTGTTGCAGAGTTTCCGGATCCCTGTCTAAAGTCGTCTACTTCCACATCTTGGCTATAAACAGGGTTTCGGGAGTCATCATGGTCGCCGTACGTGTGTGAGTATGAGGAGGTGCCGCTCGTGTGACACTGGAGTCATTGCTCCAAGATCTTCACGACCTTGAGGTCGGCTACGTCATCTTCATCGTCAACACTTGTGCAGGAGCGTAATCCCCGCGTTTCGATCTCTCTTACCATTACAGCATTACTAGTAGATAGGTCATTGGTCATATTTAGGGTTGCGTAGCACATAATTTTTTTGTTATTTGCACCAAACCCCAACAGTGTTATCAGAGCCGGATCTATGCGTAGTATGCTTGTACGGTTAGAATGCATCGTGTTGATACGGGCGTTGATCGTCTTATTGTTACCCTCCAACGTGTATTTGTTGATATCTATGGCATAGTTGGATTGAAGCGGCCTGTGACCGACATTACGCGTTTTACGCGAGACTAGTTCCATGACTGACGTACGGCTTAGCACTGTGCAAAAGTGGCTAGTTGGGTGCCAGTTTCTCCAACTATAGTGGATATGACATCTACAACAGAGGGCCCTTAATGGGGAAATCAAAGCAACAATATGATTATCAGCGTTATGGTTTCATGTTCATAGGTAAGAAAGGATTCTTGCGCGAAAGCCCTAGAAGCCACGTAAAACTTGCAAACTTAGTGGAAACGTCTAACTTTGTATTGCAGTGGGGCGTACGATGTTATATAGTTAAACAGTAAGTTATGTTGGACATCCAGAGGCTTCACGACCGGCTCTGTGGACTTGGTGCTGCACCGGTGGACGGATGGAAATCATGCCGGAGGCTCGATAGAGATCAAGCACATCAATGAAGAAACCATATTATATCACGCATTATTTACATTTGATGTTATTGTGTGATTTCTTGTTTGTGGTAGTATTAGATACACGACGGTAGCATAGAATAAGAAAAATCCCTAATCAAATTCCAATTAATTGTGTTCACTCTTACGTGTGCAATCGCCACCAAAGCGCTTAGTTATGAAGCCGGTCGTGACGATCGGGGGCAAACATATCGATGTTTGCATAAGGCGTGGGTACAAGTCATGTATGTGTCACGCAATACACTAAGGTTAAATTGGTGAGCCTATTATGTACATACATAGCCTCGGAACACAGGAGACCGAAAGGTCGAGCATGGGTCACAAAGTTGTACGATTGACATAAGCACTGTCTACCTTCGACATTGCATCTCCAGCCGTGATGATCGGGGGTGGTGTAGTGGAGAAGGACCATGTAATCACTAGAACAGTTGTAGGGATATTGTTCTAAGTAGGAGTTCTACACAGTTAAAATTGTTTAATAAAAAATTGAACTCATATTATGGACTTTAGTAATTACTAGGAAATTGGCCCGTGCGTTGCGACGGGATGGAAAATCTATGCCACGGAGGCCACATAAAATATGTTCTCGTTGTTATAGTAGTTGATTAAAATAGCATTAGTGAGAATGGACTATCTCACATGTATCCTAATAGTATCTCCTTAAAATCTCCTTAAATAGGTCACGATGATGGTAAGCACAAAAATAATTTCCCTTTTTTACATTACTGAAAATTCTCTAATGTGAAATTCATAGTCCAACACAATCACACAATATTCATATTCAAATTGTTCTATTTAACATGATTCTGCTCAATAGATTAGAAGGGGCTGCCACTGATACTTAATTGGTTCGTGTGATCATAGTTCGTGAGTAGGTAACAACCTTACTGACAAGGGTATAGTTAATAGAGCCCGTTAGTTGAGCACCCCTAAGGCCCGTATAGCTAGGCCCAATTGTAATGATAGTCGAATACGAGTTCCTACCGTATGTCGATATTGTAATCCGTATCGTACCCTACCCGATCCTCGAGACCTGGCCACCTATATAAAGGGGCCAGGAGGGGACGGTGTAGGCCAGATTGAAAGCAAGCCAGGTTAAACACCCAAGTTTACTTTCGACGCATACCTATTTCGACTAACTTTACCTTCGAGTTCATCCGACGCCCTATCTCCCCGATCCTAAGTCCTTCATCTAGGGCATTTGTCGAGTTAACCCTCGTCAATTGGCGCCGACCGTGGGGATTTGGGCGTTGGAATCATGAATTCGACGACTTTTTCGCTTTTAGCCAACAGCAGTTCAGAACTCGACGGAAATCAAGAGATGGAGTTAACCATTGGAAGTTTGAGCATCATTATCGGGCCATCGGGTTCATCTCGCCTCTTGGATTCGACGAAACCAGATCCGTCGGCAAACAAGCCCGAAACAGAGGAAACATTGGAATCATCAGAAGACTCTTCCAGCGAGGTAAACTCGCCGGTCAGCTTCGAAAAAGCACCAATCGCAGAAGGCGACAAAATTCGGGAAAATTTCGACTCAGAAGAAAAAGCGTGCCAGGCGCACAACAAAGCAAAGGAAAACCTCGACGCAAGAGTACAACTCGACGATCTCATAATCTGCCTCGACGATATCTCAGACAAATCAACAGACACATGGAAGACAGGGTTAGAGCTTTCTGAAGATGACGACTCGACCTTCTCAAGCTTCAATAGTAACATCGGCAAACAATGTCAGGTGCTCGCCATTGTGGGAGACAACTCAGAAGAATTCGATGAAAATAACAACCCAGTGCTAAACCCAGCAAATATCGATAGAGGAGCAAATCACCTAGCAGAAGGGCAAACAGCAGAATCCCTCACAGCCAGGGAAAAAATTCGACTATCAGTCGACAAATGGAGGATAATAAGAGAAGCCGTAGAACACGGCATGCCAATACCATCAAATTCCAGCAAAGACATGCTTTTGGGGTATCATTATGCCCTAAGGCAGCAGGCAAAGCAATTAGCAAAGGAGAAAATAGAGATACAAAGAAGAAAAGATTCAGCCATTACAGCTAGCGAAGCTGCTCAAAAAGCACGAAGCGACACATCATATAGTAACGCAAGGAAAAATCGTCGACACGGTTCAAGGTACGACAACCTCGAGTACTCCGACAGGCAAAGTATTTCCAAAAACCTCGACTCGTCCTTCCTATCGGTCGACGAGCAGGGGAACATCCTACCGAAAACCCCTGAAGCAGCACTAGTAGCAGCGCAAGCATATCTACTTACAACTCGACCAAGTCCAGGAGATCCTAGAGAGCATATGCATAGAGCAGCATTGAACGGACTCAACATGGTGGGCCATAAGCTATCAGCAAAAGGAGAAGAAGCATATCACCACAAGGAAGTGCACAAAGCAAGGTCACCTCACCGTCACAACAGTCCTCGGCGCAGAAGCAGCAAGCAACGATCTCGATCGCCATCACCAAAGCAGCACGGTGGAACCCGAAGATCGCGATCCCCAGATGAAAGACGCGACTATGAAGACGACGAAAAAGAGATGGGGGCATCGTGCTTTACCCGCAGGGTTCGCACCACTCCAGTTCCCAAGGGATTCAAGTTACCTTATGATCAGCAAAAATACGACGGATCACAGGAACCACAATCATGGCTATCAGATTATCTACAAGCAGTGCAAATATTAGGAGGAACCAGAGAAACAGCAATGCAAAGTTTGCAACTACACCTCACCGGAGCAGCAAGGTCATGGTTGAGCAAACTAGTGAAAGAAACTATTGGAAGCTGGGAAGACCTCACAAAGCAATTTACAAGCAACTTCAGGTCGACATACAAGCGGCCAGCATCAATAGAAGAAGTCAAAGCGTGCGTGCAACAACGCGACGAAACACTGCGGGCATACATCCAAAGATGGAGCCTTATCAAAAATTCGGCAGTCGAAGTTTCAGACGAAAGAGCAATAGATGCATTCATCATTGGATTAAGGCGAAGAGACCTAGTCGAAGAGATGGGTAGAATCAAGCCAAAAACAGTGTCAGACCTCATGGACGTAGCAAACAGATTCGCAGATGGAGAAGACGCATGCAACAACAAGCGAACGCGATCCCCAGAGGACGATAGAAGAAATAGGTACGGAAGTCAAAGGAGACGGTCCCGAAATTACGACAACTATGGCTCCCATAGCCAAGTCGCCGCAGGATACAAAGACAACAGCTATCAAGGAAGTGATCGTAGAAGCTCGGGATATCGAAGCTACGGAAAAGAGGACTACAAAAAGTTTCTCGCAAGAGAACCCAAAGAGTACAACCCGTCGGCAGAAGATATGCTCAACGGACCTTGTCATATACACTCAGCGTTCGTCGATGGGAAGTGAGTATCAAGACACGCAATGAAAGATTGTACAACATTCTTAAAACTACAAGAGGCAGCGCTAAACAAGCAAACCGAAGCAAGGCGACAAGGATTTGAAGGAAGCAACAATCCTCCGGCAAAACAGCAAGGAAACAACGGAGCTCCTCAAGGACAAGACCAGCAAAACCAGGGACACGACAACGACGAAGGGTACGTTCCATCAAAAGGACACATCACAGCAATGATACAACATGTGCCCAAGTCGAACAAAGAAGAAAAGAGTATAACTCGACAAGTCAATCTAGCAGTCATCTCACCTCCAGCCACAACGGAGTATCTGCACTGGTCAGAACAACCAATCGAGTTCAACAGGGAAGACAACCCTATAACAATACCTCGGCCGGGAAACGCGCCTTTGGTACTCAAAGCTCAAATTGGTGCATATGATGTTGACAGAATATTCATGGACGCAGGGAGTGGAATTAACTTGATATACACAAAAACACTCCGAGCAATGCATATATCACTAGAGTTCCTGAAACCAACAGATTGTTCCTTCCACGGGATCGTGCCAGGAAGTGCCAATTACCCACTGGGTCGAATAGCACTCAATGTTTGCTTCGGCAACCGACAAAACTACAGAAGGGAGAAGCTAGACTTTGAAGTCATGGACTGGCCATCTCAATATCACGCGATCCTCGAACGACCCGCGTTTTCGCGATTCATGGCAGTGCCTCATTATACATATTTGGTACTTAAAATGCCAGGACCAAGAGGAATAATTACAGTAAAAGGAAGTTTTGAAGTCTCAGATCTCTGCGACAGGGAGTTCCACAAGATGGCGCAAAACTTCGGCATGATAGCCAACTACGCAGAGAAGACGAAAAGCATGACTACAGAGGGCGTCAAGCTACTCGAAGGACACGTTGCGGAGCCCGAGATGAAGAAACCACGAGTAGGAGCATCAGGAGAAGACAAAAATACAGGAGAAGAAGAGAAAGCCATGACGGCATAAGCATCAAAGAATAATAAAATAGAGTAGAAGAATAAGGCTGTAAAAGCCACGAGTTATACCAGGGGCAATGCCCTCTAGATCCAGAACACAGGTCACATGTCGGATCTATTGGGTCACCCCATATATCTTACATTACAAGTATAATAAAGACAAAACGTTCCTTATATCCGAGTTTACGAGTCTTTCAAAGGGAAAATACGGTAAACGCACGACTCATATAGTAACGCTTTGAGGACAAGTTTTTCGACATAAAAGTCACAAAACAAGACACTCTCATGTTCCACATATACAAAAATATTACAATAACGGGTTATCAGAATCATCTACGCCTAAAGGATCTAAATAGTGGTACTCGCGAAAAAACGCAGCATCCGCCTCCAGCAGCCTAGCTACGAGTCTTCGAGCAGGTTGCAGCGTGTTCTCCATATGTACCCGAAGGCTAGCTCCACCCGGAGCCAAACTCAGGGACATAGAGCTATAATTCAGCCTCGGATGCCATTTGCGTATCCACCCGAGAACAAAATTGGCACCTGCCACTAAGTTCAGCTCTATCAACCTATAAATACGGTGGCTGGATTTGAACGTATCAAGAAGAAGTGGGAAAGTTGCAGGCAAAGGATTGCGAGGAAGCATAACAGAATGCATCGTTGTGAGAGCTCTTCGACAACCATCAACTGATTCGCCAACATGCTGGGCGCGATCTTGAATTAACACGATAGCATTTCGACGTCGAGGATCAGACCACAGAGTCTCAACACTCACGGACATTCTTTCAAGAGCCGTACTTCGTTCAGTAACTCGACGATCTTCAGCTGCGAAATCCAAGCAGGTGCCTACGATGGCAAGACGTATCGCAAAAAGCGTTGAGATAAGCGAATCAAGAGAAAAAGAAGAAGTCGAAAAAGAGTCTTACATCGTAGCATCTCGCAAGCAGATTCGATAATGCCAAGGATAAAAGATTCGCACTCTTCATGATGAGCAACCCGGGCTGTCAGATTAGACACCTGGTCATCAAGAGCAGAAATCTGCTTCATAAAACCGCAAGCTTTGCTAGCCTTGTCAACAGCCATCTTTGCTTGGCGTTTGGCCAAAGTTAAGCGAGTCTCTAGATCTGAAATTCTCGAAGAATACTCCGCGCATTGAGAGCAGCGGGAAGCAGACGACGAAACTCGGGGACCAGGCACATCAGATGGAGAAGCACGAGCATAACTCAAGGGATCATCGATGAACTGGAAGTCAAGAGTCAAGACAAAAGAAACACTTCAGAAGCTAACATAGCATATCATACCGAATAGACATATTTACATAATGTGCAAACCCTTTGGCTAAAGTTCTCGGGTTACATACAAGTTTCTACATTCAAAAAGAAGAAATTACAGCAGAAAGGCTAAAATCTACGCCACCTCAGCATCTTGCTCCGTGGCAGTGGGAGGAACGGTAGCGTCGTCGGCAGTAGCTGGAGGAGGTGCGGAAGCAGTTGTGAATGGAATTGCGAAGGTTGGCGCTAAAGAAGCCGCCGAGGCCGCTGAGGGAGAAATTATTGACACTATGGCAGGCGTCAATTTCTTCGGCTTCTCAAAGAAAGGTTTCAACTCTGATCGGGTGCGACCATGAGGAGAACCAATCTTCTCCCAGTCGAGATCTGCCCCGTGCGCATAGGAAAGCGCGATGGCACCTTCGACACCTCGCTTCACAGATAAACCTTTCAGCTGGAGGAGAGGATCATCCTGAGTATCGAAGGCCTTGGCAAGCTGTCCTAAGTCGCTGACTGGAACCTCCGACCTTTTCTTCGGCCATAACCCGACAAACATCCGCGATAGAACGCGGCTAACCAGCTCAAAAACATCCTAGACAGATATCCAGTTTGCTTCGAGCAAGTTGACCGCTGCCAGAAGAGGATCATCGGCAGATTGCGGAGTTGGCAAAAGAGCCTTGGTACGCTCTGAATGGATAAGCAAGGAAAGGTAAGTAAAAAGGAAAAGGCATTATCAATAGAGTATAAGGAAAGTATCATCAGCAAAGAAAAGAATATGAAATAAGTATGTACCGCTAGCAGCGGCAGAAATCTTGTTGAGTCGTTCGGCCACGACTTGTTCCTGCTGGAGACGCTCCTTGGTAGCATCGGATAAAGCTGACTCTGCCTTCTTAGCCCTAGCAATTGCAGTATTGTGCAATTTTTCAGCGTTCGCCTTGGCCTTAGTCGCGGAGTCATAGGCTTTTTGAGAAGCAGAAAGCTCAGCTTCCAGAGATGCAATGCGTGCGTTCGCCGATGCTAAAGCATCTGCAAGTCAACAAGTGAAGAAAAGGGCAGTCAATAAAGAAGCAGGGGAAAGAGCATATCAAGAAAAGCAGAAACGAGGCAATGAATTAACCTTCAGAAGCTTTCGCAACCCTCCAGTACTGAGTACACTCAGTGCCTAAGGCGACGAATTTCTTCATCAGCACCTAGTAAAACAGGAACAAATAAGCACATGCAAAGAGGAAGGAAAAATCTTCAAGAATACGATCACTTACATTATCTGAAGAACTCGAAGGCTCATGCACCTCGAGAGAGACATCGGCTTCTTTGGATTTCTTTGACTTTTTTGTGCTCCGAGAGACAGGAACCTTCTTGATGGAAGATCTGGTAGCCCGAGGCACTGCAGCAGGAAGTTCAGTTTCTGGCACAGAAGCCTTGTCCGGAATTGCGGTTTTTCGAGAAGGAGCAGCCGGGGCGTCTAGTTGTGTTTCCTCGTCCTCACTAAAAATGAGAAACGGGTTTTTCACAGCTTGGAAAAGCAAAAGAAGTAGAAAACAAAAACAGCGGAACTCGAAGAAAACACTTACGAATCCATGAGGTCGAACATCTCGACACCCTCTTCTAGACAAGGGGCTGCAGTAGCAGAAGTCTTCTGTGCAGAGGTACGCGAAGAAGTCACCTCGTCGACACGTTTCCTCTTCTTATTGGCATCAGTGTCTTCAGATAGTGCAACAGGAGGCGACGCCGTCGAGCTGGTGCCTTCTTCCGAATCTTCGGCTTCATCCCCGTCCTGGGTTTCTTCAGCCTCGGGGGCTTCAGATGCAACAGCAGCCAGATCGGCCGGCAGTGGTCCTCCCTCGGGAAGAGGAGGGAGTGAGACGAGGAATACATGGTCCTGCAGAGGAATAAGTCAGACAAGTATTTCGCACAAGTAAAAGCAAAGGTCGATAAAATTAGACAGCAAGTATACAAAACAAATGCACACCTCGGGTAGGGGGTGCGTGGAATCTAAGAAACTAGCAGTCAAATCTGCGACTGCGTGCTCCTTGGTGAGCTTGGTGAGGCTCCTAACTCGCTTGTCGACGTCCTTTTTCTCTATAAGTTCGTCAGAGATGCGAGAAGGATCCGCTAAGCCAGAATAGCTCCAAAGTTTGGAAAGACGATGCTGCAAGGGTTGGACTCGACATTGCACAAAGAACGCCATGAGCTGAATACCCGATAAAGCACCTCCTTTACCTCCCTTCAAAGTTTGGATACGATTCAGCAGAGGGGTAACTTGTTCCATCTCCGAATCTGAGGGAGGCGAGTCCCACGAGGCTAATTTTTTAAGTTCTTTAGTTGGATCAAAAGGAGCTAAGCCATATTGGTCTTCAGAGGAGGCCTCACGGTCCTTTATGTAAAACCATTTTGTCCTCCAACCTTGGACTGATGCAGACATGGAGAATTCAAGATATTGGGCTTCAGCGCGTATGGAGACAACGGCGCCGCCCAATTCAGGTTTATTAGACAGCGAGACACTGGGGCGAAGTCGAAAGATTGAACGCCAGAGAAGGAAGTGGGGTTCTATCCCCAAGAAGGACTCGCAAAGAGTCACAAAGCAGGCAATGTGAAGGATGGAATTTGGGGTAAGCTGGTGAAGCTGTACGCCGTAAACAAAAAGAAGCCCACGAAGGAATTCGTGGGCAGGAAGAGATAAACCGCGGAGAAGGAAGGAGAGAAACATTACTCGATAGCCGCTCGGGGGCTTTGGGATCCGCTCGGTGCTGGGAAATTTGATGGAGTCCTCGGAAGAGAGGAAGCCGTCCTCCCGAGCTTTCTTCACCTCTTTCTCCTTAATAGAAGAGCGCACCCAATCGGTTGCGGAGTTCGCACTCTTGCCCTTGGTCATAATGGCGTTCTTGGATGCGTAGTGTTTCACGCGCATCTACAATCTCGGTCTGGGGGCTTTTTGTGCAAAGAACACAGATGTGCAGATCGGCAATGGCGGCGGCGGAGAAGAAGAGGAGCTGGTAAACAGTAAAAAAACCCCACTCTCCCCATATATACCTTCTCGACGAAGGAACATGGGTTGAGACGTGGCAAGCGGAGCGGAAGCGGCAGTCCACTAACGGGCAGGAAAAAATCGAAATTACCGCGCTATCCATGAGACGGTTCGCGTTCAAAACATAAGTAACGTATAGCAAAAATTGGCTAGTGACGTCATAAAAAAGATGGTATGAGAAAAAAGAAGGATGGCGCCGACAAGTGCAAAATGGATAAACAAAACTATCTCCGAAGGAGTTTCGATTATAGCCGTGGGGGCTACTATTTTCAAGAATGGTGAATACAACTTCTCTCTGAAGTGGTGGACTAGTATTCGAGGACAAGATGTTCTTAAAGTATCTCGAGTTGAAGTATCTCGAAGTTGAAATATCTCAAGTTGAAGTATGATGGACTACACTATATTTTGAGCCTATACTCGAAAAAGTGTTTTTCGACTATAGCCTCGGGGGCTACTCCCATCGGGAGCGCTGAGCGCGCACCCGACGATATTTCTTGGTAAAGCATTAGAGTTGGAGAAGTGCAGGAGTGTTACTCCCATCGGGAGCGAGTTTTTTGGTTGAAGAAACCCAAATATTTTTAGTCAAAATTTGACTGCGACATGAGATTCTCGAGTTGCGTTATTGCAACGCAACTCGAATGCCATGACTTGTCACGAAGGTAAGACCCCAGGATCCGTCCTGTGTGGCCTGGTATACGCACATGGATGCGCTCTGCTGGTATGTATCTGTGTCTACGATGCGAAGAAAATCCTGGTGGACGCACTGGGTACCCTGAGAATCACTGGGATCCATTCTTTGTAAGTCCTAAATGCAGCAAAAGAGTGGGTTTGACCGGTATCCCGAATTCAAGTCCAAGGGGATTGAATTTGAAGTAGGTGACAAGTATCTGTTCTGGCAGTTAACTGACCTCTTGATCCGTCAGAGTTGTCAGGCTTGTTCATCAAAACCCCTTGCGAAAGAATATCGTAAAAATAAGTCGAAAGACCAAGTCGAAGATTTGAAGATAAGAAGAAGTCGAAGAATTGATCAAGTCGAAGATTTAAAGATTAGAGATTCAACCCGAATCTGCAATTCTGGTAGAATCTCAGGGGCTACTGACAAGGGTATAGTTAATAGAGCCCGTTAGTTGAGCACCCCTAAGGCCCGTATAGCTAGGCCCAATTGTAATGATAGTCGAATACGAGTTCCTACCGTATGTCGATATTGTAATCTGTATCGGACCCTACCCGATCCTCGAGACCTGGCCACCTATATAAAGGGGCCAGGAGGGGACGGTGTAGGCCAGATTGAAAGCAAGCCAGGTTAAACACCCAAGTTTACTTTCGACGCATACCTATTTCGACTAACTTTACCTTCGAGTTCATCCGACGCCCTATCTCCCCGATCCTAAGTCCTTCATCTAGGGCATTTGTCGAGTTAACCCTCTTCACTTACCGACCTGGCTTCCTCCGAAGTCAGTGGTTTCATCAAGGGCAGGAACCAACACAATGTAGCCAGCAGCATCAAATTCAACACAGGGCCATCAGTAGCAGCCCGACACCATTACGCACCTCCCAAGTCACCAACATATTAATCAAAAAATAAGACACAAGAGAAGGAACCCCTTCTCTCATGTGTAGATTAGACTGCAGCACCTCATTCAAATGACGGAACCCATCGGCACAGCTCGCCCGGAGTTCCCGGTCCCATCCCGGGACAAAGTATTCATCCAACTTTTGTGGTGTCCTTCAAAATTCATCTCCTCACAAAGGATGTAGAGAACAGCATCAGGTTCACAGCAGGGAGACGAGCCAATGCCCGGTCTGCCGCGCATTGCCAGCACAACCAAGCACTGAATCGTGCTGATTCAATAAAAACTCCAGTACCACATCAGCTGGGATATCAACCTATAAAGGCCCGACTTAACATATCTGAGACCCTGGCTATCTTCCAGCCCTACTTCACCAAGGGCACTGGCTATTGTGGTGCTACCCGTAGCTGGTGACCACAGGCGCTAGTGCTATATGACATCATTGTACGGGGTGTTCTACACCTTCGCAGATACTGGGATCGGAGGCTTGGCCCAGAAACAGCCTGCATTTTAGGGGCAGTGGGCGGATGAGGGAGGCAACCTCGCTCGTCGGAGATCGATGAGTGTCGACTGGCTAGGATTGTTTTCATAGGCCAATCTTGTCGTGGGGTGGCGAGGACTGTTGGCATAGGCTAAACTTGCCGAGCGATCTCAAAGAGATGTTCAACGGTGCAGAGGGGTGATGGTGTGGGTTGTCCTCGATGCGGGTGTTAACTGATCTTCAAATCATGGAACGCTTGCGCTCTTCAAGCTTGCGCTTATCGCCTTCTCGACAAAACAGAACCTGCTCTGATCAAGTCGTCTGGTCAGTTATTCAGCAGCGACGGGGGTCCAGATTCTTTGAGCAGGCGTCGCCGATGCAAAGTTGGCGGCCGACGTGGCTGGCATTGCCCTTGACCGGCGATCAGGATTGAGGAGTCGTTCAGCTCGGAAGTGGTCTGGCCCTAGTTGGGTCTTTATTTATGGTGAAGATTACGGTAGGCAAAACAGGTCTAACCAGGACTCTCGATTTCCTTTCCTCCATAGACTTAGGCGAACGTGTGACCTCTGATCTTCTTCTGTATGGCAGATTTCTTTTTGGTTCTGTCAAGATTTCCATGGAAGCATAGGCTTCCGATCTCAGTACGGTACGAACAGAGCTGAGCGACATACGAACTGGGTTTACGCTCAGAGATGCACATTGGCCGAACCATTTTTTCACTATATAATGGCATAAGTGGTAATATGTAATTTGGTGGGAGGGCAAATTAGTCTAGAAAAAGTGGTTGATGACGGAAACCTTACTACTTTTATTATTAGGTATAGATATCTTTGCAAATTTGTGTAGATGATCATGACCCTTGATTTCAAGCACTTTTTCAATGGTCAAGAGCTTAGTCCTGATGGGTCTAATTTCACCAAATGGTACATGCGCTTGAGAACTTCACTCCAACATACTGAGACACTTTTTACAATAATTGAGCCATTGGGATTTCCGCCAGAAGAGCATTCAGACCAGGCAATGATTAACACATTCCATTATAGACAGAACTGTTATTTCATAGTCCGTACTGCGATCCATAGCATGATGATACCTGAGATGGGGATTTTCTGGGAGACTGCCACATCGGATGAGATCATAAGTGATCTAAAAGAGATCTTTGAGCCTGAAGTGCACTTGATGAGACATGAGTGCCTGAATGAATTCCTATCATGCAAGATGGAGGAACATGGGTGTGTGGGATTGCATCTTGTAAAGATGCTTAGAATCCACAGACGTCTGACTGTAGAATTGGGTTTTGATCTAACAAATGATATTGCCAAAAGTGTGGTACTGTGATCGCTTCCTCCAAACTATAAGAGTTTCGTCAAGAGGTTTCTAAGAAAGGCTAAACCAGTCAACCTTCATCAGCTCATGGCGATAATTAGGCTTCATGAAATTGAGCCCTCTCACATAGAGATCATCGATCTGACAGGTATATATGATATACAATGTTATAAATGTTTTATAAACACTTATGCAGTTTTGAAAAGTATGAGATACTAATTTCAGTTTTGTTGAAAACAGGAACTGCAGAGTGAAGTGTTCATGGAGGAGATGCCCATGGCGCCCTGGAGAAGACATGCGTGAGGTTTCGATGGCGCCGATCTATCTCGACATTTATCTTCGAGTTTAGAATTTGAATAAAAGTTTTTTAATCATTTTTGCATTAAGACCCTGTGATTGTCTCAAATGTATGAGATAAATTTTATTCATGTGTAATAAACAAGTTGGTTGTTTTCGCTATGAATAAAGTCTTTTTGGATGATTATGAATAAAGTTATTCTTATTTATTCCTGTTGATATAATTGCAAGCATTTATAATATTATGATCAAAGTCTTTATTGTTTATTGCCCGCGCTTAATAATGATTTGAGTTCTTTTATGAAAATACTTATGTGAATTTCATAGCGATGAAATTGAATATATGTTTTTGAATTGTATCAATTACATATATGTATGTCATAATTTCATGCTGATGGAACTAATGAGTTTTTGATATTTGATCGAATTCGCATACGATCGACACTTCATTTATTCAAAATGATTTAAACACTTCATGCTAAAGTGTAAAATACACAAGTATTGATATTATGCATAAAAGATGTGTAGTATTTCAACTGAAGACATCATTATTTCGCGAAATTCTTTATTAAAGATTTAGTAATTATTTGAATTACTAAGAAAGGATTAAATTATTTTGATATGTACACATAGTTTAATAGAAATAAAGAAATATTTGAGCCAAGTCGAATTTGAATCGGTCAAAAATGAATAAGTTCAAAGTTTATGATTTGGAAGAAATTTGACGAATGAGTTTGACAAATAATAATGCCAAACAATTCAAATTGTTGAAATGTTCGCGTTAAAATCATATTCAAATGGACATTATTTATTAAAGAAATAAATCATCGGTAATGGCATAAATTATCATTTAAAGTGGCACATTAAATAAACTCAATTTAAAATAAATAGGAAGCCATATAAATAATACTATATGAGTTGTAGTGTAATTTATAAAAGATTCCAGGTTATTTTGATAATCCAAATTTATGAAAATCTTCATAGAAAGGTCCTTATAAGATTAAGGACTTATCTTCTAAAACCAAAAGATGCAAATTCTGTCTTGTAGAAAATTTGGTGCACTCTAGAGAAAATGTTTTCTCGGTAAAGGTGTTAAATGGAAGAAAATAAAGGATCAATTAAAGTAATTGAATTAATCTTTATAATATCAGAATAGCGCAGTGGAATAAGTTCTGAAACGAAGGTCTATATTAGAAAAGAAGTATTGATGATAAAAATCATACAATTAAGTCCTTTATTTAAATAGGTTTCATGAATTAAAATTGTGCTGGTTCGCAAAGAGAAATTCATGATTTACTTGTCAAGTTATTGAAACTAGACATATCTACGACAATGAAGAAAAGATGGCAGACCTAAATGCGAGAAATAACTTAGAGTCAGAATTAAAGGTTTTATCTAAGAGAGGTAATTGTTACTCGATCTTATTAAGTAAATTGTATTACTTAATTCTTCAAAATAATATCAGATTATGCAGAAGAAAATAAATCTTTAATGAATAGACATAAAAACACAATTTATCTTAAAAGATGTTTAGATAAATTCAAGTGATTGACTACAATGTGTAGTGATGCTTAAAAGTATTCAATTTCAATTAATTGTTAAAATTGCAAAGTTCTTAAATCAGTTTAAGTTATGGCAATGTTTAACACATTTTTGAATTGATACTCGCATTTAAGTGATCTTGATGATTAAGAATCAAAGGATTATCGGGATGAACCTATTTACATTAAAGTGAGTGGGAGCAATGAAAATAGCTCTAATCTCACAATTATATGTAAGAGTTCATACTCTGAGTGGGAGCTTGCTCTATATGTAAGAGGACATATTCTGAGTGGGAGCTATGACAAAGTTCATTTATGTGAATGACATATAATAAATAACTGCGTATGGTATCATAATTATTAATTAGAATTAATAAGTGGAGAAATTGACATCATGTTCTAAGGCAAAATTTTAAAAGCATTAAGTCAGAATGTATGTTAGTCATAATTCTAAAAGTTCATAATAAATAAAGTCAAAAGGTTTTGACTAAATGACTAAGAAAATATTGAGCTTGAACTCAATAATGTTTGACAGAAGCGTCTCAAAGTTTGCGCTATCCAAAACCATGTTTTGCATAAAGACAAACAATGCATCCCAAGTTCAAATGTTGAAAAGCTAGGTAAAAGAATGATTAGAGAATCATTAAAACCAAGGAAAAGCCTATCTTATGAATTCTTGTGAAAGAACTAATAGTAATTTCTGGAAAAGTGAGCGTACACTTGGTTTCAGAAATTTGGAAAATTAACTCCATCAAAGACTAAGTGCAACAAAAGCGTGATTGGGACATTGAGATTGCATCTAGGTGATTTCAATTAAATCTACATAAATTAAAAGTTGCTCTGGTAGTGGCAAGTATAATGCTTGGTTTGAGAATGTTCGACTTCTAGATGAGTGTGTATCTATTTTGCATGGTTTATGAGAAAATCGAGGATTAATCAAACACCATTGCAAAACTAGAATACAAAGTCTCACTCTTCTACCAAACACTAAACTTAAACAGCATCATGAGATGATAATAAAGTGTCATACAAAAGATGACAAGTTGCAAAGGATATAAAGATCTGATCTCTGCAGATCGCTAAGGTAAGTCCTCGCAAGCATGCATGATCAAAGGATCATATAAATGATATGCTCCGTGATCAGTAAAAATGCAGCTAGATTATTTGTACTCTAGTGCAAGTGGGAGACTGAAGAAAATATGCCCTAAAGGAAAAATAATATTAGACTTATTTGCATATTTCATATAGTTCATAATAAGTTTAGTACTATGCTAGAACTATGTCAATCGAAAACATTGACATAGGTGTAGTATTAAATGATTAAAAGTCCCTAGTAAATCCTCTATTTACTAGTTCATTGATCAACTGATGATCGAGGTTTCCCAATCATGGAGCATTACTTAATTGACAATGAGATCGTGCCATTTGATAATGCCATGATGGACAATACCCAAAGTATCTATTGCAACACGATTGTTTCATGATGTTCACGTTGCAATATGATGAAAGTGTCATAGCTTAATCCTTAGACCGTGAAGTTATATCTAATCACTATTTTTGGAGGAAACTCTAATTGCATCAACCATCATCACGTAACTGGTTGACTGAAAAAGGTGTCTCTTGGGTTCTCTAAAGGGGTAGGTTGAGGCGTATAAACCAAGAGCGGGATTTGCTCATCCGCATGACGGATATGATACTCTGGGCCCACTCAGGGAGAATACATCAAAGATGTGCAGCATGTGACTAGGTCATGGAGATGGATTATCACGGATGAGTAAATAGCATAAGCCGATGATAAGATGGAACGAGGTATTTGGAATACCGATGATCAGATCTTAGGCTATGCAAGTATCAGCGAAGCAAAGGGAAAGGCTCGTCGATTCTTATGGTTCAACGACTAAAATAACTTCATAGAATGCACAGGGGTCTTCACGGATTTTCAGATCTGATTAAAGATCATTTATCATAGAGAGTTCTTGGTAATGTCTGTCACGTTCTCGAACCGTCGGGTAACACACTTAAGGGATCACAATGCTAGAGATGATTTGGTATTATCCGAAAACACCGTGTGATGTTATATGAGAGAGAAAAAGTTCCAATTAAGTCCGAAATAGTTTCAGCGGAGTCCAAAATAGTTTCGATGAAAATCCAGAATAGTTTCTGTGGAGTCCGGAATGGTTCCGATGAAGTCTAGAAGTGTTTCGGAGTAGAGGGGAATTAATTATGAGTGAATTAATATTAATTATATGAATCAATATTGATTATATAATTAATAAATCATTTATTCATCTAATGGGCCAAATTACTGAAAGAAGCCTGATACGTCCCAAACGTATCTATAATTTTTTATGCTCCATGCTTGTTTATGCACCGTTTGCTTTGTGTTTTGTTACACTTCATGGCGTTTTTATGCATTTTCCGGAACTAACCTATTAACGAGATGCCACGGTGCGAGTTTCCTATTTTCTGCTATTTTTGTGTTTCAAAAAAGTTATACAGGAAATATTCTCGGAATTGGACGAAACAAAAGCCAAAGTTCCTATTTTTTTCCGATATGAGACGGAGTCCAAAGCAGAGACGGAGAGGGGCGACACCACCCCATGGCACGGGCCATCCCCTGGCCGCGCTGGGGCATGGTGTGGCCCCCTGGTCCATCCCCCTGACATCGCCCTTTTGCCTATATATTCTCCTCGACGAGAAAACCCTAAGCATCTGATCAATTTTTCAGAAAACATACTGCAAGCCGCCGCCGTCGTCGATGCGAGATCGGGAGGGTCCAGAAGCTCTTCCCGGCACCCTGCCAGAGAGGGGAATAACCACCGGAGGCCTTCTTCATCACCATGCCTGCCTCCGGAGTGATGTGTGAGTAGTCTACCTTGGACTACGGGTCCATAGCAGTAGCTAGATGGTTGTCTTCTCCTCCATGTGCTTCATGTTTAGATCTTGTGAGCTGCCTAGATATCGTTATGTAATTCTATATGTTGTGTTTGTTGGGATTCGATGAATATTGAGTACTATGTCAAGTTGATTTATTGATTTATCATCTCTATGTTGTTTATGATCTTGCATGCTCTCTATTGCTAGTAGATATCTTGTCTGAGTAGATGCTAGTGACTCCAAGAGGGAGTATTTATGCTCGATAGTGGGTTCATGCCTCTAGTAATCTGGGGGAGTGACAATAACCTCTAAGGTTGTAGATGTGATGTTGCTACTAGGGAGAAAACAACAATCTTGTGTTCAAGGACATTTGTTGTCGTGGTTTCGTCAACAGATCTTCCATAGGGGTAGGTGTATGGTGGTTTGTGGAAGGGGGTGAACAAGGCGGAGCGATCCGGGACGGTGGTAGCACGAGTTTACCCAGCTTCAGATCCCGCAACGGTGGCGAGACCCTACGTGCTGCTATAATTCACTATAAGGCAATAAGTGCTCGGTTACAATGATGAGGTTGGCTGTTTCGCTATGCGATCGGCCGTATGTCTAAGCTGTGCCTCAAGGGCTTCTCCACGCCGGCTTACAAAGGCGCCTGGCATGGGCAACACAATGGTACCAGAGCGGATACAACTTGGAGTCCTAGACTAAGTCCTATGCGTGTACTACAAGGCAACCCGCCATGGGCTTGTCTGCGGATCCGCCATGAGCTCCTGCGTCCAATATCGCCATGGTCTTTCCAGCAACTAGGCCGCCCGGTAGGCAATCCGCCATACCACTCTGATGGGCCACCCTGGCTTGCTGGTTTAGGACTACGTTGCTGGTATACCTATTTGGTATATCCCCAACAGTAGCCCCCAGGGAACTTCAAGATCGCCATCTCCATCTGTCATGCCTTGTCCTTGGTGAAATTCATCCGCCATAGCTCATCTTCTTTTCTGCGTCTGGATGGCGGTTCTTGACGTTCCTCTTTTGTTCATCTCTCAATCCGTCGTAAATAGCGGATTATGCGACGTAGTTTCAATTCAGCGAGATTTTCGGGATCCGTTGGATCATACCATAGAAATCCGCCATAATTTTTGGCAAGTAGTTCCTTCTAGGGCAAGATTCACAGTGCACGCACTGTTAACAAAAGTTACCATTTTACCCTTGGACACGTGTAGCCGATCTAGGGTTTTCGTGATCAGGATGAACGGTTCTGATGGCAGGCACGAATCTTGAGGCACGGGGCCTATATATACCCCGGTCGCTCACCCCCAGCCAATTCACACTTCATTCACCCCCGCGCACTCTCTCTCCTCAGCGCCTCCACGAGAGCTCCGTGATCTCCGACGAGCCGCCGCCCGGAGTTCTTCGCCGCCGGTGACTTTTCCGCTGGAACAGTTCACCCAAGCACAAAGCATATTTCGTAGCAGGAATCTATCCCTACTCGCCGCCGCCATGAACCCTAGATCTCCTTCCCGCCATCCTTCCGCAGCTGAGGAGGAAGATTCTCCTCTGCAGCAATCTACTCAAGCCCCAAATCCTCAAATGGCGGATTCTTATCCGGAGGACATTACGTCCGAAGTAGAGGAGGAAACGGCGGGGCAGACCACGGAGGAGGCTGCAGAAAAAGAGATGGATGGTGGAGCCGAGGAAGAAGAACAAGATGACGGAGCTGAAGCTGAAGAAGAGCAGATTCCCAAGAACCTTCACGGGTATTGGGTAAAATGCCATGTCAAGGACGCTCACGTCCAAGCTCTGGAAAACGAGGGCACCGTGGCCCCCCAGGCAGAGTCCCACTAGCGGACTGACTTCAAAGCCCTGGTGCCGGCCCCAAACTCCACCGAGATCGTGATGCTCAAATCTCATGTAGAGAGGGGTCTCAGCATGCCGCCATCTTCTTTCTTCACGAATCTCCTAAAGTTCTATGGGCTGCAGCTCCACCACATAGCTCCCAACAGCTTGGTGTCTGTGGCGGGTTACGCGGCCTTGTGCGAAGGATTCCTTGGAATCCGTCCCAAGGTAGATCTCTTCCAACTTTTCTTTTCTGTGCGGGCCAACTATGAGGATGACGGGTTTCTCCGGACCAGCGGAACAATCTGCTTTCTTCCGCGAAGGTCTAAAGAATATCCCTTCATCACTCCTCTGGATTCTGCCATCGGGTGGAGAGGTTCCTGATTCTACATGGCGGATAAGCCTGCGCCATCTCAAGCTCGCGGCCTTCTTCCTTTTGAGAACATAGCAGCTCAACCCCTCGACTCCTGGAATCCTATCAATGACAAAACCGCCACCCCCTATGTCAAGCTCTTAGCATGGCGGATCGCCAAGTTATCCAAGGACGGTCTCAAAGGAATTGATACCATCAACTGTTGGATATCTCGGCGGATCCAACCACTACAACACCGCGATAGCCTGATGCACGAGTACATTGGTGCAAAGGATGGCATGCGATACTCAGACAAAGAGCTAGACCCTAAGGTGGTCGAGAAGTGCATTCGCTCACTTATGAAATCTCCCAGGAAGAAGCCCTTGAAATTTGGCATGGCTATGTTTGAGAATGGCAGCTGCCCTCCGGTTAGTTGCTTTTCCGCCATAATACTCATGATACCTTTGAATTTTCATAAAAGCTGACATTTCAGTTCCTCATTTATCAGCTCAAATCGCTTGGCCCTGCGGACTTTGCTCATCCCCTTCGCCGCTCCAACTCCAAGCCTATCGCTGACGAGGAAGTGGTTCACTCCAGCAGAAACAAAGAGGAGACGGTGAGGGACGTAGATGACACAGCTCGCACGGTTAAGATGAAGGTGGTCAACAAGAAACGGGACAGTAGCGTAAAACCTCGTGGTGGTGGCGGGAAATCTACTGATTCCCGCCGTTTCGAAGCTCAACACAGGGCGGAGCTAGAAACGCCATCCGAGAATACCGCTACCATCAACCTGCCAAAGTCAAGGTAATCTTCTATTATCTCTTTCTTCATTGTTGTTGATTTTATTGCTAATCTCCTTTTACTTAGAAGGAAGAAACCTGCCGTCAAGGAGCCGCCATCCAAGCGTGCCAAACCCTCTCCCGCCGCCATTCCGCAGACTCCTGATGCACCAATTTGATGGGTTCGTAGCATAGAAAACAAAAAAAATTCCTACGCATGAACACAAAACTAGCCAAGAACATCTACGAGATGGTAGCAACGGAGACTAACCCTCGAAGACCGGTAGTGGGTATTATGTTCCCGCACAAATGTTGCCGATGGAGACTCGACGAAGACGCACATAGTCGGCGTAGTCGTTCACTTGACGTAGTCGACATAGTGGTTCACTTGACGATCTCGAGATCATGTACACGGCACCACAACCGGCGGTGCCTCCGTACTCGGTCACACGTACGGCTTATCGTTGTCTCCTCCACGCCCTCGATCCAGCGGGGCAGCGGAAGAAGGGATCCGCCGGACACTCCAACACTCACTTCTCCAAGTGTGTGAATCTCGAACTAACAATCCGGCAGAGCTTCGCTAAGCCAAGACGGATTTGGGGCAGCAACTTTGCGGGAGAGGGGAAGAACCAAGTGTGTGAATCATGGAGGAGAGGGGGGGTTTATAGGGGAGGAGAGGGCAGCCCCCTTTGGGGGATGCGCCGGCCCCTAGGAGGAGGTCCTCCTCCTCATCATGGTGGTAACCCCCCCCCCTTCATGGTGGTAACCCCCTCATCAACATGAGGTAACCCCCATTTTAATTTTGCATGACATTCATGCTAATTAAAATTCACACTTATTGATTTAATACAACATTTTTATTTCTTTAATATTTGTTAATTCATTCAATTAACAAACATTAACAAATACACCCTTGAGTTATTTCGATATCCCGAAATAGTTTTGGTGCTTTTCTGAAACAACCCTCATGCTGTCCTGTAATTCGATCGGAGTATCATATCCACTCAAAAACGATGGCAAACCTTAAGTGTGTCACCCTACGGTTCGTGAATAACGTGGACATGATCGAGACTCCTCTCCGATCAATAATCATCAGCGGGATCTGGAAATCCATGACGACTCCCACTTACTCAACGATGAACTAGTGATCATGTGAACCAATAACGAACATAGTTAATTCCTTTTGTCTCGCGATATTATTACTTGTCTGAGATCCGATCATTTGGTATCAACCATACCTAGTTCGATCTTGTTCCCGACAAGTCTCTTTACTCGTTCCATGATAATGCATTCCCGTGACCTAGTCACATGCTTGCAAGCGATTCCAATGCAATATCACCGAGAAGGGCCCAGAGAATATCTTCCCGTCATCGGGTCGGACAAATTCCACTCTTGATCCATGAGCCTCAACTAATACTTTCAGAATACCCAAATCAACCTTTATAATCACCCTGTTATGGTGTGACGTTTGATATCATCAAAGCACTCTTCCAGTATCAGTGATTAACATGATCTCATGGTCTAAGGATTAGAACTATTTCGGATGAGTTTCATATAGCAATGAAACTTGATGACTTGATCGTATTGCTATTCGTACTATGGGTGTGAGTGTTCATCACATCATTCTTCTAATGATATGACCCCGTTATTAACAACATCCAATGTTCATGATCAGGAAACCTTGATCATCGGTTAATCAACGAGCTAGTATAAAAGAGAGGCTTTACTAGGAACCTTTTAGTTTATTAATCACACAAGTATTAATGTTTCCAATTAATACAATTCTAGCATGAGAAATAAACATCTATTATGAACACAGAATAATATAATAACAACTTTATTATTGCCTCTCGAGCATATTCCTTTCAGTCTCCCACTTGGACTAGAGTCAATAATCTAGATTACATAGTGATGAATCTAACACCCATTGAGTTCTAGTCCTGATCATGTTTTGCCTTAGGGAGAGCTTTAGTCAACGGGTCTGCCACATTCAGATCCGTGTGTACTTTGCAAATCTTTACATCACCATCCATGACATGTTCACGGATGGAGTGAAAACGGCGCTTCACATGCTTGAAGTTCTTGTGAGACCTTGGCTCTCGAGCATTGGCTATGGCACCATTGTTGTCACAATAGATAACCATTGGATCCAATGCACTCGGAACCACACCTAGTTCGGATATGAACTCCTTCATCCAAACTGCTTCCTGCGCCGCTTCTGAAGCAGCAACATATTCCGCCTCTGTAGTTGATCTTGCCACCACGCTTTGCTTGGAACTCCTCCAGCTTACTGCTCCTCCATTCATAACAAATACGTACCCGGATTGAGACTTAGAGTCATCCGGATCAGTGTCGAAGCTAGCATCGACGTAACAACTTGCGATGAGCTCTTCTTCACCGCCATATACGAGAAACATATCCTTAGTCCTTCGTAAGTACTTAAGGATATTCTTGACTGTCGTCCAGTGTTCCAAACCTGGATCAGATTGGTACCTACTAGTCAAACTAATAGCATGTGTCACATCCGGTCTTGTACATAACATGGCATACATGATAGAGCCTATGGCAGAGGCATAGGGAATCTTATTCATTTCTTCTCTATCTTCAGCTGTAGCTGGACTTTGAGTCTTACTTAATATCTTTGCTTGCAACATAGATAAGAACCCTTTCTTACTTTCGTCCATTCTAAACTTCTTTAGAATCTTGTCAAGGTATGTACTTTGTGATAGCCCAATTAAGCGTCTTGATCTATCTCTATAGATTTTGATGCCTAAAATATACGCCGCTTCACCAAGGTCCTTCATTGAAAACTTACTTTTTAAGTAATCTTTTACGCTCTTCAAAAGTTTTGTATCATTTCCAATCAGCAATATGTCATCCACATATAATATTAGAAATGCTACAGAGCTCTAACTCACTTTCTTGTAAATACAAGCTTCTCCATAAGTTCGGACAAATCCAAACCCTTTGATGACTTCATCAAAATGGAGATTCCAACTTCGGGATGCTTGCTTCAGTCCATAAATGGATCACTGAAGTTTGCATACCTTGTTAGCATCCTTAGGATCAACAAAACCTTTGGGCTGTACCATGTACAACTCTTCCTCAATGATACCATTAAGGAACGCGGTTTTCACATCCATCTGCCAAATTTCATAATCGAAAAATGCAGCAATTGCTAACATAATCCTAACAGACTTTAGCATCACTACGGGTGAGAAAGTCTCATCGTAGTCAACTCCTTGAATTTGTCGGAAACCTTTTGCGACAAGTCGTGCTTTATAGACGGTCACATTACCATCAGCATCTGTTTTCTTCTTGAAAATCCATTTATTCTCAACGGCCTTTCGGTCATTGGGAAGTTCCACCAAAGTCCATACTTGGTTTTCATACATGGATTCCATTTCGGATTTCATGGCTTCTGTAGTGCCCTGCCTTTTGCTAAAGGCAGAACTCCTGTGTATTGTGCCATTCCCTGGATCAGTAGATAGCACCACAGTACAAAATATAGTAATCATTGCAATAGCATCAATATTACAATGTAAATCCAGTTACATAGGTCTTCAACCTTACGAGTACACAGCATAAAGCATAGTTGCAGTGAGCCTCCATTCTTCATCACGTGCCACAGGCAGACATGTTGGAATGTAGTCTCGAGATCCTACTCCTGGTTCCTTACTCGATATAAAACCTGCACGTTTGAATATACAGCCCCGAAGGGGTCAGTACAATGATGTACTGGCAAATGACACATATTTGGTGGCATTTTGTGGAAAGACTATACTACATGACATTTGGCTGGTGGATCTTATGGCTGAATTGCATAAAGCAAGTTTTATCCTACCAAAACATTTTTTAAAACATTTTGATTTTTCTTCAAGGTCAAGATAACCCCCAGGTGATAACCACCACACAAGCCTTGGGTTGATAGCCAAGTTGTGTAGCCCTGGGTAGTAACTCAACAAAACATGAATAACCCTCAGGCGATGACAACCACACATATCCTGGGTTGATATCCAGGTGTGCAGTCCTGAGTAGTTACTCAATTAAAACTAGAATAACCCTCAGGCGATGACAACCACACATATCCTGGGTTGATAGCCAGGTGTGCAGTCCTGAGTAGTTACTCAATTAAAACTAGAATAACCCTCAGGCGATGACAACCACACATATCCTGGGTTGATAGCCAGGTGTGCAGTCCTGAGTAGTTACTCAATTTAAGCCCCAAGGTAACCCTTAGGTGATAACCACCACACATGTCCTGAGTTGATAGTCATGTGTGTGGCCCTAAGTAGTTAGTCTTGGGATTGGTGAGGACCCTTAGGTGATAACCACCACACATATCCTGAGTTGATAGTCAGGTGTGTGGCCCTAAGTAGTCACTGTTCAAGTTTTAATTATTTTGAAAAGGTGATGAGATTCCTTTCGCGCGACATGTCCTCTCTCTGTTCCTAGGTACAACCAATACAAAGTACTCTCAGGTGATAACCACCACACATGTCCTGGGTTGATAGCCAGGTGTGTAGCCCTGAGTTGTGTACTCTCAGGTGATAACCACCACACATGTCCTGGGTTGATAGCCAGGTGTGTAGCCCTGAGTAGCCACAAGATTGCACCCAAGTGATTCATTGGGTTGTTAATTTTCATATCAATTTGAGAACAAGGCATGGCATCATTTCGTAAAGCAAGTTTGCAATCCTAGCAAGTGGGGTTTATGGGATAGCTACCACTACTAGGAGCTAAGCATTTCATAACCACTTTGAAAAATCTCATATCATGCACAGTATTGAAATCACTAATGCATATAATAAAAGATAGGTGGAAGTATGTGTGTCACTTGCCTTTTTGAAGATCACGACGTTCCGCTTCTCTCAACTAAGCACGTAGCTCTTCGCACAAACTATAGCACAGAAATAGCATACCATAAACAGACCATACAAACACAATCAAACAAATCAAACAATTGAAAAGTGTTTGTTTAACAATTTAGATTTATTGAGATGTTATGACAAGAAAGATATGGTAAAGGATCATGATTTGTGAGATATGGATCGGAGAGCTTAGTTGGGAGAGATCAATATGATCTGAGAGAGAATTGGTTTAGGCATAATATGATTGACGAAGCTTTTATGCTTTATTAAAGCATATATGAGTTTTAGGATAGTTCATGTGTAATAGATCACATAGGTGTGGGATAGTGCAACCACTATACTATTTGAATAAGTGTAACAACATTTATTCTTTAAATAGCATATATCGCACTTAGGCACTAGGCTAGGTTTTAAGAATGTTTGAACTACTCAATCGGCACATTTGCAAGTTGAATAGTTCAATACATGTGAACAAAACTAGGTAAGCATTGGATTAGGTATAAATGATTGATTTTGGGGGACATGGCTCAAATGGTTCAATGTTCAACATGGTGTATAACACATACTATGATATGGGTTATAATAACACCACATTAACAAAATCTAGGTTTGAGATGCATTCATATTCTACTCAGGTAGCACAATTGCAATTTGAGTATAATATGAATTACACAAAATATGTCTAGTTGGACAAGGTTTGGGTCAAGGTTTCATGAAACATTGAGTTACTCAATTAACTCATTTGTTAATTGAATAGTTCTACACATGAAATCGGGATCAAGTGAACAGATGATTGAGTATGGGTAGATAACATTTGAGATTATGGTTTAAGGTTTCTATTAGGTACAAGGTGTGTCAGATAGGTGCCATAATGTTGATTTGATCAACACTACAAGGATAGCAAACATAGAATCTAGGAATGAGATGTGTCACACTTTACACAAACAACACAATTGTAATTTGAATATGTGTGAACTAGACAAGATAGGTCTAAGTAGATATGATCTTGATCAAGATGTTATTCAGATAACATTGATGACTAGGTATGATTATGAGATTTGCTATGGCAGAAGGAATTATTAATTGAAATAGAAATGGAATTTATCTATATAGGAACTACTCAAATTCTCATATTAGAATTTGAATAATTGTGAAGTGATCCAAGAAATTATGGGAGTGATGCTACTAGATAGCTTGCAGTAATACAAAGTCACTGCAATTGGAATCACTCTAAAATAAGTTATAGAAATTGATTTATCACCAAAATAGTGATTTGGGCAAATTTGAATGCACAAAGTGTGTGCACGTATCAAATTTGGATTTTCTTGATCCTATGGTGTTCTACAAGTTGAGAGGATTCCAGAGACTATAAATTTGTAATTTTTGGATGCACAGAACTAAAGATATGAATTAATCATGCTAACAGAGAGTTTGATTTCAATTTGAAAATAGTTTCAAATTGAACCCATAAAATATAAGATTTTATGGTACTGCTGGATTCTAGACTTCCTAAGGATTCCAACGAGATATTATTTGCTATTTTTGGACTTATAGATTAAAGGATATGATTTTTGCAAGATTGGGCTCAATTCTGGTTTGAAATCCTAATTCGAAATGCTGTTTAAATAGAAGCTGACACGTGGCGTGTTCTGATAGGTCCGTACCGGTTCGGCCGGATCTGCAACGTGGAGCGTTGGATCAAAGTGGATCTGAGCGGCCTAGATCTACTGATACCGATTCGTTAAGTGATTTGTTCTGGGACGTCCGATCAAGATCCAACGGTACCAGGACATGGAGAGAGAGGGTACCTCACCCTGGCTAGGGTTCCGTCGAGGAATCCGGCGAGGCGTGCAGGGGTCGAACTCCGGTGATGCTTCGGTGGGATCTGGACGACGGCAATGTTAGGACGAGGTGCAGGAGATCTTGGCGAGTCCGCGTGCAAGGTCGGCGTCGAGGATGGCTTCCAGAGAGAGGCGAGGCAGGCGGCTGGAGGTGTTCCGGGCGTTGGTGTATTTCGGTTGCTGGGCGATGACGCTGTTCTGCAACGAATTGGACGAGGAGAAGTGTTCAGGGGAATGCGCCAGGGCAAGATAGAAAGAATAGAAGAGGGAAGAAGGACGGGGGCTCACCGTCGGGGACGAATTTCACTCGGGAGAGCTGCAGATTGGCGGAGCTCCGACGAGCTATTGAGGCAGCCTGGGGGCACGGTTTGGAGAGGGAGGAAGGGGAAAGAGGAGAGGAGGTCTAGGGCCTTTATAGGTGCGCAGCGCGGGGAAGAAACGGCAGGTATTAAACGGGAAATAATTTGGGGAGGGGAGTTACTGCGGGAGAAACTGTCACCGGCGAGATCAACGCGAGGAAGAAGAAGGCCGGGCTGACGAGTGGGGCCTACTCATCGGCGAGGAAAGGAGAGGAGCAGGGTACCGGTTCGGGAAGAGAGTAGATGGGCTGCGGGCTCCTTTTCTGATCTGGGCCGAAAGGGTTCCCTGAGGCCCATTTAGTATTTTTATTTTCTTTTCTCCTTTTCTTTTTCTGTTTTCTTATTTCTTTCATAGATTTTGCATAAATGCCTCAAATCAAATCAAACAAATTCCTAGTGCCTTCAAATAATCACTGCAGTGTTTTAAACCATTAAGGAACATGTTTTCAAAATAAAAGATGTTTTTGAATAAAACTTTATGTGCATAGCATAAAGGTTTTGCTTGCATAAAATAATAGAAATAGAATTTGAAATCGATTCTTTCTAAAATAGTAAAATAATAGTTTATAAAATAATGATTGGGAAACATACTCAATTATGGTTTGAAAAAGCAACCCATATTGAATAAAGCAAATTTTGTAAAACTATCTTTTACAAGCAAGCTTGCATAAAGCTGAATAAAAGCAAGGAAAAATAATACTTTGATTTTTGGTTTTTCTCAAAGAGGTTCCTTAAGAAAATAATAGAAAGTTTAAAATAGTTTTCTAATAAAGCTTTCAAATAGACTCAAAAAGTTTCAAATCCTTGTGAATTTCCAATCATCTCAAGCAAAACAAAAGCAAAAATTTCCCCCCAAAATTTGATAAAATCTTGGGATGTTACAGCTTCATGCCATTTGTTGGAATCTGGGCTCATCATCGCTTCATCATACGTCGCAGGGTCATCATTCTCAACAATGGCATTTACGACAAGATCACCGTACCATTCAGGAGCGGCGCGTGCTCTTGTCGACCTGCGAGGTTCGGTAGCATCCTCTTTTTGAGTTTCATGATCTTCATCATTAGCTCCCACTTTATTTGGTGAAGTCACCACCGGAACGGTTTCCAACGCTGCGCCACTCGCCAATTCATGAAGAGGAGGTTCAATAACCTCATTGAGTTCTACCTTCCTACTATTCACACCTTTCGAGAGAAACTCCTTCTCCAAAAAGGATCCGTTCTTAGCAACAAACACTTTGCCTTCAGATCTGTGATAGAAGGTGTACCCAATTGTTTCTTTAGGGTATCCTATGAAGATGCATTTTTCCGCTTTGGGTTCGAGTTTATCAGGCTGAAGTTTCTTCACATAAACATCGCATCCCCAAACTTTTAGAAATGACAGCTTAGGTTTGTTTCCAAACCATAATTCATACGGTGTCGTTTCAACGGATTTAGATGGATCTCTATTTAAAGTGAAAGCGGTTGTTTCTAGCGCATAACCCCAAAAAGATAGTGGCAGATCGGTAAGAGACATCATAGACCGAACCATATCCAATAAAGTGCGGTTACGACGTTTGGATATACCATTTCGTTGTGGCGTTCCAGCGGGAGTGAGTTGTGAAACTATTCCACATTCTCTCATATGTGTGCCAAACTCGTAACTTAGATATTCTCCTCCACGATCAGATCGTAGAAATTTAATTTTTCTGTTACGATGATTTTCTACTTCACTATGAAATTCTTTGATCTTTTCAAACGTTTCAGACTTGTGTTTCATTAAGTAAATATACCCATATCTACTTAAGTCATCAGTGAAAGTAACAAAATAATGATATCCACCACACGCCGGCACACTCATAGGTCCACATACATCAGTATGTATGATTTCCAATAAGTCTGTCGCCCGTTCCGTTGAACCAGAAAATGGCGTTCTAGTCATCTTGCTCATAAGGCATGGCTTGCATGTCTCAAATGATTCATAATCAAGTGATTCCAGAAGTCCATCCGAATGAAGCTTCTTCATGCGTTTAACACCAATATGACCTAAACGGCAGTGCCACATGTATGCGGCTATATCATCATTTAACTTAATTCTATTAGCATTCACGTTATGAATATGTGTTTCATTACTATCAAGATTCAAAATAAATAAACCATTCTTCTCAGGTGCATGTCCATAGAAGATATTATTCATATAAATTGAACAACCATTATTCTCAGACTGAAATGAATAATTGTCTCGCACTAAACAAGATCCGGAAATAATGTTCATGCTCAACGCAGGCACCAAATAAAATTTATTCAGGTTTAAAACTAATCCAGATGGTAAATGTAGAGGCAGCGTCCCGACGGCGATCACATCAACTTTTGATCCATTGCCGACGCACATCGTGACCTCATCCTTCGCAAGTTGTCGCTTATTCTTTAGCCCCTGTTTCGAGTTACATATGTGAGCAACCGAACCAGTATCAAATACCCAGGTGCTATTGCGACTACTAGTAAGGTACACATCAATAACATGTATATCATATATACCTTTGTTAATCTTCCCGTTCTTCTTATCTGCCAGATACTTTGGGCAGTTGCGCTTTCAGTGCCCCGTGTCCTTGCAGTAAAAGCACTCAGTTTCAGGTTTAGGACCAGCCTTGGGTTTCTTCTCAGAATCGGCAACAGATTTGCCGTCCTTCTTGTTTCTACCCTTGGACTTATTATCCTTTCCACCTTTCTTGAAATTAGTGCTCTTATTGACCATCAACACTTGATGTTCCTTTTTGATCTCCACTTTTGCAGTCTTAAGCATTGAGAGAAGCTTGGGGAGAGACTTCCTCATGCCCTGCATGTTGTAGTTCATCACAAAGCCCTTGAAGCTAGGTGGGAGAGATTGGAGAACCCGATGTATTTCCAACTCATTGGGAATCGTTATTCCCAAAGAGATGAGCTTATCGGCGTACCCAGACATTTTGAGTACGTGCTCACTAACGGAGCTGTTCTCTTCCATCATGCAGCTAAAGAACTTTTCTGAAGCATCATAACTCTCTACGGCAGTATGGGAGTCGAAAATCAGTTTCAACTCTCCCATTGTATCATAAGCGTTGATGTTCTCGAAATGTTTTCACAGCTCCGGCTCAAGTCCATACAGTATGCCGCAATGAACTAAACTGTGGTCCTCCTTACGAGTCAAAAAAACATTTTTCTCTTCATCGGGAGCATCTTCTGCAGGCGGGTTACCTAGCGGTGCCTCAAGCACATAGCCCTTTTGAGAGGCATTGAGGAGGATCCTCAAGTTAAGTGCCCAGTTGGTGAAGTTGCTACCGTTGGTGGCTAGTTTTTCTTTCTCCATGAACGCATTGAAATTTAGAGCAGGTGGTGCCATGATCTACAAATTATTTGCAAAGTTAATTTAGACTAAGTTCATAATAGAATGAGTTCAGGTTAAATCAAAATTCCACGTGAACTCCCACTTAAAAACAACATCCCTCCTAGTTTTCTTAAGTGATTACACGAACCAAATCCACTATACCGCAACCGATCATCACGTGCAACGGCATAGTTTCAAAGGCAAACATCACCATATTCATCATATCAACCATATGACTCATGCTTAACCTTTCGGTTCGTGTTCCGAGGCCATGTATGTACATGCTAGGCTCGCCAAGTAGAACCATAACATTTGCGTGTGTAAAACTGTCTTACACCCGTCGTATGTGAACGTAGAGTCTATCACACCCGATCATCACGAGGTGTCTCAAAACGACGAACTTTCTTGACGGTGCATGTTATGGGAGAACACATTTTATCTTGATATTTATGTGAGAGGGATCATCTTATAATGCTACAACGCAATCAAATCTAAGCAGAATAAGATGCATAAAAGGATAAACATCACATGCATATATAATGTGATATGATATGGTCCTTCACGCATTCGATCTCCATCTTGTGCGTCATGGCATGATCTCTATCATTCCACCGGCGTAGCACCAAGGTCCATGGCGCGCCACCTTAGTTATCTTCCTCCATTACAATATATCACTTGGATATATATATTTGGCACGCAGGCCATTTAAATGAAAAGACAACCATATGGCTCCTGCCGGTTGTTTATAACTTACAAAAGGATCATTGCATACAATTTGTAACATAAACAATTTAACCATATCATATCACATGCCCTGCAAAAATAAGTTAAACGTTTCTAATTTGTCTTGCATATTTTACGTGGTTTGGGGCTTTCTAGGAAGAACCGTTCTTACCTACGAACAGGTAACCACAACGGTGATAAAAATATTATTAATAACTCTTTGTAAAATAGATCATAACTATAGTGAGAGAAACGTGCACCCGCAAAGCCACATATGCCGAAGGATGTCAAGTGTGGGATAAGTCTCGTGAACGCGGTCACGTAAGGTTAGTCTCGGGCAGCTTCAATCCCACTATGCCATTATGATCCAAAATACAAAATAAATTGCAATAACATGATCATCAACGCCCACATCCACATGTGTTCTAACCGTGCATACTAACTACGCATAGAGATGGCTCTGATACCACTGATGGGTTCGTAGCATAGAAAACAAAAATTTTCCTACGCATGAACACAAAACTAGCCAAGAACATCTACGAGATGGTACCAACAGAGACTAACCCTCGAAGACCGGTAGCGGGGATTACGTTCTCGCACAAACATTGCCGATAGAGACTCGACGAAGCCACACGTAGTCGACGTAGTCGTTCACTTGACGTAGTCGACGTAGTGGTTCACTTGACGATCTCGAGATCATGTACACGGCGCCACAACCGGCGGCACCTCCGTACTCGGTCACACGTACGGCTTGTCATCGTCTCCTCTACGCCCTCGGTCCAGCGGGGCAGCGGAAGAAGGGATTCGCCGGATACTCCAACACTGACTTCTCCAAGTGTGTGAATCTTGAACTAACAATCCGGCCGAGCTTCGCTAAGCAAAGACAGATTTGGGGCAGCAACTTTGCGGGAGAGGGGAAGAACCAAGTGTGTGAATCATGGAGGAGAGGGGGGTTTTATAGGGGAGGAGAGGGCAGCCCCCTTGGGGGGTGCACCGACCCCTAGGAGGAGGTCCTCCTCCTCATCATGGTGGTAACCCCCCCTTCATGGTGGTAACCCCCTCGTCAACATGAGGTAACCCCCATTTTCATTTTGCATGACATTCATGCTAATTAAAATTCACACTTATTGATTTAATAAAACATTTTTATTTCTTTAATATTTGTTAATTCATTCAATTAACAAACATTAACAAATACACCCTTGAGTTATTTCGATATCCCGAAATAGTTTCGGTGCTTTTCTGAAACAACCCTCATGCTGTCCTGTAATTCAATCGGAGTATCATATCCACTCAAAAACGACGGCGAACCTTAAGTGTGTCACCCTATGGTTCGTGAATAACGTGGATATGATCGAGACTCCTCTCCGATCAATAATCATCAGCGGGATCTGAAAATCCATGATGACTCCCACTTACTCAACGATGAACTAGTGATCGTGTGAACCAATAACGAACATAGTTAATTCCTTTTGTCTCGCGATATTATTACTTGTCCGAGATCCGATCATTTGGTATCAACCATACCTAGTTCGATCTCGTTCCTGACAAGTCTCTTTACTCGTTCCGTGATAATGCATTCCCGTGACCTAGTCGCATGCTTGCAAGCGATTCCAATGCAATATCACCGAGAAGGGCCCAGAGAATATCTTCCCGTCATCGGGTCGGACAAATTCCACTCTTGATCCATGAGCCTCAACTAATATTTTCAGAATACTCAAATCAACCTTTATAATCACCCTGTTATGGTGTGACGTTTGATATCATCAAAGCACTCTTCCGGTATCAGTGATTAACATGATCTCATGGTCTGAGGATTAGAACTATTTCGTCTGAGTTTGATATAGCAATGAAACTTGATGACTTGATCGTATTGCTATTTGTACTATGGGTGTGAGTGTTCATCACATCATTCTTCTAATGATATGACCCCGTTATTAACAACATCCAATGTTCATGATCAGGAAACCTTGATCATCGGTTAATCAATGAGCTAGTATAAAAGAGAGGCTTTACTAGGAACCTTTTAGTTTATTAATCACACAAGTATTAATGTTTCCAATTAATACAATTCTAGCATGAGAAATAAACATCTATTATGAACACGGAATAATATAATAATAACTTTATTATTGCCTCTCGGGCATATTCCTTTCACAATTCTCTCCCCTGCTCATAATGACATCGATATGGAGGATGCTGGTGGTCAGTTTGGCTCGATGCCAGAAACCAACCCAACGACTGAAGCCACGGCTAATGATGTCGTTCTAAGTAAAAAGGTCTCAGGCTCGTTCCAAGGTCAGATGGCGGATGCTTCTGCGGGGGGCAGCTCGTTTTGGAGGCAAAAACAACTTGAGATCGTCGACCTTATCACCAGCCAAGAAAATGCCAGCAATCAGCTATCGAGCGGTATTTCCGCTTTTGTAGAAAAGACAACAACCATGAAGAAGGTATGTACTCCCAGTAGCCCCCGAGCAACATGGCGGATTTTCGTAGATGATCCGGTATGGTGCTCTAAGAAAAACTACTTTAACTTTGCATAATATAGCCCCCGAGTGCCGTCATATTCTGCGGCGCTCTTAGAGAACTTAAATTTTGCACTGAGTAGCCCCCGAGCGTTATGGCGGATAACTATCTGGCATAAAGCTCTAAGAAGACTAAAAAATCATAATGAGTAGCCCCCGAGCGTTATGGCGGATTACTGTCCGGCATAAAGCTCTAAGAGTGACTAACACATAATATTGTTTTGCCAGAATTACAAGAAAGTTGTGGAGGACCTGGTCCAAGTCGTCAGCTCGCAGGAGAAGGAGCTGGCGGAAAAGAGCACTCTTGTGGCAGACTTATAGCAGCAGCTCGAGAATAGCAGTAATTTTCCTTTGTTTTTGACAAATTGAAGTACCTTTGCGCTAACCGATCAATACTCTGTTATTATTTCCGCCATGCAGATGCTGCCAAGCTGAAGTCCACACTCGAGGGGGTGGAAAAGGGCCATGCTATCCCGATGGAGGGGTTGCAACAGCAGCTCCAAAAATCTTTGGCCTCGAATACCCTCCTCGAAGAGAAACTCAAGGACCAGGAATGCCAGAACCGCCAGAAGCAAAAGGAGGTAGAGGATCTTCATAAAGCCGCCGCTGAATTTGAAAAGCGGCAAGATGGCTTCAACGAAGTCCTCGATCATTTCCAGAAGACTCTACTAGGTATCGATGGCTCTCCATACTGTGTAGTTTGTAATAATGTGTTATGTAGAGTATGTGTCGTGGTTCTTACGACACGTATGCCATGAGGGGTACCTCAAGGCGATAGAAAGAGGGGATAGGCAATCTGGTGCCCGGGACGGTGATAGACAGGGATTACCCAGGTTCACGTCCCCGCGGTGGAGGATCGCTACATCCTGCTACAACTCACTATAATGGCACAATGTGTACAGGTTACAATGGTTGTGCTGGTCGCGATGCGATCTGCTATGTCTTAGCTATTCTAGCTATCTCATGGCCTCAAGGGCTCCTCCACGCCGGCTTATAAAGGCGCCTGGCGTGGGCATCACGGTGGTTCCGGGGCGGATACAATATGGAGTCCTAGACTAAGTCCTATGCGTGTACTATAAGGCAACCTGCCATGGGCCTGTCTTCGGATCCGCCATAAGCTCCTGCGTCCAGTAATCCACCATGGTATGGCAGCATTGAATCTGCCATAAGCTCCTGCCGTCTGGGAATCTGCCATGGCATGGCAGCGTGGAATCTGCCATGGCATGGCAGCCTTCAATCCGCCATACCACCAGCAACTAGGCCGCCCGGTTGGCTATCCGCCATACCACCTCCATGGGCCACCCTGGTTTGCCGGTATGAGACTACGTCACTGGTATACCCGTTTGGTATATCCACAACAGTAGCCCCCAGAGTTCTTTGAGATCTTCTCTTCTGTCTTCAATGCTTGATGGGCTTTTTATCTTCGTCTTCAAGATAGTCGCGTGAAAGATCTCGTAGAGCTCCCAAAGAATAAATTTTATCCGCCTAGAACTTTAGGCGGACCAGTGACGTCTCATACTTGCATGGCAATTCTCCAGATACATGCTGGTATGCTACTGCGAACGAATCCAAGGCAGATAACTAGTATTTTTTCTGAGCTCAAGGAACGTTCTTTCCAGTATAAGATATTGCCTTGAGGCTTACCAAACAGTGAGCGCAAAATTATCGCACTGCTTCTGTTTTTGAACTTCGATGCTTTTACACCATGTGTAGCCCCCGAGCGCCATGGCGGGTTCTCATAGAGAATCCATCAGGGTGCTCTTAGAGAAACTACTTAGAATATTTAGCATGTAGCCCCCGAGCACCGCTACGCAATTTTCCTAGTGGTGCTCTCAGAAGACTTAGGATTTTTTCTAGCTGTAGCCCCCGAGCGTTATGGCGGATTTCTATCCGGCATAGGGCTCTAAGAGAACTACGTAGTTAAAATGCGATGAGTAGCCCCCGAGCATTATGGTGGATTTTTATCCAGCGCAATGCTCTAAGAGAACTTCACAAAATTTAGCATCGGTGTAGCCCGCGAGTATCAAGGCGGAATTCACTTTAAAATCCGGCTTGATGCTCTTAGAGAACTTCACCAGTTATTAGATTAACATAATGTGGTCGCAGCCCCCGAGCGGCCAGCTCCAAGATGGCCTGCTCCAAGGTGACCTCAAGGCATCCTACTCCATGGCGGTCTCAAGGCATCTTGTGCCATGGCGGACTGCTCCAAGGTGGCCACTCCATGGCGGACTCAAGGCGGTCTGCTCCATGGCGGACTTCTCCAGGGTGCCGCTCCATGGCAGATTTGGGGTTGCCATCGAAAGTGACCGCTCCATGGCAGATTTGGGCTGCCATCAAAGGTGACTGCTCCATGGCAGATTTGGGCTGCTGTCGATGGTGTCCGCTCCATGGCGGATTTGGGCTGCCATCAAAGGCGGCCGCTGCATGGCAGATTTGGGCTGCCATCGAAGGTAGCCCCCGGGTATTTGAGCTGAATGGCTCGAAAACACCTCTGATCGGGCACCAGCAAAGCGTCCAAGCGTCATATGTACCTGTGACATGAAACAAAACACAATTGTATTAAATCGTTCTTGTGTTCAACGAACAAATGCAAGGCGGGTAAAACACGGCCATTGAACAGATGTTTTAAAGCTGAAACTATGCAGCAGTTGAACAACATAAAACTGTCAAGGCGGAAAAAACTCGACTATCTTGAACAGTTCATGTGCATTTAATATGATTTTTAGCAAGTGCTGGTTTATCCGTTCTTCTGGTTTATATGCTTGACTTTTCGTGAGATGGTAAACTTTTGCACGAACAATCCGCCAAGGCGATAGCGCTTAATAGCAGCCGTCTAAAACCTTGGAAACGGATGGCGGCTTTAAAGTGCCAAAATGTCACTACTCGGGAATCCACATATAAAACATCAGAAAACGTGTAGGCCAAAAAACTTAAGCTAACACCGGATGGCGGATTTTTGTATGATACTGGCGCCTTTAGAGGCAAGCCAGTCAAAATTTACTCACGAGCACAAGGCAAATCGTGGAAAAGTTATGATCAAAACAAAAGCGGTAAAAGACTCAGAATATGAGTGAACCAATCTTTATCATATGATCATAAAAATATGAAATGTTAAATATAAATAGGGACTTAGCTGTTTAAACGAAGTCGATGTGGGTCACGACGAAGTAGTCCTCAATGGCGGCAAAGCCAGCTATGGCGGAGAGCAATCTGTAGCAGCGACAAAGTTGATTATGGCAGAAACAGAATCTTAAACACAAGAGGCCAGGCCGGCCTTTGTGAAGGATAATCTGCAACGGCGGCAAAGCCAACAACGCCGAACATAGAGGTATAGCGAATAACAGTCGTGGCAGACTAGAAGTAGTCCGCAACAGCCAAACTGCATCTGCCATATATGTGGTTGACCCTAGCGGGTAGACGAAGATATGGTTGTTTGTCACATCGGAAAATATGATCATGCATGCCTCGCCGCAATATCCATGCGCGTACAAGGTAATTGCATGTTCACGTGAGGGTGTAGTACTAGCTATGCTTGACTGCTTTCCGTGAGGTAGCTGTACTAGTAATTTGAAGGCGGCTCTCCCTGGGACTTGATCCGCTGCGCGTTCAGGCATTGGCTGTCGATTATGGCGGAGGCAATGTCGAAGTAGACTATGGCGGAACCTGCTGCAGCGCATATAGCCTGCTGCTGCGCAGACATGCGCAACACAGAAGTTATGGCGGAATCAATGTCGTCCACGAGGAGGGCAGCCGAGCTATGCACGTACAAACTTCAAGCTAGAAGCTCTTTCAGTAGTCGGCGGTGACGATGATGTCGAAATGAATCAGTCCATGATGGCGGCAAAGATGGTTGCAGCGGATTTAGAGTAATCTGCAGCTGCGACAAAGCCGACCATGGCAAAGTCGGAGTAATCCGTGGCAGCGGCGAAGCCAGCGACACCGAGCAGATGTAGCGACGTGGCAGAGCCGAAGTAATCTTACGCCGGCAATGGCGGAGACAGAGTCATAGTCGGCCACCAAGTCTTCTCCGACGACGGCAAAATTCATGCTGACACACACTCTTCCGCCTAGACTTTTTGCTTGCAATTAGTCCAATGCAAACGATGGATCCGATCGGCGCAGTATTGGAGCGCGGCAACGTATGCGACAGGGAGGAATCAATCGAGCCACTGGAACGCGCACGATGGGAGATCCTACACCCGTGACATCGAGCCGGTGGCATAGCCAAAACTTATCTGCCATTGTTGATGAAGTATTTCGCCATAGCGGCGAAGCCAATGATGGCGGAGATAAAATCATCCGCACACGAGGTGAAACCATCTGTGGCGAAGTAGGAGTAATCCGCGGAGGCGGCAAAGCCAGCGACGCCGAGCTGATGTTGAAACGTGGCAGCTCGACAATCAGGTAAGATCGGCGCCGCCTCAAACACAAGGGATCAGGACGATCCGCCAGTGTGAGGGCTGTTACGTCGAGCCCCCGATTGCCTAGCCTGGGGCGGTAATGAACTTTCCGCCAGTGTTGCAGATGAAAGCGATCCGACCGCCGTCGAAGACCGTGAGAAATCCGCCCGGATCGATTCCAGACGCCACCGCCCCACGGTGGGTGCCAACTGTCGTGGTTCTTACGACACGTATGCCATGAGGGGTACCTCAAGGCGATAGAAAGAGGGGATAGGCGATCTGGTGCCCAGGACGGTGATAGACAGGGATTACCCAGGTTCATGTCCCCGCGGTGGAGGATCGCTACATCCTGCTACAACTCACTATAATGGCACAATGTGTACAGGTTACAATGGTTGTGCTGGTCGCGATGCGATCTGCTATGTCTTAGCTATTCTAGCTATCTCATGGCCTCAAGGGCTCCTCCACGCCGGCTTATAAAGGCGCCTGGCATGGGCATCACGGTGGTTCCGGGGCGGATACAATATGGAGTCCTAGACTAAGTCATATGCGTGTACTACAAGGCAACCTGTCATGGGCCTGTCTTCGGATCCGCCATAAGCTCATGCGTCCAGTAATCCACCATGGTATGGCAGCATTGAATCTGCCATAAGCTCCTGCCGTCTGGGAATCTGCCATGGCATGGCAGCGTGGAATCTGCCATGGCATGGCAGCCTTCAATCCGCCATACCACCAGCAACTAGGCCGCCCGGTTGGCTATCCGCCATACCACCTCCATGGGCCACCCTGGTTTGCCGGTATGAGACTACGTCACTGGTATACCCGTTTGGTATATCCACAACAGTATGACACCTTGTTTGTTTCCGCTATGTAGTGACCCTGGAGCAAGGCGAGGCGGATTCCGCCACAGGCTTACGCATGGCCACCGACGCGGCAAAGAAGGAGTTGGATGGCCTTCTTAATGCTGGTCGTCAGGCGTGCGGGAGTCTGCAGATAGCGGGTTCATCTGGCCTTACCGCCATAGGGCTCACCAAGAAGCTGCTGCTCGTGCCTGGGCTGGTGGCGGACTAGAAGCAGTCTTTCGCTCGGGGTGGTGCCAGAACTGCTTTAACTTTGGCAAAGGCCCACTACCCCGAGCTGGACCTGGACTTGATCACCTCCGGCATCCCGGAGAGCGACGAGGACGGAGTGTCGGTGGACGAGGCCGCCATCTGGCAGAGTGTGCTAGGATATGATCAGCTCTGTGCCCTGGGCACTCAGCTGAACGTATACTATGAAGCATACGATCTGCCGGGGTCTCCAAGCTAGGCTTCGGCGTCAGTCTCTACAGCCACTGCTGGTGCTGATGGCAGCGATGATGTGTCCTCTGCTATTCCGCCATCTTCTTAAGTTATACCCTGCAATATGGCAGGAAGAAAACAATGCATCAATTCGGCCCCTGAGTGGGTCTATAAGTTTAAACTTTAAACTACGTGTAAGCTTGTACTATGCCTATGGCAGATCAGAGAATGCTTTTGAACTTATGTCACAGTTTTATCAAGTCTTTTAAGTGGTTTGTGTGCGAAAAAACTGCCAGGCCTATTTTTATGCAACTTGCAGCAGTTTGACATGCTCAAAAAACAACACTTTGAAAAAAATTCACACGTAGGATTATGCAATCCGCCATCTGGCTCTTTGTGCTTGGCTTTTCATGAGATGGCAGAATCTTCGCGCGAACAATCCGCCAGGGCGACGATACTTAATAGCAACCATCCAAAACCCTTAGCAGATAGCGGCTTAGATCGTCAAAAAGTCACTACCCGGGAATCCACACAAAGAGCATCAGATAGAGATTAAAACATAAATATGCTACGCCGACCGCTTATGGCGGATTTAAAAAGATGCAAGTGCAGAGCATAATTGCGCAAAGGTTCCATACGATCTAAATGAACGATAAAGGAGGAAAAAGACTCAGAAAAAATCAATAGTGAACTAGATGCTTTATTTCATTGATCATATAGAGGTGCCTATTACATAGCCTAGATAAGTGCTAAGTGTAGAAAGGACATAGCGGTGCGATGTTCCATGGACAATCTATTTCGTCGCGGATATCGTCATGGTCTCTTCGTTTGCACTTCTTACTGGGTCGCTTATCTAGCTCGCAAACATCAACGAGGTAGTAGGAACCATTCAGTAGAGCTTTGCTGATGACGAAGGGTCCTTCCTAAGGCGAGGATAGCTTGTGTGACTTCTGCTGTTTGAGGCATAGCACCAGGTCCCCTTCTTTAAACGAGCGTTTGCGAACTCGGCGGCTGTGATAGCGGTGGAGGTTCTGCTGGTAGATGGCAGATCTCTGGGCTGCTAGGTCTCGTTCTTCTTCCAGCATGTCCACGGATAGTTGTCTGGACGTTTCTGCATCTTCTTCCTCATAGGCCTCGACTCTTGGAGAATCGTACTGTAGATCACTTGGCAGGATTACTTCTGCTCCGTAGACTAAGAAGAAAGGGGTGAGGCCTGTTGATCTGTTTGGCGTGGTCCGTAGACTCCATAGCACAGATGGCAACTCTTCTGCCCAGGCTCCAGCTGCTCTATGTAGCGGTGCTTCTAGGCGTGGCTTGATCCCTGACATGATTAGTCCGTTGGTCCTTTCAACTTGGCCATTGGACTGCGGATGTGCCACAGATGCAAGGTCAAGGCGGATTCCGTTGTGATGGCAGTACTCTTCAACTTCTCCCTGAGACAAGTTAGTGCCGTTGTCGGTTATGATGCTATGTGGGATGCCAAATCTAACCACAATATCCTTGACAAACTTTAGGGTAGTTTTGCCATCAAGCTTTCTGATGGGCTTAGCTTCCACCCACTTCGTGAATTTGTCTACAGCTACTAAGAGGTGCGTAAATCCCAAAGGTGTTGTTTTTAGCAGACCCACCATGTCCAGCCCCCAGACCGCGAAAGGCCAAGTTATAGGTATCGTATGCAGTGCTGTGGCGGGCATGTGGGTTTGCTTAGAGTACATCTGGCAACCTTGGCAGAGTTCCACGATTCTGTCTGCATCTGCCTTGGCTGTTGGCCAGTAGAACCCATGGCGGAATGCCTTGGCTACTAGGGATCTGGCGGCAGCGTGATGCCCACATTCGCCTTCGTGGATCTCCCTTAGTATTTTGATTCCATCCACTTGGGATATGCACTTCATGAAGACTCCCGAGGTGCTTCGTTTGTAGAGTTGGCCATCTATGATGGTGTACGCTTTTACTCTACGCTCGATTTGTCTCTTTTGTACTTCGTCTTCGGGTAGTTTCTTGTTCGTCAGATACTCCAGGTAGGGCTCTGCCCATGGCGGGTTGCTTGGCAAAACCGCCATAACGGGGGAGCTCGCGAGTTCTGGATTTTCTGGATCCACTATCTTGACTGATGGTACGTGCAGATGCTCGAGGAATACGCCTGGCGGGACTGCCTTGCGGCTAGACCCTAGCTTGGACAGGGTGTCGGCTGCCATGTTGTCTTCTCGTCGTACGTGTTTTATGTCGTAGCCGAGGAAACTTTTGGCCATCTCATCCACTTCATCTCTGTAAGCCGCCACGACTTCATTCCGAGCTTTGTACGTGCCAGCCACCTGTTGAGCGGCAAGGTCAGAATCTCCACAACACATAATGTGTTGTACGCCGATCTCCTTTGCGACGCGCAGCCCATGTAGTAGCGCTTCATACTCTGCGATGTTGTTTATGGTGGGGAAGTGGATTTGGAGGACATAGCTAAGCTCATCTCCCTTTGGAGATTTGAGCGTGACTCCAGCCCCCGAGCCGTGTAGCAGCTTTGATCCATCAAAGTGCATCACCCAATGCTCTGGTTCCGGGACAGGCGTTGTCTCCTGTGCTTCCTTCCAATCCGCCATGAATTCCGCCAACTCTTGAGACTTGATGGCAGTGCGAGGCTTGTAGTCGATATCGAAGGAGGCCAATTCAATGCCCCACTTTGCAACTCGTCCTGTTGCGTCGCTGTTGTTGATGATGTCCTTCAGTGGAGCCTTGCTCACCACTGTGATCTTATGGTCATAGAAGTAATGCCGTAACTTACGAGAAGCTAGGAAAACTCCGTATGCCAACTTTTGGTAGTGAGGGTAGCGCTGCTTGGATTCCGTCAGGACCTCGCTGACATAGTAGACTGGTCTCTGTATGCCGTACTCTTGCGCTTCTTCCTTGCGTTCTACCATGATGACGATGCTGACGACCCTGTTGGTTGCCGCCATGTATAGTAACATGGGTTCCTGGTCTTCGGGAGCTGCTAGGACTGGTGCAGTGGATAGCACTCTCTTCAGATCCTAGAGCGTAGCGTCTGCCTCGTCGGTTCAGACGAATTCATCTGATTTCTTCATCAGCTTGTAGAGTGGCAAAGCCTTCTCGCCAAGACGACTGATGAATATGCTCACTGCTGCCATGCAGCCTATGAGTCGTTGTACGTCCTTCAACTCATTGGGCCAGGAGATTTCGAGGATGGCCTTGATTTTCTCTGGGTTAACTTCAATACCGCGGTGGGAGACGATGAATCCTAGGAGCTGTCCAGCTGGTACCCCGAAGACGCACTTCATGGGGTTGAGCATCATGTTGTATTTCCTTAGGTTGTGGAAGGTCTCCTGCAAATCCGCTATGAGGCTATCCTGCTTCTTGGACATGACGGTGATGTCGTCCACGTATGCGTGGATGTTGCACCCGATTTGATCCGCCATGCATTTTTGCATTGTGCGCTGGTACGTCGCTATTGCGTTCTTCAGACCGAATGGCATTGTCACATAGCAATATGTGCCATAAGGTGTTACAAATGAGGTAGCGAGCTGATCGGACTCTTTCATCTTGATCTGGTGGTAACCCGAGTAGGCATCTAAGAAACACAGCAGCTCCGATCCCGCCGTCGAGTCAATGACTTGGTCAATGCACGGCAAGGGAAAAAGGTCTTTGGGACACGCTTTGTTCAGGCCGGTGTAGTCTACACACATGCGCAGAACCTTTGTGTTTTTCTTAGGAACTAGCACGGGATTTGCCACCCACTTTGTATGAATTACTTATTTGATGAAGCCTGCTTTCAACAGCTTGGAAATTTCCTTTGCTATGGAGCGGCGCTTTTCATCTCCGAAGCGTCTCATTGCTTGTCATACTGGCTTGGAGCCAGGAATTATTTGCAGGGCATGCTCGGCGAGTTCCTTGGGTACACCGGTCATGTCAGATGGCTGCCATGTGAAGATGTCCCGGTTCTCACGGAGGAACTCGACGAGCGCGCTTTCCTATTTGGGGGACAAGTTTGTCCCTATCGAGGTGGTCTTGGCGGCATCGCCAGCGATAAGTTCCACCTGCTTTGTATCAACTGTAGGCTTGAAGGTGGGCGGGGAGGCGGATACTTCCTGCTTGGATGCCAGCATCTCCGCGGGGTCCGTGGCAGCGTGGATTTCCTTGAACTCCTCGCCGAAGAACACTGCTTCCGCGAAGGTGGCTTCTCCGTCCTCACACTCCTTGGCCTTCCTGAAGCTGCCATAAACTATAATGATGCCTTCGGGTCCTGGCATTTTCAGCTGGTTGTAGATGTAGCACGGCCTGGCGTGAAAGCTGTGGAAGGCGGGGCGGCCGAAGATCACGTGGTATGTACTCTTGAAAGGGACCACCTCAAAGGTTATGGGCTCTTCACGGTAATTATTTTCATCGCCGAAGGCAACCTTGAGGGTGATGGACCCGAGGGACTTTGCTTGGCGGCCAGGAACCACTCCATAGAAAGTGACAGCACTATGGCGGAGTTGGGTCTTGGTAAGGCCTAGCTTTCTTAGGGTTTCCACCTACATGATGTTCAAGCTACTTCCGCCATCCATCAGGCACTTGGAGAACTCATAGCCTTGGATCAGGGGGTTAACCACCATGGCGTAGTATCCATCCGGGATGTGCTCTGGGTGATCGTCATAGCTCCATTGCACTGGCATCTCGGACCATCGGACGTACTGGCGGACCTTAGGTACGGTGGCATTTAGGGAGTGCATGGCGGCTCGCTGTGCCTTAGCCGTGGGAGGCCCAAGGAAGGTGTGGAATGCTCCTTTCTTGGTGCTCTTGTATGGGTTGCCCGTGCCAGTTGCACCCTCTGCCTTTTCGGCGGGTTTTGGCGCAGGGTCTTCATCCAAGTCACTGCTATCCTTGGACTCCTTTTTCTTGTCCGCTTTTCCTTTGCCATGAGGCCGTTATCGCCGGGTGCGTTTGTATCCAGCTTCTTGATCTGCCTTGATGTCGTTGACAAACTTGCAGTTCTGGTTGGTGTGATTGCATTTTCCTGAAGCGTCCCGATGGGTGAAGCACGGCATGTCGCGGTATTCATCGTAGGACACAGGTGCAGCTGGCGCCATAGCGGAAGCTGGGGAGCTTCGTGGCTGGCCGCTGCTAGAACCTCGTCCCCGGTCGCGTTGGCTGTTCTGTCCTTTGTCGGAGAAGGTTGTGGCTACCATGTCCGGAGTTTGCTGTTCTTCTGGCGGATTTTTCCGTTTGTTGCTACTGTTCCGCTTTCCAGTATTCTGGATGGCAGAAGCCTTCAAAGATTCACGGGTGTCGTCGGCAGCAGCCGCGTAGTTGCTTGCAATGGTGATTATGGAATTTAGGATTAGTTTCCCTTTGTTCCTTTCTCGTAACAGGCGATGGTGGAGTAGCTGGCCTCTTTCCAGACTATCAATGAACGCAAGGATGGCGGATTCGTCGGTAACCCCTTCGTAGGAGTTCTTCATATCGAGCCATCGTGCGAGGAAAGTTCGGGAGGTCTCGTCATCTGCTCGCCAACACCGTTGGAGGTCACCTATATTGTGAGGTCTCTTGTAGGTACCCTCGAAATTTTCAGTGAACACAGTCTGCATGTCAAACCAGGTTTGGATGGAATTTTCCGCCAAGTCGTTGATCCACTGCCGCGCAGTGCCGGAAAGCATCAGGGGCAGATAGCGGACAGCAACATTGGGTGATCCCCCTGCAAACTGCACTACGTTGAAGTAATCTTGCAGCCAAGTTAAGGGCCTATCGACTCCGTTGTACTGGCGGATGTTTTTCTCGATCTTGAACCCATGTGGGATGGGCTCATCACGAATCCGTTGCCCAAAGCACTTCGGGCCGAGGAAGAAGGCTGTTTGAGACTTGGCAATCTCGTTTAGGTGGGTACGCGCATCGTATGGCTTCTTGTCATGCGGATCTTTTCGAGAGGCACGTGACCTAGCTGGGCCGCCACCGCCACCGCCGCCGCCATGGGGGCTGCTTGGTGGGGATGGTGAAGGGTCATGCCTTTTACTCTCGGTGTCCTGCGATGGATCTCTACAACTCCGATGGCTTCCCTCTGCTCTTCGTGGAGCTGGGTCATCGTCATGGCGGCGGGAGCCCTGCCCTTTGTCATCGCGGCGGCGTGAAGAGTGATGCTTATCCTTATCGCCGTCGCGATGCATGCCGTCATCATGGCGAGATGGTTCCCTATGCCTGGATCCGCCATCCCGGCTGGTTTCACGTCATGGCGGGTCGTCTCTCCGGCCAGCGTCACGACTCCTTCCTCGCTTGCCATCATTATCACGTATGACAATTCCTCCCTATGGGATTTCGAACGTCTTGTACTTTGGTGGCGGCATGTTGGACTTATGGCGAGGTTGGGCCTTGTCTTGGTATCCATAAGCAGGGTAGTTCTTGTGAGGTGGCGATGGATTTCTTTGATGGCCCTTGCCATGTGGCTTGTCATCGGAGGATATTGGAATGGCATCTGCCCTATTACGAGCTTCTCTTCTTCGGATTTCTGAGGATCTGGTGTGAGATTCGTTATCAGGGCGTGTACCATAATTGCCATTACCCCGAGCTTTGGAGGCAGTACTGGACCTGCATAGCGCGGGATCAGATTCCAGCCGTCGTGATGACGTAGCTTTCTCCTGCTGCACCAATGCTTTGGTCATTAGTTTTACCGCCGTTTCTAGGGCTGCTGGGCTTTTATTATGCTCCAATAGCTCCTTTGCAGCCTCGATGTTTTCAACGGGCGTAGCCCTGACTTCATCGCGGTTCTTGTCCACATATGACGGATTCTTGATATACATCCTGGCCAAAGTTTCTGCGGTTAGCACGGTGAACTCAAGGTTTCGTGCCAGCTGCGGGTCGCCTCCCTCGTTCATTTGATTCTGGATGAGGGTAACGTACTTCTCCTCCATGTTCCTTGCGCGCTTCAGCGTGTCTTGAGCTTTAGCAATGTCGCCATCCAACTTTTCTCCCATCTTCTCAACTCGCTTTGCTTCTTTGAGGATTGCTCGCATTTTCTTCTCGAGATCGTTCACGTCTCTGACATAGTCAGGGGTGATTGGATCTGCTAGAGTTCCATAGATGACCTTGTCCAGCGGGGTCGTGAAGTCTTCTGGGTGATGCATCACAGGGATGGCGGGTTGTAGAGGCCTGGGGCCGCCCTGGATCTCGGGAAGTTGTTCCGTGGCGGGATCGGCGGCTGGTGGCGGGTTACCCTGCTCTTTGCCGGCATCTCCGTCATGGGCTGCCTGAGATGGCGGATCACCAGTTGTCTGCCCAGCGTCATCTCCTTTGTTGGTCATGAACGCCTGCTTGACGGCTGCGTTCTGCTCTTCAAGTGCTTGCTGAGCTAATTCCGCCTCGATCTTTCTCATGGCGGCATCATAGTGATCAGAGTCATAGCCTTTGTTATCCCAGTCATCCGATTCACCACTTTCGTTAAGTGCCTCTAGGATGGATTCACCTGGGCTGTCATCTCCATTGGAGGCAGATCCCGAAGTGGTTCCTGCGAAAGCAACATGGCAATACCGCGGTGCCTCTAACGCCAGATTGCTCATGGCGGATTCACAGCGGTCTACCACCACTTCCTCTACCTCTAGGGCGGGCTGGGTGGGATTGTTTTTTAGATCCGATCTAGATAACTTGGAAATTTCCAGATCAGATGATTCCTCCTCCGTATCCAGCTCGAAAGCGGTCTGTTTGGGGGTTTCAGCCATACCAATCCGCCGGAAATTGGTTTTCGTAGCGGGGGTAAGATCCGTTTCTCCGATGAAGATGTGGATGTCTCCAACCGGAACGACGGTAAATCGGGTGGGGTCTTCTCTAGCCGGCACCCAGAGGTTATCTGCTGGGATGATGGGGAAGCCGAAATCGTAGAGGACACGCCCGATGGCGACGGTGTCGCTGATGCCTGCGAAGGCGGATCCCTCCTGGATCCGCGCTCCTGACGCGTGATGCCCCACGGTGGGCGCCAACTGTTGTGGTTTCGTTAACAGATCTGCCATAGGGATAGGTGTATGGCGGTTTGTGGAAGGGGGTGAACACGGCGGAGCGATCCGGGATGGTGGTAGCACGCGTTTACCCAACTTCAGATCCCGCAACGGTGGCGAGACCCTACGTGCTGCTATAATTCACTATAAGGCAACAAGTGCTCGGTTACAATGATGAGGTTGCCTGTTTCGCTATGCGATCGGTCGTATGTCTAAGCTGTGCCTCAAGGGCTTCTCCACGCCGGCTTATAAAGGCGCCTGGCGTGGGCAACACGATGGTACCGGAGCGGATACAACTTGGAGTTCTAGACTAAGTCCTATGCGTGTACTACAAGGCAACCCGCCATGGGATTGTCTGCGGATCTGCCATGAGCTCCTGCGTCCAATACCACCATGGTCTTTCCAGCAACTAGGCCGCCCGGTAGGCAATCCGCCATACCACCCTGATGGGCCACCCTGGCTTGCTGGTTTAGGACTACGTCGCTGGTATACCTATTTGGTATATCCCCAACATTTGTATTGTTTACATTACACATTTTGCTTAAGGCGATAATCTGTTGCTTGCAACTTAATACCCAACGGTTGCTCGGATGACATCCGGTGGGTGGATTATTAGTCATAGATGCGGTTGGATTACGGTCTATGTATTATGTTGTAATGCTCAAGTGAATCTCATAGTGATCCTCATGACATGTATATACATTTGTTTGCATTTTTTATTCTGTCAATTGCCCAACTGTAATATGTTCACCCAACATGTTATTTATCATATGGAGAGACACCTCTAGTGAACTGTGGACCCCGGTCCATTCTTTATTACCGTTTACTTTTTACTCGCATTATTTACTTTCTCGCAAACTACTATGTTTTACCACACGATACGTTTAATCCTTTGTTTACAGCAAACTAGTGAGATTGACAACCTCACTGCAAGTTGGGGCAAAGTACTTTGGTTGTGTTGTGTGCAGGTTCTATGTTACTGCTGGTGCAAAGCTACGTCCCAGATAAGGCGCCATATATAAATTGTCTGGAGCTGTCGCCAAGCCAGCGAGCATCAACCTTCGGAAGTTGGTTCTTTCTCCTACTGGTTCGATAAACCTTGGTTTCATACTGAGGGAAGACTTAATGTTGTGCTCATCATACCTTCCTCTTGGGGTTCCCAACTGGGTGCCTAACACGCACTATCAAAGCCCATTAGGGAAGAAAAAAAGGGGCGCCTAATCCCTAGCCTAGGACGGTAAGGGTTAGGGTTTCTCGGGGCCAGCGTGGCCCCACCCTTGGTCGCCGCCTTGCCTCCTTCCCTTGGCTGCCGCCTAATATATCATGACAAAAATGGATTTTTTATATGGGATTAATTGAATCCTTACATCATATTTAAACCAATAATGATATTTGTTGAATGTGTGAGAATCAATATGGATTTGTAGATCCCGCTATTGATTATTGATAGTGAGTGTGTCCACACATTCTTGAACCTGTAGGGTCACACACTTCATGCACATTGAAGCTAGGGTAAAACAGATATATGGTGAACCAAAGTTTGTTTGGAGTCTCAGATGGGATCTAGTAGGTACATCACGAGGAGTTCCAGAATGGCCCAAACAATAATATTCATATAAGGAAAGTGGTTTTAGGGTTTTAGAAAAGTTCCGCATTTTTTATATATATACCAAAGTGTTTTAGAAGGTTCCAGGGTGAGACCATAGGTGGGCACACATGTCTGGTGGCAGGAGTGGACCTGAGGGAGGCTCCCTAGCCTAGTGGGCCAGGACCAGGAGCACCATGCCCTCTAGGCCTAGTCGGGTTCAACGGGGAAACCCTTCTAGAAGGCTGGGAGGGGGAAGAGTTGCCCCCAAGTCCCCCCTTGACCACCAACCATGCTTGGAGAGGGGCAGCCCTGGCCGCCCCACCCTCTATATTAGAGATGGCAGGGTTGTTGTCTCCCCACCCAAACCCCTTGTCTGGGGATTCTCTCCACCATAAGCAACACGCCTTCGTGATGCTAACACCTACCTCTCCACCTATACTTGTTGGACCAAGAAGGAGGAGGAGACATTGTTGTTCTGCACGTGTGCATCCCTCGGAGGCATCGTTCCTTGTGGCGCTTGGGTCGGGATCGGATCGCGAGGAAAGGACTTGTACAACAATGTCATCCATGTTCTCTTGAATGTTTCTGATGTGTGATTTACAAGGGTATGCAAATCTAATCTCTCTCTATCGCTTACGTTGTTTTCATATCATATATTAGATCTTGCTTCTCTCTTATTCATCCTCATAAAAATTGTTTTGTTTCTATGTTGCGATACTCTTTAGTTGTATCAAAGCAATATTTATGCATAGGTGCTTTACACTAGTAAAACACAATATTTTGTTGCGGGCATTGATTTTGTTGTTGTCAACTTTTTTTATTGTGTACTTCTTGATTTCGCGATATAGTTGGATGAATCAGCCTAAGCCAACCTTGCATGACCATGTTCAAGAGAGCAGCTCTACGTTCGACATACGACCTGTATCATATAAGCAGTTGGTGGGTCCCTCTCTCCTACTATAGTCCTCACCAAATTTGCAGCAAGGTTTTGACAACACGTATAACACTGTTGTTGCTTTGCGTAGGTAAAAATGTTTCTTCTTCGTATCTCCTAAAGCCACTTAAAACATGCAAACAACAAAGTAGAGTCGTCTAACTTGTTTTTGCAGGAGCATGTGATATGGTATGGCCCAAGATGTGATATGATTTGTGTGATGTATGTAATGATTATGTTTTGTAAAATTTCATGACTTGCATGTCGATGAGTTCACAAGCGACTGGAGCCATATGTTTGTCCTTAATTATTTTGTATGACATGCGTGTCAACTTCATATGTCATAGAATAACCGTACTTTATTGCTAAGTAGTTAGCAATAGTTGTGGTTGTTATTCGTGTAGAGGCAATCATGGTTGAGTGATGGAGATCATGTTGGTGCGTTGAAGATGGAGATCAAAGACGCAAGATTAGCTATACCATATCACATAATGTTTTATGCATGTGATGTTTATCCTTTATGTATGTTATTTTTATTTGGTCGCGGTGGTAGCATTATAAGATGATCCCTCTCACTTAAAATATCAATATAAAATGTTCTCCCTTCATGCGCGTTATTTCAAAAGATCACTGTTTTGAAGTACCTCGTGATGATCTGGTGTGGTAAACTCTATGTTCACATACAACGGTTGTAAGCCAGATTTACACATGCAAAATTCCTTTGGTTTAACTTGACAAGCCTATCATGTACAGACATGGTATCAGAACACTCAACCAAAAGGTTAAACAGTCATATGAATGATTTGATCGATATTTTGATGTCCACCATTGAAATCACATATTCTCTTGTGAAGATTAGACATGGTGTGGTGAATTTGGACCGTGTTCACTAAATAACTTGAGGGATATTGTATTTACTGGGAGTTCATTAGTAATTTGATTAACTTGAACTAATTATCTCGAACATAATCTAAAATTGTGCTTGCAAATTTTGTAGATCAATGGCCAAGCCTCAATTCAACTTGTATGTGTTCATTGAGAAAGAAAAGCTTAAGAACAATGGATCAAACTTCTCCAACTAGTTATGCAATTTTAGGATCATCCTCTCTGGCGGACAGAAAGCCTATGCAGTTGAGCAAGTGCTTGGAAACCTCCTCCTACTACCGTGCCAACTAATGAACTGAATGTCTTTTTGGCACGCAAAGATAACTATCATGTGATTAAAAGTACCATCCTTTACACTACATAACTGAACTTCAATATCGTTTTGAGTTCATGACATGTCGTTCAAAATTATCGATGAGCTAAAAACCATATTTTAGCCTCAAGTCCGTGCTGAGAGATATGATATCTCTGAAAAGTTCTTTACGTGTAAGATGAAAAAAGGGAACTCGGTGAGTGAGCACACCACTAAGATGAGGGCTACACCCAACGCCTTGACCAGCTAGACTGCAAGATTCCAGAGGATCTCAAGACCGATAGACCCTGATTGCTGTTTTGCAAGCGTGTAGTTAACGCTAGAAAACTTATTGGAAAACCCCAAGAGAAAGTTATGATGAGCACAACAGCAAGTTTTCCCTCAGTTGTGAAACCAAGGTTTATCGAACCAGTAGGAGAAAGAACCAAACTTCCGAAGGTTGATGTCCGCTAGCTTTGCGACACTCCGGACAATGGTGCTAGGAAACTTGTCGGCGTGTAGCTTTTCACCAGCAGCAACGTGGAACCTGCACACAACACAACCAAGTACTTTACCCCAACTTACGATGAGGTCGTCAATCTCACCGGTTTGTTGTAAACAAAGGATTAAGCGTATCGAGTGGTAAAAGATAATAGTTTGCAAGAGTGTAAATAAAGCGAGTAAAAGTACAACGGTAATAGCAATGTAAAAGAAATGGACCGGGGTCCACATTTCACTAGTGGTGTCTCTCCATAACCATAAGATAAATAACAACATGCTGGGTAAACAAATTACAATTGGGCAATTGATAGAATAAAGATAGCGTACATATGTCATGAGGATCACTATGAGATTCACTCTAGGCATTACGACAAAATACATAGACCATAATCCAACTGCATCTATGACTAATAATCCACTCTCGAGGTGTCATTCGAGCACCCGTTGAGTATTAAGTTGCGAACAACAGATAACTGCATTAAGCAAAGTGCGTAATGTAAACAATGAAAATGTCCTTGAACACAAGAATGTTGTTTTCTCCCTAGTGGCAACATCACATCTACAACCTTAGAGGTTTCTGTCACTCCCCCAGATTACTAGAGGCATGAATCCACTATTGAGCATAAATACCCCCTCTTGGAGTCACTAGCATCTACTCAGCCAAGATATCTACTAGCAACGGAGAGCATGCAAGATCATAAACAACATAGAGATAACATAAAGATAATAATTCAGCACATCAACTTGACATAGTACCAATACTCATCGGATCCCAACAAACACAACATATAGAATTACACAAAGATGATCTTGATTATGATAGGCAGCTCACAAGATCTAAACATGAAGCACATAGTGGAGAAGACAACCATCTAGCTACTGCTATGGACCCGTAGTCCAAGGTAGACTACTCACACATCACTCCGGAGGCGACCATGGTGATGAAGAAGGCCTACGGCGGTGATTCCCCTCTCCGACAGGGTGCCGGGAAGAGCTTATGGACCCTCCCGATCTCGCATCGACGATGGCGGCGGCTTGCAGTATGTTTCATGGAAAATTGATCGGGGTTTTTTAGGTTTTCCTATCGAGGGAAATATATAGGCGGAAGGGCGGCGTCAGGAAGTGGACCAGGGGGGCTCACCCCCTGGTGGCGCGGCCAGGGCCTGGCCCGCGCCGCCCTAGGGTGTGGCCAGGTCCTGGCCCCTCTCCGTCTCTGCTTTGGACTCTGACTCGTGCTCTGAAAAAATAGGAGGTTCGGCTTTTGTTTCGTCCAATTCTGAGAATATTTCCTGTGTAGCTTTTCTAAAACACAAAAACAGCAGAAAACAGGGAACTGACACTGTGGCATCTCGTTAGTAGGTTAGTTCTGGAAAACGCATAAAAAGCCATGAAGTGTAACAAAACACAAAGCAAATGGTGTATAAACAAGCATGGAGCATCAAAAATTATAGATACGTTTGAGACGTATCAAGCATCCCCAAGTTTAACTCCTCCTCGTCCTCGAGTAGGTAAGTGATAACAAAACAATAATTTTTGAGGTGACATGCACCATCACAATCTTGATCAACGATGTAAAGCATTGAGTGCTGAGATCAAAGTACTTAAAACATGGGCATAAGAGACATAATCTTGACAATAAAACTTAGCAACCATGTTATAACATGAAAAGTAACACAAATGAAATATCATGAGTAATGAAATATTGAAAGTCAAGTGTGTGTTCAAATCATTTAGAAAACATAGCAAAGTGGTTTTCAGCTTGTCCTTCATGGAGTAGCAAAACATAAATGCATAGGACACCTTCAAGTTTAAGAGGGCGACTAGATACAAATAATTTAAGAACAAGCAAAACCATAATCATGAATCAATCAATGATAAATTTTGGGACTATACACACTAAACTCAGAATGACAACTATGCTCTCTTAGATGGTGCATAAAGGTAGAAGGTGGAGACTCAACATAAAAGTAAAAGAAAGGCCCTTCGCAGAGGGAAGCAGTGATTAAACATGTGTTAGAGCTTTTCATTTGTAAAACAGAGAGATAAAAATTGGTTTTGAGAGGTGGTTGTCTTTGTCAATGACTGGCAATGGGGTTTTTACTATCTTCCATACAAAGCAAGTTTTTGAGAGAGATATTGGCACTTTGGTGCTCTTTTATAAAGCTTGGCACTCCTCCCCACTTTTCCTTTCACAAACCATGGCTAACCGATTCCATCAGGTGCACACCAACTTTCACATACCATGGAGGAGTGCCTTTTTTTCTTTTCTTTTTTTTCTTTTTGGAATAAAACAAAATGGAAGATAGCAAATCCGACCACTACGTCCCCATGAGCTGAAAACATTGTCACAAAATGAGAAGTATTTTGAAGGTTTTTTGAAAGGTAGCACATGAAAATTTACTTGGAATGACTTGCAAATACCATGCATAGGAATTTATAGTGGACACATTGGAATACTTTGTTTTTGGGAGTTGGATGCACGAGTAGAGCTCATACTCAGTACAAAATGAAGGCTAGCAAAAGACTGGGAGCGACCAACTAAGAGAGCAATAACGGCCATAATCATGCATAACAACAAAACATCATTAATCGAAGCATAAAGTGGTATCACTGGTATCACAAGTCAAAAACCAAATGATCATAGAGGCTATATGGCGACTTTGTTAGAGTTAAACATGTTGTAAGCATGCGCCAAGTCAACCCAAATAAAGCATCAAAGGAAAAAACCACAATAACATGCTCCCATATAATAAAAACAACGCATGATTTTTTCAAAGACTCATTAAGTAATCTCAGTCATTTGAGACAAGTCATGCTACAGCAAAAACTACTAAGCATACTATCAAAATGACATCAAGCATGACATGCAAAAGTCTAAGCCGCAGTCTAAACAAGCTCCTATTTGTACCACTATAGGCATGAAACTTTTTCTCTTTTTCAACACCATTCAAACCTTTTTGAAACAACTATTTTGATGACAACCAACATAGACTAGTGGTCTAAATATACCTTGATGCAAAGATATAACAAGATCTGAACAAAAATCAAGGCAAAAAACGAAAGCTAAACGCAGTTCTAGAAAAAGAGAACACTCGTTGAACGATAAGACTGAAAACTAGAGTGTTCTTGGCAAATGAAAAACGGAGTGTGTCATCTCCAAAAGATATTTTTTGGGGTCCAACCATTTATTGCAGCAAACAAAACAAAAGAAAACTGAAAGCAAAAGTAAAGACGCTCGAAGAAAAACACATAGTACATGAAGCAATAAAAATATAGTATCTTGAAAGGTGACCTGATTTTTGCCGATGAAGAAGGGGTGCCTCGGGGGCATCCCAAAGCTTTGACGCTTGTACCTCTTGGATATTTATTGGGGTGACATGGGCATCCCCAAGCTTGAGCTTTTGTCCCTTCATCTCATCTCATCACTCTCCATTCCCTACACTTGAAAACTTCCTTCATACAAAACTTCACACAATTCTGTTAGCAACATTAGTATAAACATGATAATAAATCTACCCTTTTGGTTCAGTTTCAAACTCAAATATACCAACCATTAAAGCATAAGCTACTGTAGCAACTCCCTCAAAAGTTCCGTGATCAAAAGAACTCAAAAAGGAAGCGATCGAGAGGCAAACACAAATAATGGCAGAATCTGTCAAAACAGAACAAATGACAAAGATCGATTTTTTCGAGGACCTTCTGTTGCTCAAATCGAAAAGTGCAAAACTAATGAAAGTTTGGAAATAACCTGGGGCATGCGCACAAGAAATTTCAGATCAAAAAGATATTCTGAGAATTTTCACAAATTTTTATGATGCAGACAGCAACTTCCCCAAATCTTACCTCCCTCAAATTAGAGGTTCTTCTTGGCACAAACACGAAATAAAAATGATAAGGAGAGGTCATTACAGTAGTAATAACTTCCAAGACTCAAATAAAAGAAAAAGTACTAAAAATAAAATATTGGGTTATCTCCCAAGAGTGCTTTTTTTAACGCCTTTGAGCTAGGCGCAGAAAGTGCAAATCAAGTAATATCAAGCGATGAAGCATCAAGTTCACATAATTTTCTCTAAGAATAGAGTCAAAAAGTAATTTCTTCCTCCTTCTAGGGAAGTGTTCCATACCTTTCTTGACTGGAAATTGATATTTAATGGTACCTTCCTTCATATCAATGATGACACCTACAGTTCGAAGAAAAGGTCTTCCTAAAATAATAGGACATGAAGCATTGCATTCAACATCCATAACAAGGAAATCAACGGGAACAAGGTTATTGTTAACCATAATAAGAACATCATTAATCCTTCCCAAAGGTTTCTTCTTAACAACATCAGCAAGAGGAACATCAAAATAACACTTTTCAAGCAGTGGTAAACCAAGCATATCATAGATCTTTCTAGGCATAATAGAAATAGTAGCACCTAGATCACATAAAGCATGGCAATCAAAACCATTAACATTCATATCAATGATGGGCTCCCAACCATCTTCTAACTTCTTGGGAATAGAAACCTTTTGTTTCAACTTTTCTTCCCTAATTTTCATGAGAGCATTCGTAATATGCTTTGTAAAAGCAACATTCATAGAACTAGCATTAGGACTCAAAGCAAGCTTTTGCAAGAACAAAATAACTTTAGATATGTTGCAACCATCAACATCAAAATCATTAAAAGAAGTAGAGCTATTGTCTTCCATACTCCAAAAAATTTCAGCACTTTTTTGTAGAAAAAGTTTTTGTAGTTTTGGGCTTTTTCACACAAGGAGTAGGAGTTTTCTCTACACCAATCAAAGTAAGAGGATTGCTAGCATTTGAAACAACATCACTAGAGGTGGTAATAGTACATACCTTCATCTTTCTAGCCATCTCATCTTCTCTTTTGCACCTGGCATGCAATTCTGCTAACATCCTAACATTTTCATCAATTCTAACTTGAATAGCATTAGTAGCAGCAAAAGGATCAGGTTTGGCAGCCATTCTATTAATTAAAGAGGATTGCGCATCAGACAAACATGAAATATTGGTTTCAGCTTTAGAAACCTTAGCTTGCAACTCAGGAATAGCCCTGCTCAAATTATCAAGTTGATGACTAATAGTCTTCAACAAGGCAGATTGCTCCTCCATGGTCTTAGTGAACAATTTGTTCTGCTCATATTGCATCTGCATAAAATTCTTAGTAGCCCTTTCGACTTCTAAAATTCTTTCTCCACTAGGCATTTTAGGTCTACCAAGATAGCTATTGTCACCATTAGAAGGATATTGTAACAACTCAAATTGTTGGGAAATAGAAATAAATGGATTTATTAAAATACCAAATTTTGGAGACAACAAAAACTTTTATTTTGAATACAAGATTAATTCCTTGTCTTTCAAAACTTGTGAATTTGAGCAATTGCTCCCATGCTTCAAATAAAAAGAGTAGGAGAAGGGTTTTAAAACAAATCCTTTGAGCCCAAATTTTTAATCATTTAGAAAGGAAATATTTGGAATAGAGGTAAAACCTTATTTTCAAGAAACCTATCTTTGTTTGAAAAAGATGAGAATAAAAATATCCCATTTCAAAAATTACTATTTCTCATTTCTCAAGTTGACATTTCCAAAAATGTTGGAATCAACCTTTCGAAAACTTATTTTCAAAACTTTGAAAAAACTCCGAAATGTTTTCTTTAGCCATGTTTTGGAAAAACAAATAATGATACCTGTAAAATGTTTTTGTTAAATTGAATTAGTTTTCTAACTATTAAATTTTATGCATGGTTACACGCTAAACCCATTTGGGTCATTTGCCAAACCAAAATTAAGTCAAGCAATCACAAACAAATAGAAAAGAATCAAGAAAATAAACCGCAACACAAAAACCTAAGTAAGAAAAGAGGAAGTAGTGATCTTAAAAAAATTAGAGATTCCACTACTTTGCCCTTATATATTAAGCAATATTTGAACTATACCATCATGCATCTCTCCACCACAACTAAGAACAAGTTACAAAGAATCAAATACAATAAAGTTGGAAACAAAAATCAACTTGGAACCCTATTCAAATTTCTACCAAAGTTTGAATTCAAATAAGAGGTCATTTCCCAACTCCCTCTCATCTCCAAGAAAACCAACCCATTTGGACCAATTAAATCTCTTTCACTCATATTGCATGCATGCATAGTATTTTTTAAATGCATGTGGTTCTATGATTTCATGTGGGTTATTTTTGGTTGTGCACTATTTAGATAAGCCACACCAAACTAGCATAAGCATTCGAGAAGAACCACAAGAACTAAAGAAACCAGAAGCAAAAGAAATAAAGAAAAGAGAAGAAAAGTTTGATCTAGGAAATATTATTGACTACCCTACTTTGAGCACTTAGAATAAGAAATCTGTAACTCAATTAAGTGTGTGGTCAGTTGGTTGAGCAAGACCAACCTACATTCTTGCTGGACTAACAAACTTCAAACCAAAATTCAAATTCTAACCTAACTCAAACATCTGCCAAAGATCGAATCTGAATCAGTGACCTTCCCTCAAATTGCAATTAGGTTTTTAGCAAAACCCCACCTCTTGACCTAACAAAAATTGTTTTAGAATCCCTATCTAATATAATGACCAAACCAATTGGAAAATTTCGAAAATTCAAATTTTTACTTCTTGCGGGCATTTCGTCAAACACCTTCCGGGCAAGAATCAAACAAGGTCAAACTCACTATTTGTACAGTGCATCACTGCACCCCTAACGTGCCCAAGTCCTTCCCACAGTGCCCTGGACTCTCCTTTGTCGATCCCCTATCTCCCCTGCCCAGGCCCCGGCCGTGAGACATGGAGAAGAAGAGGAAGAACACACCGGACCCCTCCCATGTCCCCCTCTGAACCAGACCATCTCGACACCTCCCATCGCGCCAGGACGCTCCTACAGCACGCCGCAGCCCGCCGCCCACGCCAGAACCCCGCCTTGCCCCTCCCACGGCCGACACGCATGGTGTGCTGGCCGCCATTGGACACCGCCGGTGCTCCCTCTCCCGTCTATAAAAAGCCACCTCTCTTCCCTGAAAAGATTCGCGCCATCCCCAGCACCTCCCCAGACAACCTCCTCTCTGCTCTCGATCACCCCGTCGAGCTCACCGGAGCAAGCCGCTCCGCAGATCACCGCCCGTTCCCGGAGCTGCTGAGCCTCCCCCGACGTGCTGCCTGCTGGAGGTGGCCGAGAAGACCACCGCCGCCGCCTTGCGGCCTCGCTGCCGCTCCCCGTCGCCGCCGGTGAGCTTCCCTAGCGCCGCCCTCCTCCCAGTCCTCTCCCTCGCTCTCATCCCAGTAGCGCCAAGGAAGAAGCCCCGATACCGCTTCGTTTTAAGTGGCCTAGCAGACGGGCCCCACCTATCAGCTAATTTCTTTTTTTTTCAGCGCCCGCCCGGGATCCCTAGCTGGGCCGGCCTGACTCGGTTCCCCGGCCCAGATTCGTTGCAGCCCGTTTATGTTTTTTGTTGTTGTTGTTAGAAACAGTTTAATATTTGTTTAAATTACTGCAAGATTCAAATTCAAATTCCCAGAGATTCATAGGTTCAAATTTAGCAAATAAGATGTCGTTGGAAAGCTTATGACATGAACTATCAAATGGTAGTGTTTTCAACCCACTTAGACTTATATTTTTAATTGGGTAAAAATAACAAACTTGCAGTTATGCAACCTTGCAAAATTCCTAACAAATCAAATAAAATTCATAAAAATATGAATTCAATTCTCATAATTCATAAATTGAAATAGTTATCTGTTTATCTAATTAGTTTTGACATAGTAACTTGTAAATCAAATCCTATTGTGTTTTTCGGTCAAATAAAACCTATTTGACTTAGGAATTTGAGTAGTTGAAAACTATAACTAGAGATTTTATAAAACCATTTGGGTTAAGCCAATATCTCAAATAGTAATCTATACTACTTGACCTTGGTCAAGGTTTAACCTACCGAAGCTATTTGAAACTCCAATAGTTAATGATAGCTATCGATGGACTTAAAACTTACCTCAAATATCCAAAGGAAATCAAAATGAATGGACGCCACTTTGGTTGAACCCTAATCCTAAATATCTACATTAGTCCATGACCTTGGTCAATAAGGACTTGCAGGAGATATTTTCATCATCCAAAATAAATAAACCCTACTTAAATACAACCACTCAAAAATCTCATCCATCGAAACTCAATGATCTTCGAAACCACTCTCCATAGACTTCCTAGATCGTTTCTCTTACCCAAGTATCCTTATTATAGTGAGTATGTGTTGATTATGATTGTGTGGTGATTGTATGCTTATTTACCTTCCTACGATTAGACGATAACGAGAGTAAGGAGAATGGATCCCGAAGTCAACCAAGCAATGGTGATGGAGACTACACAACCCGAGATGAAGATGAAGAAGCCTATGACATTGCCAAGCCAGGCAAGCCATCTTTTGATCATACCATTACCCAGTTTTATAATGCATGTTTACTTGCTTTTAAATAAAAAATGCATGCTAAAATGATTGTTATCAAGTTGCAAATGAGTAGAGATGTCTTTCTTAACAATGTGCGTCCAACTCTTTTTGTGGATGACATCAAGTGCATCAAGCTTAGCCTACCTTTGAGAAACCTTTCCTTAGTGGATGCTAAGTAGAGCATCAAGCTAAGCCTATCCAATATACCTACCTAGATCCTTGTGCCCTCATGAGGATTATGCTTGAGCTGAAGGCATTCATGGAAAATGACTAGGTGGGAACCCCAATGAAGATCAGGAAGATTTTGAAATGAAAACCTTGGAAAGGGGCAACCTTGCCCAAGGATGATTGTGAAATACAAACCTTGGAGATGGGCAACCTTACCCAAGGGTGACTTTGAAAACTATTTACAAAATGGTGACATGGTGAAGGTGACATGAAGGTTTGACAAAAATGATAAATGAGTGAAGTACCATACTGGACCAACCATATAGTGCGACCACATTACTCTGGTATGGGACGAGGCTTAGTGGAGTAGTTTGTTTTGCCTTAGTGTAGACCCTTCACACTATAAATGGAAGTCCGACCAGGGACTCCTCTTCCAGGGCATCCTATGGCTGCGGCCTAGGTTCGCCTTGTCCTCCTTTTTAGGTGGTTGGGGTACAAGCCGAAGAGCCCTCATTGAAAATGGACTACCAGGTGTAGGACCCTACCTCGGTTAGTGGCATTCCGGTGGGACAAGTGGCTGGGAACTTTGCACACTCCGGACAGCTTCTTGGACCCCGGTGTTGGGGGTACATCTCTAGGCGGTAGTGTTTATGCTAAGGCGGGCAGGTGAAACATTAATGGTCGGCTGCTTGTCGTGGCATATGTCATTATGCGGGGAAGTTGCCCACACGATGAGTAGTCGGATGATGTGGGTAAAGTGTACAACCTCTGCAGAGTGTAAAACTATTCGAATAGCCGCGTCCGCGGTCATGGACGGTTGGATTGGTTGTACTTGGCCGTTATCAGGTTTTACTTTGAAAATGATTGAAAAAGGTGACTTGACAATGAATGTTGATGACCATGGAGGTGACTTGGTGAACAAAAGAATTGACATTTGGGGGATTCCATCTAGAGATTTATAAAGAGCTAAATGTTTTCTTACCATTTTAAATAAAAGATCTTTGAAAGGAAATTCTTCTTTATGCAAATGAACCTAGAGCTTAGACCACTATATGAACTATGCATTCTCTATTCATTTATTTATAAGGTGGTTTGCGAGTGCATCCAATGTACTCATGGCTCTGTCTCTGGCTATTAACTTGGCCAGACTTGAAGGAGAAAAATCCAGAAGGAAGGAATCGTTGATGACTTTGCGAATTAGGCTCGTTTCCTACTGTCCGCTTTGCCTGTGCGGTTGAAGCTTGACAATATGGACCCAAAGTGTTATTCCGCTGCATATTGATGTATTGTAAGGTTTGGTCTGCACGACCACCTAGGTAATCCCCTTTATTTACTATTAATGTCTATGACTGTGATATCAACTACGTTATGTAAATCACAACAATGATTCTGGGATTGTGATGGATTACATAACGGGCACTTCGAATTTGTGATAAATTCGGCGGTGTTACAAGTTGGTATCAGAGCCTAGGCTGACTCTAGGAAACCCTAGTTAGCATGGTCGTTAGAAAATGATATCTCTGATATCACCAGTTTGATATCAGGACTATCATGACCTTAGGAGACCTTAGTTAGCATGGTCGTTAGCTAAGAAAGTGATATGTTGACAAAAACTTATTTCTACAAAAGAAATTTATTTGCTTTGGTATCCAAAGCCAATCTTATACCCTCATCCTATTCACTTCAAATATCTTACACTCTCAAGAGATTTTGACAAAGAATTTATTTACCTATTTACTTACAAAGTCTTTTCAAAGATTTGTTTTACTCTATTCCTCATCTACTTCAAATATATACTATGGACGATATACTGACCTAAGACCGAAGGACTTTTGGATGAAAAGATTAGGGACTCAATATTTTTCAAGACTTCAACTTTGGATGTCAACTACGACCGCTACCATCGAAAGAGAGTCTCTTCATCTGATCCAGAAGTCGTCCAACAAGAGTCAACCCTAGGAGACAAAGACTTCAAGAGCAAAGAAAGAGTGATAAAAAATGATGAAGACCTAGCAACCTTTTGACCCACAGGATTTATAGGAAATGCTCAGTTGATTTCATTGAGCTACCCTTACCTCACGATTATTAAGTGTGCTTAGTGCATTGTGTGTTTGAATGATTGATTGGTTTTGAGATGTGTTGCTCATATGCCCTCCGGCAACATGTAGCAACCATCCCAACAACTTATTTTCTCAAAAATGTTCTAGTATTGTTTGGCCCAAACTAAACTTTAAACCATACCAATCCCACGTTAGAAACCTTTTTAAAGTTGTTCCCTCTCATCTACTGCAGGACTTTACCCCTCTTCTACATCCCATGCTCGCAAGTCCACCATTTAATATATGTACGAAAGGAGGTCAAGCCAACTCAGATTTTGAACTCCACCTTCAGGGGATTGCCCGGAGGTACCAAGCGGCAACAAATCTATGCAAGTTTCCAAGAAAGAGGAAAGGAGATCTTCACACCCAACAAATATGCTATGCTTGTGGGAAAGAACACCATGTTGCACTCCAATGTCGAAGTCCGAAGATTGCAAACCTAGATCATCTAAAGAAGAAAGCTTGTAGCCGTTGTGGAGAAGAGGGTCATCAAGCCAGCCAATGTCCCGGAAACTGTCCCAATTGCGAAGACAATCAACCACCTGGAGAATGCCCTTCAAGCAACATTACATGTTACATGTGTGAAAGTAGTACCCATGTTCCTGCTGGCTGCGCTATGAACCACCTGGTGTCAGATATATCAAAGATCCTTCCAAACAGCTTCCAGTTAGCATCTCAAGTGGTCAAGACTAGCGAAGAGCATGACGTTTACATTCGGAGGCAACTGCAGAAGGCTCAAAACAAACAGAAGCAAGCAAGAATTCCAAGACGCCAAAATAATAATAATAATAAGCCTCCAGCACCCTCTAACCTATGCTATAACCTAAACCTACGATCCGGAAGAACCCTGTCAAAGGATACCTATCCCAAGCATGGCGACGCAACCAACATCATCTGTTGGAATTGTGGAATCAAAGGGCACTATTCCATCGAGTGCCCAACGAAGTTGAATGCTGCACCAGAACCTCCGGTCGCTCAAGATCCAGTCATAACTAAAGAAAGTGTCAAACCCAGCTGCTCGGAAGCTCCTACAAATGTTCTTTCATCTTCAGGAGGCAACCCTATCAACACCAACCTGGGCAGAGTTCGAAACCGCATCATTATTGAAGATAGTGTCAAAGGACTCTATAGCCTCAACTTCCGCAGGGGAAGGAAGCAGCCTTACAAACCACCGGGAAGTAACTTTGGCAACCTCAAGACACGAAGAGAAGAAAAAGATCAATCATCATGAATTAGCCATAGAATACCCCGAAGTTGCTCGTAGCCCTAAAGTTAGCAAGAACGGGTTGAATCAAGTGTGCGATCCAAGCCGAGAAGAAGCCTTAGCCACCTTAGTTTGGGACTAGTAGGCTTGTTTATTTCTTGTAAATCAAGAGCGAGAAAATGTAATCTGCAAGACCCTTATTAATAAAATCCTATGGTTTAAACCGAGAAGATTTTTGTTTTTGAAAGTGTGATTGTTTGTTGAAGTTGCTAGGTGATTGATGACGATGTGTTTTGGCCCGTATGGCCTTATCACATTTTGGGTGTACCCAATCTTTCCATCCTGATAGGAATCAATATGCACTCCATCTCTTATCTGGTAATCTCATTTCTCAATTTATCTCAATCTTAACTTGTGAATCTCGGGACGAGATTCTTTTTAAGGGGGGAAGATTGTAACAACTCAAATTGTTGGGAAATAGAAATAAATGGATTTATTAAAATACCAAATTTTGGAGACAACAAAAAATTTTATTTTGAATACAAGATTAATTCCTTGTCTTTCAAAACTTGTGAATTTGAGCAATTGCTCCCATGCTTCAAATAAAAAGAGTAAGAGAAGGGTTTTAAAACAAATCCTTTGAGCCCAAATTTTTAATCATTTAGAAAGGAAATATTTGGAATAGAGGTAAAACCTTATTTTCAAGAAACCTATCTTTGTTTGAAAAAGATGAGAATAAAAATATCCCATTTCAAAAATTACTATTTCTCATTTCTCAAGTTGACATTTCCAAAAATGTTGGAATCAACCTTTCGAAAACTTATTTTCAAAACTTTGAAAAAACTCCTAAATGTTTTCTTTAGCCATGTTTCGGAAAAACAAATAATGATACCTGTAAAATGTTTTTATTAAATTGAACTAGTTTTCTAACTATTAAATTTTATGCATGGTTACACGCTAAACCCATTTGGGTCATTTGCCAAACCAAAATTAAGTCAAGCAATCACAAACAAATAGAAAAGAATCAAGAAAATAAACCGCAACACAAAAACCTAAGTAAGAAAAGAGGAAGTAGTGATCTTAAAAAATTTACGGATTCCACTACTTTGCCCTTATATATTAAGCAATATTTGAACTATACCATCATGCATCTCTCCACCACAACTAAGAACAAGTTACAAAGAATCAAATACAATAAAGTTGGAAACAAAAATCAACTTGGAACCCTATTCAAATTTCTACCAAAGTTTGAATTCAAATAAGAGGTCATTTCCCAACTCCCTCTCATCTCCAAGAAAACCAACCCATTTGGACCAATTAAATCTCTTTCACTCATATTGCATGCATGCATAGTATTTTTTAAATGCATGTGGTTCTATGATTTCATGTGGGTTATTTTTGGTTGTGCACTATTTAGATAAGCCACACCAAACTAGCATAAGCATTCGAGAAGAACCACAAGAACTAAAGAAACCAGAAGCAAAAGAAATAAAGAAAAGAGAAGAAAAGTTTGATCTAGGAAATATTATTGACTACCCTACTTTGAGCACTTAGAATAAGAAATCTGTAACTCAATTAAGTGTGTGGTCAGTTGGTTGAGCAAGACCAACCTACATTCTTGCTGGACTAACAAACTTCAAACCAAAATTCAAATTCTAACCTAACTCAAACATCTGCCAAAGATCGAATCTGAATCAGTGACCTTCCCTCAAATTGCAATTAGGTTTTTAGCAAAACCCCACCTCTTGACCTAACAAAAATTGTTTTAGAATCCCTATCTAATATAATGACCAAACCAATTGGAAAATTTCGAAAATTCAAATTTTTACTTCTTGCGGGCATTTCGTCAAACACCTTCCGGGCAAGAATCAAACAAGGTCAAACTCACTATTTGTACAGTGCATCACTGCACCCCTAACGTGCTCAAGTCCTTCCCACAGTGCCCTGGACTCTCCTTTGTCGATCCCCTATCTCCCCTGCCCAGGCCCCGGCCGTGAGACATGGAGAAGAAGAGGAAGAACACACCGGACCCCTCCCATGTCCCCCTCTGAACCAGACCATCTCGACACCTCCCATCGCGCCAGGACGCTCCTACAGCACGCCGCAGCCCGCCGCCCACGCCAGAACCCCGCCTTGCCCCTCCCACGGCCGACACGCATGGTGTGCTGGCCGCCATTGGACACCGCCGGTGCTCCCTCTCCCGTCTATAAAAAGCCACCTCTCTTCCCTGAAAAGATTCGCGCCATCCCCAACACCTCCCCAGACAACCTCCTCTCTGCTCTCGATCACCCCGTCGAGCTCACCGGAGCAAGCCGCTCCGCAGATCACCGCCCGTTCCCGGAGCTGCTGAGCCTCCCCCGACGTGCTGCCTGCTGGAGGTGGCCGAGAAGACCACCGCCGCCGCCTTGCGGCCTCGCTGCCGCTCCCCGTCGCCGCCGGTGAGCTTCCCTAGCGCCGCCCTCCTCCCAGTCCTCTCCCTCGCTCTCATCCCAGTAGCGCCAAGGAAGAAGCCCCGATACCGCTTCGTTTTAAGTGGCCTAGCAGATGGGCCCCGCCTATCAGCTAATTTCTTTTTTTTTCAGCGCCCGCCCGGGATCCCTAGCTGGGCCGGCCTGACTCGGTTCCCCGGCCCAGATTCGTTGCAGCCCGTTTATGTTTTTTGTTGTTGTTGTTAGAAATAGTTTAATATTTGTTTAAATTACTGCAAGATTCAAATTCAAATTCCCAGAGATTCATAGGTTCAAATTTAGCAAATAAGATGTCGTTGGAAAGCTTATGACATGAACTATCAAATGGTAGTGTTTTCAACCCACTTAGACTTATATTTTTAATTGGGTAAAAATAACAAACTTGCAGTTATGCAACCTTGCAAAATTCCTAACAAATCAAATAAAATTCATAAAAATATGAATTCAATTCTCATAATTCATAAATTGAAATAGTTATCTGTTTATCTAATTAGTTTTGACATAGTAACTTGTAAATCAAATCCTATTGTGTTTTTCGGTCAAATAAAACCTATTTGACTTAGGAATTTGAGTAGTTGAAAACTATAACTAGAGATTTTATAAACCCATTTGGGTTAAGCCAATATCTCAAATAGTAATCTATACTACTTGACCTTGGTCAAGGTTTAACCTACCGAAGCTATTTGAAACTCCAATAGTTAATGATAGCTATCGATGGACTTAAAACTTACCTCAAATATCCAAAGGAAATCAAAATGAATGGACGCCACTTTGGTTGAACCCTAATCCTAAATATCTACATTAGTCCATGACCTTGGTCAATAAGGACTTGCAGGAGATATTTTCATCATCCAAAATAAATAAACCCTACTTAAATACAACCACTCAAAAATCTCATCCATCGAAACTCAATGATCTTCGAAACCACTCTCCATAGACTTCCTAGATCGTTTCTCTTACCCAAGTATCCTTATTATAGTGAGTATGTGTTGATTATGATTGTGTGGTGATTGTATGCTTATTTACCTTCCTACGATTAGACGATAACGAGAGTAAGGAGAATGGATCCCGAAGTCAACCAAGCAATGGTGATGGAGACTACACAACCCGAGATGAAGATGAAGAAGCCTATGACATTGCCAAGCCAGGCAAGCCATCTTTTGATCATACCATTACCCAGTTTTATAATGCATGTTTACTTGCTTTTAAATAAAAAATGCATGCTAAAATGATTGTTATCAAGTTGCAAATGAGTAGAGATGTCTTTCTTAACAATGTGCGTCCAACTCTTTTTGTGGATGACATCAAGTGCATCAAGCTTAGCCTACCTTTGAGAAACCTTTCCTTAGTGGATGCTAAGTAGAGCATCAAGCTAAGCCTATCCAATATACCTACCTAGATCCTTGTGCCCTCATGAGGATTATGCTTGAGCTGAAGGCATTCATGGAAAATGACTAGGTGGGAACCCCAATGAAGATCAGGAAGATTTTGAAATGAAAACCTTGGAAAGGGGCAACCTTGCCCAAGGATGATTGTGAAATACAAACCTTGGAGATGGGCAACCTTACCCAAGGGTGACTTTGAAAACTATTTACAAAATGGTGACATGGTGAAGGTGACATGAAGGTTTGACAAAAATGATAAATGAGTGAAGTACCATACTGGACCAACCATACAGTGCGACCACATTACTCTGGTATGGGACGAGGCTTAGTGGAGTAGTTTGTTTCGCCTTAGTGTAGACCCTTCACACTATAAATGGAAGTCCGACCAGGGACTCCTCTTCCAGGGCATCCTATGGCTGCGGCCTAGGTTCGCCTTGTCCTCCTTTTTAGGTGGTTGGGGTACAAGCCGAAGAGCCCTCATTGAAAATGGACTACCGGGTGTAGGACCCTACCTCGGTTAGTGGCATTCCGGTGGGACAAGTGGCTGGGAACTTTGCACACTCCGGACAGCTTCTTGGACCCCGGTGTTGGGGGTACATCTCTAGGCGGTAGTGTTTATGCTAAGGCGGGCAGGTGAAACATTAATGGTCGGCTGCTTGTCGTGGCATATGTCGTTATGCGGGGAAGTTGCCCACACGATGAGTAGTCGGATGATGTGGGTAAAGTGTACAACCTCTGCAGAGTGTAAAACTATTCGAATAGCCGCGTCCGCGGTCATGGATGGTTGGATTGGTTGTACTTGGCCGTTATCAGGTTTTACTTTGAAAATGATTGAAAAAGGTGACTTGACAATGAATGTTGATGACCATGGAGGTGACTTGGTGAACAAAAGAATTGACATTTGGGGGATTCCATCTAGAGATTTATAAAGAGCTAAATGTTTTCTTACCATTTTAAATAAAAGATCTTTGAAAGGAAATTCTTCTTTATGCAAATGAACCTAGAGCTTAGACCACTATATGAACTATGCATTCTCTATTCATTTATTTATAAGGTGGTTTGCGAGTGCATCCAATGTACTCATGGCTCTGTCTCTGGCTATTAACTTGGCCAGACTTGAAGGAGAAAAATCCAGAAGGAAGGAATCGTTGATGACTTTGTGAATTAGGCTCGTTTCCTACTGTCCGCTTTGCCTGTGCGATTGAAGCTTGACAATATGGACCCAAAGTGTTATTCCGCTGCATATTGATGTATTGTAAGGTTTGGTCTGCACGACCACCTAGGTAATCCCCTTTATTTACTATTAATGTCTATGACTGTGATATCAACTACGTTATGTAAATCACAACAATGATTCTGGGATTGTGATGGATTACATAACGGGCACTTCGAATTTGTGATAAATTCGGCGGTGTTACAGATATGGCCTATAACTGTTGCTAGCAAAATTGTTCCTATAAGCACTATTGTTGAAGTTATTATTTCTAATGAAGTTTACATCAACATGCTCTTCTTGAGCAACCAAAGAGGCCAAAGGAACATTATTAGGATCAACATGAGCTCTATCATTAGCAAGCATAAGCATAATAGTATCAATCTTATCACTTAAGGAAGAGGTTTCCTCAACAGAATTTACCTTCTTACCTTGTGGAGCTCTCTTGGTGTGCCACTCAGAAAAATGTACCATCATATTATCAAGAAGCTTTATTGCGGCGCCCAAGGTGATGGACATAAAAGTGCCTCCAGCAGCTGAATCCAATAGATTTCTTGAAGAAAAATTTAGTCCTGCATAAAAAGTTTGGATAATCATTCAAGTAGTCAGTACATGAGTGGGACAATTCTTTATCATAGATTTCATTCTTTCCCAAGCTTGAGCAACAAGTTCATTATCAAACTGTCTAAACTTCAAAATATCACTTCGCAAAGCTATAATCTTAGCAGGAGGATAATATTTTCCAATAAAAGCATCCTTACACTTATCCCAAGAATCAATACTATTTCTAGGCAAAGATAGCAACCAATCCTTAGCTCTTCCTCTTAAAGAGAAAGGAAACAACTTAAGCTTAATAATGTCACCATCTACATATTTATACTTTTGCATCTCACATAGCTCAACAAAATTGTTGAGATGAGCTACAGTATCATCAGAACTGGCACCAGAAAATTGCTCTTTCATGACAAGATTCAACAAAGCAAGTTTAATCTCATAAAAATTTGCCTCAGGAGCAGGTGGCGCAATAGGAGTGCAGATAAAATCATTGCTTTTGGTGCTAGTAAAATCACACAACTTGGTGTTCTCAGGAGTACCTATTCTAGCAAAACTAAAAGCAGGCAAGTAAAAGTAACAACTATAAAGGAACTTTTTTTTGTATTTTTGATAAAAAGATGCAAGCAAAAATAAAATAAAGCAAAACAATAACAAAGTAAAAGATTAGAAGTGAGAGACTCCCCTTGCAGAAATCTTCTTTCTCCCTGACAACGGCGCCAGAAAAGCTTGATTGCTGTTTTGCTAGCGTGTAGTTGACGCTAGAAAACTTGTTAGAAAACCCCAAGAGAAGGTTATGATGAGCACATCAGCAAGTTTTCTCTCAGTTGTGAAACCAAGGTTTATCAAACCAGTAGGAGAAAGAACCAAACTTCTAAAGGTTGATGCCCGCTAGCTTTGCGACACTTCGGACAATGGCGCCAGGAAACTTGTCGGCGTGTAGCTTTTCACCAGCAGCAATATGGAACCTGCACACAACACAACCAAGTACTTTGCTCCAACTTACGATGAGGTTGTCAATCTCACCGGTTTGTTGTAAACAAATAATTAAGCGTATCGAGTAGTAAAAGGTAATAGTTTGCAAGAGTGTAAATAAAGCGAGTAAAAGTAAAATGGTAATAGCAATGTAAAAGAAATGGACCGGGGTCCACAGTTCACTAGTGGTGTCTCTCCGTAAGATAAATAACAATATGCTGGGTAAACAAATTATAGTTGGGCAATTGATAGAATAAAGATAGCGTACATATATCATGAGGATCACTATGAGATTCACTCTGGGCATTACGACAAAATACATAGACCGTAATCCAACTGCATCTATGACTAATAATCCACTCTCGAGGTGTCATCCGAGCACCCGTTGAGTATTAAGTTGCGAACAACAAATAACTGTATTAAGCAAAGTGCGTAATGTAAACAATGCAAATGTCCTTGAATACAAGAATGTTGTTTTCTCCCTAGTGGCAAAAACACATCTATAACTTTAGAGGTTTCTGTCACTCCCCCAGATTACTAGAGGCATAAACCCACTATTGAGCATAAATACCCCCTCTTGGAGTCACTAGCATCTACTTGGCCAAGATATCTACTAGCAACAGAGAGCATGCAAGAAAATAACATAGAGATAACATAAAGATAATAATTTAGCACATCAACTTGACATAGTACCAATACTCATCGGATCCCAACAAACACAACATGTAAAATTACACAAAGATGATCTTGATCATGATAGGCAGCTCATAAGATCTAAACATGAAGCATATGGTGGAGAAGACAACCATCTAGCTACTGCTATGGACCCGTAGTCCAAGGTAGACTACTCACACATCACTCCGAAGGCGACCATGGTGATGAAGAAGGCCTCCGGCGGTGATTCCTCTCTCTAGCAGGGTGCCGGGAAGAGCTTTTGGACCCTCCCGATCTCGCGTCGACGACGGCGGCAGCTTGCAGTATGTTTCGTGGAAAATTGATTGGGGTTTTTTAGGTTTTCCCGTCGAGGGGAATATATAGGCGGAAGGACGGCGTCAGGAAGTGGACCAGGGGGGCTCACCCCCTGGTGGCGCGGCCAGGGCCTGGCCCGCGCCGCCCTAGGGTGTGGCCAGGTCCTGGCCCCTCTCCGTCTCTGCTTTGGACTCTGACTCGTGTTCTGGAAAAATAGGAGGTTCGGCTTTTGTTTCATCCAATTTCGAGAATATTTCCTGTGTAGCTTTTCTGAAACACAAAAACAGCAGAAAACAGGGAACTGGCACTGTGGCGTCTCGTTAGTAGGTTAGTTCTGGAAAACGCATAAAAATGCCATGAAGTGTAACAAAACACAAAGCAAATGGTGTATAAACAAGCATGGAGCATCAGAAATTATAGATACGTTTGAGACGTATCAGACCCCCCTGAGCTACAAGAGTTTTATAGTCACTCTTAATCAAATTGGTGTTACGAATATGATCCATGATCTTTCGCAAAATAGAAAGCTGTGGAAGTAGACATCAAGAAATAAAATCAAGTGTTGTTGGTCAATAAGATTACCAGTTTTAAGAAGGCCAAGGGAAAGAAAGGAACCATCAAGAAGGTCGTAAAACGCGTTGCCCCTCCTAAGAAGAAGCCCAAAGCTGGACCTAGGCTAAACACTAGGTGTTTCTACTGAAAGGCACGTGACACTAGAAACGCAACTTTCCCAAGTACTTGACGGATAAGAAGGCTTGCACCATCAAAGCTATATTTGATATACATGTTATTGATGTTTAACTTACTAGTGCTTGCTGTAGTGTATAGGTATATGATACTGGTTCAACTAATTAATCGTGGTTAAGATTTTCTAAGAGCATCTCTAGTAGTGCCCGTAAAAGGGCCAAAACCATAAAATAACCGCCCGATACGGGCTGCGAGCAAAAAATCGGCGCCGATCAGTGCCTGTAAAAGGGCCAAAACCATAAAACTTTTTATGGGTGCCGATAAAATTCACGGCCAGAACCGGGAATCTCCAGTTCCGCGCGCGGAACCGAGGCCTAGCCTATATCCTTTTCCAGCGGTTGGCGGGAAGGATATCCCTGACAGTTATGCAATTTCAGTTTGCACCTCGCCGTGGAACTCGCTGGAATCCGGCCAAATTCCGGCCATGGAGACGCCGTCGAGCCCGATTGACTCCACCAACTCTCTCCCAACGAGTCCTGCTATCTTTTCTCCTTCTTTTATGGACACGGGGCGGTGGCTGAGGGCGCCAGGCGGCACGGCTGGGGCGACAACTGCTGTGGAGGTCGAGCGGGCGGCTCTAGAGCTCAAGCAGGGGCGGGCTGCGCGGCTGAGGGCGACAGGCGGCGCGGCTGGGGGCGACGGCGGCTGGCTGCTCTGAAGCCCAAGCGGCTTTGGCGCGGCTGGGGAGATGGGCGGCTGGCAGCAGGCGGTGGCGCTGGGGACGGCGGGCGGCTGGGATCGGGTGGCGGCACTAGGTGCGGCGGGCGGCGAGGCAGGGCCGTCGGGCCAGGTCGGGGCTGGCGATCAGGTGCGGGCGGCGGGAGGTAGAAGAAAAAGGAAAAAAGCATATTTGTGGGCCCTATATTTAGATGTCATTTTGCAGTTTGTTTTTACGGGCACTGATTTGCGCAAGCGAAGCTTGAGCCCATAAACATATTTATAGGCACTTGTAAATGTGTTTTTACTATTTCTTTTTTACAGGCACTGCTAGAGATGCTCTAACCATAGAGTGTTTTTAAAACCGTCACCGTCTCTATAATATGCCTCTACTAGACTAGCTCATTAATTAATTATGGTTAAGATTTCATAACCATAAACATATGCTGGTGAGAGAAATAGGAGTGAAAATAGGCTCGTGGGAAAGTTCTTTGCTGGCCATGAATGAACATTATAGGGAAACTAGCTAAATGCCCGCACATTGCAGCGGATCCCCATCTTTTTTTGTTTGCCTTCCATCTTTTGCTCTCATATTTATTCCAGCCTTCTCCTTCAACCTCCGCCAGACTCGTCCATATCGGGTAAGCAAGCCCTGACCACCCACGTAAAAGTTTTATGCCTCAACTTGATCGGTACCACTTTTGTTGTGGAGAGGTACCAGAAAGTCACATCTCCCCCTTCCTCTCCCTCTCGCTCTCTCTCTCCCCCTCTCCCTCTTGCTCTTTCCCTCTTGCTCTTTCCCTCTCCCTCTTTCTCCCCTCCCACCACTCTCTCTCACACATTCCCTCTCTTTCTCTATCTCGACACCTCTCCTCATAGTTTCCTTCACTCGCATTGTCCCCTAGTCCAAAACCACTATCGGATCTAAGGGTGAAATAGGTTATAGGCTTATAGCGTTGGTATGTTGTATTTTTTTTGCATGTCCATCCCTCCCACATTCTCTTCGTCTCCCTCTGTAGATGTTCCTAGAAATAAGTGCCACTGTCTCTGGCGTTCGGTGGGAAAATCATCTATCTCTAGCTAGAGCATTTCCACTTGGGTGGGAAAGAATCCCATGTAGCCGTCATGGTCTATCAGCTTCTCAATGTCAGCGACCTCTCCCGTTGGAGGAACGCAGATATCTTGTTCGAGCCGAACGTCTCCTTTCTCGTCAGTTTCCTCGGCCCGTCCGCCTGGTCCTACTCTAGCGGCCATCTTGGAGACTGGAAGCGAGGACGACAGCCGGCCTTGTCGGCCAATTTGGGAGATGCCTGGAGTTCGCCCTTGTCTTTCTTGTCCCCTCCGATGGTGTCCTTCTTGTCACCGGCGGCGCCGTTCTTCTCCTCCTTGGCTGAGCCAACGGAGACAACCTGCGATGTGGGAAGATCTTGCTACACAGCTTGGCCTTGCAGCTCCCGTCGCCGAGTGACTTCTCCTCAGCCGGCGGCTGCCTCGGGCCCTCCGCCCGTTCTGACTCCCACCTCCGGCTGCCCCGTCTTCCTATTTTATTCTAAAACATGAGCTATGCCCTTGTTCTCCGAGAGGAGTCTGGCGGGGCCGATCTGGTGAACGGAAGCCAGAGAGGAGGTCGACGCCGTTGTTGGGCCGATTCGGCTGGTCGAGCGAGCGGACAAAACAGGCGATATAATGAATCATTTTTTTAACTTATCAATGGCATTGGTGGGTAATTTGGTGTCTTGTCTAAGGGCAAAATTGAAAGTAAAAGTGTGACAACACTGGATACCGATTTCGCTTTAGTAGTATAGATAGTGTGCACAAATATATCTTTGTGGTCGGATCCTTCACTACCTTTTTGTACCCAAAAAATGAACAATTAGTTGATACCCATGCATCAATAAAATGTTGGAAAATCAACTGTCCAGATTGACAAGCGCATCTACCACAAATAAAGATTGTCAAGAGATTGAAAGTTGAAGTTCTGCACACAAGACTCGTAGTGATCTATCTATAATAAACTGTCACAGCAAGCACAAGAGCATATATTTAATGCAAACTTGTATCATTCTGCCGGCAAAAAATCACCTTTTTGGTCAGATTGAATTAGTTCTTGAGCACCGTGCCATATTATTTTGCTTTGAGAATCTAACTCAAGTTCTGCCAAACTAAAGGTATTACCAAGGCATGAAGTATAGGCATGTTCTCAAGTGCGTAGTGTGCGCTAACGAGTACAACCTGAACAAGTGACCTGGAATTTTTTCTCGACGAAGAAGCAGACTGCACTTACGTTGGCATCATCGCCCACATCAAGAGCGAGAGTGGTCTCCGGCTGGCGAGACCAGGTACCACAATCATGTCAGAGGACGGCACGATGGTTGAGGCGAGGAGGACATGGAAGCTCCCATTCGCTCCTGCCAACACAAGACGAACACCCCTCATGACCGTGGCGGTGGTATTGCTCTTCTCCATGAGCTGTTGGAGCCACGACGAGCTAATGGTGGGCGTTGGCAAATTGGGCTGCTCGAACCGGGAGAACATGAGGCCAATGTTTGAGATTAACTTGGTTGAGGAGGCTAAGGTGTTTTCAGAGCAATGGCTGACAAACATTGGTTAGATGTTGACTTTGGAGATTTTCCCCGGAGAGGAGATGGTAGACTGGTAGTTGTGATTTCTTCTGTTGGGCACCCTAGCATCGGAAATGAAGAGCTAAAGGACTGGTAGGAAGGAGATGGGATATGCGCGCCGGTAATGGAATCGATTGGATAGAGGATAGGAAATAGTGCAGGTTATTTGTACGCCTCGAAGTACTCTAAAAAAGATAGAGTAGTTTGTTTAGATCGGTTAGGGTGAGAAGTGAGATAAGTTTTGTTGAGATATTCTAGGGAGGGGCGCGCGAGTGATTAGTATCTTTTGAAGTGTTAAATAAACAAGTGAGATGGCATTGGTGGGTAATTTGGTATCTTATCTATGGGTAAAATTGAAAATTGAAAGTGTGACACTGAACACTACTTTTCGTTTTAATAAGTGTAAAGATCCGTGGCTGAGAAACGGGTCCATCCTCCTCTATTTCCTCCACTACCCCAAGGCCTCTCCTCCCCGAGTCCTCCTTCCCTCTACTCTACCCTCTCGATTCGCCTCGTCTCCTCCCCATCCTGCGCCAAAACCCTAACCCTAGCTGCGGATGGCGCCGCAGCCGCCTTCCTCGGCTGCGGCCGCGGACCTCTACGAGACGGCCTCGCAGCCGGACCCCTCCGCCTCCGCCGCCGGGGATGCCTACACCTTCCTCGAGTTCAACACGCAGGGCGACGACTTCGAGTACCCCGACTTCCCGGAGCTCTCACAGCCCGCCCGATCCGCGCCGCCGCCCCCGGCCCCGGTCACCTCCTCACCATCCTCGTCCTGGCCGGCGCCGCCCCCGCCGCCCGACGCCTCACCGGACCCCGATCTCGCGCCGCAGGACTCGACCCCACTGGCCTCGTCCTCTTCGCCGTCGCCCCGCTCGTCGGCGTCCAAGGCACGGGCGTCAGCGGCGGTGGCGGATGGGCTCGCCGCGGGGGTCGCCTCCCTCAGCTTCGAGGAGCCTCCCGGCGCAGGAGCAGGGGAGGACGGCTACGACTACGGCAAGGGCGACTTCGTGGAGCACGCCTGCCGGTACTGCGGGATCCACAACCCCGCATGTGTCGCCCGCTGCAACGTGCCGTCCTGCCGCAAGTGGTTCTGCAACTCGAGGGGGAACACCTCTGGCTCCCACATCGTTAACCACCTGGTGTGAATCCTCCCCTCTCTCGATTATTTGGTTACTTAAATTCTTATTAAGCTATAGGAGGAGGAGTGTGAAGTAGAAAATTACCGAGGAATCAAGTTGCATGATATATTCTCATGTAGCTTGGTGCGTTTCTTACAGCTAAGAACGTGATACAGTTGCCAATTTAATGGGGCTATAGTTTATGTAATCTGGGGCCAGTCTAGGTTATGATTTTGCAATCTATCTTGATAGGGAAAGGAGTAAGTTGCTGAGTAGGTGATATATCATGTATGTATGTGTTGAATTGATCATTGCTGTCTTCTGCTTATAGGGTACTTATGTTCAATTATTTCTTTAGTTTGTTGTGAGTCGTCTGCTGTTGATGCAGAATGGATATATGAAAATTCCCATACGGAGTATATAATTTATCTAAAGTCCAGTTACTTTTCCCTCCCCTTAGTGTAGACTAACCCAGCTTGAAGTTTAACACTATGTATAGTTATAACTTTTTGGTAATGTTTGTCACGAGGTCGGCATGCTTTATTGGTTCCACACTTCCACTGTTGTTGTTTCCTGTTGTTACCTTCGTATTTTATTGAGATTATGGGAAGAAGACGTTACATATCTTTATCCAATCTTGCAAGCACAGTTAATTTTGGCAGTGGTTCACAATATCCATATTGTAAATTTATTAGGAAATATATTCACTTTGTATGCAAAATCATCTCAAATTGCCTTGGATACACGGAAAATGGTTCGGCATTTTTGGTGAAATATATTTTGTATCCAAACATTGTCTCATAACCAGGGGTAGTGCATATTGTTGGATAGGTAACAACGCCTGTCAGTGTGCCTAGCTACCATTGTTTATTATGACCCTTTGGAGATACCTTTTCCGCAGTATAGAGCTCATATGATTCTGTACGAAGCATCTTCGATGCATTACTCTGTTATTTTTCATTATGTATTTCTCCTGTCATATATGTGGATGGTGATCATAATACGAATCATATCAGTTAACCTGGTTTTATCCACCAATAAGAATTTGAGGGTAAGCAGCATTTGTTAGTCACAAGTGTTCACAAGAACATGCATGCTTCCACCTACTTATATTAAGAAAGTGTTGTCCATTTTTGCTATCTTACTACAGTTATTTCTTACATTGTATGTGCTGTTTTTTTCCACAGGTTAGAGCAAAACATAAGGAAGTTTGCCTTCACAAGGATAGCCCTTTGGGTGAAACAATTCTTGAATGCTACAATTGTGGCTGTCGGAATGTATTCCTTCTTGGTTTTATCTCAGCAAAGGCAGAGAATGTTGTTGTTCTTCTGTGCAGAGAGCCCTGCTTGAATGTTAATGCATTGAAGGATATGAACTGGGATCTCAGTCAGTGGTGTCCTCTTATTGACGACAGGTGTTTCTTATCATGGCTTGTCAAGGTAAGATTTTTTTCCTTTTTATTTTGTTTGGTGGTGAGCGTGTCTGTACATGCTTGCCATCATCCTTTCCCTTTTGTATATCATAACCGAACAATTTTACTTCCTTCCAGGTTCCCTCAGAACAGGAGCAGCTGAGAGCCCGTCAAATTAGTGCCCAGCAAATTAACAAAGTAGAAGAGCTCTGGAAAACAAATCCTGATGCCTCTCTTGAAGATCTTGAAAAGCCTGGTGTAGATGATGAACCTCAGCCAGTGGTTTTGAAGTATGAAGATGCTTACCAGGTTTTGAATTTGTCTGCGGGCATTTGTTCCTTGAGCTTATTTCAGCTATCTTGTATCTTAGTGTGTCAGTAATTACTTTAAATTTTCTTGTGTATACCGGCACTGTAACTAGAATGCCTTTATTGTTTCTGCCAGTATCAAAATGTTTTTGCTCCGCTGATAAAGCTTGAGGCTGACTATGACAAGGTACACCATTTTGCTAATATTTTCTGAATGTGCCTGTATTACTTTAGCAGGACCCCTGCCACACACACAAAAAGAGCTGATTTGTTTTGTTTCATTTTCTCTTGTTTCACTATAGATGATGAAAGAGTCACAGAGCAAGGACAGTTTAACTGTGCGATGGGATGTTGGATTGAACAAGAAGCGTGTTGCATATTTTGTCTTTCCAAAGGTTTGTTTGAGAAAGGAAATGCATATTATTGTGAATACAGAGCCTCCTTGGTCGTTATCCTTTTGTAGTTATCTAAATTCCATGGCTATTTTTTACTGCACTTGTTACCAAACGACACCAGTTAATCTCAGGAAATTAATTTTAAATAATAGGAAGATAATGAATTGAGACTTGTCCCTGGAGATGAGTTGCGTCTGAGATATTCTGGTGGTACTTCACACCCTGCATGGCAATCTGTGGGGCACGTGGTATGTGTACTATAAACATGTTGATTGGTATTTATACCCTAACCTCGGGATGATCGTTTCTATGCTGGCACCATGCTAAGTATTTTCTCTACAGATTAAACTCACTGCACAAGAGGAGGTAGCACTGGAGCTTCGTGCTAGTCAGGTTAGAGTCAGTCACTATTCCTTTTTAACACACCCTCAGTTTTGTTTATGCAGTTTCCGCCTTACAACCTTTCTGGATTTCAGGGTGTACCTGTTGAATTGAACCATGGATTCAGCGTGGATTTTGTTTGGAAGAGTACTAGTTTTGATAGGATGCAAGGGGCAATGAAGACTTTTGCTGTAGATGAGACAAGTGTCAGTGGGTAAGTTCTATGTTACTAATGAATGTTTGTTTCGTGGGCATGGATGCATTGCTTATTTTGTTTCTGTCGTAAGTTCGTGTTGAAGGGAAATAATAGTAAATCCAACAAGTCCTTCAGTTACCCTTGAAGCTATTTCAAAGTTGTTAGGAAGTTGCAATTTTAATGTAAAAGTAGGTAATGAGAAATCTGTAGTCATTTTTTGAATCCTCCAAGGCTCTGAGCTACCATGAAATAAGAATACAAGGAAGATGTTTAGTTGTGCGTCCAAAGGTTTTCTCTATTGTAGAACTTATTTCTCAGTGCTTACTTTATTTGGATATGGGGTTGAAGACAAGGGATTTAGTCTTTAGGATGGTTCCATTTGTAAGTTTGTCCTTGGTTTCTTGGTTTATTCGCAATAATTTGCAGTATACCATATGACTATCACCTTCAGCAAATTCTCAACTTTTTGTTTACTTTCCTTCAACACATAACTTGGATTTAGTCTTTAGGATGTTTCCATTTGTAAGTTTGTACTTGGATTCTTGGTTTATTCGCAATAATTTGCAGTATATGTTCAGTCATATGACTATCACCTTCAGCAAATTCTCAACTTTTTGTTTACTTTCCTTCAACACAGGTACATATACCATCACCTTTTGGGGCATGAAGTTGAGCATCAGATAATACGTAATACTCTACCAAAACGCTTTGGTGCACCCGGACTTCCAGAATTAAATGCTTCCCAGGTACTTAGATGCTTGGTGTGTTGATATAGAATTCTTTCTAGTTAAATAATATGTAATCTCTGGTTCACAATAATCTTTTATAATATAATATTTCACTTGGATACTATTACACAAAAAAATTCGAAGTTGTTTCTTGGAGACCGTGAAAATAGAAAACATCATTTAGTTTTGATTGGTGGGAGTAATTATCTAATTGAAACTTGGGGCGGAGGCGCACAGCTGTTGCACTTCTATAGCTTTATTGAAGTTAAAATAGTTTAAACAAACATATGTTTTTTTGTTGATCTGATGCTCGGGATTGTGTCATGTGTGTTCAGGTTTTGGCAGTTAAAAGTGTTCTCCAGAAGCCCGTTAGTTTGATTCAAGGTCCACCTGGTACTGGGAAAACTGTTACATCAGCTGCAATCGTGTACCACATGGCAAAACAAGGTCAAGGACAGGTAAAAAGAAGGCATGATGTACATTTGACGTGCAGGTATAGCTTGGAAGTAGTATTTAATCTCCCGTACCTGTTTTGAAATCTTAGGTCCTTGTATGTGCACCAAGTAATGTTGCTGTTGATCAGTTGGCAGAGAAGATAAGCTCAACAGGTCTCAAGGTGAATGATGCGTTTACTGTTTATTATGTTGATTATCTATCGTTTCCCATCTGGACAACTCGTCTGGCGTCTACAGAGCACTGCAACTATTTTTCTGTTTAGTTAGCGCTCGTATGCTTCACATTATTGCAAGAATAATTGAAAAGAACATATCATACTTGGATAGAGTACACACTACACAAGTGCTCCGACAATGTGTAGTAGACTACAGAGTGCAATTGATGATGTTAGTTGTGTTTTTTTCAACGTGTAACTGTGGTTGAATACTCCACTCCAGGTTGTTAGGCTCTGTGCGAAATCTAGAGAAGCGGTTTCATCACCTGTGGAGCATCTGACACTTCATTATCAGGTGCACTCTTGATTCCTATCTAGTTCTCGCACCCAAACTAACCTTTTTGTGGATGTTAATTGTATGCTTTTGCACTTATATAGGTTCGGCATCTTGATAATTCTGAAAAGAGCGAAATGCATAAGCTACAGCAACTGAAAGATGAGCAAGGTGTTTTATCCGTTCCCAACAAACATGGCCCTTAATTTGACATTTTCTTCAAAGAGACTTAATATGACTGCATTTTGTTGACTGAGAGCTGCTTGTGCTTATGTTCTATTTCTACAGGGGAATTGTCGAGCAGTGATGAGAAAAAGTACAAGGCACTAAAACGAGCCACTGAAAGAGAGATATTACAAAGTGCTGATGTGATTTGTTGCACTTGTGTTGGTGCTGGAGACCCTCGTTTATCAAACTTCCGTTTTCGCCAGGTACTGATTTATCTACTTCTTGCATTCTATTTAGGTCAGTGCTCCTATCTGTTCTCTATTATATCCTGAAGTGGTTTAAATGGCTACTGGCAGGTTCTTATCGATGAGTCTACACAGGCAACAGAGCCGGAATGTCTTATTCCGTTGGTTCTCGGTGTTAAGCAGGTAAAAACATAATTAACGAGTTCATTTTGGTTAACTTGATTATGTTTATTTATACCTTTTTTGATCCATTTAGGTTGTTCTTGTTGGAGATCATTGCCAATTGGGTCCTGTCATCATGTGCAAAAAGGCAGCGCGGGCAGGATTAGCACAATCTCTCTTTGAGCGTCTTGTTATCCTTGGAGTCAAGCCATTCAGGCTACAGGTAATGACTGCATTTTGTTTGTCTTAGTAGCATTATCATGTTAATATTTTTTTGTCTTAGTATTACTATCATGTTGCTACCACGCTTTTGCCTCGTCAATCGTTCCTGCACCGATTGTCAAAACTGTGAATGCTTGAGATCAATATTGCTGTAACTATGTTGGTATACTTCTCAAAGATATGCTCTTTTGTCATGATATATATTTGCTCTTGTGACTTCTGCATCCTACATATTATTTTATGCGGCCAGAATTTCCATGATTTATGTGCAGTAATTTATTATACAGAGCACATCCATTTAAGACTCCTATGCTTTCTTGTACATTACATTTTTTTAATAAAACATGTGCAGAAGAAAATGGCATTTACTATTTTGTGAAAGAACCTCCAACATGTTCATGTACTTCTATTTTTGAAGGTCGTATGATTTTTCTCACTCATGTTATTTTGGATATATCGAATTTATTGGAAATAAGTTTCATGACGAGCATAGAAGTCTATGCCTGATTTGCTGCAGGATGAGTTGTCAAATCCACCCAAGTTATATCTGATTTGTAAATCATGATATTGCAATGATTAACTGTTAACATTCTTTTCTAAGAGTTTTCTCTAGAAATTGGAAGAATACATCCCCAGCCTCTACATCCTTGGATGCACACAACCTGATCATTACAACATTGTGGTCAAAAGCTGAATATTTAGTTCAAAGCTAATGTTATTAACATGATCATCCTGATTTACAGGTCCAATATAGAATGCACCCATGTCTTTCAGAATTTCCGTCCAACTGTTTCTATGAAGGCACACTGCAAAATGGAGTAACTGTAAATGAAAGACAAACATCTGGAATTGACTTTCCTTGGCCTGTCCCAAATCGACCCATGTTCTTCTATGTGCAGGTACCTTCTTGGATAATTGCTTGCTTTTTTCGTACGCACAAAAGGTTCTCCTGTTTATGCTGATTCATACTGATTTTCTCTAGATGGGAGTAGAAGAGATAAGTGCAAGTGGGACATCTTACCTCAATAGAACTGAAGCTGCAAATGTAGAGAAAATTGTAACTACATTCTTAAGAAGCGGTGTTGTGCCAAGCCAGGTGTGTACTGGGTAAAGATGATTACTTGTCATCTAAAAGTTTCTGCACTAGCTCCTTTATGAAAGACATAATAAATGCTTTTGGAACTGGACGTGTACCCATGGAGATTTTAATGTGCAGATTGGAGTTATCACACCTTATGAAGGGCAAAGAGCATATATTGTAAATTATATGTCAAGGAACGGCTCTCTTCGCCAACAGCTTTATAAGGAAATTGAGGTTAGTCATAAAACATGTAACAATATTGCTTTTGCCCCTAATGCTGGAAGTTTTTTGCTATATTATCTGTATTTGTTTCAGGTGGCAAGTGTCGACTCCTTTCAGGGAAGAGAGAAAGATTACATTATTCTGTCTTGTGTTAGAAGCAATGAACACCAGGTGTGTTTTCTGTTCCATCATGTCTCCCCTATAATATTCTTGTGACTATTGTCTCACATGTTGGTAATTTATAAGTATAGCATATCGTACAATATAGCCTTCAATCTCGAGTTTGTCATTATAAAATATTTTTGCGTATGTCGACACCAGATGCTTTTTAATGCCGAGTTGTTTAATTGTCTGGCTGTATCAATTTGTAAATTGGCTTTTGCTTTCTATATAGTGAAGTACTCCCTCCGTCTCAAATTAGTTGTCTCAACTTTGTCTAGATACGCCTGTATCTAGACACGTTATTACTGTGTAGATACATGTGTATCTAGAAAAAGTTGGGACAACTTATTTGGAACAGAGGGACTATTATTTTGGAACTTGTGAAGTTTACACTCAATGCTGTAAAAGAACTGCTAGTATATTGTTCTATAAGACATTTATGCTTCTTCCATATACTGCATTTGATATATACCGAGCCTTGATGTTTATTAATTTGTGTTGTGTTCCTTAGCTAGTCTTTGATGTGCAGCTATTGTGCACACCACTTCGTTTAACTAACGATACATACCATGTTTTTACTCCTTTACAGGGTATTGGGTTTCTCAATGATCCCCGCAGGTTAAATGTTGCATTAACTCGTGCCCGGTATGGTATAGTCGTTCTTGGGAATCCTAAAGTTCTGAGCAAGCAGCCTCTTTGGAATAGCTTGTTGACACATTACAAGGTATAATGCCTTTCCCTTAATATATATCGATATTTGTTTTTGGGATTTGAAAGTTCTAAGCGAGCAGCCCTCATAGTTCGCAATTAAACATTGACCATCAATTTGACATGTAATATATGGGTTACATGTCATAAAAGTTGTACTGTTGGAAAGTGTATTTGTATATGGGTTCAGTAATGTAATTTTTGAGGCACATAACCCATGTTTTCTTCGTCAAACTAATGGTCAAAGTCAAGCCTCGAATACGTGGTCCCATGTAAATACGGACTGAGGGAGCATATAACATTATTACTAACATCTGTGTTTTTAGGAGCACGAGTGCTTGGTGGAAGGACCTTTGAACAACTTGAAGCAGAGTATGGTGCAATTTCAAAAACCCAAAAAGGTGAATATCTGCATTGTATCTTCAAGATAAAAATTTGAAAGCATTCAATCTTCTTTTCCTTTTACTTGTTTCTCAATTTTATTTTTGTGGGTAGATCTACAATGATCGACGACTGTTCCTGGGTGGTGGTCAAGGTGTCATGCAGGGATCTACCTTTGGCACAGTAGGCTCAGTAGATAAGAGAAGTGGTAGGGGAAAAGGTTGGTACAGTTAATTTTAATGAATTGTATTTTTTCTTTTTATCAATAATGGTTCTACATTAACTCTTTTCTCTCCTAATACACTCTTCTTTCCCCAAAAATTTCAGGACACCCGTTTGTTCCATTTGGTCCGCCAAATGGTGCTCATAAACCTGGTGTGCACCCATCAGGCTATCCTTTACCCCGAATGCCTTTTCCTCCATTTCCTGGGTCTCCTCATTCTCAACCTTATGCAATCCCTACCCGGGGATCCCTGCATGGAGCCATTGGAGCTGTTCCAGCGGTGCCGCAACCTGGTAACAGGAACTTTGGGGCTCGTGCAAATACTGGTGGCCCTATTGGTGGGCACCTTCCTCCTCATCAACAGAACTCTCATCAAGCTATGGGAAGTGTGGGTCCAACTTATAATTATGCTGGCTTAGAGAATCCGAGCAGTCAGCCTTCTGGTGGAGGCCCGATGTCTCAACCTGGACTGATGACACAGGTTTGTTCGTTTGTCCACTGTAATATTCCACAAACAGTAGATCAACATTAACATTTGCTTCCAAAATAGATGCCTGTCCAAGGTCTCAGTCAAACATTCCGAGATGGATTTACTGTTGGTGGGATGTCTCAGGTATGGGCAATTAAAGCTGCATGCATTACTATTTTACTGTTCTTCCCTTTGTCTGATTTTTTTTCTTGGTCGCTAGGACTTCTTTGGAGATGATTTTAAGAGTCAAGGATCTCACGTGGCATACAACATTGCAGATTTTTCTACTCAGGTTTGTTTCCCATCTGTCTAAGAATGTTTTTCTACTGTTTTCGGATTGACAGACGGCTCTGTAATTTGTATAAACCGGTTCACTGCATTATCTAAAATTTTAAGCTCACGTATAGTCTTGGAAGTGGCTTCTGAAAAGAATTTCACTGTCATATGCAGGCTTCTCAAGGAGGTTATGGTGTTGAGTATACGCAAGGGCCCCAATCTGGATATCCTGGGAATTATTTGAACCAAACTGGGCATCCAGGATACCCCCATATGGGTGCAACAAATGACATTGTATCTCAGGTTCGTTTTTTGCAGTTGCATGACCATTACATTACATCTAGTAATAAATTTTCTTTGATGCCTTTCTCTCAACATCTTTATGCTCTCTGGAGTGATCATGTTTGTATTATCTAGGATCACATGGCCCATGGTTCACATGGAATGTTTACACAAGCCGGATACAATGACCCATCACAAGATGAGTCTTCTCAGATGCATTATGGGATGGGTGCTCCTGGCCATCTTCAATCGCAGGTTGTTCATCTATTTTCATGTGTTCAATGTTAACTTAATCTCAAAATAACAGTTGCAAGTGGAGCTGACGTAATGATCTGTTGCAGAGCATGATGAATCCTATGTACTCTCAGTCTTACGCTCACTATAACACACAACCCCAGTCCCTTCAGCCTCCTCCGCAGTGATCAGGAAAGCTTACGACATATGGCTGAAGCAGCAGCGGTAAATTTTGGAAGTTTCATGAATTGCATCCCCTTGGCTCATGGCAGCTTGGTTATGCCTTTCTGCTGTACAATGCAGAAGTGTTGGTGCGTATTTATCAGTTGCAAGCAAACTGGACAACCATATTTTGGCGCACTACATATCGGATGTTTACTGGGCCAGGCCTGTACGAGATGTCTGTGGCTACTGACAATACACCATTGGTAAGGAACACAAGGATTGCGACATATCTTGTTGTGGTAGCTTGCAATGGGGATTGAAACAACAGGTCGCCACTTGTGCATTGAGAGAAAAGGGTGTTGTTGCTACCTCCAGACCCTTCACCTATATAGGAGGCGAAACAGGGCTTGTAGTGGTACGATGTGAATATGTGCTGCCATCCAAGTCAAAGGTGCAGCAGCTATCGCCTGCCTTCATGGTATCACAAAGACGCCTGCTGATTGGCTTTGTATAGAGGTGCTATAGGTGGGGAGGCCAACCCTCAGATCTCGCACATGGCCAAGATACTTGCCTGAACAATTATGTATGCTTTTTATATAGTTTTGATTTTCACAAAAATGATGTAGGTAATATTGCTTGGAACGAGTGCAATAGCTTGTGGTTATTGGGGGAAATTGAGGTTTTATTGGATCTCGTGGTCAACTGGTGTAACTCTGGCTTTGGTTTGGTACTGAAATCTGATCACTGTGGGGTTGATTTTTAAGCTGAGTGGTATTTTGAAGCGTGTGTTGCTATCTGAATTCGACCCCATTGTCTTCAGTTTTGCTGTTCTCTTACTCTCTTGCTGCAAGTGACGATAGTTCGAGGCTTATGGCAAAGCAGGACAGTGATTGTGGTAATTACGTTCTCTTGGAACTGCCAGTGACCATGTAGATATTTGTGACGATGCTATTTGTATAACACTGTTTTCCTTGCTAAGGCACTGGATATTCATTTAGTGATATTCATTTAGTGGCTGTCATTCTTTATTCGATATTGCACATAAGTTCCAGGATGTTAGGAGGCTTGGAACGTCTCTAGCAGACCCTCCAAAAGTGATCAAACCTGCAAAATTTCTGATTTTTACAGCTTGGGTCGAATAAAGGGCCAGAACAACCCCTAAAACTAGTCAAATCTCTAGCACACCCTCGAAAAGTGGTTAAACCTGCAAATTTTCTGATTTACAGTTTGGGTCAAATAAAGGGCCAGAACAACCCCTAAAAGTAGTCAAACCTCAAACGTTTTGCAGGCCAATATGCATCCACGTCCGTGACCCACATATATGCAGTTTTAGATGGGAAATTTGGGGACACTTGTAACCTGGTCAACGCATGTCCAACTATGACCCAAATTTTGTTCACTTTATGCTAGCTTTGGTCAAATTTGAGATAAATCTAGATAAATTGGATAAATTTAAAGTAATCGGGTCAACCCGGCGGAGGGCGCCGAGGCCAAGGACATGCCAGGCAGCGCAGCTAGGGTAAGCACGAGCGACGGTGGTGCATTTTTAGCACGCAAAACAGCCAATACGGATCGTCTCGAGCGAGACGATTTGCAGACCCATAGATGAGAGGTCCGCTAGAGATGCTCTTCTAGCAAGTAGGATGGTGATTGTGGGCCGGGGGCAGCTGCGTTCTCTTGGAAGTGCCAGCGACCATATAGAGGTTGGTGACGATGCTAGGAGTATATGTCTTGGTATGACGATCATTGCTTGGTGTAATACGCTGTCTTGGTGTTTGACAAGTAGACACATTGGAACATCGGGCCAATGTTAGATTTGCAATATATGCCTGTCTTGCGGTTTTGGCAAAAAGACACATCGAAACATCAAGCCAATGTCAGGTTTGCAATATAGGATGTGAAGACATTCTATACTTGTCAGGTAACGAGATCAAACAAGGTATAGTTGATACCAATGATCGAATCTCGGATAAGTAAAATATCGTGACACAAAGGGATCATAATACGATGTATATGGTTCAATCGATCACAAGATTCATCGTTGAATATGTGGGAGTCATTACGGATCTCTAGATCCCGCTGATGATTATTGATCCGAGAAATGTTTCTCAATCATGTCCACATTATTCGTGAACCGTAGGGTGACACACTTAAGGATAGTTGACGCGTTCGATTGGATACGGAGCACTGCAGAAAATCAGGACAGCACAAGGACTTGTTGAGATATGCCGGAATGGTTTCGAAATATCACACTCTTTCAAGGGGTTATATGTTAATATTTGTTAATTAGTGAAGTAACAAATAATAAAGTAAATAAAAATTGTTTTATTAAATAAACCATTGGAATTTTTGAGTGGAAATTAAAATGGCTTGAGTGGTATTATGTGAAGTGAGTGGAGAGTCCACCCGCATGAAGGAGGGAGAGGTGGGGGCACCCTCTAGGGGTCGGCGCACCCCTTGGGGTGGCTGCCCTCCTCCCCTAGAAAAGGGAGGCCATCTCCTCTTCTCCTTCACCCCGTGCTCCACTTCCATTTCCTTCTCCCGCTGCTCCAACTCTCGACATGGTTTAGGCAAAGCCCTGCCGAAATACTTTCCGCATCACCATACTTAGTAGAAGAAGAAGGTGGTGGAGTTCCGGAGGATCCTCTACTTCCGCACCCCGCTGGTACAAGGGCACGGAGGTCGTCATCATCCGTACGTGTGACCGAGGACGGATGCGCCGCACGTTGTGGCGCTCTTCTTCACGATCTTGAGATCGGCAAGCGTACCACTACATCATCCATGTTCCAGCGGAACGATAACCACTTTCGGTCTTCTAGGGTGAGTCCTTCTAAGTCGATGGCATAGCCGTTGCAAACCTTCTCATAGACTTGATCTTGGCTAGTTAGTGGTTCTCTTCGTAGGAATTTTTTTTGTTTTCTATGCCGCGAACCCTTCAAGCAACAGCAGCAGGGCGGTGGCGGATAAGAAAATAAGTGACACTACTGTAGAAGATGATACACAGAGCTCTGACTCGGTTAGGAACTTCGCTGGTTAGTGAAGTATTTTAGTCCTAGTATCCTCTTTTTGTTTGAAACAAAAGTGTTGGATACACGAGCAAGGAACTTTATGTGGTCGCTGGGATACTGTGGTTCTTATGCTATCAGTTGCGAGGGTCGCAGTGGCGGCCTTGCACTTTTCTGGAAGCATCCTTTCTCTCTCTCGCTACATGGGGCTAATTCACACTTTATAGATGTGACTGTGTCTATGGCAGGAGCGGAGGTGTGGTGGGATACCTTCGTCTATGGCGAGCCTCGCCGTGAGCTACGCTATCTCTTCTGGGAGACGCTCAAATGGCTCCGTCGGGAGTGGGAGGGTCCTTGGATCTGTTGCGGAGATTTCAATGAAGTGCTCCTGCAGGATGAAAACTTTGGATCTACCGATCGTTCGGAGGCTCAAATGGAGCTGTTCTGAGACTGTCTTGATCTGTGCAACTTGTCGGATCTTGGTTACTCTGGACCGAAGTTTACATGGTCAAACAAGCAAGATGCCCAGTGTAACATCCAAGTTAGATTGGATAGAGCTATGGAAAATGTTTCATTTTCAGATATGTTTGAAGAGTGTTCGGTTGAAAATATCACCACAACATCTTCAGATCATTATGCTGTACTGATCTCACTTGCGGCTCGGCCGACCCATCTTGTCAGGCCTGCAGTTCAACAAGGGTTTCGGTATGAAGCTATTTCGAGGAGGGCAGAGGACTACAATGATGTAGTTAAGGAGGCCTGACAGCAGCGGAACAGTGTTGGGCCAACCCCTCTTCACTCGACATGGGCCTGCTTGAATGGGCTTTCATGTTCTCTGAAAGAATGGAGCTTGGCTGCCTTTGGTTCAGTTAAACATAAGATTTAGAAGCTCGAACGTAGACTCCGGTCTCTATGCAGTATGGCAATCAACGACTCTGTAATTGCGGAGGAGAAAGAAACTGAATAACAATTATGTGAGCTGTTTGAGCAAGAAGAAATCATGGCGAGACAATGTTCACGTGTGGAGTGGCTCTGTGAAGGAGACCGGAATATGACTTTCTTCCATGTGAAGGCATTAGCCAAAAGGAAAACAAATCAGATTGATGCTTTAGTATGCGAGGATGGTTCGGTTTGCACTGATCAGAATGAAATCAAAGGAATGGTTCACGAGTTTTATGAGTCCCTGTTCACTTCAGAATCTATCGATTCAATGGATTTGGTGCTTGATGCTATTCCTGAGAAAGTCACTGATCAGATGAATGAGGATCTATGTAAGGCCTACTCGGATGAGGAGATAAGAGTGGCTCTCTTCCAGATGGGTCCCACAAAGGCACCTGGTCCTGACGGCTTCCTTGCTATGTTTTATCAAGTGCATTGGGAGTTGGTTCAAAAAGATGTGTGTGATGCGGTTCGAAGTTTCTTGGGTGGAGGGGAGATACGTGATGGTTTCTATGACTTGGTTATTGTCCTCATTACCAAGGTAACTAATCCGAAACATCTCTCCAAATTTCGGCCTATAAGTTTATGCAACGTTCTGTACAAGATTGCCTCGAAAGTGGTTGCTAACAGGATGAAGATTTTTGCTACCTGATATTGTCTCAGAATTTCAGAGTGCTTTTGTGCCGGAGCGGCTTATCACGGATAATGCCCTCATTGCTTATGAGTGTTTGCAGACGGTTCATCGCCAGAAATGCAAAACTCCCTTTTTTGCTTTGAAAATAGACATGATGAAGGCTTATGACCGTATTGAGTGGGAATACCTTCATGGATGCTTGTGTAAGCTTGGTTTTGCTCCTGGTTGGATTGCATTAGTGATGAGATGTGTTACATCAGCCAGATATGCAGTTAAGGCTAATGGTGATCTAACTTCTCATGTGGTGCCTTCGAGAGGGATCAGACAGGGAGATCCAATCAGCCCGTATTTGTTTCTTTTGTGCACTGAAGGTTTATCGTGTTTATTGCAAAGAAAGGAGGGTCTTGGTGAGCTACAAGATTTTTTTTTTAAATGGACATACAGGCCCTTTTATCACACTTACTCTTTGTCGACGATAGTATCTTCTTTGCACGAAGTGACCCAAATAGTGTGGAAGCATTGAGATCTGCTCTCAAGATGTATTGTGAGGCTTCTCGTCAGAAAGTGAATTTACAGAAGTCATCCATATTCTTTGGCAAAAAGTGTCCCGATGATGTCAAATCGTTCGTGAAAAACGAATTGGAGGTTACTAGTGAGACGCTCCAAGATACCTACTTGGGCATGCCTACGGAGATCGCTAGGGCTACAACGACATCTTTCAAATTTCTTCTAGAAAAAGTTTGGCGTTGTGTTACGAGTATCTCGGGTCGTCCTCTCTCACGAGCAGGCAAGGAAACCTGGCTGAAGTCGGTGGTACAATCTTTGTCTACCTTCGTGATGAGTTGTTTCCAAGTTCCAATTTTGATCTGTGATAAGATGAGATCGTGCATAGCTAACCACTAGTGGGGTTTTGAAGATGGACAAAGGAAAATGCACTGGCGATCCTGGAGTTGGCTCTCGCTCCGAAGTCTCTTGGTGGACTAGGGTTTCGTGACTTTGTTCTTTTTAACCCAGCTATGTTGGGAAAACAATGTTGGAGGTTGATCACGGACCCTTCTTCCCTCTGAGCGAGGGTTTTGAAGGGCCGCTACTTCCCGGGGTCCGATTTCTTATCGGCGGTGAAACCCAGATCAGCTTCATACACTTGGAGATCGATCTTGTATGGCCGTGATTTGATGCTGAGGGGAATAGGATGAGGTATTGGTAATGGTGAGCGTGTCAGCATTATCAAAGATAATTGGATACTAGGCTTCCCCATTGGTTCCTTCAAGCCATTGTCTCGTATCCCTAGTACTGCAGTTGTCCGTTACCTGATGAATGATGAAGGTAATGCATGGGAAGAGGATATTGTCCGTGTATTCTACCATGAGGAGCTAGCAGACACGATTCTGAAGGTGCCTATCAGTCGGCATGGAGGGGATGATTTTGTCTCGTGGATGCATGACAAGCATGGGCAATATACTATCCGCTCGGCATACAATATGGCTCGGTCGGCTTCTTTCTTCGCTGAGCAGGGTAGAGTGGGCAAAGGCTCGGCTTCGAACCTTGATGCAGAGATGCACCTATGGAAGAGGATATGGGCCATCCAAGCACCGAGCAAGATGAAAGTGGTGCTTTGGCGAATTGTTCATGATTGTCTGCCTATGGGTCACCAGCTCGTTTACCGTCGTATCCCAACAAATGACAGCTGCATGTTCTGTGGCCAGTTGAGCGTGCAGAGCATTTGTTTCTAATGTGTCCTTTCGCTCATGCAGTGTGGGAATGAGTAAAGGAGCAGTATAGGTTGTGACTTTGTAGAAAGGATATGACTAATATCAAGCATTGGGTTGGGAAGGGAAAGCGATGTGGGTGCTTTGGTGCTTGCTGTCACCTAGTGGCACTTGTGGGAGGCACGCAATGGTGCTAGGAACAATCATACTGAGCTGCTGCCTCAACAGGTTATCAACAAGATCCTAGCATATTTGGAGATGATTTTCACCTATCTTTTCAAGGAAAAAGTGGCAAAGAACAAGGTGATATCAAGAGAGGCTCCTCGCTGGTCTCCTCCACCTGTAGGTACTGTCTGCATCAATGTGAACACAATGCTCTTCCCTTAGGAGCAACGAATGGGGTGGGTGAAAGATCATATCGAGCCCCATGTGTGGTTTTGGTAATTAATTACAATCCCTATGGACTAATGGTTGCATTGAGTTATATGTGTAGGACTTGTCCATAGACAATGCTTGAACCATTTGTTGGAGTCAAGGTTGTAAGAAGAAGATTATGTGTTGACCAAGGTGTTATTCAAGGAGTGATCCAAAGATTGGTCTTAAGGGATTTGAGCTTATATCAAGTGCGTCTTGAAGAATAAGATTGAGTGAGCTTTCATGTGTATCCTCAAGACACCATCATTATGGAGAAAGAAGAATTGATTCGAGGATTGATCAAGTCAAAGCGCAAGTTCAAGATGAGCAACTAGAAGAGAACATATGCTTGAAGCTTGCCATCTATATTGTGTTTATGGATATGTGAAGATATGCTTAAAGAGAGTCTCTTCCATAGTGGAGTATGGGGGAGCAATCCGCAAAACTTCACCAAGCAAGCTCAATCAAGAAAGGTGGTCCAACTTGAGAAGATCAAGATCGTCATTATCCACCTCAAGTGGAATGCTCAAGGCAAAGGTATGATAGTGTTAGGGTTTCTTTCTTACCGGTCTCATGGTGTTAGTTGTGAGACCGGGTTATAGGATCGGTAGCCATACTATCAAGAGGGGCTCTCGAGTGAGTAACTTAATTGTATCGTTCGGAGAGAGCTCAAACCTTTGCATACTTGGCATCTTCTTTCTTGGTTCTTATTTGAGTTTTATCCATGTGAGGTTCTAGATCTTGTGGTTATTTCCATGACAAGCTCTAGCTCATCAAAAACGGATTTCGCATGAAGCTCTTATTGCGTTTTTGATGTTTGGAGGTTTTATCGGTTTGCCTTCAAAGAGAGGTCAAACCTTTCATCATTTCGTTTTATACTCCCTTGTTGGACTATGATGTTTCTATGGATGAAGTTGTAGAGCTCGTTGTGGTGATTCCAACGAGCCCAAGATCATCGAAAACGGAGTCCGGATGAAAAAGTTATCACCGTTTTCGTTTTGCAATTTCTGCTCGGCGTCACCCAGTAAGGGGGGCGGATATTCCGGCCAGGGGGGCGGATTATCCGGCCTGGGGGCGAAAATTTCGTTTCGGAATTTCTGCTAAGGACCAGAGTCGGCGTCACCCAGTATAGGGGGCGGATAATCCGGCCTGGGGGCCGGATAATCCGGCCAGCCGGATATTCCGGCCATATTTTGGCCGGATAATCCGCCCCTCCAAGTCTGCAACGGCCATATTTCGTGGGGGGGTATAAATACCCCTTCTTCCACCTTGGGCTGCACACGAATTGGGCTTCTCTCTCCTCCATTGTTGACTTTGCAAGCTTGCCCTTCCTCCTCCATTCCTCCCATGATTCTTGCATCTTTTTGAGGGAAAAGAGAGAGGAGATCTAAATCTATCTTTCCACCAATCCATCTCTCCTCTAAGTGAGGGGAACATAGAGGATCTAGATCTTGGAGTTCTTTGTGGATTTCCTTTGTTCTTCCTCTCATATCTCTCCATAGCATTAGTTGCTTTGGTAGGATTTGAGTGAGAAGGATTTGAGCACCTTGTGTGCTCTTGCCATTGCATAAGTTGCATCGGTTTGAGTTCTCCCCGGAGATTCGAGTAAGTGAAAGTTTGTGAGCTTATTACTCTTGGGTTCTTGGAACCCTAGACGGCTTTGTGGCTTTGTGGTGCCTTTGTGGCTATTCTTGGGAGCCTCCAATTAAGTTGTGGATGTGTGCCCCAAGCTTTGTGTAAAGGCCCGGTTCCGCCTTGAGGAACCCCTTAGTGGAAGAGTGAGCTAGGCCTTTGTGGCGCAAGCTCACACCGGAGAATAGGGTGAGGCCTTTGTGGCGTTGGTTAGGCCTTTGTGGCGTTGGTTAGGCCTTTGTGGCGATACCACACCCCTCCAACGAGACGTACTCCCTTTCAAGGGAGGAACTCGGGAATACATCATCGTCTCCGCGTGCCTCGGTTATTTCTATACCCGAGCCCTTTACTTATGCACTTTACATTGTGATAGCCTTCGTGCTTGAAGTCATATATCTTGCTATCACCTTGTTACTTGTATTGCTTAGCATAAGTTGTTGGTGCACATAGGTGAGCCTAGTTTATTTAGGTTTTATGTGCTTGACAAAATAAACGCTAGTTTAATTCCGCTTTTGTTCAAGCCATTCGTAAAATTTGATATCGCCTATTCACCCCCCCTCTAGGCGACATCTGTGTCCTTTCAGTGGGGTGCAGTTTTTTGTGATCATGCAGGGGCTTTCATCCTTTATTGTAGCGAAGGCATAGCGGGCGCACCGGCACTAGAGCTATCTGAAGCTATTGCTACAAGGAATGCCTTGTCATTGGCGAAGGACAAGGGCTTTAACAATATCATCCTGGTATCGGATTGCCTTTCTCTGATACAACGAATCTCTTTGTCAACTCGAGCCCGTTCAGTTCTTGGAGCAATTGTTGGAGACATCAAGGTGCTAAAGATGGACTTCGACTCCTGTCTTTTCAAGTTTTCTAGTCGAATAGCAAATGTGGTAGCTCATAAATTGGCCCGTTCTTTGGAGCCTCTAGTTTGTAATATTTCAGTTGGTGCGATCCCAGAGTTTATCCGGGAAGAACTTTGTAATGATGTGGGTTAATCAATAAAGCGCTATGTTCTAAAAAAAGCAGCAGCAGGGCGATCTTGTCACCAACTACGATGTGTCCCCCCAAGAGGAAACGGATCCATGAGATCACCATTGTGGACTCTGGCGTGCCCCCCAGCAATGTATTCAAGATCTCGCCATTGACCCGGATGCCCCTCCTAAGCAGCACCGGGGAGTCCTTGTCGTCGATTACGATGTACCCCCAAGAGGTAACTAAAGGGTTCCGCAGCATAGAAAACAAAAATTCCCTATGAAGACGAACAAGAGAGAACCAAGATCCGCTCTACGAGATGCAAAACAACGAGTGGGAAAGATTAGATCTACATACCCTTGTAGATCGCACAACGGAAACGTTCAGATGAGCATGGTCGGTGTAGTCGTACTAGCGTCTCCTCCTTGCTATCTGATCTGATCCAAGCGCCACAATGGGCGGCGCCTCCATGCGATGCACATGTACAATGGAACGACTCCTCCTCCTCCTCGGTCCAGTAAGAGGCGGTGGAGTGGTAGATGGGATCAACAGCATAACGACGTGGTGCTTATGATGGAGTGTATATGTGGGTAGGGCTTCGCCTACGCGCGTGTTGTGGAAGAAGATAGGCAAAAAGGCTACTCAAACCTTTTTTTAGAGAGTACGCGAATGCGTACCTTAATTATATAGAAGGCAGAAAACATATTTACAAGAATTTGGTCAAGTTTCTATCGAAACCCGACAGAACTCCGGAAAACAAAAACAGGTGACTACTCACCCTCTACAACTCCAACTCCTATGCCTACCCTAGCTGCCTTAATAAGGTTATACTCTTCAGCCACCAAAGCTGCCAGAGTTATCGGTCTATGCTGCCTCCTAACATCTCCAAAGACCCAGGCATTACGGTTCTTCCGCAGCGCATGGCTAGTCGTGCATACGAAGCAGTCGAAATCCTTGCGTTCCTTGCCGCGTAGCTTGCTTCTTTCCGTGGTCCACCACTCCTGGATGGTGCTATCCCTAGTGGGCTCTTCGTAGTTCATCCCCAGCCGCTCTCTGCACATGTGCCAAACCTCCCTGGCTGCGACACATTGCAGAAGGATGTGGTCGGTGGTTTCTTCCTCCTGGAGACAAATCTCGCACGGTGTGGAAGCATCCTGCAGCCCGTGCCTGAACCTGCGCTCTGTCGTCCAGATCCTCCCCTTAACTGCTAACCAGACAAAGAGTTTGGCCTTCGGCGTCGCCCTGTTCATCCAAATCGCCTCCCCTAGGGCGTGTCTGATCCTCCCTTGGATGAGCATGCGATAGGTGGACTTCGCCGTGTACTGTCCAGAACACGACCATGGCCAATGGAATCGGTCAGGTGCCTCCTCATTGCAAACCACGCCTTGGACAGCAGCCCATAAGCGAGCACACTCCCAAGCTTCCCGGACAGAGAGGGCGCCCTGAACATCGAGAACCCATCTGTTGTCAGCACATCCTTGCGCCACGGTTCGGGAGTTGTACGCTCTTGTTCTCACTTTTTTGGTGAGTGCTGGCGCGATATCATTGGTGCCCTGACCGTTGATCCAACGGTCCCGCCAGAAAAACACTCGTTGCCCGTTTCCAGCTTGAATTTGCACGAGGGTGTCAAAAACCCCCTGAGCCTTGTCGTCTCGCAGGCTCGGGAGGCCCTGCCAAGGCCTACTCGGGTCCGTCCTCCGGAGCCACTCCCATCTCACCCTCAATGCTAGGCCCTGTAGCCGCAAGTTTTTGACCCCAAGGCCTCCACACTCCTGTGGCAAGCACACCTGGTCCCAAGCCACTAGACATTGCCCACCATTGGCCCTGTCTTTCGCACTCCAAAACAAACCCTCTGAACCCCTTCTCTGCCTCCTCAAGCAGCCAGCAGGGTGCCTCCGCCATGAGTAACTGGTGTACTGGCCTCGCTGCAAGCACGGCCTTAACAAGCACAAGCCTCCCTGGCCTTGCCATCATCCCCCGTTGCCAAGCAGGGACAATTTTGAGCGTGGCGTCAAGCATTGGCTGCCACTGCGCACGTGTCAGGGGGCGCAGGGCAAGCTGCATCCCAAGGTATCTGATTGGGAACTGCGCGATGTTGCACTGAAGAAGTTCGTTTACCAAGTGCTCATCTCCCTCCCTGGCCCTAATGAGGGTGGCCGAGGTCTTCCTGTAGTTAACCCGCAGCCCTGACGCCGTACCAAAGCAGGCCAACAGCTCCCTGACTGCAACTAAGTCTTGCACAGTCGGCTTGATGAAAATCACTACATCGTCCGCATAAATCGAAACACACTGAGTCGCAGAGCAGTTACCGATCGGCGACAAGATCCCCATCTCCACGGCCTTGCTGAGCAGGAGCGTGGCAACCTCCATGGAGAGGACAAACAGCAAGGGAGATAAGGGGTCCCCCTGCCGGAGCCCTCGGGCATGTACGATCCTTCCGCCAGGAACTCCATTGACAGTCACTCGCGTGGACGCTGTGCGCAGCGCAATTGCAATCCATCGCAGAAACATCTCCGGGAAGCCAAGTTTCTGTAGAACCTCCAGAAGGAAAGCCCAGGAGAGGGAGTCGAAAGCACGGGCGAGATCTAATTTTAGCAGCACGCCTGGCTCCTTCCTCATGTTTATTTTCCGCGCTAGCTGCCGGACAAGCATGAAATTGTCATGCAGATTCCGCCCCTTGATGAAAGCAGATTGGTTCTTGCAGACCAAAGACTCCATCCTCGGCCTTAGGCGATTTGCAAGGATCTTGGAGAACAGTTTGGCGAAACTATGAACAAGGCTAATTGGGCGGAAATCGCCGACCTCCTCTGCATCTTGCTTCTTGGGGATAAGGGTGATTAATGCTCGATTCAACCTGCCAAACTTTCTCCCGTCCCCGACAAAGAGTTTCAGGACTGCCGCCATGATTTCACCTTTGATGATAGGCCATGCACGCTTGTAAAATGCGCCGATAAAACCATCAGGACCTGGCGCCCTATCTGACGGCATCTCCTTAATCACCCCCCAGACCTCTTCCTCTGTAAAGATCTCCTCGAGGTCTAGCAGATCGTGCATTTCCATGCCAATACTGTCAAGGTCAATCGAAAAGTCTCTGTTCTGAATGGACCCCAGCAGCGCATTGTAGCTGTTGAAGAACACTTCCTCCTTGCGCCTCTGATCGGTTACCAACTCGTTCCCAAGACGGATTGCAGGGATGAAATTTTTTGTCCGGCGTCCATTAGCCACGGCATGAAACAGCTTGGTGTTCGCGTCTCCATCCTTTAGCCAACGCATTCTAGAACGTTGCCTTGCCATGGTTCTCTCCAGTGATGCCAACCCTAAGACAAGTTGCTTCAAAACCTTCCTGAGCCACCACTCCTCTGGCGTCAGTGTCCGCTGCTCCTGGGCAGCATCAAATCTATGGATAATTATGTTCGCCATGGCGATCTGCAACTTGAGATTGCCCACTTTCTTATCTGCCCAAGCCTGTAAGAACATCGCCAAGTTTCTGAAGCAGGCATCCAACCGGAGGAAAGGATCAACAATGCCAGCGTCACACCTCCAGCCATCTCGAACTGCATCGTCAAAACCTTCCAATTTCGTCCAGAACAACTCGAATTTGAATCTTTTCTTGGGCCGGATACTAGCCTGCATGGACAGATGCAGGGGAGCATGATCCGAGACCGAGGAGGTCAGGGCTTGTAGCAGCGCATCCGGGAACTCCAAATCCCAGTCGATGGAGACCAGAGCACGGTCGATCTTTGACATAGTGGGGTTGCGCCGCTCGTTGCTCCAGGTGAACGTCCGGCCGTGCAAGTAGCACTCCTTCAACTCCAGCTCACTGACAAACTCGCGGAACCGAGACATGTTGGCGCGGTCCAAATTCTCGTTGCTTTTCTCCGAGGCTCGGAGGATCATGTTGAAATCACCAATCACGAGCCAGGCTCCGGGACAGTGGTTTCTGCGAGCGGTCAGTTCACGAAGGAACTGAATTTTTTCCTCCGTGCTTTGGGGACCGTAGACTACGGTAATCCACCAAGGGTCATGCCCACGAGCGTGAACCTCTCCAGTGATCGCAAAGGTGTCCTTAGACACGTTAGTGACAGTTAATTGAGTATTGTTCCAGGCAAGCAAAATCCCTCCACGGGTTCCCAAAGCCGGCAGGTAGTCATAGCCATCAAACGCTGGCCCGAGACATTGATTCACAATGTAGCGATCAAGAACATGCATTTTCGTCTCCTGGAAACAGACTAAATTAACATTTAGGGTATCAACTAACTCCCTAACTGCATCCCTCTTGGCCGAATCATTTAGTCCTCGAGGGTTCCAGCTCAGAACTTCTGGGTTGTAATCCATGAGAACATCGGGTACCAACTCCGTCAGTCGTCGTCGGGGCTACGCCGGGACGCTGATCTCCACCGATCCCATGCGCATGATTTCCTGTCTTGCCGGCATGGTTTTCCCGAAGATTGCTGCAAGCACGTGCAGCTGCCGGTCCCGGAGAGGTGAGTCGAAGAACTGCTTGAACTCCCGGACTACGTCGTCCTCCGCTGTAAGGTTCTCCGGCGCAACCCCTAACGCCTTGAGAAGTGCCGTTTCAGCCGCTGAAGCCTTCTTCATTGATCGTGCAGGTTTGGACGGCGTGGAGAGCCTGGTGCTACGCCGAGGGGTGTAGGGCTCCGCATCCACAGGCAGCGCCGAGGTAGACTCCACCTCGCGGAGCAGGGGTGGCGCAAGCGTCTTGAGGATGCGTGAGCAGAAGTCCTTCATCCTTGTTAGCGCCATCTTCTCGGCGACCGACGTGTACCGTCAAGGGGTGGGATTGCTTTCTTTACCAGTTGGAGATCGAAATTACAGCTACAAAGAGCAACAACGACGGATGGCCGAACCCTTCGGTCTATGCGTTACCTGCCTTTAAAGAGCTGGAAGGCGTTTTCCCTAGCATGACAGCCACGCAAAACTGCTGGCGGCGCATCACATCTGCTGGCGGCACATTGCTACCTGCTAGGGCGAGCGATCGATCGATCGCATTGATCAGCCAAGTGAGCAGCAGGCGAGCGCGCAGCCCAGCCGCCCAGGCGAGCACACGAACCAGCCAGCCCCGAGCCAGCGGAAACGATTCCCTAGCACGCAGGAAGCTCCTACTTAGCGCATGTTAGCGTCCACTATTGCGTCGCGTGTGCGTAGCTCTGCTTCATGGTTCGGGCCCATGTACGGATGTGGGATGTTTTGATTCGTCTGTTCTAGGCGCTGCTTCGTACGTTTTATGTTAGCATGCACTATTACGTTCACTATGTGTTTTTGCACTATTTTTAAATATATTTATATTAAAAAATGTTTAAAGTTGAAAAAATTCAAAAACTAATCAAAATTTGAAGTTGTTCAAATCGGAAAGTTGTTCAAACTTGAAAAAAATAAGATAACATGATAATAACAATATTATTATTGCCTCTAGGGCATATTTCCTTTAGTAACGGTTTGATGACCTCACTGCCAAGGACTCAGATGTGACCCTCCTGCAGCAGCGGCAGAATGACAACCTTGCCATGGACACTAGCATGCCACCGCAGTAGCAGCTCGATGATCCCACCACCGACTCGCCGCCCCTACTAAGCAACACAAGGGCGTCCTCATCGTCGAGTCCGATTTGCCCCCCAAATCTGTCTGTCGTTCCCTTGGTGATGGCGGAGCTGGTATGTAAGAATTGGGTTCAAGTGAACCTAACAATTTGTCAAATTCAGTTCAGTTGTAGATCTAGTTCATTTCGGGGTTAAAGCTATTTAGTTCTACATTTGGTTTCGATCTGGCTTTTGTCCAGTTAATCCTATAGATTTTGTTCTGCTTGTTGCATTACTAGTATGACCACAATATTTGGTTGTTCATTTGTTTTGATTAGTGCATTACTGCTAGCATGGGACGATCTACATGTTGTGTGCCATTTTCTGAAATTCTTTAATCCTATAGATTTTGTCTGCTTGTTGCATTACTAGTATGACAACAATATTTAGTTATTTATTTGTTTTGATTAGTGCATTATTGCTAGCAAACGATCTACATGTCGCATGCCATTTTATGAAATTATTTATCTTTATTCGCTCTTATTCAACTGCAAGAACTCACAAACCGTGTCAAAGGATTAAAGGCTGAGGTGACTAGGCTCAAAGATGAGAACTTGTCTCTGAAGGAGTTGATCAAGTTCACGCGTGATAATATGGAGCTACATGAGGAGTTTATATACTTCATGCGGGAGAAAGTCGAGGATCTCAGTCTTGACATCATGGCCACCACTTGCGGAATAACACAATGCTAGTGCAGAACAGGGCAAAGAAGATGAAGGAGGACACTGAAGCCTTGCATTCCAAGGTCACTGAGTAGACCGAGCCCAGAAATCAAGTCCCTCATTTTGTTGTGCCATAACTCACGCCGCCTGGGACGCCCTAGTGTAATAGCATATCCGAGAGACGTAATCGAACTTTATTGTATATGGTACATTCGATGATGTCTTTGAGTGATTTTCCTTTGTCATTTTGGGGTTATGCATTAGAACCAACTGCTCCCGTAAAGCACTTTTGTTATAGCCAAGTAGCTAGGCTTTTTACCCTATTGCTTCAAGATGGGCAAGTGTCATGAGGGCGCTTGTACTTCTGAATGTTCACCTTCTTTCTTGGAAAATGGTCCATGCATTTCTTGTGTGGGAATTGGAATTTCACATTCCCTTCTTTAGAGTCAATGACTGCACCTGTAGTTCTCAAGAAAGGTCTACCAAGGATTATAGGACTTGAGGTATTGTTCCTCATGTCCATAACAATAAAATCAATAGGTACAAAAGTCATATGTAGTTCAATCATAACATCATTTATTCTACCAAAGGCATGCTTGGTAGAATCATCAGCAAGTAATAGATCAATGTCACATTTTTCTAGTTTCTTGTCAAGATCAAGTAAATCATATAATTCTTTCGAGAGGAAATTTACGCTTGATCCCAAGTCTAAGATAGCATTGTGTGACTCTTTTCCTACAACAATAAGTATTTTTGGGATCCATACATCTTCAAGCTTAGGTGGTATCATAGCCTCATTGTTATAGCATTGTATCTTTTCCTTTATGACATGATTGGCTATATAAGATCCAAAACCAGTTTGATAAACATTGAAAGAAGGATCATTAGCAAAACTTTGCAATAAATTGATAAGTTCATTCAAACTACATTTATCAAGATCAAGTAGAGGTTCTTTAATATTATCGAAGAGCATTTTTTTACTTCCTCTACTTCTTTTTCTTCCACTACCATAATAGATTCTTTACTTTATTCTTCCATTTGGTGCAATAATTCCCATGATCGATAAATTATATCTTGCACATATTTAATCGAATCTCTCAAATTTAGCAATGAACTCCTTGTTAAGTTCTTTTTGGGTAGATATGAAGGATCTCATGGTGTTCTCAAGATCATTAGAAATGTTATTACTGCTAGAATACTTGTTAGAAACTACAGGGGTTTCACATATTGGTTGTTGTAATTGTTGTTGTACCCATTATTCCCAAAGTTTCTAATGTAATTGATGTCTATATTTTCTCGATAAACACCAAACCTCGCCTTGTTTGACTGATCTTTACCTTTGAGTTCATCCGACGCCCTCTTCCCCCGATCCTAAGTCCTTCATGTAGGACATTTGTCGAGTTAACCCTCATCACCTACTCTCTCGTAAAGTTGTGGTGGCATTAAGGCAATGCGGATGACCGAAACGTCAACACGATTTTATTATGTTACTTGATAATATTCATATGGGCATCACATCCTAATTTAAAGATGATGCAACTCATCTTACTTATACTCCACTAGAAAGGAATAAACTTCATGCAATCTAGTATTGAGAATTAACAGTGTATAGCCTTAGATGCTTTGACATGATGTTGAATATCAAATATGCTACCGCTTGGACATATTACAATAGAACAATGTCTATGAATGTCAACTGGAATTATAAGCTATCACTAAGAAATTATAGCACATGCATTCTCTTTATCCCTAGCAAAATAACCGTGGAAGAAGGACGCAACCCTAGCAGATCAATGAATCCTATTCACTATTTGTTGTGTGGTCGTACACGGACACCGGGGGACACACCCCCTAGGTTGTTTGGCAAATGGCGCGGATGAGACGCCTTTGTCACCACAGAGAACACACAAAGCACACAACGATTTTTACCCTGGTTCAGACCGCGAGAGGGCATCTCGCGTAAAACCCTACGCCCATCTTATCTGATTCTTTGTTGATGGAGACAAACGATGGAGTGTGTACAGATTGTCGGCGACCTTGAAGCTGCGTCCCTCGGCTGCCGGACTTGGCTACTACTGAGACGGGCGTCTCTCTATCCTGGCTGCTTTGTGGTGAAGGAGCCAGTGCTTGTCTCTCTAATTTCCTTAGCTATTCCAAAAGTGTCGCTCCTCTAGGACCCAGACCAGGTCCTCCTTTTATAACTCAAGGTGATGCCATAGTGGCCGAGATGCATGTGAGACAGATGTCACACAGTTCTGAGCGGTGGTGTACCGGTGTAGCCTGGTGGAGCTACGAGCCCCACTGTCCTCCATGCCGACTAGCATGTCACGCTGATGGGATGAGACCGGCCGGTCTCGTCAGTATTTACCTTGCATGGCGTAGGTAATGATGTCTTCTGCTTGCCCACCGCAGTGGGTTTCTAACGCGTGCTCTCCATGCACATTCTCGGGATGGGACACAAGGATCCTGCCGTAGAGTGTGCATGCCACGCACTGGTCTTCGATGACTCATGGGTGTGACTCTGTGTTTTCTTGTTTGTTCCTTTCTTCCCGGCTAGGGGAAGGAGCCTTCTCTCATAAGCTTTCTCTCCCCCTCCCGAGGAGAGAGCCTTCTCTTGTACACTTCCCTCCCAGACAAGGGGGAGAGGCCTTGGGTGAGGCCCGTCAATGCCTTGCCGGACTACGTCGTGGCACGGTACATCCCCGTGCGGGGAGGTAGCGCCTCAGCGTCTCTTGGGATGGAGCGGGCCACGCGGTCGGCGCTGGGACCCCCTAGCCCAGAGCATCGACACTATTCAATCACTACTACCTAGCTATTTCACCATAATACACCATACCCCTCACATGCCCTCGTATACATGTTGGATTAGAACAAGTAATAACAAACGGGGTGATAATATGCATCTACTCATACATCAAGAACATAGTAATATATCATATCTCATCAGTCATTCAAGAAAATAAAGATCCACCACATAGGAATTACATAATATGCATCATAATCATGTTGGGTAGCTCATATGATGTCTAAACATTGAAGTACATGAGAGATATAGGACAATCTACTGCCACAAACATCGAAGATGGACGGCAACGGAGGCTTGAGCCGCCAACGAGTATGGGTGGCACAACCTGTGCTAGGGTTCGCGCCACCTGTACTTGTTCAGCCCCTGGGCCTCGTCTCGTTGACTTCTTCTTCCTCAGGTGCTTCTCGTGATAAAATATTAATGCTACAAAAATCTTGGGTCAATTTGAGTCCGGGAAGGTCCCTGAAACTTAAAAATAAGCAAAACAGGGTTTTCCTGTCCTGCAGAGTCATAACCAAAATAAGGGGGATCGATGGAAAATCCCCATAAAACATTATTATAACAACTAATAACAATATGTAGGAATATGCATCAATAAACTACAAAAAGATCATGCATGTATTTTGCATGCATCAACATCCCCAAGCTTAACCCATGCTCGTCCTCGAGTATGAAGGTGATAAAATAAAGAGCTTTGGAGTTTATTGCTTCTATGAAAATAATAAGTAGTAATGCATATGATAGATGGTTCATTCTTTGATGTACAGCAACAAGCAAATGAGATATAAAGTGATACTTCTAATTCAACTCAATGATGTCCAACAATCAATAACAAAGTGCAAAAACAAATGAAAGTACTATGGACATTAAACATGGAAGTGCTTGTGCTTTGGAATTCTTTTCTTTCTTTATTTCTTTCTTTTATTATATTTCTCTTGAATAAACAACCACTGAAAGTAAGTAGGGAGTATATGTGCCAAGCTTTAAAGCTAAAGAGAAAATGTAATTTTGAGGATTGTGCAACCCAAGTCAACGGTAATGAAGAGCAAATATGGTTCACATGATCAACACTTTACTAGTCGTAAGTGAATGGATCGTAAGGGCACCTAGAGGGGGGGGGGGTGAATAGGTGCTACTCAAATTTTAATTGTTTTTCAATTTAGGCTTGACACAAAAGGTAAAGTCTCTAGATATACAACTAGGGTGAATTTACCTATATGACAACTAGCAAGCTAAGCAAGATACAATATATAAAGGCAATAAAGGATAGAGGTAACCGAGAGTGGAGCACACGGAGACACAGATGTAATTCCCGTAGTTCCTTCCTTTTTAGGGGAAGTACGTCTATGTTGGAGAGGTGTGGTTGCCACAAAGGCCTAACCAACGCCACAAAGGCTCACCCTAATCTCCGATGCAAGCTTCCGCCACAAAGGCCTAGCTCACTTTCCACTAAGGGATTCCTCAAGGCAGAACCGACCTTTACAATCTTGCGGCACGCATCCACAACTGAATTGGAGGCTCCCAAGCACAACACAATGCTGTGAAACAACAAGTAGCAAGATATCAAATACACAAATCAAGGTCTTGGGACACAAGGGAACCCAAGACACAAGGGCCCTCAAGCAAATGAGAGGGGAAAGTAAATCGCTTCGGTGAGGATGTAGATCAAGGCCTCCTCCTTTGATTCTCCAAAGATCAAGAGCTTTGGTGGGTTGAGGGGGGGAGATGTTGTGAATTTTGTGGCTCCAAAATGGTGTTCTTCAAGCTTGGGACAAGCAGCTCATTGGGGAAGAAGGAGGGGGTATTTATACCCCCCAAAAAATCTAACCGTTGGCTGCCAGGAAAGTCCGGCTAAAGCCGGTCACATCGGCTAAAGCCGGCCTCCACACCGGCTATAGCCAGCCTGAAAAATCCGGCTCTGGCCAGAAATAGCCGGACAAATAGCCGGTTTGCAACAGAGGGGTTTTCACTCCAAATTCTGGGCAGTCCGGCTAAAGCCGGTCTAGGGTCCGGCTATAGCCGGCCTGATCAGCCAAAAACACATGTCTTCTCCTTCCCGAGCATATAAATACCATCACCTCATGAATTTCCTTTGAGCAATGATTATCATGAATTATAATACAGGAAACTTAATATCTTGTGCAAGAATACCATAAAATCTTGCAAAGATTAATCACACATTAATAGATAATGTATTGTTAACAAACGCCAAAATCGAATAGGCGGGAAATGCTCTTTCAATCTCCCCCTTTTTGGTGTTTGATGACAATACATAATTTTGCATGTTTCAAACAATATAAAATATAGACGGAGCTCCCCCTTGCTATTTGTCCTATTTTAAATTTTGTATTTGAATACAAAGACACATCAACAAGAAGAACTCCCCCTAGATTTTAGAATGTGATCCATATGTGCACATGATATATGATAATTATATAGCACATAATCAAAAAAAATATAATATGACAAGAATATAGCAAGTAGGATCAACATATATAAACATAAATAAGTCTACTACACACATAATAGCACATAGTTCAACACATAGTAGTAGATAATCCAACTAGAGTTCAACAATGGGACACAAGCAAGCAAATGATAAGAGCTTGTGACCCGACAAAATCCAAATGGAAACCAACTCAAATCCAAATGGAAACACATGCAAATAGGACTTCTCCCCCTTTGGCATCAAGACGCCAAAAAGGGAGAAAACACCACAAGATCAATCCTCAAAGGCGTCAAAGTCCTCATCTTCCTCATCTTCATCTCCATCGTCATCTCCATCATCATCATCTTCTTCATCTTCTTCACCATCTTCTTCCTCATATTCTTCTTCAATGGCTTCCTTGCCCTTGGAGGTGCCTTCGGCCAATTCCTTCCAATCAAAAGATGAGCCCTCATTCCACTTGCCAAAGGAGAAGGTGTCTTCGAACTTGTCTTGCTCTTGGGACTCTTCTTGAGTGCTAGCCCCCTTGCCCTTCTCCACAACCCTCAACCGAGCATCCAAATCCCGTTGCTTCTTGTGAATGTGCTTACGGTCCACATAGTCCTTGTATTGAGTTTGGCGCACATCATTGTTCATGCAAAACAAGGCCCTTTGCCACCACTTTAGCTTCTTCATTTCTTGCCCCATCCCAACACTTGGTGGATCCGCATTCTTCCTCCTACAACCACTAGCATAGCGGTTGCCACCCAACACATCACTCAAAGGAGGGAAAGCACTTGAGATGCTAGGCAACAAGTGAGCGGTCTTCTTGTAGAGCTTGTTAGGCTTGTGGGTTTCCATATCTGCAAACTGCACGTCTTCTTCAATCTCAAGGTCACCTTCAATGCCCTTGTCCAAGATGAGCCTCATGATGTACGGAGCATACGGGGGAACCCTCCTTTCAAGCATAGCAAGCCGCATCTCCGAGAAAATGAAGTGCATCACGTCAATCTCCATCCTAGCACACTCCACACCGGCCTCAAAGGTAAGGCGGGCATGGTGGAGAAATGCACTAGTCCACCCCGAATAGAGTCATTGTTGCCACCACTTGGAGAAATGTTGGCACGGAACATCTGGAGAAGGATATCATAAAGTGGGAGAAGATTGGCGGTTTCTCCCGCTTTACCCCCGGGCAAGTAGAGACACTGAATCTTCCTCTTGTTGTACTCGGAGGTGTCAATATGCATCCGGTGACCTCAAGGGGAGTGCATACCACCAAAGGGGTAACCCAAGAGCGTCCCAAAGCGAGTGATAGTCGAGTGCCTCCTTACATCCTCGGTCATCCAAGTGAACCCAATCTCCTCTTTAGCATCAAACTCTAAGGTGGCATAGAACTGCTGAATCAATCTTGGACAATAATCTTGCTTGAAAGCCATTAGCTTGTGCAAACCCATCTTCTCAGTGACCCACAAAGCATCCCGAAAGTACTCATCCTTGGCCAAGTGTGCAATGTTCGTATGCTTCATGGGGCATACCTTGGTGCTCATGCAATAATAAATCTGCTCAAAGATCCTCTGATGCTCTGACCGGTAGAAGGAACCGCTGGTGATGTCCCTGGGCATGACATAAAACTTCTGGGCACAAAACTCGCGGTACTCTTGCTTTGAAAACTTCTTGAGATCACTAATGGAAGCAAACAAGGATTTCTTCTTCCTTTCCTCCAACCTCTTCTTCTTGACAGCAGCGGTCACTCTAGCATCTTGTTGTTCTTGGTGACGACCAATGGATGGATCAACATAGCGAGACCGCTTAGGATGAGATCCACCTGCGAACAGCACATAGATAGATAGCATATAGGATAAGCATGCATGCCAGAGGATCAAGGAGCAATAGCACAAAAGGAAAAAACAAGACAGAGTTTGGTGATCTACACCGGCTATTTCCGGTCTCAGGCCGGCAATAGCCGGTCCAACACCGGCTTTAGCCAGACCAGAAGAACAGTCTTTCGAAATCTCTGGAGTAGGCCACCAACTCTAGTCATGTGTTTCGATCTATGTAATGCTAGGCAGAATCAAGAATCCAAGACCTCTCAATGTATCAAAGGTACCAAAAAGAATCCAACCCTAACCCTAGGTTACCCTAGTGAGAGAGAGAGAGGAGAGAAGGGGGGGAAGGGTACCCTGATCCATGGGAGAAGGCGCCGGAGGAGGAGGGCCAGCTAGAGAGGGGGCTCCGGCGGCCGGAGGATCGTCGGACGGCGCCGGCGGCGATTCCAAGGGGGGCACGAGCTGGAGAGGGATAGGCATGGGGGATAATAAGGAAACCCTCACCCCCATAGCCTTATGAGTGGAGTCTCGAAAAGCCCAATCCGGCTATAGCTGGTATGGGACCGGCTAAAGCCGCCCCCCAGCTATTTCCGGTGTGAGACCGGCTATAGCCAGTCTAGATGGAAAACTGATGATGGATTGGAGTGGGAAAATTCTGGGCATGCAAGAAGAGGGAAAAAGATTCTAGGCTTTAGGTAAGAGGGCTTAGGATGGAAAACACGCATGGAGTGGTTCTCGCACTTGACATTGCAAAAACAAGAAATCATCAGAAAATCCAATGCAAGTGCCTTCCCATTTCAAGGATAGAGACAATGACAAAAAAGCTCAATAAAACTTCAAATAGAATTTGCAAGGAATCAACTCTTCAAAAAGAAGAGGTCGGTGGCCGAGGCCACCATGTATGAGTGTTATGGCATTGGACCGCGAAGATGTATCTTGGGTCCATAACCAATACTCATCATTGAAGCTCATATATCACAAAAATGATATTAAGAGAATGATTTTGTTACTATCGGCATTATGGGGGAGGGATAGCCCAATTAATTAGGACCGCACTCCCCCTATCTCCATGCCCACACCTAAACTAAACAAGTATTGAAATATAGATGTATTTGCAAGATACTCAAGCCACACTCCTTGAATCAATGATATTTAGCTCATTCCTCAAATACCCAAACCTTGCTTCATCAAGGGGCTTCGTGAATATATCGGCAAGTTGATCCTTGGTGCACACATATGCAAGCTCAATATCACCACGGGCAACATGATCTCTAATAAAATGATTCCGGATCTCAATATGCTTGGTTCTTGAATGTTGCACCGGATTATAGGCTATATTGATAGCACTCTCATTGTCATATAAAAGAGGCACTTTGTCACAAATGACACCATATTCCTTTAAAGTTTGCCTCATCCATAACAATTGAGTGCATCCACTTGCGGCGGCAATGTATTCGGCTTTGGCGGTGGAGAGAGATATACAATTTTGCTTCTTAGAAGACCAACATACCAAAGACCTACCAAGAAATTGGCAAGCTCCGGAGGTTGATTTCCTATCATCCTTGTCACCGGCCCAATCCGAATCCGTGAAACCACAAAGAGAGAAATCCGAGCCTTTAGGATACCAAAGCCCATAAGTTGGGGTATGAACCAAATATCGAAAGATTCTTTTGACCGCCATTAGATGGCTTTCTTTAGGAGTGGCTTGATACCTTGCACACACACCTACAATCAACACAATATCGGGTCTAGATGCGCAAAGGTAAAGCAAAGAACTGATCATAGAACGGTATACCTTTTGATCCATATCTTTACCACTGGGATCTAATTCAAGATGACATTTAGTGGGCATTGGTGTGGCTGCCCCATTTAGTTCCTTCATCTTGAACCTCTTGAGCATGTCTTGAACATATTTGGCTTGATTAATAAAAGTCCCTTCTTTCAATTGCTTGATTTCAAAACCAAGAAAGAACTTCATTTCGCCCATCATAGACATCTCAAACGTATCGGTCATAAGCTTTGAAAATTCATCATTAAAAGCTTTGTTAGTAGAGCCAAAGATAATATCATCAACATATAGTTGGCATACGAAAAGCTCCCCACTGACCCTCTTAGTAAAAAGAGTGGGATCGATTTGCCCAACTTCAAACCCACGGTCTAACAACAACTCCCTAAGGTGCTCATACCACGCACGTGGGGCTTGTTTAAGGCCATAGAGTGCCTTATGGAGTTTGTAGACATGGTTAGGAAAGTTGAGGTCCTCAAACCCCAGGGGTTGCTTAATATACACTTCCTCTTTCAATGGACCATTAAGAAAAGCACTTTTAACATCCATTTGTTGCAACTTAAAATTATGATGAGTGGCATATGCAAGAAGGATACGGATGGACTCAAGGCGAGCCATGGGAGCATAAATCTCTCCAAAGTCAATGCCTTCAACTTGAGAGAAACCTTGAGCAACCAATCTTGCCTTGTTCCTCACAACAATTCCATGCTCATCTTGCTTGTTCTTGAATATCCACTTTGTGCCAATCACATTGCGGCACTCTCTTGGCTTCTCCACTAATACCCACACATTATTGCGCTTGAAGTTATTGAGTTCTTCATGCATAGCATCCAACCAATCCGGATCTTCAAGTGCTTCAAATACTTTCTTGGGTTCAACCATGGAGATATAGGCATTATGATTGCTAAATTTTGCCAATTGACTCCGGGTTGACACTTTGCCTCTTAAATCTCCAATAACCCTCTCAAGGGTATGACCTCTAAGCTCCAAGTTGCTTTCAACTCTTCTCTTGTGACAGGCTTCGATCTCCTCATTTGACCTTTGAGGAATAACTTGATCATCTTGATCATTTTGGTCCCCGTCTTGACCATCAACTTGACCTTGATCATCATTATGCACATCAACACTCTCTTCATGAGTAGGTTGATCTTGGTCTTGTGAAGAATTAGAGGTGGTTGAAATAACCGGAGAGGATGGTGGTGCCCCTTCTTCTTCATGAAGGTCCTTGTCTTGTTCTTCGGTTGGTGCCTTAGTTGCTTCTTCGGGAGAGGCTTGTTGAGCTTGTGTAGATGAGGGCTCCACTTGAGTAGAGCATAGTCCTTCTCGGTCCGCCACAAGGTGTCCCTCAATGGGGCAGAAAAATCCCACGCCCATTCTTCTTATGGCATCTTGAGGTATTTCATCATCTACATCACAAGCAACAACATCTCGCCCCCCTTGGAAGCTATCATTTTCTTCGAATACCACACTACAATATTCTTCAACACATCCGGTGGACTTATTAAAGACTCTATAAGTGTGGGATTCAGCACCATAACCAACAAAAATACCTTCTATTGCTTTCGGATCAAATTTACATAAACAAACTCCTTTTCTAAGAAAGAAATACTTACAACTGAAAACCCAGATGTACATGATGTTGGGCTTGCTTACGGTGAGAATTTCATAAGGAGTCATGTTCAAGCCTTTGCGGAGGAAGAGCCAGTTCGATGAGTGACAAGCCGTAGAGATGGCTTTGGCCCAAAAGTTGTATGGAGACTTAAACTCCGCCAACATGGACCTAGCCATATCCATAAGAGTCCGGTTCTTCCTATCGGCTATACCATTTTGTTGAGGGGTGTATGCAGCGGAATATTGATGTCGTATCCCCTCATCACTGAGAAATCCATTTAAGGTGTAGTTCTTGAATTCGGAGCCATTGTCACTTCTTATTGCCAATATATTTTGCCCATATTGACGTTCAACTTCTTTGGCAAAGTCGATGACAGTTTGTTGAGTCTCACTCTTGTGTGTAAAGAAATAGACCCAACTTTATCTTGAATAGTCATCAAAATCACCAAACAATATTTCTTCCCACCAAGACTTGCATGAGAGGGAGGACCAAAAAGATCTACATGAAGGAGCTCCAAAATCCTCTTGGAAGAAATGATAGTCTTGCTTGAATGGGGAGAGTCGTGCATTTTTCCTAGAATGCATGCCCTGCAAACACGATCTTTGGCAAAAGAAACATTCTCTTTTAGTCCGAGAATGTGGCCACCCTTGTGAAGGCTATGCAAAGTTCTCATATTGACATGGGCTAGTCGGCGATGCCAAAGCCAACCCACATCGGCCTTTCCAAATAAACACATTGCACTTGTAGTGGTTTTCCCCGAGAAATCCACCACATACAAGTTGTTTTCAATATGCCCAATGAAAGCGACCTTTAGAGACTTGCTCCACAAGAGTACCACAATTTCATTATCAATGAAGACTGCAAAGCCCATCTTACCAAGTGCACGAACTGAAAGTAAATTGTAACCAAGCATGACGTCCACAAGGGAAATATCTGGTGGAACCACCACCTTGCCAAGACCCAATACCTCGGATTGTGACATGTCTCCATAAGTGACGGTTATATTGTTGACGTTAGGCCTCATCTCCGTCATGATCTTCTTGCTTCCGGTCATATGACTTGTGCATCCACTATCAAGCACCCATTTTGATCCACCGGAAGCATAGTCCTCGGAAGACTTGGCCATAAGGCACTTGACATTCTTGATGAGAGAGTCCTCATTGGGGGATTCAAAGAGTGATGTGGAAGAAGTGGAGGTGGTTGCAATTGCGGCCATCTCACTAGTCGAGGTTTCTTCTTCATCACTCTCACTCGCGGAGTACTCTTCTTTAGTCAAGAGCACAAACTTGGGTTGCTTCTTCTTGGGTCCACCCTTCTTCACAAATGGCTTCTTTGATGGTGAATTGGTCTTGCTCTTGAGAATAAGCTTCCCACCATGATCTTCTCTCTTCTCGTAAGGACACTCAGCAACAAAGTGAAATCTATCATTGCAATTGTAGCATGTCCTCACCCTTTGACCATTGTTGTCACTTCTTTGAAAGCCACTTGACTTGCTTTGTTCTTTGATTGTCTTCTTTAGCCTTGTGGGGATCAACCCAAAAGGTTTTTCCATAGAAAGCCATGTGCTCATGGTACTCATGCGTCATATCCTCGGGACACATCTCTAGTGTTGCTTCAATACTTGCTTGAAGAGGAACTTCTTTCTCAACCACACTTGCATTTAATGCAAGGTTGGAGCTTCTTTGCATTCCCAAGGCACGAGCACGAGCATCTTCCGCATTTTGTGCGACAACCTTGTAGGCTTGAATCTCTTGCATCACTTGATTGGAGGTCATCTCATAGAAGTTGTGCTTTCCTTGAACACTCTTCACATCCGCGGGATCATATGGGGTGAGAGCAAGAATGTACTTCATCTTGATCCACTCATCATCAATATGGTGAGCACCGAGGTTCTTGAAGGTGGTAGCAATGGCCTTGAGTCTTCTATACATCTCTTGATGGTCCTCACCATCCATCATAAAGAATCCCTCCGCTTGATTTGAAAAGTCCACATATCTTGTTCTCTTCATGCTGTCATTGCCAACAAATACATCAGAGAGTCCTTGCCAAGCTTCTTTGGTGGTGGAGAAGTGTTGGATGTGAGGCAAGTCCTTGGACCCAACGGCAATTTGAATCATGTGGAGAGCGGTTGCATTGAGTTGGCTATCGACCACCTCTCTTCTTGTCAAGTTGTTGGGATCCATGGCCTTGAATCCTTCTTCAACAATCCTCCAAAGCTCGATGCAAGAACTGCACATATGAGAGATCATTTGATATTGCCACTGACCAAAGTTTAATGCATCTAGCTTAGGTGGGTCACCTCTATTGTTAATATGAGGATGAGGGATCGGCGGGTCGGATGAATACCAATGAGGGAAATCACCTTTCCCGTCGCTCTTAGTGCATGACTTAGCATCGGTACCTTTGTCGGCATCCTCTTCTTCCAACCCCACATTCTCCACTTGTGGAGAAGCGGGTTTTTCCGAAGGAGGAGGAACAATAGGAGTTTTAGCTTACATGAGTTGCGCTATCATTTCATGCAACTTGCTTATTTGAGATGTCATGGATGACTCCAAGGTTTTGAAATCATCCACGGAAACTTCACCCGAGCCCTCACTAGCTTGGGTGCCCATACTCTTAGGCGGTTAAGCCCGAATAAAGAGCCGAGGCTCTGATACCAATTGAACGGATTGTAAGGGCACCTAGAGGGGGGGGGTGAATAGGTGCTACTCAAATTTTAATTCTTTATCAATTTAGGCTTGACACAAAAGGTAAATTATCTAGATATGCAACTAGGGTGAATTTACCTATATGACAACTAGCAAGCTAAGCAAGATACAATATATAAAGGCAATAAAGGATAGAGGTAACCGAGAGTGGAGCACACGGAGACACGGATGTAATTCCTGTAGTTCCTTCCTTTTTAGGGGAAGTACGTCTACGTTGGAGAGGTGTGGTTGCCACAAAGGCCTAACCAATGCCACAAAGGCTCACCCTAATCTCCGGTGCAAGCTTCCGCCACAAAGGCCTAGCTCACTTTCCACTAAGGGATTCCTCAAGGCGGAACCGGCCTTTACAATCTTGGGGCACGCATCCACAACCGAATTGGAGGCTCCCAAGCACAACACAATGCTGTCAAACAACAAGTAGCAAGATATCAAATACACAAATCAAGGTCTTGGGACACAAGGGAACCCAAGACACAAGGGCCCTCAAGCAAATGAGAGGGGGAAGTAAATCGCTTCGGTGAGGATGTAGATCAAGGCCTCCTCCTTCGATTCTCCAAAGATCAAGAGCTTTGGTGGGTTGAGGGGGGAGATCTTGTGAATTTTGTGGCTCCAAAATGGTGTTCTTCAAGCTTGGGACAAGCAGATCATTGGGGAAGAAGTAGGGGGTATTTATACCCCCCCCCCCCGAAAAATCTAACCGTTGGCTGCCAGGAAAGTCCGGCTAAAGTCGGTCACACCGGCTATAGCCGGCCTGAAAAATCCGGCCCTGGCCAGAAATAGCCGGACAAATAGCCGGTTTGCGACAGAGGGGTTTTCACCCCAAATTCTGGGCAGTCCGGCTAAAGCCGGTCTGGGGTCCGGCTATAGCCGACCTGATCAGCCAAAAACACATGTCTTCTCCTTCCCGAGCATATAAATACCATCACCTCATGAATTTCCTTTGAGCAGTTATTATCATGAATTATAATACAGAAAACTTAATATCTTGTGCAAGAATACCATAAAATCATGCAAAGATTAATCAAACATTAATAGATAATGTATTGTTAACAAACACCAAAATCGAATAGGCGGGAAATGCTCTTTGAGTAAGTCTCATACCCCGTGGTTAATAGTATCCCCACCTCATGCTACTGAACTCTAGAATTACCATAGACTTTCATCGTGTGCATATAGATTCAACCAATTGCTCACAAATAGGTACCTCCATGCCATATGTACACATTGCCTTCTAGATTTTTATCTTTTTGCAAAGGCAATACATATCGGGACGACAGGACAACAGACAAATGAAATCCTTTTAAAATACTCAATTATGTAGTAAATTAAACTTGTTTAATCTAATGAGGAAGTCCATGCTGAAACTTCTACCATGATTAGGCATGGTTTCGGTTAGCGGCCCAATGCTCTTCTCTAACAAATATGCACACTCGAATCTTTAGCATGATAACCCCCACTCATTTTAAACCGGAAAGATATGCATAACCAACGGTGTATGCCAACAACATATTTAGAGTTGAAAGTCTTGTTCCATGATAGCATGGTTTAACTTAACCCCAACTAATAAAATGACAAACATGCAACTTACATAAATGAACTCCACCGTAGACTACAACTTCCCATGAGCTTTGAATTGCACAATAAAAAGGAAAAATTTGAATGTAAAGAAATGGCACATTCACTATACTTGGAATATAATTTTGCTATGTAGGTAGGTATGGTGGAGATTTTGTGGAGAAGTATGGCTCAAGGTTTTCAGATATACAAGTATTTGCTTGCTTTTTCTTTTCTTTTCTCTTTTCTTTTCGTGGCCATTGAAAAGGTATAAAAGACACAAGCATGCATAATGTGCTGCACATTTATTAATGAAATAAGTAACTCAAAGTTAACCATCAATGCTCAAAGAAGAAATAGCACTCAATACCGCACTAGCAAATTACTATTCAATCAAAGCATATGAAACATAGAACATAAGCATTACTTGTATTGCTACCTCCCTTTTCTTTCCAACTTTTTCTCTTAAATCCTACAATAGATTTCTCATAAATATAAAGTATACCTACAGGTGGTGGTCTATTTATTCAACAAAATAAATGCAAACAAAAAATTAAAAACTAGATGCAGATGCTTGATACGTCTCAAACGTATCTATAATTTTTGATGCTCCATGCTTGTTTTTACACCATTTGCCTATTGTTTCGTTACACTTAGTGGCATTTTTATACATTTTCCGGAACTAACCTATTAACGAAGTGCCACAGTGCCAGTTTCCTGTTTTCTGCTGTTTTTGTGTTTCAGAAGTGATACACAGGAAATATTCTCGGAATTGGACGAAACAAGTTCCTGAAGTCATATTTTACGGGGAAGCTCCCAAACATCCGAAGACCTGACGGAGGGGGGCCACGTGGCCCCCACACATAGGGGCGGCGCGGCCACCCCCCTGGCCGCGCCGGGCCCACGTGAGGGGCCGTGGTCTCTCCTCTGACATCGCCCCTTCGCCTATATATACCCCCTGACGAGAAAAACCTAAAGGCCGGATCAGTTTTCCAGAATACATCGCGATCCGCCGCCGCCGTCGACCCGAAGATCGGGAGGGTCCAGAAGCTCTTCCCGGCACCCTGCCGGAGAGGGGAATCGCCACCGGAGGTCTTCTTCATCGCCATGCTTGCCTCCGGAGCGATGAGTGAGTAGTCTACCTTGGACTATGGGTCCATAGCAGTAGCTAGATGGTTGTCTTCTCCACTATGTGCTTCATGTTTAGATCACATGAGCTGCCCTACATGATTGAGATCACCGTTATGTAATTCTATGATGTTGGTTTGTTGGGATCCGATGAATATTGGTGTTTATGATTAAGTTGCTGTACTGAATTATATCTTTTGTTATCTCTATGTTGTTTATGATCTTGCATGCTCTCCGTTGTTAGTAGCTATCTTGGCCGAGTAGTTGCTAGTGACTCCAAGAGGGGGTATTTATGCTCGATAGTGGGTTCATGTCTCTATTTCACCTGGGGGAGTGACAGAAACCTCTAAGGTGGTAGATGTGCTATTGCTACTAGGGAGAAAACAACATTCATATGCTCAAGGGCATATGCTTTGTTTACATTACACACTTTGCTTAATGCAATTATCTGTTGTTCGCAACTTAATACTTTTGGGGTGTTCGGATGATATCCCCGAGGGTGGATTATTAGTCATAGATGCAGTTGGATGGCGGTCTATGTATTTTGTTGTAATGCCCAGAGTGAATCTCATAGTGATCTTCTTGACATATCACGTTATCTTTATTCTATCAATTGCCCAACTGTAATTTGTTTACCCAGCATGTTATTTATCTATGGAGAGACACCACTAGTGAACTGTGGACCCCGGTCCTATTTTAATCATATTGCAATCACCTGTTTACTTTTCCCGCACTGTTTATTTTACTAGCATATTACTACTGTCTTCCACTCGATACACTCATAACCTTTGTTTCAAGCAAACCGGTGAGATTGACAACCTCATCGCAAGTTGGGGACAAAGTATTTGTTTGTGTGTGTGCAGGTTCCACAAACACCTTTAGTCGTCATCGTCTCTCTTCTCCTGATCGATAAACCTTGGTTTCTTAACTGAGGGAAAACTAGCCGCTACACTCATCATACCTTCCTCTTGGGGTTCCCAACGGGCTGGTCATCACCACGCACAAGGACATACTGCTCCCACGTCAACTAAACGCCACAGCTCTTTTTCTGGCGCCATCACACGAGTAGCAGCTTCTTTTCTGGCGCCGTTGCCGGGGAAGAGAGAAGACTTCTGCGAGGGGAGTTCTTCGCACACACATTCATTACTTTGTTATTTGTTTTACTTTACTTTATTTTATTTTACCTGCATTGCTTTTTATATCAAAAACCCAAAAAAATTAGAATCCTTGGTAGTTGTTTTTACTTATCTGCTTTTAGTTTTGTTACAATGAGTAATCCTGAAGTAGAAGTTCGTAGTTTCAAGCAACAAGGGGGAGAAAGTTTAAAAGATGCTTGGTACCGTATTAACAATGCTCATCATAGGTGTACCAAAAAGCACTCCACCACGATCCTCCTTAGAAATTTTTATGTTGGTATATCTAGCTGGAATAGGTATGTTCTTGATACTCTTACAGGAGGTAATTTTCTGGGTCGCATGCACTATAATTGAAAGTTTAGTGGGAGTACCACCTATTCATGTTGCTAAAACTGAGACCACCTTGGAAGAGGTGGTAGAAAAGCTCAACTCCTTAGAAAAAAGTTTGCCAAGTATCCTAGAAAATGCTAGCCGCGTTAGTGAATTAATAGAAAACATTGGTAAGAGAATTACCATTTTAGAGGCTAGCACTACTCATGACAATCAAAACTTGAGGATTGGTAAACTAGAGGAGTCTATGGAAACTCTTAGTTTAATCTTCTCTTCTCTTAAATTTAAGAAGGAGAAAGTGTTTGTTGGAAAAGAGCAAAAATTTATGTATGTTCCCAAGGTTTCTGCGCTTAAATCTCAACATGTTCTTAAGATTGGTAAGACTCTTAGTTCCACTAAGGGTGACTTGCAGGTTGAATCATCTTCGGGAACCTTCAAAGAGCCTACTGAGGTAACTAGCACTTCATCTATTGATATTACTTGATTCGCAATTTTCTGCGCCTAGCTCAAAGGCGTTAAAGAAAAGCACTCTTGGGAGATAACCCATTGTTTACTTTTCAGTAATTTTTCTTTTATTTGAGTCTTGGAAGTCATTACTACTGTAATGACCGCTCCTTATCTTGTTTATTTCGTTTTTGTGCCAAGAGAAGCCTCTAATTTGAGTGAGGTAAAGATTTGGGGTTATTGCTGTCCTGAAACTGTTTTCGGTGCTGCACCGTAAAAATTCGTGAAAATTCTCTGTTTATCTTTTGGACCTGCGATTTCTTGTGCATATGCCCCAGGTTATATCCAAACTTTTCTTAGTTGAACACTTTTTGATTTGAGCAACGGAAAATCCCTCAAAAATTCGTCCATTATCAGCTGTCCAGTTTTGACAGATTTCTGTCAATATTTGTTTTTGCCACTTTATCGCTTTCTTTTGAGTTCTTTTTTATCATGGAACTCTTGTGGAAGTTGCTACAGTAGTATATACTTTATATGTGGTGGTTTTGGGTTGAAACCTGAAGCTAAAAGAGGTTGAATATATTTTATGCTTACACTAATGTTGCTAATAGAATTGTGTTTAGTTTTGTATGAAGGAAGTTTTCAAGTGTAGGGATTGGAGAATGATGAGATGAGTTGAAGAATGGACAAAAGCTCAAGCTTGGGGATGCCCATGCATCACCCCAAGAAATATCCAAGAAGTACAAGCGTCAAAGCTTGGGGATGCCCCCGAGGCACCCCTTCTTCATCGGCAAAAATCAGGTCACCTTTCAAAACACTATATTTTTATTGCTTCATGCACTATGTGTTTTTCTTGGAGCGTCAGTTGTTTTAGTTTTCTTAGTTTGTTTAGTTTGTTTGTTTGCTGCAATAAATGGTTGGACCCCAACAATTTCCTTTGGAGGAGATGTACTCATTTTCATTTGCAAAGAACGCTCTAGTTTTCACTCTTATCGTTCATCGAGCATTCTACTTTTTCTGCTACTGCTTTTGGTTTTCATTTTCGCCTTGATATGCGTTCAGATCTTGTCATATCTTTTCATCAAGGTGTATTTTTGCCTCTGATCTTTATTGGTTTTCATCAAAAGAGGTGTTTATAAAAATTTCAAATGGTGTTGGAAAAGAGAAAAAGCTTTGTGCAAAATAGTGGTACAAGAAGGAGCTTGTGTAGACTGCGGCTTAGGCTTTTTCATGTCATGCTTGATGTCTTTTTGATAGTATGCTTAGTGGTTTTGCTGTGGCATGACTTGTCTCAAATAACTGAGATTGCTTAATGAGCCTTTGAAAAAATCATGCGTTGTTTTTATTGTATGGAAGCATTATTTTGGTTTTCTCCTTGATGCTTTATTTAGGTTGACTTGGCACATGCTCACACATGTTAGACTCTTACAAAGTCGCCATTAGCCTTCATGATCATTTAGTTTTTGACTTTTGATGCCATCGTATGCTTCTTTTAATGTCACTTTGTCGCTTTGCATGATTATGGCCATTACTGCTCTCTTAGTTGGTCGCTCCCAGTCTTTTGCTAGCCCTCGCCTTGTACTGAGTATGAGCTCTACTCGTGCATCCAACTCCTAAAAGCCAAGTTTTCCATTGTGTCCACCATACATACCTACTAGCAATTTGCTATTCCAAGTAAATTTGGCTTGCTTTTATTTTCTCTTCAAATTAAACTCTTACCAGTGTTATGCGAAACTCGGTTAGTAAAGCTCTCACGAACCGGAAGGCACACTTTACTTTTTCCTGTTCTTAAAAATTTGACATTGTGGTCTTTTATGTTGAGTTGTTATGCTTGCAAGTTGTAAGTTGGATTCTAGCCCAGCCATGCTGTCATGGGGCAAGCTTTCAACATTGCACTTCTTTTTGAGTTGATATCGTGATCTTTTGTTTATGGATGCCCGCTGTGTGAAATGAATTGGGAATCTTGTAGGGATCATGGAGTTTTTATATGTGTTAGAGAAACGCCGGGCCGCCAATCTAAGCCATGCATAATTCATGGTGGAAATTTGCAGCATACCCATGGTGAACATTCGACGACGCATCTCACAATAAAAAGCTAAACAATATAGCAAATAAAAGAGATGTCGAGGTGTTCATTGTCTGCTTGTCCTGTTATTTTGATGTGGGCTTGTTCCATGTCATCGGGCACGGAGGTACCCCATTGGCGGTTCTCAATGATATGCATATACTTACAATGACAAGAGCCTTGCTTGGGACTCTAAGTAAATTAGCATGGTTTGGGTACTTGTATTCACGGGACACGAGGTTTTCAACTTATGATTTGTCAAGCATATGCATCATAATTGTTCTCGCATTAACTTTAACCATTCAAGATGCTTATGATGGGGGCAATGAGAGATCAAAGCCGGTAAGTACCATAATTTTTGAAGGTTATAAAACTTGCAATCACTGCTTCCCTCTGCGAAGGGCCTTTCTTTTACTTTTATGTTGAGTCACCACCTTCTTTCTTTATGCACCATTAAGAGAGCATAGTTGTCATTCTTAGTGTGATATGCATTGTCCCAAAGTTCATTGATTGACTCATATTGTTGGTTTCACTTGTTCTTAAATTATTTGTATCTAGTCGCCCTCTTAAACTTTGAGGTGTTCTATGCATTTATGTTTTGCTCTCTTTGAAGGACAAGCTGAAAACCATTTGTATGTTTTTCCTTATGATTGGAACACACGTTTGACTTTCATTGTTTCATTATCATGATCTTTTGTTTGTGTTCATTTGCATGTTTACAACATGGTTGCTAAGTTCTTATTGTCATGATTATATCTTTCATGCCCACGTTTTAAGTTCTATTAATCCCAGCTCACCAATGCTTACATATATGATCAAGATTGTGTAGGTGCATGTCACCTCAAAAATTATTCTTTTGTTATCACTTACCTACTCGAGGACGAGCACGGGTTAAGCTTGGGGATGCTTGATACGTCTCAAACGTATCTATAATTTTTGATGCTCCATGCTTGTTTTTACACCATTTGCCTATTGTTTCGTTACACTTAGTGGCATTTTTATACATTTTCTGGAACTAACCTATTAACGAAGTGCCACAGTGCCAGTTTCCTGTTTTCTGCTGTTTTTGTGTTTCAGAAGTGATACACAGGAAATATTCTCGGAATTGGACGAAACAAGTTCCTGAAGTCATATTTTATGGGGAAGCTCCCAAACATCCGAAGACCTGACGGAGGGGGGCCACGTGGCCCCCACACACAGGGGCGGCGCGGCCACCCCCCTGGCCGCGCCGGGCCCACGTGAGGGGCCGTGGTCTCTCCTCTGACATCGCCCTTCGCCTATATATACCCCCTGACGAGAAAAACCTAAGGGCCGGATCAGTTTTCCAGAATACATCGCGATCCGCCGCCGCCGTCGACCCAAAGATCGGGAGGGTCCAGAAGCTCTTCCCGGCACCCTGCCGGAGAGGGGAATCGCCACCGGAGGTCTTCTTCATCGCCATGCTTGCCTCCGGAGCGATGAGTGAGTAGTCTACCTTGGACTATGGGTCCATAGCAGTAGCTAGATGGTTGTCTTCTCCACTATGTGCTTCATGTTTAGATCTCATGTGCTGTCCTACATGATTGAGATCACCGTTATGTAATTCTATGATGTTGGTTTGTTGGGATCCGATGAATATTGGTGTTTATGATTAAGTTGCTGTACCGAATTATATCTTTTGTTATCTCTATGTTGTTTATGATCTTGCATGCTCTCCGTTGTTAGTAGCTATCTTGGCCGAGTAGTTGCTAGTGACTCCAAGAGGGGGTATTTATGCTCGATAGTGGGTTCATGTCTCTATTTCACCTGGGGGAGTGACAGAAACCTCTAAGGTGGTAGATGTGCTGTTGCTACTAGGGAGAAAACAACATTCATATGCTCAAGGGCATATGCTTTGTTTACATTACACACTTTGCTTAATGCAATTATCTGTTGTTCGCAACTTAATACTTTTGGGGTGTTCGGATGATATCCCCGAGGGTGGATTATTAGTCATAGATGCAGTTGGATGGCGGTCTATGTATTTTGTTGTAATGCCCAGAGTGAATCTCATAGTGATCTTCTTGACATATCACATTATCTTTATTCTATCAATTGCCCAACTGTAATTTGTTTACCCAGCATGTTATTTATCTATGGAGAGACACCACTAGTGAACTGTGGACCCTGGTCCTATTTTAATCATATTGCAATCACCTGTTTACTTTTCCCGCACTGTTTATTTTACTAGCATATTACTACTGTTTTCCACTCGATACACTCATAACCTTTATTTCAAGCAAACCGGTGAGATTGACAACCTCATCGCAAGTTGGGGACAAAGTATTTGTTTGTGTGTGTGCAGGTTCCACAAACACCTTCAGTCGTCATCGTCTCTCTTCTCCTGATCGATAAACCTTGGTTTCTTAACTGAGGGAAAACTAGCCGCTACACTCATCATACCTTCCTCTTGGGGTTCCCAATGGGCTGGTCATCACCACGCACAAGGACATACTGCTCCCACGTCAACTAAACGCCACAGCTCTTTTTCTGGCGCCATCACACGAGTAGCAATGCTCCAAGTTTATGCAACAGTAAAGTGATGCTCAAAAAACAAGACAAGAATAGTATGCAAACCGAGGAGTTGATAGGTCCAGGGGGTTGCCATGGGGCATACCCAAGCTTATGGTGTTACCCATTACTTAGATGACTCCTTTCTTGATGAATATTCCATTCCTGTGAAAAAAACTTCACCACAAAACTATTTCCCACCTGTTTTCTAGAGTGGCTTGATATTAGAGGGTATAAAGATAATATAAGTGCTGCAAATAAAACCCCAAATAAAATTTGGTGCAAGGTGTCCATAGAGTGTATTAAGCTGCCAACATTCACTAAATATCAAAAGACTCAAAAAGAATCATTTTGAGACTCAAACAAATGCACAAAACAACAAAAGACAAAATCTATCAATAAAAACATCAACAACTTGGCAATTTTTTCCACCCCCCTTAAATAGGTCATAATTTTTATTATATTTTTATTCAGGTAGAGGATGAAAATTTTGCAATTTATATAAATAGCACAGGTCCATAGGAGTTACAGAAAAAAAATGAAAAATCATGCAACAAAAAGTGCAGCGCAGATTTCAACAACTCCAAAAAAAAATTGCAATCTTAAAACACCCTCCTCGAAACCGGCTTTTGCACAGCTATATTAATATAGCAACCACACGATACACCAAGCCAGCTGGGGCCACAACACAATCTAGCCCAAAAGAAAAAAGAAAAGGCAGAGAAACAAAAACGAAAAAAGGAAAAGAAAGTAATGTCCACAACGTCGGGTCGACGAAAACAATGATGATCCGCAATTGCTGCGCCCTTTGGAGAATTCCCACCACACTCTTAGCACTTTGTAGCTTCGCATACCAAGCAAGGACCTTCAAGAAAGGATGCGACAATGTCGACCCTGCTGCCCGGACTGGACCTAGGGTTTTCCCTGGTACACGGAGGGGCACGGAAAAAAGGGGTACACCCGATGCCCTTCAAGAAGGAGTGGCGGCGCCCATGGGCGTCACCGCATCGGTGCCGGCCTTCCGACAGGGATTTCTGCTGACCCCCAAAAAAACTACGCCCCTGACACTCCATCGTACTCCACCAAACTCACCGCCCACCGGCTCGCGCCACCATGATCTTGCAATCACCACCGTCGTCTCACCGTGACCAAAGTAGCGAGACCGACGGGAACGAAAATGGGCATATGGAAACGAGGAATGGCTGAACAACAGACACGTTGGAGGGAATGATCTCCTCCGCCAATGGCGGTTACCGACTGGACGCAACAACAAGAACAGACCAGGCCCTCCTGGCCCGGCCGAGCCCGTGAGCTCATGAAGCTCCTGTCGCCGCGCTGTAGTAGGCATGCCGCTGTCCGGCCACCCCCAGCCCGAGCCACCTCTTCGGCCGCTAGAAGTGGTACAGCCATGGCCAGGCATGGCCCGCTGAGACCCAGATGGGGCCCGAAGGGCCCAGTTCTGGGCCGGGAGGACGCCGCCACCACCGTGTCACTACACCACCTCACCGCCAAGCAGCGGCACCGGTGTCACCTTGCCACCCCAAGCTGCACCCCTGCAAGGCACTGCCGCCGCCGGAACGCCATCGGTCTGAGAGCACCGCCGCCGGACGAGGACAACCCCGCGCCTCCCTGCCAGGCTCGTGGGTAGAGGTAGGGCCGTCGCCACCGGCACCGCGCGGGCTTTGCCCGGCGGCCTGCGCCGACGGCGAATGGTGGGGGAGGAGGAGGGGCGCGGCGGCTAGGGTTTGCTCGCCCTGACGCCGCCCGTGGGGGACGGTGCGGGGTAACGTTTTGGTCCCGCTAAGTTTTTGTTACATCTTAAAACACCCAAGGTGGGTAACACTTGGCACTTTATTTTTGCTACAATAGACATACTAAAACAAACTTTCTTACTACAGCAAGGACACAAAAATAAGACTCAGATAAAATTACTCTCATCCAAGAGAATGAAAACAAAACCAAAAAAAATAAATACTACCAGGTAGCCTCCCGTAAAGCGCTTTTGTTATAGCTAAATCTGAGAATGGTTTTATTTTAACCGGGCGTCACGGATCGGTTTCTCGCCACAGGCTCGTCTGGTTCGGGTGTAAATGGGCTGACCTGGACAAAAGTTTGGTTTAGTTCGGTTTCTTATAGGAAACAAGTGGGTATGGTCAGGTTTGGTCCCGAACAGGTCTGGTTCCAAACAAGTCTGCCCCATAGTTCACACCCGGTTGGAGCCGAACAGGTCTGGCAGCAGCAGCCGCCTCGCACAGCTCGCCGATCCAACCTTTGCAACCGCCGCCGCCGACCCACAACCGCCGCCGACGCCTCGCATGGCTTGCCGCCCTAGCCTCTACGATCGCCGCCGCCGACCCTGCTTGCGACCGCGCAACTGCCGCCGCTGCCTCGCATGGCTTGCCGGCCGAGCCTCTGCAACCGCCGCTGCCACCCCTGCGTGCGACCGCGCCACTGCCGCCGCCGCCTCGCATGGCTTGCCGGCCCAGCCTCTGCAACCGTCGCCGCCGCCGCCGCTGCCTGTGCGACCCACTGCCGCCGTTGTGCGTGGCTCGCCGGCCCATCTTCTATGACCGCGCGGCTCGCCAGCCCATCCTCTGCGACCGCCGCCGCCGCTGGTCACGCTCGGCTCGCCGACCCCACCCTCGGCGACTGCAGCTTGCTGATAGCAGGAGTACATATATTCAGTAGTACACTGCAAATGGTTCTGAACCACTTCAGCAACTGGTTAAACCGACGGGTGTGTTATGTGGGTTTAGTTTGGTTTGGGTGAAAAGCATAGTCGGTTTGGTTTTGGTTTGGTTGAAAATGATAATGAATGGTTTTAGGTGAGGTTGGGCTGACAGAAATATTCACACGGGTGTGGTTGAGGTATGGCTCAGTTTCTAACCCATTCTCAGGTTTAGTTATAGCCATGCCTTTTACCTTATTGCTTCAAGATGGGCAAGTGTCATGAGGGCACTTGTACTTCTGAATATTCACCTTCTTTCTTGGAAAATGCTCCATGCACTTCTTGTGTGGGAATTAGAATTTCACATTCCCTTCTTTAGAGTCAATGACTGCACCTGTAGTTCTCAAGAAAGGTCTACCAAGGATTATAGGACTTGAGGTATTGCTCCTCATGTCCATAACAATAAAATCAATAGGTACAAAAGTCATATGGAGTTCAATAATAACATCATTTATTCTACCTAACGCATGCTTGGTAGAATCATCAACAAGTAATAGATCAATGTCACATTTTTCTAGTTTCTTGTCATAATCAAGTAAATCATATAATTCTTTGGGGAGGAAATTTACGCTTGATACCAAGTCTAAGATAGAATTGTGTGACTCATTTCCTACAACAGTAAGTATTCTTGGGATCCATATATCCCCAAGCTTAGGTGGTATCATAGCCTCATTGTTATAGCATTGTATCTTTTCCTTTATGACATGATTGGCTATATAAGATCCAAAACCGGTTTGATGAACATTGAAAGAAGGATAATTAGCAAAAATTTGCAATAAATTGATAAGTTCATTCAAAATACATTTATCAAGATCAAGTAGAGGTTCTTTAATATTATCAAAGTCTAGTACCATAATAGATTCTTTACTTTATTCTTCCATTTGGTGCAATATTTCCCATGATCAATCAATTATATCTTGCACATATTTACTGGATTCTTCATTCTTTTTCTCTTTCATATGATTTTTCATGGTAGAAATTTCTCTAGTTAGGTGATCTACCTTTTCATTCAAAAGCATCGAATCTCTCAAATTTAGCAATGAACTCCTTATTAAGTTCTTTTTGGGTAGATATGAAGGATCTCATGGTGTTCTCAAGATCATTAGAAATGTTATTACTGCTAGAATACTTGTTAGGAACATACAGGGGTTTCACATATTGGTTGTTGTAATTGTTGTTGTACCCATTTTACCCAAAGTTTCTAATATAATTGATGTATGTATTTTCGGGATTACTCTCAACAAGATCTTGTAATGGGACATTATCAACATTCAGTTTAGAGATATATGAATAGATAGCATCAACTTTAGCAGCCAAGGAATCTACTTCTTCAACGGAGTTGATTTTCCTACTAGAGGATGGCGCCCTCTCCGTGTGCCATTGGCTGAAATTTTGTAGCTTGTTTTCAAGAATAGCTTTAGCTTCATTAACAGTTTTAGTCATAAAAGCTCCTCCCGCAACAGAATCTAACATACTCCTAGATATATAGTTGAGATTATTATAGAAAGAATGTAAAACCGTCCACTCATTCACTCCATGTGATGGGCAAGTGCGCAACATGATTTTAAGTCTCTCCCAAGAGGTTGCTACATGTTTGTTATCATTCTGCTTAAAAGAAAGTATGTTATTTATATTTTGCAAAATTTTAACCAGAGGATAATATTTCTTGATAAAAGCTTCTCTAAGATTGTCCCATGAATTAATGCTACCATTAGGTAATGAAAGTAGCCAATCTTTAGATTTGCCGAGAATGAAAATAATTTTAGCTTGATAATATCATTTTCAACATTCTTAAAATTTTGCATATCATAAATCTCACAAAAATCATGCAAATTCATAGAAGCATCCTCTCTAGCACGACCGCCAAATTGATCTTTAGCAATTAAATTAAGTATCCTAGGACTTATTTCAAATGAATCGGCCTTTATTTCAGGAGATGTGATAGGACTAGCAATGAATTGTGCATTAGGCGCGTTGGTGAAGTCACACAACTTGGTTGTTTGGTCTCTCTTTTTTTTTTGCAGAAGTACTACACTAATTTTTTTGGATTTTAAATATGTATGTGAAAACAAAATGAAAAAAACAAGTAAAAGAGAATTGTGTTGCAAGTCTAAAAGAGCGAGAGACTCACAGTGGTGTTACCTCCCCAAATTTAGATCATTGCCCGGCGCGTGAAGAAGATCTTGCGTTGGAGAATTTTCTTCACTTGATGAAGCTAGCCGTTGTGAATGCTTTCCTTTGTTCCCCGGCAACGGCGCCAGAAAATAGTCTTGATGACACTAAGCAAGTGTGCCAAGTTGGGACTCCAAGTGCAGAATGTTGTAGCAAGAGTAAAATTTCCCTCGGGGTTTATATTGAACTCTCGGGGAACAGTCGCAAATGCTCTTGTCGTTCTTCTTTGAGCAACCTGCAAAACAATTCCTCGTTCTTGTGTCCCCAACTCCACCGAGTGGTTGTCAAGCACAAGATGTGAATGTAAGTTAAAATAAATATGATATGCAGTACGGTAAAGTAAATAACAATGCAATAAAGTAAATATGATGCGGTAATAATGTTTTTTGGGTTTGGGTTGTGTGTGCAAGAAAGTAAATATATTTTTGTATTTTCGGAATAAAATGATGCTGAAAATAAAAGAGTGTATAAATGCATCGGAAAGGTGGTTCTTATGGTTTAAATTGGACGGGGGTTCATGGGTTCACTTGCTTACTCTCTCGTAAAGTTGTGGTGGCATTAAGCGCAATGCGGATGACCGAAACGTCGACATGATTTTATTATGTTACTTGATAATATTCATATGGGCATCATATCCTAATTTAAAGATGATGCAACACAGCTTACTTGTACTCCACTAGAAAGGAATAAACTTTATGCAATCTAGTATTAAGAATTAATAGAGTATAGCATTAGGTGCTTTGACATGATGTTGAATATCAAATACGCTACCGCTTGGACATATTACAATAGAACAATGTCTATGAATGTCACCTGGAATTATAAGCTATCACTAAGAAATTATAGCACATACATTCTCTTTATCCCTAGCAAAATAACCGTGGAAGAAGGTGCGCAACCCTAGCAGATCAATGAATCCTATTCACTATTTGTCATGTGGTCGTACACGGACACCAGGGGACACACCCCCTAGGTTGTTTGGCAAGTGGCGCGGATGAGATGTTTTCGTCACCACAGAGAACACACAAAGCACACAACAATTTTTACCCTGGTTCAGACCGCGAGAGGGGATCTCGCGTAAAACCCTACGTCCAACTTATCTGATTCTTTGTTGATGGAGACGAATGATGGAGTGTGTAAAGATTGTCGGTGACCTTGAGGCTGCGTCCCTCAACCGCCATACTTGGCTACTATTGAGACGAGTGTCTCTCTATCCTGGCTGCTTCGTGGTGAAGGAGTCAGTGCTTGTCTCTCTACTTCCCTTAGCTAGTCCAACAGAGTCGGTCCTCTAGGACCCAGGCCAGGTAATCATTTTATAACTCAAGGGGATGTCATATTGGCCGAGATGCATGTGAGACAGATGTCACACAGTTCTGAGAGGTGGTGTAGCCTGGTGGAGCTACGAGTCCCACTGTCCTCCATGCCGACTAGCACACTGTGCTAATGGGACGAGGCTGGCCGGTCTCGTCAGTATTTACCTCGCCTGACGCAGGTAATGATGTCTTCTGCTTGCCCATCGCAGTGGGTTTCCGATGCGTGCTCTCCATGCACGTTCTCGGGATGGGACACGAGGACCCCGCCGCAGAGTGTGCATGCCACACACTGGTCTTTGATGACTCACGGGTGTGACTCCGTGTTTTCTTGTATGTTCCTTACTTCCTGGCTAGGGTGGAGAAGCGTCTGGGGGCGACTCCGGTAGCATTTCTCCCTCCAATCTTCGCTAGAACAGCCTCTGTTTCAGTGTTTTGTGTTTCTGCGCCGCCCCCGATCACGATCGTCCAGGGGGTATATATATAGGCGTTTTAAGGTCAAGCTGAGCATCTGGAGACGAAGATGGACGACAGTGGAGGCTTGAGCCACCAACGAGTATGGGTGGCACGGCCTAGGCTGGGGCCCGTGCCACCTGTACTCGTTCGGCCCCTAGGCCTCTCTCGTTGACTTCTTCTTCCCCAGGTGCTTCTCGTAATAAATGTGAGTCCGGGAAGGTCCCTGAGACTTAAAAATACGCAAAACACGGTTTTCCTGTCCTGTAGAGTTATAATTAAAATAAGGGGGGTCTATGGAAAATCCCCATAAATATTATAAAACATGATTATAACAACTAATAACATTGTAATATGTAGGTATATGCATCAATAAACTACAAAGAGCATGCATGTATTTTGCATGCATTAAGAAGTATAAACGTTTTTGATTAATACAATTGTAGCATAATAAATAAACATTTATTATAAATACAGAATAATATAATAACCACTTTATTATTGCCTCTCTGGCATATTCCTTTTAGTCTCTCACTTGCACTAGAGTCAATAATCTAGATTATATAGTGATGAATCTAAAACCCATTGAGTTCTTGTGTTGCTCATATTTTGCCTTGGGGAGAGCTTTAGTCAACGGGTCTGCTACATTCAGATCCGTTTGTACTCTGCAAATCTTTATATCACCATCCTTGATATGTTCAAGGATGGAGTGAATTAAACCAGCGCTTTATATGCTTGGAATTATTGTGAGACCTTGGCTCTTTGGCATTGGCTATGGCACCATTGTTGTCACAACAGATAAGCATTGGATCCAATGCACTCGGAACCACATCAAGTTCAGATATGAACTCCTACATCCAAACTGCTTCCCGCACCGCTTCTAAAGCAACTACATATTCCGCCTCTGTAGATGATCCCGCTACCACGCTTTGCTTGGAAATCCTCCAGCCCACTGTGATACGTCTCAAACGTATCTAAATTTTTTGGTGCTCCATGCTTGTTTATACACCATTTGCTTTGTGTTTTGTTACACTTTGTGGCATTTTTATGCATTTTCCAGAACTAACCTACTAACGAGATGCCACAGTGCTAGTTCCCTGTTTTCTACTGTTTTTGTGTTTCAGAAAAGCTACACAGGAAATATTCTCGGAATTGGACGAAACAAAAGCCAAACCTTCTATTTTTACCGAAGCTTCGCAAAGACCGATGATGAGATAGAGGGGGGGCAGGAGCCAGCCTCACCCTAGGGTGGCGCAGCCTACCACTAGCTCGTTCCACTAGGGAGTGAGGCCAGCTGGCCCACCTCCTGACGCTGCCCTTTCGCCTATATATTCCCCTCGATGGGAAAAACCTAAGGGACAGATCGCTTTTCCTCAAAACATACTGCAAGCCACCGCCATCGTCGTTGCGAGATCGGGAGGATCCTGGAGCTCTTCTCGGCACCCTGCCGGAGAGGGGAATCCCTGCCGGAGGCCTTCTCTACCACCATGGTCGCCTCCGGAGTGATGTGTGAGTAGTCTAACTTGGACTACGGGTCCATAGCAGTAGCTAGATGGTCATCTTCTCCACCATGTGCTTCATGTTTAGATCTTGTGAGCTGACCTACATGATCAAGATCATCTTTGTGTAATTCTACATGTTGTGTTTGTTGGGATCCGATGAGTATTGGTACTATGTTAAGTTGATGTGCTGAATATTATCTTTATGTTATTTATATGTTATTTATGATCTTGCATGCTCTCCGTTGCTAGTAGATATCTTGGCCGAGTAGATGCTAGTGACTCCAAGAGGGAGTATTTATGCTTGATAGTTGGGTTCATGCCTCTAGTAATCCGGGGGAGTGACAGAAACCTCTAAGGTTTGTAGATGTGCTGTTGCCACTAGGGAGAAAACAACATTCTTGTGTCCAATGACATTTGCTTTGTTTACTTTATGCACTTTGCTTAATACAATTATCCGTTGTTCGCAACTTAATACCCAATGTTTGCTCGGACGACATTCGGAGGGTGGATTATTAGTCATAGATGCAGTTGGATTACGGTCTATGTATTTTGTCGTAATGCCCAGAGTGAATCTCATAGTGATCCTCGTGACATATATACGTTATCTTTACTCTATCAATTGCCCAACTGTAATTTGTTTACCCAGCATGTTGTTATTTATCTTATGGAGAGACACCACTAGTGAACTGTGGACCCCGGTCCAATTTCCTTTACATTGCTATTACCGTTTACTTTACTTGCTTATTTACATTCCCGCATACTATTACCTTTTACCACTAGATACGCTCAATTCTTTGTTTACAGCAAACCGGTGAGATTGACAACCTCATCGTAAGTTGGGAGCAAAGTTCTTGGTTGTGTTGTGTGCAGGTTCCACGTTGCTGCTGGTGCAAAGCAAAGCCTTGGACGAGGCGCCTTATAAATTGTATGGAGCTGTCACGAAGCACCTTCTGAAGTTTGGCTTTCTCCTACTGGATCGATAAACCTTAGTTTCACAACTGATGGAAGACTTGCTGCTATGCTCATCATACCTTCCTCTTGGGGTTCCCAACGGGGTGTAATCTATACGCCATCAAGCAATTTTTCTGGCGCCGTTGCCGGGGAGAAAGAAGATTTCTGCAAGGGGAGTCTCTCACGCTCAATCGTTTACTTTGTTATTGTTTTGCTTTATTTTATTTTTACTTGCATCGTTTTATCAAAAATACAAAAAAATTAGTTCATTTGATAGTTTGCATTCCGATACTTTTACTTTTAGTTCATTATATTGTTCCCTAAGTATGCTTTGGAGGACCTCTCAGTAGGTAGTGGTTCTATCATTGGGAAAGTTAACATCGAGGAGTTCTTGAATCATGTTAGTATGCATAACGATGTTGAGTGATGCGGTGCCGCCTATATTTGAAGTTGTTCACAAGACAATGTCGCAAGTCATTCACGAGCTAAATTTTCTTCAGTTTAAACAGAATGATCAGAGACAAACTAGCAAGGTGGAGTCAAAGGCTAAATCAGCTGAACATGCATATGCGTCGGTGATGGACGTGGGACTCTTCTTGGTTGACCCATGGGAAAAGAAGATTGGCTCACCCACGTACGTAGAAAATAACAAGGCAAGTCGGCTTAAAAAGGGAAGTGATCAAAGGAGACATGAATATCAAGGCCATTATTATTTTGCTCGGTCACGTCCACCAGAGTTTACAGATGCTGCAAGGAGGATTCAACAATGGAGTTTTCTTACCTTGCATGAATTAGGTTGGGGCCCACCTGTATGCATCGATGCATCAGGATCATCAAATTTATTAGGCTATTTCAGGCATTAGGCGTCTTTCCTTTCTTATTTTATTTAATATTTCCGTAATGTGCGCGTGTGTTATTCTTTCCAAGTTTGTTAGGATTGTGCGGCTATTATATAAAGCCTAAGGTATGCATAATGTAAGGGGTGGAAAAATTATGTGAGTTTTATACAGGAGAGTTTGCCTATGAGGGTCGTTGCACCCATGAGTATTGTTGGTTTTGCTTGCTGATTTGTAAGAATCTGTTGTATCGTTTGTGGAGTAGATCTAATCTGCTCAACGATTGATTTTGTCTACTGTTTATCTCGATCGTCGTGAAAGATTGGGCCTAAAAGCCCTTTGGATCACGTTGATCCCTATCATTGAGGATAGATCTTTGGCTGAGCTTGCTCCTAGTTATGAAGTTGCTGCTGCTTATTTAGTTCACAAGTTGGAGGCTAGGTTTGTTAACTTTATTCCTTTTGTGCAACAAATGTTTCTTAAGCTTCATGATATCGAAGACTCCGAAAAGAAAGACTTTATTTTGGAGACTTTGCATAGAGAATTTAGAGATATTGTTATTGAAGCTAGGAAAGTTTTTGAGCGTTTTAATATGCTTGGCTCACGTGTAGAGATTGTTGGTACAAAAAATGAACAAATCAAAGTACCAATACCTAGCAAACTCTTAGGATTGTATAAAGCTTTGGAAAATAATTTTGATTGGATTTGTCCTGAAAATCTTTTTGATGAAAGGAGTGAACCAAAGAGTGTTCACAAGGGGTCTTCAAAAACTTATTTGGATGCAATTCAATGCCTTGTTGAAAAGACTTCTGCAATTTATCTTAATGCCTCATTCGAAAATACTTGATTTCCACTTTCTGCGCCTAGCTCAAAGGCGTTAAAGAAAAACACTCTTGGGAGATAACCCATTGTTTTATTTTCAGTAATTTTTATTTTATTTGAGTCTTGGAAGTTATTTCTACAGTAATGACCTCTCCTTATCCTTTTTATTTTGTTGTTGTGCCAAGAAGAACCTCTAATTTGAGGGAGGTAAGATTTGGGGAAGTTGCTATCCTGAAACAGATTTCTGTGCTGCAGCGTAAAAATTCGTGACAATTCTCAGAATATCTTTTTGATCTGCTATTTCTTTTGCATATGCCCCAGGTTATATACAAACTTTCATTAGTTTTGCACTTTTCGATTTGAGCAACAGAAGGTCCTCAAAAAAATCGACCTTTGTCAGCTGTTCTGTTTTGACAGATTTCTGCCACTATTTGTGTTTGCCTCTCGATCGCTTTCTTTTTGAGTTCTTTTGATCACGGAGCTTTTGAGGAAGTTTCTATAGTAGTATATGCTTTATATGTGGTGTTTTTGAGTTGAAACCTGAACCAAAAGGGTTGATTTACTATTATGCTTATGCTAACGTTGCTAATAGAATTGTGTGAAGTTTTGTATGAAGGAAGTTTTCAAGTGTAGGGAATGGAGAGTGATGAGATGAGATGAACTATGGACAAAAGCTCAAGCTTGGGGATGACCATGTCACCCCAAGAAATATCCAAGAGGTACAAGCATCAAATCTTGGGGATGCCCCCGAGGCACCCCTTCTTCAGCGGCAAAAATCAGGTCACCTTTCAACACACTATATTTTTATTGCTTCATGCACTATGCGTTTTTCTTGGAGCATCTTTACTTTTGCTTTCAGTTTTGTTTTGTTTTGTTTGCCGCAATAAATGGTTGGACCCCAACAAATTTCTTTTGGAGGAGATGCACTCCATTTTTCATTTGCCAAGAACACTCTATTTTTCACTCTTATCGTTCAACGAGTGTTCTCTTTTTCTAGAACTGCGTTTAGCTTTTGTTTTTCTCCTTGATTTATGTTCAGATCTTGTTATATCTTTGAATCAAGGTGTATTTTGACCACTGGTCTATCTTTGTTTTCATCAAAAGAGTTGTCTCAAAAAGGTTTGAATGGTGTTGGAAAAGAGAAAAAAGTTTCATGCAAAAAGTGGTACAAAAAGGAGCTTGTTTAGACTGCGACTTAGAATTTTGCATGCCATGCTTGATGTCGTTTTGATAGTATACTTAGTGATTTTTTCTGTAGCATGACTTGTCTCAAATGACTGAGATTGCTTAATGAGCCTTTGAAAAAATCATGCGTTGTTTTTATTATATGGAAGCATTTTATTTGGTTTTCTCCTTGAAGCTTTATTTGGGTTGACTTGGCACATGCTTACAACATGTTTGACTCTAACAAGTCGCCATAAGCCTCTATGATCATTTGGTTTTTGACTTGTGATGCCATTTTATGCTTCTTTTAATGATGTTTTGTGGCTATGCATGATTATGGCCGTTATTGCTCTCTTAGTTGGTCGCTCCCAGTTTTTTGCTAGCCTTCATTTTGTACTGAGTATGAGCTCTACTCGTGCATCCAACTCCCAAAAACCAAGTTATTCCAATGTGTCCACCATACATACCTATTAGCAATTTGCTATCCAAATTACATTTGACTTGCTTTTATCTATCCTTCAAATTAAACTCTTTTTGGTGTTATGTGAAAATTAGGCAGTAAAGCTCTCACGAACCTGACGCACACTTTACTTTTCTCGCTTTTAAAATTTTGACATTGTGGCTCTCTTATGTTGATGTTATGCTTGCAAGTTGTAAGTAGGAAATTAGCCAAACCATGCCGTCATGGGGCAAGCTTTCAACATTGCACTTTCTCTCATTTGAGTTGATATCGTGATCTTTTGTTTATGGATACTCACGATGTGAAATAAGTTGGGATCTTGCGAGATCATGGAGTTTGTATATGTGTTAGAGAAACGCCTGGGCTGCTAATCTAAGTCATGCATCATTCATGGTGGAAATTTACAGCATGCCCATAGTGGACATTCGACGATGCATCTCACAATAAAAAGCTATACCAATGGTAAATAAAAGAGATGTCGAGGTGTTCATTGTCTGTTTGTCTTGTCATTTTGATGTGGGCTTGTTCCATGTCATTGGGCAGGAGGTACCCCGTTGGCGGTTCTCGATGATATGTGTATGCTTACAATGACAAGAGCTTGCTTGGGACCTAAGTCGAGTAGCATGAGGTTTGGGTATTCGTACTTCACGAGACACGAGATTTTCAACTTATGATTTGTTAAGCATATGCTTCGTAATTGTACTCGCATTAACTTTAACCATTCAAGATGCCTATGCTGGGGGCAATGAGAGCTCAAAGCTAGTAAGTACTATAATTTTTGAAGGTTTATAAAACTTGCAATCCCTGCTTCCCTCTGTGAAGGGTCTTTTTTTTGTTGAGTCTCCACCTTCTACCTTTATGCACCGTCTAAGAGAGCATAGTTACCATTCTGGGTATAATGTGCATAGTCCCAAAGTTTATCATTGATTGGTTCATGCTTATGGTTTTGCTTGTTCTTAAAATATTTGTATCTAGTCGCCCTCTTAAACTTGAAGGTGTCCTATGAATTTATGTTTTGCTATTCCATGAAGGACAAGCTGAAAACCACTTGATATGTTTTTCCATATAATTTGAACACATGTTTGACTTTCATTGTTTCATTATTCATGATCTTTCATTTGTGTTTCTTTTCATGTTATAACATGGTTGCTAAGTTTTATTGTCAAGATTATGTCTCATATGCCCATGTTTTAAGTTTTTCGATCCCAGCACTCAATGCTTTACATCGTTGATCAAGATTGTGATGGTGCATGTCACCTCAAAAATTATTCTTTTGTTATCACATACCTACTCGAAGACGAGCATGAGTTAAGCTTGGGGATGCTTGATATGTCTCAAACGTATCTATAATTTTTGATGCTCCATGCTTGTTTATACACCATTTGATTTGTGTTTTGTTACACTTCGTGGCATTTTTATGCATTTTCCGGAACTAACCTACTAACGAGATGCCACAGTGCCAGCTTCCTGTTTTCTGCTGTTTTTGTGTTTCAGAAAAGCTACACAGGAAATATTCTTGGAATTGGACTAAACAAAGCCAAACCTTCTATTTTTACCGAAGCTTCGCGAAGACCGAAGATGAGACGGAGGGGGTCCAGGAGCCAGGCTCACCCTAGGGTGGTGCGGCCTACCCCTGGCCCGCGCCACCAGGGGGTGAGGCCAGCTAGCCCACCTCCTGACGCTGCCCTTTTGCCTATATATTCCTCTCTATGGGAAAAACCTAAGGGACAGATCGCTTTTCCTCGAAACATACTGCAAGCCGCCGCCATTGTCGTCGCGAGATCGGGAGGATCCAGGAGCTCTTCCCGGCACCCTGCCGGAGAGGGGAATCCCTACCGGAGGCCTTCTCCACCACCATGGTCGCCTCCGGAGTGATGTGTGAGTAGTCTAGCTTGGACTACGAGTCCATAACAGTAGCTAGATGGTTGTCTTCTCCACCATGTGCTTCATGTTTAGATCTTGTGAGCTGCCCTACATGATCAAGATCATCTTTGTGTAATTCTACATATTGTGTTTGTTGGGATCCGATGAGTATTGGTACTATGTTAAGTTGATGTGCTGAATATTATCTTTATGTTATCTCTATATTTTTTATGATCTTGCATGCTCTTCGTTGCTAGTAGATATCTTGGCCGAGTAGATGCTAGTGACTCCAAGAGGGAGTATTTATGCTCGATAGTTGGGTTCATGCCTCTAGTAATCTGGGGGAGTGACAGAAACCTCTAAGGTTGTAGATGTGCTGTTTCCACTAGGGAGAAAACAACATTCTTGTGTCCAAGGACATTTGCTTTGTTTACTTTACGCACTTTGTTTAATGCAATTATCCGTTGTTCGCAACTTAATACCCAATGTTTGCTCGGACGACATTTGGAGGGTGGATTATTAGTGATAGATGCAGTTGGATTACGGTCTATGTATTTTGTCGTAATGCCCAGAGTGAATCTCATAGTGATCCTCATGACATATGTACGTTATCTCTACTCTATCAATTGTCCAACTGTAATTTGTTTACCCAACATGTTGTTATTTATCTTATGGAGAGACACCACTAGTGAACTGTGGACCCCGGTCCAATTTCCTTTACATTGCTATTACCGATTACTTTACTTGCTTATTTACATTCCCGCATACTATTACCTTTTACCACTCGATACGCTCAATCCTTTGTTTACAGCAAACCGGTGAGATTGACAACCTCATCGTAAGTTGGGAGCAAAGTTCTTGGTTGTGCTGTGTGCAGGTTCCACGTTGCTGCCGGTGCAAAGCAAAGCCCTGGACGAGGCGCCTTATAAATTGTCCAGAGCTTTCGCGAAGCTAGAGGCATCACCTTCTAAAGTTTGGCTTTCTCCTACTGGTTTGATAAACCTTGGTTTCACAACTGAGGGAAGACTTGCTGTTGTGCTCATCATACCTTCCTCTTGGGGTTCCCAACGGGGTGTAATCTATACGCCATCACACTGCTCCTCCATTCATAACAAATACGTACCCGGATTGAGACTTAGAGTCATCCGGATCAGTGTCAAAGCTAGCATCGACGTAACACTTCGGGATGAGCTCTTCTTCACCGCCATACACGAGAAACATAGCTTTAGTCCTTCGTAAGTACTTAAATATATTCTTGACCGCCGTCCAGTGTTCTAAACGTGGAACATATTGGTACCTACTAGTCAAACTAATAGCATGTGCCATATCTGGTCTTGTACATAACACAACATACATGATAGAGCCTATGGCAAAGACATAGAGAATCTCATTCATTACTTCTCTATCTTCAGCTATAGCCGGACTTTGAGTCTTACTCAATGTCTTTCCTTGCAAGATAGGTAATAACCCTTTCTTACTTTTGTCCATTCTAAACTTCTTTAGAATCTTGTTCTAATTCTTTTTTTGAAGGGCAAAACAGTGGGAAAGTCCCACTGCAATTTTTAGATATACTATAAAAATACTTGTACAAGGGTAGTAAAAATAAATGCAAAAGAATTACAAGAAAGCAAATGAAAATTACACTTGAGATTGCAACCATTCTTCGAGAGTTTCTGCATGCTTTTTCTTCATTCTGTAACTTATTAATCTAAGCTCTTGCAGATAAATGGCCTTCTAGCTTGAAAAGTATGGTCTTTTGTTATTGAAGATCATGTTTTTCCTTACTATCCAGATGCTCCAAGCAGCAACAATTATAATATCCATTCCAAAAGGCAAATTGATTTTATTCTTAAGATCTTCAATGTTTTCCATGACCGAAAGATTCCTTCCTCGAGATGGGCAGATAAAGTCCCAGCATTCCATAGCAAAAGGACATGTCCAACATAAGTGAATCAATTTTTCCTCATCAGCATAGTGTAATGTTGCACACGTGTAAGAAGGCAGGTGGAAATTTTTCCTACCAAGCAGGTTTCTTGTGTTTAGTCTATCAAGCAACATCAACCAGAAAAAAAAACTTGTGCTTAGCTTGGCAACATGATTTCCAAATCTAGGAAAATGTGGTGGTGCAGGTTGAGAGCCACTCATTACAGCATAAGCCTTTTGGACTGAAAAATCATGACTCCCCCAAATGTAGGACCAAGAATCAACTCCACCACTATTTATCTTTAAGACTGTCTGATTGCAGACTTCTTCAAATTGGTCCAATTCTAGAAAATCTTGCTGTGAAAGTGGAAGGTGGAATAAATCCTCAATGAACTCAGTATTGACAATCTCACAGATAGTTCCATTAGTGTCTTTTGCAAAGGATAGAAGATGGGGAAATCTTTGTTGAATACAAGATGACTGCCATAGGTCAGACCAGAAAAAAGCTGACTTTCCATCACCCACATTGCACCTTGCCATTGCCTTGAAAAGATCTACCAGCTTTAAGTATGCTTTCCACCAAAAGGATCCCTCAAGTTGACTTCCAGGAATGCTTCCATCTGAGTAATAAGAGTTCCAAATCAACTACACCCAAGGTACATCATGTTTGTTGTAAAATTTGTGGAGATTCTTGAGCAGAAGGGCCTTTTTTGAATGCTAAGGTCCAGAACACCTAAACCACCTTGGTTTTTTGGTCTACAAACTTTTTTCTAGGCCACCAGGGCAGATCCTTTAGCCTGACATCATAATTCTTTTTTCTCCATAAGGAATGTCTCGTATACTTGACTATTTGTTCAATTATAGTCACTAGAATATTGAAGCAACTCACGTAAGAGATTGGCAGGGAAGCAAGTACTGATTCCACCATTATTAACTTTCCACCATAATCTAAGAAATGAGCAATACCACGAAGTCTTATTTCCACTCTGACCACCATTAGAAGGAAAAATTCAATATTAGGTTTAGTGATACCTAGGGGAAGCCCAAGGTATGTGAATGGAAAACTTCCTCTCTGGCAATTCAGAGTATTGGTAAAGTGAGAGAGTCTTTCATCATCCATATTAATGGGAAACATGTTGGACTTGCTGTAGTTAACTTTGAGTCCAGTGGATTCAGCAAAAGAATGCAGCAAAGATTTCAGATAGAACAATTGCCATGCATTTGCTTTCATTACAATCAAAGTGTCATTTGCATATTGGATTACAGGGAAATCAGGGCAAGGAGGGAAGTTCAGAGGTGGCTCGAGAAGACCTTGTATCATAGCTTTGTTCAAAATTGTTTGCAGAAGATCAGCAGCCAGCACAAAACAATAGGGAGAGAGAGGATCTCCCTGTCTTACTCCCCTTCTACAATAAAATTTGTTCCCTAGAACTCCATTTAGCAGCACAGCAGAAGAACCAGATTCAAAAATCATCTTGATCCATTTGATCCACTTTTCCCCAAATCCTCTGGCTTTTAGCACTTCAATAATGATTGAGTGCTCTATTTTGTCAAATGCCTTTTCAAAGTCTAACTTGAGAACAATAATTTCTTCTTTTGATCTGTGGCATTGAAACAAGTATTCAAATGCCCAACCAAGGTAGTCTTGGATAGATCTTTTCTTAAGAAAGCCATATTGATTTTTGTGAACTAGCTTCAGGATAATATTTTGCAGTCTGTTGGCCAAAATCTTTGTGATTATTTTTAGGACACCATTTAATAGTGATATTGGCCTGAAATCATTTGGAGAAGTAGGTGAATCACTATTTGGGATGAGAGTGATAAAGGAAGAATTGATACTCTCAAGGGAAACCTTCTCATCATAGAAATCTTGGATTAGCTGAACAATGTATTGTCCCATAATGGACCAGCAATTTTTAATGAACTCATTATTGAACCCATCTGGCCCAGGTGATTTCTCATTTGGCAAGCCATAAACCACCTCCTCAATTTCTTCCTTAGTAAATGGAGATTACAGAGGTTCCCTTAACTCAGAACTCATTCCCATACCAAAAAAGTTCTTGCAAGTCAGGGTTATCAGATTTACCCATTCTGTCTTTGAAAGATTCCCAAAGAATGGCAGCTTTACCATCATGGTCACTAATATCAGCAAGATCTTCATTATTCAGCATAGAAATATAATTGTGTCTGTAGTTGATTCTTGTTTTTGTATGAAAGAACCTTGTGTTTTCATTACCTAATTTGACCCATTTGATTTTCCCTCTCTGTTTCCAATATGTTCTTTGGTTCTGTAACAGAGTAATAACATGGGATTTAAGTATATCTCTGAGATTCCATTCTTCAATAGTTAGAGATCTCATAACTTTTGCAAAATCTAGAAATTCAATAACATCATTAACTTTTTGAATTTGCTTCTTTAGGCAAGGCAGATTTTTTGCCCAAAATTTCAGCCCTCTTCTCAAATTTTTGAATTTAGCATTAATTTTGTTAGCACTGTCAAAAAATACAACTGGAATGTTCCAAATGTTTTGCACAATTTCTTTGAACTCGGAGTGTTCTAACCAATAATTCTCAAAGCTGAATATTTTTGCTCTAGGAATGTTTGTGCCAATAGCAATCACACAAGACACATGATGTGAGGTTGGTTTCACAAGAGGAAAGACAAAAGTTGAAGGGTAAGAGAGGGTCCATGAACTAGAGGTAAAAAACCACTCTAGCCTCTCAAGTAGTGGGTCTTGCTGCATATTGCTCCAAGTAAAATTTCTGCCTTTCAGAGGTAATTCCACCAGACCAAGATTACTAATGGCTTCATTAAACAGAAGCATGTCATTGACATCACCTCCTGGCTTATTTTCTGTCAGATGGTTTCCTCATGAAATTGAAATCACCAAGCACTAACCAATCCATATCCTCTGGCATATCAATATTGGAAAACCAGTCCAAAAAATTGCCTTCCTCTCAGCAGCACAAGGTCCATAGATATTTGTGAGAAACCAGGACTCATGAGATAAAGAACTTGTGAACTTAATAGAAAGACAGAATTCATTTTGGAAAGCAACTTCACCACTGAAAAGTGACCCATTCCAGATTATGATTATACCTCCAGAAGCACCCACTGAAGGCAAGAATTCAAATTTATTAAATTTCTTTGGGCAGAAGTTCTTCAAGTACTGAATATCAAAAAGCTCCCTTTTTGTTTCTTGTAGACACACAATATCACAGTTTGATTTAGAAATTTCACTAGCTAGAGCAAGCCATTTCTTCTTAGAATTATTGCCTCTAAGATTCCAATTCAGAATTTTCCAAAGTCTGTTGCTATCCTTTGGAAACTAGTGTTTGTTGCAGATAAGTGAGGGAAACAAGGGATGCTTCCTTCAAATATTTATCATAAATATCTAGACATATAGTATAGGTGTCATTGCAAATTCTTACATTAATCCAAATAGAGCAAGTAGGCTGAAAAGCTAAGGAAGTGCCATTATTACAGATAGAAAGCAATCCATCCATACATGGTTGCTTAACAAAAGCAGTTGAGAGACTGATCATTGGGAAACTACTTGAAGACCTTTTTCGTCATCTGTTGTGCACGCACATCAGCAGAACTGGAGCCTTTCCCTACAACTTTTCTAGGTTCTGAGCTCTTGACTCCTTAACCTGAAGGCTTGCCAATGATCTTGTCCTTGTCAGCAATCTTTCCCCTTTTCAGCAGCTTTTTCTCAATTCCATCCTCCCCAACCTTGCAAAATGACACATCCAGATTTTTAACCAATTTATTATGCGAAGTGGGAGGAGCAGCATTACAAGTCAAGAATTTTTTGTCATTGCAATTTGATTGACTTTTATATCCATCATTTAACTCCACAATCCTAGGGCTTCTCCTTACCCCTGTCTCAACAAGAGGCTGGTTAGTTCTTCTTTTCCTTTTTGGTGCTGCAGGGGCCCTAGAGAGATCATCCACCTTACCAGGAGCAGCTTCCTCAGGTTCTGCCTCTTCTAGCAAAGACACCTTGCAAGAAGGGTCCTGCTGGACAGTACATTTATCAAGGATGACAAATGTGATGGTAAGCTCATTCTGAATTTGCTCCATAATAATTTACCATAGAGAGGAATTCAGAAAGTGAACAGTCCAATCAAATCATTTAGGGGTCACTAACATAAGTGTAATAAAGTTAAACCAACTTACTGGGATTTGAAACCCTTGATTCTTGCTGGGAGAAGCACTGTCAATGTGTGGAGCAAAGTATTTTTCCCAAAGCTGAATCCCCTCCTTTGAGAAAGTCTGACAGGGTGTAACATCCCAAGATTTTATCAAATTTTGGGGGAATTTTTTTTGCTTTTGTTTTGCTTGAGATGATTGGAAATTCACAGGGATTTAAAACTTTTTTAGTCTATTTGAAAGCTTTGTTAGAAAACTATTTTAAACTTTCTATTATTTTCTTAAAGAACCTCCTTGAGAAAAACCTAAAATCAAAATATTATTTTCTTGCTTTTAATCAGCTTTATGCAAGCTTGCTTACAAAAGATTGTTTACAAAATTTGCTTTAATCAATATAGGTTGCCTTTTCAAACCATAACTGAGTGTGTTTCTCAATCATTATTTTATTATAAACTATTATTCTACTCTTTTAGAAAGAATCGAGTTCAAACTCTTTTTCTATTATTTTATGCCAGCAAAACCATTAGGCTCAATTAAGATCTTTTAATAAAAATCTTGTTTTGGTTCTGAAAACATGTTTGTTACTGTTATGGAATGTTGCTTGGAATTTTATAAAATTTTACAAATTGGTTTGAAGTCATTTGAGTAACAAATGCAAAAGTTATGAAAGAAATAGAAAACAGAAAAAGAAAAGAAAAAGAAATAAAAATATGAAAATGGACCCGGGGAAACGTTTCGGCCCAGTGCCGCAACCAGCCCACGGTCCAGCAACGCCTCTCTCCGAAGCGGTAGCCTATCTTCCCTTCCCCCTCGCTGGCGTGTGGGCCCCGCTGCCAGGCCACGTCATCTCCTCCTTCCTCCAGCCGTTTCTTCCGCCGATGACGCCCCGCAGTAAAGCGCCGCCCCCCCCCCCTCGATTAAATTCCCGTCAATCGCAACCATCAAGAGCTTCCCGGTTGGCCTCTATATAAAGCCCTGGTCTTCCTCCACTGTAACCCCTCTTTTCCCCTTCCCAAATCGCCGCCAGGCTGATGGAATTGCTCGCCGGAGGAGCGCGTGTCCGTCACAGTAAACCGACGATTCCGACGAGTCCCAGGTACCCCGCACTCCCTCTCTGACCCCCTGCTCCGTATCTTGACCTGGCGCACATCCTCATGTTCATGCCTTGCCCATTGGTCCAGAGAATCATCGACGCCCCGATCAACAGGAGCTCAACTCCGCCCGACGAAGTTCCAGCCGCCACCCTGCGCCATTCCAGGAAGAAAAAGATCACGCCGACCACACCCTCGACTTCGTCGTGACCTGCTGAACAACGTCGCATACCTCGCCGTCGCTGGAGACCCCCCAGAACCTCGCCGGCATCAACCCTCTGGCCGCTATCTCACCGGCGACTCGCCGGAAACCTAACTAGGTGAGCATCTCCCTCCCCTTCTTATGCACCGTTAGATCCAGATCCATCGACTTGAAACAAATCACTTAACGAATCGGTATCAGTAGATCTAGGCCGCTCAGATCTCTTTTAATCCGACGCTCCACGTTCACGATCCGGCCGAACCGGTATCGCCCAATCAGATCACGCCACGTGTCGGCTCTGGATTTAAAACAGATTCGAATAGAAATTTCAAATCAGAATTGATCCAAATCTTGCAAAAATCATATCTTTTAATCTGTAGGTCCAAAAATAACAAATGATATACCGTTGGAATCCTTAGAACATCTAGAATCCAGTAGTACAATAAAACTTCATATTTTATGGGTTCAATTTGAAACTATTTTCAAATTAGAATCAAACCTTCTGTTAGCCTATTAAATTCATATCTTTAGTTCTGTTAATCCAAAAATTACAAATTTGTAGTCTCTGGAATCCTCTCAACTTGTAGAACATCATAGGATCAAGAAAATCGAAATTTGATACGTGCACACACTTTGTGCATTCAAATTTGTCCAAATCACTATTTTAGTGATAATTCAAATTCTATAACTTATTTTAGAATGATTCCAATTGCAGTAGCTTCGTTTTACTGCAAGCTAACCAGTAGTATTACACCCATAATTGTTTGAACCATTTCGCAATTATTCAAATTCTAACATGAGGATTTGAGTAATTTCCACTATAGGATTAAACCAATACCTTTTCAGCAATGTTTCTTTCTACTTTAACAAATCCTATGAACATACCTAGCCATCATTGTTGTCCAAACAATATCTTGACCAAGACCCTATCTACTTAGACCTATCATGTCTAGTTCACACATATTCAAATTTCAATTGTGTTGTTTGAGTAAAGTGTGATACATCTCAATCATAGAGTCTGTTCTTGCTATCTTTGTGGTATTGATCTAATCCACATTTTAGCACCTATCCAATACCCCGTGTACCCAATAGAAACCTTAAACCATAATCTCAAATGTTACCTACCCATACCCAATCCTCTGTTCACCTGATCCCGACTTCATGTGTAAAACTATTCAATTAACAAATGAGTTAATTGAGTAAATCATTATATCACAAATCCCTACCCAAGCCTATGTGTAACCTATACTATTATGAATAAGTGTTGTCACACTTTATTCAATAGTGTTTTGTTGCACTATTCTATACCTATGTGAATCTATTCATATGAGTCATTCTAAACTCTATCCATGCTTATACCAAGCATAAGGTTCTATCCCTCCATTGTAATCTTGGAGGATCAACCTTTTCCAATCACTTGACCTGACCCATACCTTGTCCAACTAAACATATTTTGTCTAATTCATATATGTACTCAAATTGCAATTGTGCTACTTGAGTAGAATATGAATTCATCTCAAACTTAGGTTCTATTAATGTGGAGTTATTATAACCCATACCATAGTATGTGTTATACACCATGTTGATCAGTGAACCATTTGAGCCATGTCCTCAAATATCAATCTTCCATACCCAACCCAATACCTACTTAGTTTTGTTCACATGTACTGAACTATTCAACATGCAAATGTGCCAATTGAGTTGTTCAAGCATTCTTAAAACCTAGCCTAGTTCCTAAGCGCAACAGATGCTATTCAAGAGTAATTGTTGTCACATTTACTCAATAGTGTTGTAGTTGCACAAATTGACTCTTGTGTAATTTATTTCACATGAGCATTTTCTAAAACTCTTATATGCTTTAATAAAGCATAAAGACTTCATCAATTATATAATGCCTAATCCAATTCTCCCTCAAATCATATTGATCTTTCCCAACTAAGCTCTTTGATTCATATCTCACAAATCATGATCCTTTACCATATCTTTCTTGTCATAACATCTCAATAAAACCAAATTGTTAAACAAACACTTTTCAATTGTTTGATTTGTTTGATTGTGTGGGTATGGTATGTTTATGTTATGTTATTTCTGTGCTATAGTTTGTGCGAAGAGCTACGTGCTTAGTTAAGAGAAGCGGAAAGATCGTATTCTTCAAAAAGGCAAGTGACACACATATCCCCTACCTATTTTTACTACTGCATTAGTGTGATTCAGTAGTATGCATGATAGGTGAATTGTTCAACTGTTTTATCAAATGCTTAGATCCTAGTAGTGTGTAGCTATCCTCAAACCCCACCTATTAGGATGCTAAATACTTTGAAAAATATTGATGTCATGCTAAGATCACTTGCTAAAAGTGTTTTGTGAACAAATTAAGAACTTCAACTAAAATGAAACACCTGGGTGGATTGGTTTGATAAGAGGCGGCGAAGTAGGTGGGTTCTGGGACACATGCCTCGTCGAGAGGATGTGGGTTCAGAATGCCGCTCGGGATGGCCACCCAGGAATAAAGAGGTTACCATGTCTTCCATGCTTAGAGTGCTTCCAGTGCAGCCTTATGACATTATGGGCTCTGTCTTGACTGATTAGATGTGGGAGTGCAACTTGTGTGCAAGAAGATGGTGGTAGTTGAATTATAGGTTGGGAACGGATCTTGCCGGTTAGTTGCTCTCTCCTCTAAAAGGTCTCGTTTCATTTTATGTATGGGCATAAAATGAATCGTAAGGTGAAAGTGCACAACCCTTGCAAGGTGTCAAAAACTAATCGATTAGCCGCGTCCTCGGAATGGACAATTGAGTCTCTAGACATGGAATGTACGGAAGAATCTCATCACTGATTCTGAATGACTAAAATCTGTCTAGAAACCCCTAGGTAGGAACTAAGGACCATGCACTCCGAGGGGTGGTGGTGCCTGAGGTTCCAAACTTTGTCGAGTTGCGCCCAGAACTACATACCGGCCAGTAAGTAGTGTATGGGGGTTGTCTTGACCCTTGAAAAATAAAATTTTGAAAGAAAGTTTTGAAAAGGATTTTTAGGATAAAATTGGCTTTATGCAAATCAGCCTATGAGATCCACCAGCCAAATGTCATGTAGTATAGTCTTTCCACAAAAATGCCACCAAATATGTGTCATTTGCCAGTACATCATTGTACTGACCCCTCTGGGGCTGCATATTCAAACGTGCAGGTTTTATTTCGAGTAAGGAACCAGGAGTAGGATCTCGAGCTTACATTCCAACATGTCTGCCTGTGGCACTTGATGAAGATGGAAGCTCACTGCAACTATGCTTTATGTTGTGTACTCGTAAGGTTGAAGACCTATGTAACTGGATTTACGTTATAATATTGATGCTATGGCAATGATTACTTATTTTGTACTGTGGTGCTATCTACTGATCCAGGGAATGGCACAGATACACAGGAGTTCTGCCTTTAGCAAAAGGCAGGGCGCTACACAGAGTGAATGCTGATCTCTTACTGGAAAGAAATAAGTATTTACCATACCAATCTGAAGATGAGTGATGTCTACGCATGCGTCTGTTCTTATAGGCAGTGTTGGGCCTCCAAGTGCAGAGGTTTGTAGAACAACAGCAAGTTTCCCTTAAGTGGATCACCCAAGGTTTATCGAACTCAGGGAGGAAGAGGTCAAAGGTATCCCTCTCAAGCAACCCTGCAATTACAATACAGAAAGTCTCTTGTGTCCCCAACACACCCAATACATTTGTCAGATGTATAGGTGCACTAGTTCGGCGAAGAGATAGTGAAATACAAGTAGTAGTGATGATTATAAGTAGCAAATGTGATCTGAAATAAATATCGCTGCGAGCAAACATGTAACAAAACAGTAAGTAAACGGTGTGCAAAGCTTGGAAACAAGGCCTAGGGATCATACTTTCACTAGTGGACATACTCTCAACAAATATAACATAATTGAACCAATAGATACTATCATCAATATGCAACTCAAAACAATTCTCCAATGGAAAACGAACACTAATCATGCGTAGGGCTACGAAGCACTCCTCAAAGTCCGTATGTACCCAAACTAGATTATCCCACACTATCACCGTGAACGCACTAGATGGTTCCAACAAACACCAACATTTCATAGAGACATTAACCAAAAAGATACTCATGATGCACACACACTAGTCACCTTTACACCATGATACAAGGTATCTCCGGACAGTACAATAATAAAGCATAGGAGTAGCATAATATCTGAATAATAACATCTACCAATTCAACTAGATACAAAGCTCACGATCACATAAAGATCACATCATGGGAGAGAGAGGTGAACCACATAGCTACCGGTAGAGCCCTCAGCCCCGGGGGAGAACTACTCCCTCCTCGTCATAGGAGACAACAAGGTTGATGGAGATGGCGGTGAGGTCGATGGAGACGGCAGAGACGGCGATGGAGACCGGTGGAGATGGCTCCGGGGGCACTTCCCCGTCTCGGCAGGGTGCCGGAACAGAGACTTCTGTCCCCCGAAATTCATCGGCGGTGGCGGCGGAGCTGCGGAACTCTTTCTGGAAAATTGCCGATTCCCTTAGGGTTTTCCGTCCCGAGGCTTTATATAGGCGAAGGGGCATCGTCAGGGGGCTGCCAGGACGCCCTCACAATGGGTGGGTGCGGCTAGGGGCTGGGCCGCGCCCCCCTATTGTGTGGGCGGCCTCTGGCCCCCCTCCGGCTCTACTCTTCCGGGAAAAATAAGACTTCTGGAACTTGTTTCGTCCAATTCCGAGAATATTTCCTGTGTAGCTTTTCTGAAACACAAAAATAGCAAAAAATAGGGAACTGGCACTGTGGCATCTTGTCAATAGGTTAGTTCCAGAAATTGCATAAAAATGCCACGAAGTGTAATGAAACACAAGGCAAATGGTGTAAAAACAAGCATGGAGCATCAAAAATTATAGATACGTTTGAGACGTATCAGCATCCCCAAGCTTAACTCCTGCTCGTCCTCGAGTAGGTAAGTGATAACAAAAGAAATAATTTTTGAGGTGACATGCACCTACACAATCTTGATCATCGATGTAAGCATTGAGTGCTGAGATCAAAGAACTTAAAACATGGGCATGAAAGATATAATCTTGATAGAAGAAACTTAGCAACCATGTTATAACATGAAAATGAATACAAACAAAAGATCATGCAAATGAAACAATGAAAGTCAAACGTGTGTTCAAATCATAAGGAAAACATACAAATGGTTTTCAGCTTGTCCTTCATGGAGAGCAAAACATAAATGCATAGGAAACCTTCAAGTTTAAGAGGGCGACTAGATACAAGTAATTTTAGAACAAGTGAAACCAACAATATGAATCAATCAATGAAAACTTTGGGACAATGCACATTATACTAAGAATGACAACTATGCTCTCTTAATGGTGCATAAAGATAGAAGGTGGAGACTCAACATAAAAGTAAAAGAAAGGCCCTTCGCGGAGGGAAGCAGTGATTGCAAGTTTTATAAACCTTCAAAAATTATGGTACTTACCGGTTTTGAGCTTTCATTGCCCCCATCATAAGCATCTTGAATGGTTAAAGTTAATGCGAGAACACTTATGCTGCATATGCTTGACAAATCATAAGTTGAAAACCTCGTGTCCCGTGAATACGAGTACCCAAACCTCATGCTACTTTACTTAGAGTCCCAAGCAAGCTCTTGTCATTGTAAGTATACACGTATCATCGAGAACCGCCAACGGAGTACCTCTGTGCCCGATGACATGGAACAAGCCCACATCAAAATGACAGGACAAGGAGACAATGAACACCTCGACATCTCTTTCATTTACCATTTGTATAGCTTTTTATTTTGAGATGCGTCGTCGAATGTTCACTATGGGCATGCTGCAAATTTCCACCATGAATTATGCATGGCTTAGATTGGCGGCCCAGGCATTTCTCTAACACATATACAAACTCCATGATCTCGCAAGATTCCCAATTCATTTCACACCACGAGTATCCATAAACAAAAGACCACGATATCAACTCAAATAAGAAGTGCAATGTTGAAAGCTTGCCCCATGACGGCATAGCTGGGCTAATTCCCAACTTACAACTTGTAAGTATAACAACTCAACATAAGAGACCACAATGTCAAATTTTTAAGAACGAGAAAAAGTAAAGTGTGCCTTCCAGTTCGTGAGAGCTTTACCGACCGATTTTTGCATAACACTGGTAAGAGTTTAATTTGAAGAGTAGATAAAAGCAAGTCAAATTTACTTTGGAATAGCAAATTGCTAATAGGTATGTATGGTGGACACTTTGGCAAACTTGGTTTTTAGGAGTTGGATGCACGAGTAGAGCTCATACTCAGTACAAGGCGAGGGCTAGCAAAAGACTGGGAGCGACCAACTAAGAGAGCAATAACGGCCATAATCATGCAAAGCGACAAAGCAACATTAAAAGAAGCATAAGATGGCATAAAAAGTCAAAAACTAAATGATCATAGAGGCTATTGGCGACTTTGTAAGAGTCTAACATGTGTGAGCATGCGCCAAGTCAACCCAAATAAAGCATCAAGGAGAAAACCAAAATAATGCTTCCAAACGATAAAAACAACGCATGATTTTTTCAAAGGCTCATTAAGCAATCTCAGTCATTTGAGACAAGTCATGCTACAGCAAAACCACTAAGAATACTATCAAAAAGACATCAAGCATGACATGCAAAAGCCAAGGCCGCAGTCTACACAAGCTCCTTCTTGTACCACTTTTTTGCATAAAGCTTTTTCTCTTTTCGAACCCATTCGAACTTTTTATAAACAACTATTTTGAGGAAAACCAACATAGACCAGAGGTCCAAATACACCTTGATGCAAAGATAAAACAAGATCTGAACAAAAATCAAGGTGAAAAACGAAAGCTAAACGCTGTAGCAGAAAAAGAGAACACTCGTTAAACGATAAGAGTGAAAACTAGAGTGTTCTTGGCAATGAAAAACCGAGTTCATCTCCTCCAAAAGAAACATGATGTGATCTAACCATTTATTGCAGCAAACAAAGCAAAAGAAAACTGAAAACAAAAAACAACTGACGCTCCAAGAAAAATGCATAGTGCATGAAGCAATAAAAATATAGTGTCTTGAAAGGTGACCTGATTTTTGCCGATGAAGAAAGGGGGTGCCTTGGGGGCATCCCCAAGCTTTTACGCTTGTACTTCTTGGATATTTCTTGGGGTGACATGGACATCCCCAAGCTTGAGCTTTTGTCCATTCTTCATCTCATCTCATCATTCTCCAATCCCTACACTTGAAAACTTCCTTCATACAAAACTAAACACAAATCTATTAGCAACATTAGTGTAAGCATAGTAATGAATCAACCCTTTTTGCTTCAGGTTTCAACTCAAAACCACCACATATAAAGTATATAATACTGTAGCAACTTCCCCAAAAGTTCCGTGATCAAAAGAACTCAAAAAGAAAGTGATCGAGCGGCAAACACAAATATTGGCAGAAATCTGTCAAAATAGAACAGCTGACAAAGGTCGAATTTTTAGAGGGTTTTCTGTTGCTCAAATCAAAAACTGTTAAACTAATGAAAGTTTGGATATAACCTGGGGCATATGCACAAGAAATCGCAGGTCCGAAAGATATACAGATAATTTTCAGGAATTTTTACGGTGCAGCACCGAAAACTGTTTCAGGACAGCAACATCCCCAAATCTTACCTCACTCAAATTAGAGGCTTCTCTTGGCACAACAATGAAATAAAAATGATAAGGAGAGGTCATTACAGTAGTAATGACTTCCAAGACTCAAATAAAAGAAAAAGTACTGGAAATAAACAATGGGTTATCTCCCAAGAGTGCTTTTCTTTAACGCCTTTGAGCTAGGCGCAGTAATTTGCAAAGATGCTTATGTAGGCGCCATAGAAGAGCTTAAGGCAAAGGCGCCATATAGGAACTTAAAGCAATAGAGAGCATCAAAAAGCAAATATGAAACATATTTAAATCTAAACCACTTCCTATGAAAAGTAGTCTTGTAAAGAGACAAGTCATGAAAGCGCAAAGCAAAAAGCATAGGAAGGCAAAACAAGTATAACTTCAAGAATTGCAACATAAAGAGGGGAAACTCAATATTGTTGAGATCCATCAAACCATGTTTCCCTCTCTCATAATAACTTTCAGTAGCATCATGAATAGAACTAACAATATAACTATCACATAAAGCATCCCTATCATGAGCCACATGCATAAAAGAATTAATACTCCCCACATGAACAGTCGGAGTAGGAGCAGATTCATCAAAATAATTATTCTCATCACCATAATCATCAAAAACAAGAGGCATATTGTAATCATAACTAATCTTCTCCTCAAAAGTAGGTGAACTAAAAATATTATACCCATCATCATGGCCATCATAAACTAGAGGTTTAATATCATCACAAGCTAGAGAACAGCTATATCTCAAAGCATATTCATCAAACATATCGTCATAAGAAGGAACATGGATAGTACTAATGGTACAACAATTATTAACCTTAGAATTGGTACCAAAAAGATTTTCAATATCAAAAGTAGAGTGCTTTTCCCAATCATGATCACTAATATAGGTAACAGGCATAGGAACATCATCCCAATCAGAATTATCATAATCTATAGCAGGATCATAACGCTTAGGGGAAGATACCATGTCCTCTCGCCTTTTACTCCTCTTCTTCTTCTTCTTCTTCATACTCTCTCCTTTAGGAGGGAGAGACTTGAAGGGCATCTTCTCCACATATCCTTTAGGAGGGAAAGGCATCTTCTCCACATAATCTGGTTTGCTGACAGAAACAACAGAAGAAACTTTGGAGGATTCCTGCTCTCTATTAATAAGATCGAAACATCTATTAGTCCTGTCATAGCTTGGCAAAACATCATGTTTTATAAGATCTTGTAAGTAAGTATTTGCGAGGCAATATTTAGCATAATAGAGACGACAACCACGAAGGGTGCTATTAATATCAACATCTCTCATATCAACCAAAGAAATCTTTCTAGATATCTCTTCACAATTCAAAAACAAAGTAAGCTCATCATGCTGATTGAGAGTAATCTTATCATCACAATACAAATTTGCGGTACTCGTTCGATTAATTGGGCATTGAAAATTAAAGTGACCCATTTTACCGCAAAGTTCACAAAGAAAAGGATAAAGCTCACAAACCCTTTCACCAAGCACATCTAGATCCCTGAGCCACATACTGGTTTCTTCATTTGCGTGGTGGATACAATAATCTTCCTTGTTGTAACTCTGTTCACAAGGTCTATGTACTCCACAAAAAATAACATGCTTATAGGAAATAGGACTTTCAGAGGTTCGAGCATGTTTATTAGAATCATCAACAACAATATCATTTTCTACGCAAGTGTCCTTAAAAGGTTCATGATACATGTCCCCATTTCCTTTAGGAACATTAATATGGGAAGCAAAGGTTTTAAAACAATCAATCATAATTTGAGGATCAAGACCATACTTAGCACTAAGCTCTTGAAAATCAGCAGTTTCAGCGAAAGACTTAATGCAATCAAACTCGTAATTCATACCTGATCATTTACCTTTGTCGCTATCCCAACCTTCAATATTGTTTTGAATTGTTTCAAGCAGACCCCACTTGGTGTCGACATCCTTGCTTGTGAAATACCCATCAAAGCATGCATCTAGATAGTCCTTGTAATATCCTGAAAGCCTTGCATAAAAATTATTAATAACAATATTACGGGGAAGATCATAAATAGGACATTTATGCATTAGTAACTTCAATCTTCCCCATGCTTGGGCAATGCTTTCTCCCTCATGCGGATGGAAATTATAAATGTAATTTCTATCTTTATAAACCTCACTAGAAGGATAGAATTTAGAATAAAAGAGAGGTACAATTTCCTCCCACTCAATCGGTCGGCCATCCTTTAGTATTTTATACCATTCCGCAGCTCTGCCCTTCAGTGATAAAGAAAATAGCTTCCTCTTAACTTGGTTCATTGAAATACCTGCACACTGGAACAACTCGCATAATTCATGTATAAAGAGCAAATGATCACCGGGATGGACAGTTCCATCTCCTAAATAGCAGTTATTCATAGCACGATCAACAATGTTCATAGGTATTTTAAAAGGATGAGGAGCACAAACATCATTAGAAACATCACATATGGGAGATAAAATATCATCAGAGCAAACTTTCTCCACTAAAGCTGGGGAACTAAAAATATCATGCTTAACAAAACCAGCTTCCCCAAGCTTAGACTTTTCCATAGCATTAGCAATAACGGGATTCAAAGCATTCGTACTAATAACATTGCTATGCGAAATAAGCTCCAAAGGTTTTTCAATTTTCTCTTCAGATCTAAACTCAGAAAAAAGACTAAAGAACTCTTTATTTTCCATTAAGCCTAACTAGTGAAAATAAAAACAAGAAACAAAAAGATGTAATTGCAGAATCTAAAGGAAATAACTCCGAGCACTCACACAGGAGGATGCGAGTACCTTTTACCTTACCTCCCCGGCAACGGCGCCAGAAAAGAGCTTGATGTCTATGCACGCGTCTATTCGTGTAGACAGTGTTGGGCCTCCAAGTGCAGAGGTTTGTAGAACAGCAGCAAGTTTCCCTTAAGTGGATCACCCAAGGTTTATCGAACTCAGGGAGGAAGAGGTCAAAGCTATCCCTCTCAAGCAACCCTGCAATTATGATACAGAAAGTCTCTTGTGTCCCCAACACACCCAATACACTTGTCAGATGTATAGGTGGACTAGTTCAGCGAAGAGATAGTGAAATACAAGTAGTAGTGATGATTATAAGTAGCAAATGTGATCTGAAATAAATATCGCTACGAGCAAACATGTAACAAAACAGTAAGTAAACGGTGTGCAAAGCTTGGAAACAAGGCCTAGGGATCATACTTTCACTAATGGACACACTCTCAACAAATATAACATAATTGAACCAATAGATACTATCATCAATATGCAACTCAAATCAATTCTCCAATGGAAAACAAACACTAATCATGCATAGGGCTACGAAGCACTCCTCAAAGTCCGTATGTACCCAAACTAGATTGTCCCACACTATCACCGTGAACGCACTAGATGGTTCCAACAAACACCAACATTTCATAGAGACATTAACCAAAAAGATACACATGATGCACACACTAGTCACCTTTACACCATGATACAAGGTATCTCCGGAGAGTACAATAATGAAGCATAGGAGTAGCATAATATCTGAATAATAACATCTACCAATTCAACTAGATACAAAGCTCACGATCACATAAAGATCACATCATGGGAGAGAGAGGTGAACCACATAGCTACCGGTAGAGCCCTCAGCCCCGGGGGGGAACTACTCCCTCCTCATCATAGGAGACAGCCAGGTTGATGGAGATGGCGGTGAGGTCGATGGAGACGGCGGAGACGGCGATGGAGACCGATGGAGATGGCTCCGGGGGCACTTCCCCGTCCCGGCAGGGTGCCGGAATAGAGACTTCTGTCCCTCGAAATTCATCGGCGGCGGTGGCGGAGCGGCGGAACTCTTTCTGGAAAATTGCCGATTCCCTTAGGGTTTTCCGTCCCGAGGCTTTATATAGGCGAAGGGGCGTCATCAGGGGGCTGCTAGGGCGCCCTCACAACGGGTGGGCGCGGCCAGGGGCTGGGCCGCGCCCCCCTATTGTGTGGGCGGCCTCTGGCCCCCCTCCGGCTCTACTCTTCCGGGAAAAATAAGACTTCTGGAACTTGTTTCGTCCAATTCCGAGAATATTTCCTGTGTAGCTTTTCTGAAACACAAAAACAGCAGAAAATAGGGAACTGGCACTGTGGCATCTTGTCAATAGGTTAGTTCCAGAAATTGCATAAAAACACCACGAAGTGTAACGAAACACAAGGCAAATGGTGTAAAAACAAGCATGGAGCATCAAAAATTATAGATACGTTTGAGACGTATCAATGAGCCTCATTAGGATACAACATATATGTTGACATCATCAAACATAAAGTTTTTCTCCTCATTAGGGTTGACAACATCAAGAATTTCATCTTCGTCTTCATCCTGATATGCCTGAATAATGTTCATCAGGCCCAGTCCAATGAGGTTTTGGCCCAATGCCTGCTGCCCTAAATTCAAATCCTGGCCCAAAGGCTGCTGGACCTCCTCACCAGGTGGAATTATCTAATTTGCAGGGTTAACTGAACATGCACCTTCAGAGCTCGAGATAATTATGGTCAGGCCACTATGTTCATCCTGCACTGGCTGGTCATGCTGATCCACAAGAATTTCATCTGCCTCCATAGCCTGAAGCAGGTTGTTCAAACCAGCATCCTGGTCTAGCTACATTGGTTCAACATTATCTTGTTCATTCCCCATGGCCCAGTGTCCCCAACCATCTTTTGCTTCATCTTCTAAATTGTTCTATGGTTGAGGAGCACGGGGTTCAAAGTTCATATTCTGAACAGCATTTTTAGGTAGAGGATGTGGGTCAACACCATCATGAGGCAGTGGGTCCTCATCTGGTGGGCCCCCACCAAGCATATCTTCTTGGAGAATCTCAACAAAGTCCATGATTTAGAGTCTGGCCTGTCCCCATCAGTGAACCTGATACTTTTTGGAATATCTTCAAGGTCAGTAACTCTTACTTTTGCAATGATCATGCCTATGTTTCATTCATCCTTCTCCCAGAGCAGCAACTTCCCAATGTTAGAGAAGGCTGCATTTAGATCCTCTGTAAACCTGCAATCCAAGGGAGGGCCAACAAGCAGAAGCTAGCACTCTCTATTGAAGGTGACACGTTGCTAGTTGACTCCTTCATTGTTCTTGCAGAATGAGACATGCACATCACCAAACAGAATGGGGCTTTCTCTAATGAGACGGTCCTTGTCTCAGACATGGCTAAACCTGACATAGGCCGCTCCCAAAGGACAAGCCTGGATGTCTCTAAAACCCACTTGGACATGCACGAGGAACTCTTGCAGAATATCAGCAACATTTGCAAACAAAACCTGACTTGGGGGAAAAGGTGTGATGGTTGCAATGGAGTACTCCTCGTGCGCCTTCGGCCTCCTGGAAACTATCACCCTCTTCACAACATTTCGACCATGGACATGATGAATCTAGAAACCCCTAGGCACGAACTGCCGTGGATCGATCGGAATGTTCGCCGTTTGCAAAGGAGCCACTGCCGGAAAGGAGGAGGGGGTAGTGATTTGGGCGATACTCTCAGCGGCTTGCACAGTATGCCATGAAGATGAGGAGACAAGGTTATACTTTTTCCCCAAATAGAATTGACCGAATTCTTTTAGACTAGAAACTTCCCTCATTTGGATGGTCGGCCCATGGGCCTTGAAATTTTTTTGGTAACTTTCATCGGGCCATTCTACTGTTGGGAAAGAGGCAAATTTCATAAACGGTAATAAACACGGCAATTTTGCCTCTAATTTTGCCCCTGGTTGACGCTCAGGCGGTTTCAAAACCCAAATATGACCAGTCTTAATTTTGTCCAAGATCCCCGCACGGCCAAATGAAGACACATTATTGGGGTTAATAAAAAAATTTACGACATTAGAGGCACCATTAGGAACAACAGATTTAATACAATCAAAGACCGTTGCAACCGATACCGAGGAATTACCGGCTCTCCCTAAATTTGAATCAGGGAAAGATAATCTTTTGAATACTGAAGAATTCAAAGACTTTTTATTTTTTACCTAGATCCATTCCTGGTCTTGCTCACGATAATATTTTGATTCTTCAAAATTCCAGTTAGGGCCACCTTCACCCAAAGATTGATAAAGAATTCAAAATCCTTGTCTGAGAAATTCCTAAGATTGTAAATGTGGAATCCAACCGATCTTGAAGCAACAGCAAAGCGGAAAGTCCTGTTCTTGAGCAATTTGAGATGAAACAAAGAAGCAACTCCTCCAAAGCAGGCCTAAAGGACAACACTAATGGTGTGCACATCCAATCTGAATTTTGAGCGGCCAAATGAGATTACCAAGACAAACTCTTTTCTTCTAAAACCCGCTGTAAAATTCACCGAGTGACCAAACTGTTTCTGATATCTTTTTTCAAATTGCACACCTCTAGCAAAATTAAGAGAGGGAGCAGAAGATTGTTGGAGATTAGGAGCCTCAATAACAGATTTTTCATGAGAAGAAGCCACGTCACCATCCAATAAGCTAGAACCCACAGTAACCATATGAACAATCATTTCAACTGTGATACCAGGACAAACTTCTTCATTTTCTAAGAGATACCGAACATTAATAATCACCTCCTCAAGATTCAACAAAATCAGGCGCTTATCTTGTGGCTGAAGTAATAAAATTGCAGGTTTAGGGGAAAATCAGAATGCGAACCAACCGGCAAACAAGAACCTCGCCATTTCAAGGGCTTGTATTTACAAGAAGGAGATCTAGCCAAAGAAGATTCAGCAGGACAGTTGACACATACCACATGAGAGGCAAAGTTCAAGACTAAACCTTGATGTACTTTCTCTCTAGCTTCAAGACTCCTGCCTTCTAGAGGTGATCCATCCGAATTGTGGAGCACCATCCAATTCTTCTTGAGACAAACCTTCAACAAACTTGCCCACCACCTTGGCTCCGGTGTAAGTAACCTTACAAAATTCCTCCATTATGAAGGAACACAAGAAGATGGAAAATGTGGAGAAAGGAGGTGGAGATCAAAGGCAAGGAGGCCAGAGATAGAGATCGCTGGCGATTAGGCTATGGTGGGGAGGAGGAGAAGAGAGCCATCCCTCCGACCCGCTAACACGTATGTTCTTGTTCTAATTCTACACCATGTTCTAATTCACTCTCCAGTAGATCGTCATCATCCATCACATCTACCTTCCTAGCAACACCACCTTTCAATCTTCTCCGCTTCTCCAAAGCTGCCTTGACTTTATCCTTGTCAATTTTATTCATGGCATCCATCATGGAGGAAGAGACACTGGGAGCATCACTGTTATTGAGATTACCATCTCTGGTTTCACATGACCTAGCGTGTGATAGAAGAGGCTTCTGCTCTTCCACTGGAATATCAGATTTGTCACTAGATCTGGAACTTCCTAGCAAGGACTTTGTGTCGTACCAATATCAACTCCACCTCCACTCTGAGAGCTTGTTCTGTTAATTCCATGGTCACCATTGACATTTTGCAAACTTCCCTATCTACTGATTTGTTTGTTTGGATTTGAGTCCTCAGCACCATTGTGCATTGGAACACCTGATGAGGTAGAATGATTGGAATCTAACTGTTTGGATGCTTGATGATGCCCAAGAACAGGAGGTTCCTCGGACTTCGCTTGAGCTTTTGTAGAGATTCCTTGATTAGGCACACTAGCAGAGCTCCCTTCAGCTTCATTCCCATGTGTTGGTTGTGACTGCACTACACGGTTTTGCTCATACAGCTCTAACGTTTGATTGCTAACCTCTGCAATCAAGGTATGTGCTTTGCGATAGTCCAATTAAGCGTCTCGATCTATCTCTATAGATTTTGATGCCTAACATATACGCAGCTTTACCAAGGTCCTTCATCGAAAATTTACTGCTTAGGTAATCTTTCACGTTCTTCAAAAGTTCCAAACCATTTCCAATCAACAATATGTCATCCATATATAATATTAGAATGTTACAGAGCTCCCACTCACTTTCTTATAAATATAAGCTTCTCTATAAGTTTGAAAAAATCCAACCTTTGATTACTTCATCAAAACGGAGATTCCAACTTCGGAACGCTTGCTTCAGTCCATAAATAGATCGCAGAAGTTTGCATATCTTGTCAGCATCCTTAGGATCAATAAAACCTTATGGTTACACCATGTACAACTCTTCCTCGATATTCCTCAATATTACCATTAAGTTTTACTAGCTCATCGACAACTTTTTTCGATCGGACGGAGTACTTGTTCAGCTCCTCAAAGATTCCAAAAACGCATGGTCGTCAACATTTTTTATAGGAACAAAACAATCAAACAAATCAATATGACCATCAAACCCAGCCCAATTACAAAAGCGCTCGATTGATTCCAGCTGAATCAGCCCAGCCCAAAAAGCAACAGCGCCTCCATTCTCCACCCACCCCACTCCTCCAGCGTCGCATCCTCCAAATCGCCGGAAACCCCAATTCATTCAGCACCCACACATCCATCCCCGAGCTCAGACCCGAGGGAAAGAAAAAAAATGCTGCGCCACGCCGCCCACCGCCTGGCCTCCCGCGCCGCCGCCGGCTCCATCAGCCGCAGGGCTCTCGCCACGGCGCAGGTGCCCGCGGAGTCGGGCGAGGACCCCGCCTTCGTGGAGTCGTGGAAGAAGGTGACCAACATCATCGATCCCCCCCAGACGCCCATGGCCGCCATGAAGCCGCGCCCGCCCACGCCGGCCTCCATCCCCTCCAAGCTCACCGTCAACTTCGTCCTCCCCTACAAGTCCGAGATCACCAACAAGGAGGTATATTCTATAGCCCCGAGTGCGTCCCCCTTCCGATCCCAGATCTGCGCGTGTGCGACCAGGGTTTCGGGGTGGTCGTGTGATCTAGCGGTGGGTTATTATGGCGGTAGATTAGCGAGGGAGGAGGGAGGGGCCTCCGCGATCCGGTTCATCCCGCGGGATAGTTGGAGCCCTAGGTGCAATTTGGTTTGGGATTGTGGGTGTTCCTTGTAAGGTGTTGACCTTTGGTTTTTTTATCACGTCGTTGTTCATGTGGAATGATTGTGCTGTGGTCAATTGCTGCGCTCGATCCTGGGAATGGATAGCCTGGAGTGTTGTACTTTGCGTGATTATTAGATAATATGTCAGGTATATCTATTTGTCTTGTCGGTAAGCCTGGCCATGCGTATCTGATGTTCTTGTCATAAATGGAGCATCATCTGGATGGCTAAATGTTGGTTGACTGTACTGAATAGATCATGAATCCTTCTATATGTTATCTATTGCTGCTGATAAGTAAATGTAGTTCTCTTGTTGGAGGGTGAGCGCGTTAGGTGTAAGGCACTTTAGGTGTCAGCTAGCATCTTCAGGCCTTCAAACGCCAGTGTCGTGGTGTACTTTTTTCTGTGACACATATTTTCAGTTGTTTGCTTCACCCAATTCTATTTCTGTTACTACTGTGCCAAGGTTAAGCGTTAGTCCAACAGTTTTTCTTTCTTATTTGGCATTTATCTGATCTGTGTACTATCTGATTTGTTCATTTCTTGTTAATATTGTGCATTTTTCTCGTTTTTAACAGTAGTTCTGAGCCTTCTTAGTGGAATGTGAACAATAGGCCTACATTTGTATGAGTTATGATCAGATGATATGGTGCAGTGTTGCTGCTGTAGTTTGACTACAATTGCACTCCCTGACATTAACTCATTATACCTGGTGTTGAGTTTCTTGATTGAGATAAATCTTCATTCTGGCTTTCGTACAATGAAACTCCATATTAGCTATTCACGTATGTTTTCTCTGTTGCATGAACAGTTCTATTTTTTGTTGTCTGTGGAGCAATTATAGCCTTTTCCTAAGATATGTGTTATTGACATGTTGTGGTTAGTGGTAACAACAGTGCCTCCAATATAACTCTTAATTGAGCGATGTATTTCTTTTTTTTCTTGCTGTTTTAGTTAGCTCACCTCCTGGCAACAGTACATTCTTAAGCTCAAAGTCGGTAATATTTGCTAGTGAATAATATCTACTTTAAGTTACTTGGTATGATTATGGGTATGGTTATCTGTATATTTTTTTTACAAACTTGCATTGTCAAGTCTTTGGATTTACTTTTGAGGTTTCAGAATATGTTATAAGCCACCAAGTTTGTTGTTCCCGTTTGTCTGTGATAAGTAATTGTATTGTGTGTAGCAATTATATCTTGTGATCCTGCATTTCTGTGGGAGTAAATCAGCCAGTGGTCTTCAAATTATGTGCATTTTTTCTTTTGCATGCTTACATTGTTACTGATCATGTATAATTTTGGAAATGTTTCCTCATTGACATTTTGTGTTTTCTTCATTGCTCATCTCGTGATCTCTGGTTAATTTTCAGGTTGATATGGTGATGGTACCAGCTACAACTGGTCTGATGGGTGTTTTGCCAGGCCATGTTTCCACAATCGCAGAGCTCAAGCCTGGTGTTCTCTCTGTACATGAGGGAAATGACGTGACCAAGTACTTTGTCAGCAGTGGCTTTGCATTCATCCATGCAAATTCCATTACTGATGTTGTGGCTGTTGAAGCTGTACCCCTGGACCAGATCGACCCAAGCTTGGTCCAGAAGGGTCTTGCTGAATTCACTGCCAAGCTTGGATCAGCCTCAACTGACCTAGAGAAGGCTGAGGCTCAGATTGGTGTGGATGTTCACAGTGCGCTCAATGCTGCATTGACCGGTTGATGACGACATCTTACATTTTTTTTATGTCCTTTTTCATCCACATTTGTAGAATGTGAGTTGAAGTCCTCAAACTCTGAATGAGGATGGAGGGAATGATCTTAAATAAATTATACTCCATCTCAGAGAAAAGACTTGTGTTTCTTCTTTCAACTTGAATCCTGCGGGATTTTTGTAATGGTGAAATTTTTTCTATATGCTCTAAAATCCAGTTGCTGCATTCAGTTTTCATTTCCGAGTTGTGAGTTGTATCAAATGGAATTGACCTATTTTCCATCTCGTGGTTTGAGCCAAATTGTTGAATATAATCATGTTTTTTTTTGGTTTCCTGTCACTAGTGCTGTAGTCTCTGTTAAGTTTAACTCATCAAATCTGTGATGCTTCCAAGAAACCCTTTTTGTGCAATTTCATGTTCTCTGTCTGTATTCATGCATTTGCCCGGTATTTTGCATCTGCATCTCGTTTTCAGGAACTGCCAAGTTAATAGTTTAATCAATAGTATTCGTAATGTAACCAAATAGTAAATATATAATTTCTGTTTCTTGCGTATGTTATTTTGAATCACTTGCAGCCTTCACTGAAATTGCAAACTTTAGGAAGCATTTTGCACTTGATATCTCCCCTTCCTATCTTGCGAATGGAATCTATTTTATTCTCTGAGTTCTTTATAGAGCCACGTGCCATGTTAGATTGTAGCTGAGGACTTATTTCGAGTTGCAATTCCAACTTTAACATTTTCCAGTATTTTTTAAGAGGGGGCATGTTTCCATTTATGACGGAAAAGTCAACCCAATCTGAGAGGGTAGGATACTCTTCGTGGGCTCGGCCTGGCTTCCTCAGCGTTGAACTAGTGCGGCGTGAAGCGGCTTTGGGCCTGCCTGCTGTGAATGCCCGCGTGCGCTTGTCTCCTCTACCATTCGGGCGCTGGTTTAGTCCCATACTGCTCAACTTAGTTGTAGTGGTCACCAACCATCTCTATAAGAGAGCACCCAGGCTCCGCTGTGAAAGACACGCAGCTGCGTGGTGAGCACAAAGCGAACTATTCTTTCGCCTTTTACTAAAGAATACCGTGTGCATGCCATAATAAGCAGCATACGCTTACTTTTGAAGGGTTCCTCCTCTTCTAGAGGGTGGCCCCACAAATCATATTATATTAAATTTTAATACACTTTTGACTAATAGTTTGGAAACTAACATATGGTCAGCACACTGCACACGGAGTTGCCATTTTGCCAGATATGTGTTTATTTTGTTGTTTCTAGTTTCAACTTTTGCCCCAAAAATTTGAACTGAAATGGTTTGCAGGACCCCACTTGACACTACATTTTCCTATCATAAAGAAGATTATATTGAGCTGTAGAAATCTGAAAAAGACATTTATCTTTTGTTCAGGAGTATGGATCAATTCCTCTTTATTAGAGTAGTCAGTAATGTTCACCCAGAGTACTTTGTTACAACCCGCATGATATTTTCAAGCATAAATTTAACTTCTTAAAAGCTGGATCAGGGCTGACAAACAGCAGCAGCTGGTTTTGAATCAGAGGTCCAGACTTAACAAATAGAGTTAGAATTATGTGTACAACATTGACTCGTGTCTTCTTTCATAGCTACATTTCTAATGTTGAACAGACCAGCCAAGATATCCGGATCTTGCCAGCTGGTAATAACACTCTTACAGTAGACTTCGAGGGACTCTTGATCAATCTGCAAAGCCCCAAAGAAAAGGTCCGCAGAATTTTCCTTCAATGTTACACCAGGTCACCTCTCTGTCATGGCTTGTGGAGCTTGAAGCCGAATACGCGAGGAACGTAGCGCTGTGAGGGCTTCTGAGGCTTGAGGTGATCGTATGTCATCAGAAACATGTGAGGAAATGTTGTCCCAAAGTAGGCTCCGTCGATATCTGGACATGGTCAAGAAAACAGCAAAATATAACGACAAAATGGCAACTCTCTTTAACCATGATATCATAGCAATGCAGAGATGTAAATATTGCTTACTACATGATGATGTTTCTACGATTCCTGATATATGTGATATGGCTAGGGTGTCAGGTGGGATCCCACCTAAATCCCACCTTTAGTACATTTTGATTTTTGTAGTGTAAATCTTGAGACAAAATTTTGTACTACAATAAGCAAAGTAAGCTACAAGTGGGATATAATAGGGATCCCACTTGACACCTTAGATATGGCTACTAGAACGTATGAGAACACTCTTTTTTCAACAAGGAAATGGTATAATAAGAGATTGGTTAGGATACTGCCTTGGTATTTAGACCGTGGGTAGTAGATGTCATCACACTTAGGGCAGTATATCTTCACAGTACTAGATCGGTGAATATCTGACTGTCCAACAGGTAGACATGGTTGGCCACAGCAATAGACTCGTGGACATCGTCCAAAGTCATAGTTCTTATACTTCTCCAGCTGCCAGAAAAAGGGAACACAAAAATTAACATAATTAAAGTTAAATAATATGGGAGAATTAAAAAAATTCGGGAAAAATATGGTAAGTATTAATCTCTCTGATCGGAAAAGAGTGTCAGGGACTTGGACAAAATTTGTACTAACTTAGTACAAAATCACCGACAATCTTTTCCGGTCGGAGGGTAGAAAAGAAATATTAGCATAACAGGTACCATAGCAGCCAATCCTTTGCTGGTCAGAATGTATCGTGCATGAATCAGCCCATATAACATCTCTGCAGCTGATTCCACTAGCTCATTTTGTTCTTCCGTAAAAGTATCACCTACATATTCAAATAATCAAGGAACATCAGCAAAAGCAGTAGGCATTGTAAAAGGGAACATGCCTTGTACCATATCAAGGACAACTGGACAAGTGAACCACAAAGCCACCACTACGACACCTTTTACTACCCACAGAAAACCTAACTGATGTTTACAATAAAGAAAAAAAATTCAAGGCCATTGAGAGGTAACTTATTTTCTGTAACACCTAAATTGTATTGAGAAATAGAGCCCAACATTACTAGCAAAGCCTAAATAACAAGTATGCAACCTAAAGTAGCACGCAGAATGAGCAAAGTAACTCTACAGGGAAAACACAACTGCATTAGATTAAGTGCAGAAACGCGTTAAGCATGTGGTTTTATTTGAACGAGTAGATATTGAGAAGCATTTACCATGAGAAGACTCGATATCCAAAATGAGATCAAGAGCATAATCATAATATGGAACTTGACTGCTAAGCCCACAAAGATTGAAGTCATCTTGTATGTAATCATCATCGACTTCACAGAAGAACTCATTCCCTCTTAGGTTGCAATACCATGAAATCCATGAGGTGTCTTCTCCATCAGAACCACTAACATCTGATGCTTCACTGTCAGATTCAGACTCGCCTGCAATGCGAAGAGCATGGGAGCGTCAATGCACTTGTTTATAAACTAGTATTATTTTTCTCGACCATGCACCTAGATGGCTAGATGTGTGCCCTTGTGTATTACAAGAAAACGCCAAAGGAAGTGAAGATCACATCACCAAAGGCGACCGCTGACCGAAAACAAGAAATAAAAAGGGAAAAGGGAAAGAAAACTGTACAAACTAAACTAGAAGCAAAACATAAAAACACAGCAGAAAACTCCTAAGCTAGCATAGATGGCACAAATTAAGCATCCATGAAAACACCATAGCTAGCAATAATCTTTATCTAAATAACACATTAAACTGTTACAGAAAGCAGAAACTGGAATATCCCAATAGATCTGGACTACACCATAGCGTACTCCAGAGACATTATTTACAGCTAAGGACAATTCCAAAGACAGATATAAGTATTATTTTCACAAATTCGCATTATCTTCATAATTTGTAGGCTCAAGCATTCCATTTCCAAGCAAACAATTCACTAAGCAGAGAAAAGGTGTAGTGAAATTACACAAATTCTGGCCCACCGAGGTAAAGAAAACCCCCTTGCCACATGCGCTCAACGACATCAGGCAAATGAGGATGGAACTTCAATCCATGACGAATTTCTCCTAGCAAACCACAGCCTACCCTTGACAACCATACAACCTAACTCCATGACCACACGACCGCGTCACAGCACCACGGATTCGCCAGGACGGCACGTCATGTATGTGTGTGTGTGTGGGGGGGGGTGGGAGGGGGGGAGAGAAAGGGGGAGATCGCGTCACCTTCGGAGCAGCGGCCCTTGGGGAGGGAGGAGGGCACGACGAGGCGGCTGTGGTCGCCCCGGGCACCCGCCGATCCCCTGGACGTGGAGGGCGACGCGGCGACGGCTTTGTCCAGGTGCTTGTCGAGCGCGTCGCTGATGCGCTTCCGGTCCAGCCCCGCCGCCCCCTGCTTATACATCTCCCGCCGCCGCCGCCGACGACGATCCACGCAGCGCTGCTCCTTTTCGGCTGCCGCCGCGGCGCCCTCTTCACGCCGGAAGCGCCATTGGAGAGGCGCGCCCGCGGGCTAGGGTTCGGGCGGGGAACGGAGGATTGGCCGAGCAAGACGAGGGGAGGAGCACGGGAGAGAGGGGGCGCGAATTCCGAGGGAAGGGAGGGACGGGAGTGCAAAAGTGAGGACGCGACGGGAACGAACAGTGACATGCTCAGACAACTAGGACTAGTATCCTAGCAGAGCCTATCGGAATGTCGTACAGATATTTTCGGCTGTCACAGCCCGGCATTGATTTGGTTTAGCTTCGGACAGCTTTGATTTGATTGATTAGTTAAACACCAGAGGATCATCTTCCAATGCCTAGGATTTTTCTTTTACCTTTTTATTATCAGTACTAGTAGTCTCTAAGTTACCATACGTGGCTTTGATAACCGAAAACATCCCACTATACATGCTAACTCGAAATCATGTAAGGCAAATAATCATCTTGTACATGAATAATCATTTTCTTTAAAAAAAAAACGATCATCCTTTATTCCTTTTCATCTCCTTCTATAAATTATAATGGACTGCAACAACAACAATAGATCTCCGGTGAATCCATATGCAAATCAATTCTGATGCTAACGCATCTGGTTAGCTTATCAAGTAATATCATTTCCTTTTATAGGAAAGGTTCGTTCTTTGGCATTCCCTTTTTTCAAAAAAAAGGAGAAGACAACGTAGACAAGCACAAACATATATTCTCCCCCAACTTGCATTTCCCTTTTCAATAGTTCAGGGTACATACCAATCATAAGGCTGCTTTAGAATTCCTTATTTTCTTTAAGTATCATAAATACCTTATTAAAATTATTTGCAAAAAAATCTACCAGTTTATTCTTTGAAGGAACATGTAGAAGGACATGCATGTCCCTTTAATAAAAGTGTAAAACAGAAATCAGAACCTAATCCGAGTATGAAGATTTGGGATTTGAACACAGCATGAGTTTGAGCTCATACATCAGTGTCCCACCGGAGTGCACAATTTAAGTTCTGTTTAAGCTAACGCTTACCATATTATTTTATATTCAATGCCCATGGCATAAAAAGGAAAAGGGCAACCGCCTTAAACCAAGTGCCCATTCTTTTCTTCGCTACAACCACATAAGTGCATTTTATTTTATTTTAAGGATTAACCAGCTGATATGACACGGCAACGGCAAGTGCAATTGCTCTCCAGACAACAGTTCATATCGTCCTGTAGCCTCAGATGAGCAGCCATGAGCATCATAATTTCAAAGTTGCAAGTTCCATTTTTTTACATTAATTTACCCTGGAGTCTGGGCAGTTCGCCAGCAAGCAATCGGGGCAATGTCTTCTAGAGGAACTCTATATAGCTGGGCCAGCTCTCTGTGGTGAGTGATCGTAATCCCCGAAGTAACGAAGAGTGATTTTGCCCTGCTCATATCAGTGGATTCCTGTTGACATCTTTGTACAGCAAGTACCTAGACTTGGTTTTACCAAGGGCAGCATACCTGGAACAGCAAGGCAACAGCCATGAGCTGCCTACAAAAGCTAAGTCCGTCAATGATAAAAACAAAGTTTGCAGACACTAACCACTGGGGCACGAACGGCGCCATCCAAATGGTGTCGCCTGCTTGCACCGGATACCTGTATCATCAATGTAAAATAGTCTATAGTGGGATATGGAATATATATGCCACTAGAAAATAGCAGGTGGAGTGAAGTTATACTTTCAGAAAGAACACTGTATGCAGGCTTCAGAATATAATGTCACTGTTGTTACTCAAACATATGGTAACATGTGAAGGGCAATGGACAGAAGAAGAAGAAAAGGCACGAACTGAAACATAGTAACACATGGTAGATTATGCATATAAAAATTTAAAATATATTATAGCTCTGTCAATAAGGTGGCGTAAGTGGTAATGACTCTATTGCAGCACACACCTTCTAACATATCACACCCAAGATATGACCTCTTTCATGAAGTAAACTCAATCTCTAGACCTACAAAAAACAGAATGTTTTAGACTGCGTACTTACCAGCTGTCTCCCAATCGATATATTCCTTGTCCCTCTAAAAGAAGCAGCCCATGTTGATTGTAATGAACCTCCTGGCAGAATCAAATCGAAAAAGAAGACAGAACTTCAGAATAGGATTGGCGCCTACTGCCATGGATGTATGCATAAAAAATAGCATCAAATATCCTCTAGTGAGAAGTTCTAGATTTATAAAATGGAATATGGTCATCTCCCTAGGATAGTAAGCATTATGGAAAATATCATAAGATGCACAAAAATCTACAGACCTTCACATTGAGATACTCGCCAGGCTGAAAGTCCATTATCTGCAAGCGCGAGAGAAGGATATCAAAGAAGGTATTCTTCTATCAACATTCATACACAGCCACTTATAATCCACACGAACAACTTCAGACTATATTATGGTGTGGGGCCCACAACACCTCACCAAGAAACATGCCATCAGTATAACGAACTGAGTTGTATGGTATATTTTGCAAGATTGTTACTCGAGCCCTGTAATAAGATTGATTCACACAACACAAAACCTTTTCCAACACCAAATACTCCGATGCACAACATATTTCTTTGAACCGCTAAAAGCCTAAAACCATTGGATAAAACTCGAATGACTCTCCTTTTCTGTGATGGATCTTGATGATTAACTCGAAATGACTAAGAAAGACTTCTAAATACAATGCTTGGTTGGCTGAAACTCAACGTTGGGCCAAATAATATGTAGCACAATAAGCAACTTAATGAGCACAAGATAATCAAACTTACATGGATATTAAAGTCATAAGGTAGAGAAGTAGGTAGCAGCTTTCTCAGTTCAAATACCTGGTGAAAAAACAAGAGACAGAGGATTTCATGTCAGCACAGAAAACAGGAGGTCTTATAACAGAAAAAAAATCCGGTTGTATGGATGCTCAAGATGGCAAGGAGTCTACACTATATGGCTACGATGATCAGGAAAAAAAACAAATTGTGAGCGAAAGCAAGCCAGATGTCAATACATATCCAGGTTCTGAATATACATTAAGTTAACTGATTAGTAGTTCCTTTCACACAGTAGATGAAAAAAGGTCTAATAAATGGCAGAATCCAAGTTATTTAGGTGCCAAGAGATTGTTGGAAAGATGATCCAAAGAAAAAAGCACAGTAACAGTGTACCTCTCCCGGGGTTTCAAGAAGGGGCTGCTTATCTGTTGATCCAACAACTAGATCAGGATGGTAATCCCCAATGGCTGTGTACCTAAAGGGACACAATTGAAATAGACCTTGATATTACTTGAATAAAAGGACACAATTGAAATAGAGCTTGATATTACTTGAATAAGGAAAATAGCAACAAAAAACAAAGCATTAGCTGGGAAAACTCTTGTACAGTTGTACCTGAGCTAAGCAAATAATGTTCAAATAAAAGGAAAAGAGGGGAATGATGATCATAATATTGACTAAAGGTCGATCCATTTCTATCATGGAACTTAATATAATCATGGAAAATTAAAACACACATAACTGACAGATGACGACCAACAAGGTCAATGCAGCTAGGTCATAATAAATGGTAAATGGACATCAGATTTGTTAAACAGTCGCATATAACTATTGTACCTCCTCTCGAAGATGACCAGGGTGGTTGGTTCATCTGAAGTCATAGAGTGCTTCATGTTTGCAGGAAGATAGGCATAAGAGTCTACCTGCAATCACCGTCAAGACATTTAGGGTGTGTTTGGTAGCCCGGTTATACTATCCCAGCTCATACAAGCTGAGTGCAGCTAAGCTGACTCCATACAAATTTGCTTTTTGGTGTTGTGTTTGGTAGCCCGTATAAGCCGAGCCGAGCTCAGCAGAGATATTGTTTGGTAGCTAGTATGACTTCAGCCCTGCCCTATAAAAATAAAACGCCATCCGGTCCCTACAAAGAATTTAGAAAAGCAATCGGGTCCTTAGAACGTCTCCACATGCTCCGGCGCTGTTGCCGGCGAGAGGAGCTGCCGGCAAGCTCGGCGGCGGCCCTGGCCGGTGCGGGGCGGCGCTGGCCGGGGCGAGGCGGCGCTGGCCGGGGCGAGGGGGCGCTGCTCTGGCGCGGGTCGGGGCGGAGCGGGGCGGCGTTGGTCTGGCATCGGGACGGGACGGGGCGGCGCTGGTCTGGCGCGGGGCAGGCCAGGGCGGGGTGGCGCGGGGCTGGCCGGCGTCGGAGGAGGCGGTCGGCGTCGGAGGAGGCGGCGGCCGGCGTCGGAGGAGGCGGTCGGCGTCGGGACGGGCGTCGGTTCTAGCGCGAGGTGGAGAAGGCGCAGAGAGATTGGTTTGGGGAAATGGGTGTGGGGGTCTGAGACCCCTACGGGCGTGGGCACGAGCGCGGGGCGCGGGGGCAGCGTCTCGGCCGAGTTGAGCCCTGCCCACCTGCGAAGCTCGAATCGAGCTTCTCAACCGGGCAGGGCTCGGAGGCTGTTTTCGGTCGAAGTGGGCACTGCCCACACACGCGGACCGGGCTAACAAACAGCAAAATTTCGGACGAGGTGGGAATATCTGAGTTGGGCTGGGCTACCAAACACGCCCTTATCAAACCAAACTATCCTGGTCAAGATTTACTTCTCAAAAGCTGGTAAACAGGGACGACAGTAAAAACATGATAAAGGAAAGAACTCCATTCTTTCAGGAGAAAACTTATATGCCACAGGATAGTTCCCAAGAACTATGATGCAGTGCAGTGTCTATTGAATGTTCCCTTATGTGCTCCTTTAACACATTACATGTTTTGTCAGTATTGACTACATTCCATGAGTAAAACCATAGTGGGCCTTTGCAAAGACCATTTTGCCGCAATGAACATCACAATCGAGTAAAATAAAGGAGCCAAAGGGATTCTATTGTTTACTGCCGTCGAACCTTAACTGATAAGTGGCAATTCTGTTCATTCAGTTATGTCAAATACTAAAGATAATACTGGATCTGCAAATTTATCATATCAAAGACAGTTTCTGTTTTGTAAGTTTGTCCGTTATTATCTTTGAACTTCAATGTAAAATCAGCATCGACTCTCAGCCTTTATTAAGCTTTATTATTTTTGCAAGTTCGCGAAAACATGCTATGGCAATAATAACAGCAAAACCAATACTAGAATACTAGTTAGACCCAGAAATATGATGCTGACTAGAATAATAAATACTAGATATAACTAGAATAAGAACACCAATTTCATGTAAATTACCAACAGAGACTGGGTTGTTTCGCTCTCCAGAGACAATGCAATGCTGCCTTGAAGTACAAAGACAAGCCTGGAAATAGAATGGGAGCACTAGAAATCTCAGTTAAGGGAGTGGTGCTAATTCCAAGTCAGATAGAAAATGGAGCTGACAAGTGCATTACTTCATCCGTTAATCTATGTAAGGCACAATATATCAACTAAATTTCTCCGATATTGAACCCTGCCTGTTAATTTCTTCTATAACATGTTGTCCATAACAACAAAATCATGAACATAGGGCAGTACACTCAAATAAGAATCAAAAGATATCAGTTTTCTGCCGCAAAACATCCATATTGTTCGTCGAACATTAGAAGTTCAGCTGTCAAAATACATGTGTGCCTTGTAAGGATCGATGCACCATTTGTCACCTAATATTAATGTCAAGCATGCATGGGCATTTAACTAGTGGATTAAGCATTGAACCTTTCAACATCTTTCGGTGGTAGGGCTGATTTTGATCCATCTGCATAATACAACAAATAACTTATTTAGGTTTTTTACCAACAAAATCGTAAGCTCCAGCAGAAATAAATATGACATGTGATGATGTGGAACAAAAATAGGATTTTTAACTTAGAGCTGCAAGCTTGGCATGTTTGCCCAACAATGTGATAGGACAGATCCAAATCCACAAAAGTTGTCCATGCCAAAAAAAAATACTATGAATAAACATCTTGTCATCCATCTTGATCATTTAACCATTATACTAACTAGTATTTTTATTCATATGAGTTGATACATGCAGTCACATATGATTATACCATTCCTTGTAACCACATGACAGTAAACAGGAGAAATAAGATATATATGCAGTCACATATGATTATACCATTCCTTCTAACCACATGACACTAAACAGGAGAAATAACATACCTTGCATGTTTGCCAAGTACATAGTGAAGTGTGCCCCAAGAGCTGGACTAATCAAATATGCTCCTAACGTGTTGGTCCTGAAGATAGTAGATGAATGGTGTTAACACAGGTTCATAACGTCCATATAAATTAGAAAGTACGCAGGAAAGGCAGAGCCATACCAATCAGGCAAAGGACTGAATACATGGCTTTCTGGTGTTATTAAAGCATGATCCTTCTTGTAAACACTACGCGTGAAGCCAGGTAAATCTGTACATCCTCAAAAAGAACAATATTAGCACGAACTGGACAGTATAAAAGCATCCATCTCTACAAAAATAAACTCACAGCTTAATCTCTACTACTTATAAAGGCACAAACATGTTTTGATACAATTGATCACATCCGTCCAACACCCCCAATCAAACGGACTGCGGCGTTCCAATGTTGAGCACAACTCAACACTATTTCAAAATCCGGATCTCCATCTAATAAAACGTTCCTCAATTAGTGCCCCGCTAATTACTCTGAATGACAGCTTTATTTTCTCCTCTTTCCCAACAATCCCCTCCTCTCGAGCTGAGACGACTGCCGCATCTGGCTGGCGTCGTCCTCTGCATCCCGGGATGTTTACGTCAACGAGGGGCTAGGGGGCAAGAGAAGGAATCGGCGGCCGGTTATGGTGGTCAACCTCGGCGGAGACCCGCGACGCGTCGAGGTAGTCGACGTGACGGAACCTACAAATCAGGTATCTCTGCGGCGCATGGAGGTAGTCAGCACTACGGCGCCTCCAAGTTATGTATCTCCGCCGGCGACGAATCCTCCTGTAAGAAGGGGGGAGGGCAGCACAGTAATCTGCCGCCGTTCCTATCTAGCCTCGCCGTGAACGAAATAGAACACATGAATCCAATTAGAAGCTCATCGTCCTGCCCCGCTACCGCCCATCAAGGCCGCTCCCACCTGGAGCCGCCTCTAGCCTCCTAATCTGTCACCGTCCCCGGCCGCCTCGCCACTCTCGCCTACGCCTCTGTTGGCCGTCCCCAACTTCTGCCCCAGTAAGCCATCCCATGCCGCAACCGAGGAGTGACGAGAGCTAATTTCTCAGCCGGAAGATCTGCTCCTCACGCCAATCCCCATCAACATATAGTAGTCTACTGTGAGACTAGGACGATTGGTGATTTCCTCAAGTTGGCTTTCTTAGAACCTGAATTGATGCGTTTTCTTATTAGATTAGCTTCTATCCATCAGCTGATGTACCCAGCAAAATCAATTCCATGGACGGAATAAACTGTAGAAACACCTTCAGTTTTCGCATTATGTATTGTAGGCTGTAGTTTTTTTTTTTTACAAAAATGTAGGCTGCCGTTTCTCTCAGGATTTATCTTCTTTTTGGCTGCCTTCTTCGACCTCTGTTCCTACCAATGCCAAGTAGGAGGCGGGGCGTCGTCCCTCATCACCTGCATCGGGTGTGCTTACAAATTTTGTGGACGAAGGCAGCAGCGATGCTTCAATGGAATTACAAAATCAAGGTCGTAGAGAAGCTTAAGAACAGGTTTGGAAATACAACTTACATGTATATATTCAGTTGGCTTCATTAAAATGCGACTTTTGAGCGAGTTATCTTGCACCTCATACCGTCTAATTATGTGTGTATTCAGTTGGCTTCATTATGTGTGTCCTTCTGATATGGTACTAATTTAAGATCATTTTTATTACAGGACTTATGGCAATATGTATATCTGAAATTGTATACCGCTGCACTTCATACCGTCTTGTAGGTACTAGATTATATACTATATCTAGAATTATGAACGGCGTGGAGAACACGAAGCCGGAGGAGCGGGGCGTGCCTTTATGTCGACCGCGTCGACCAGTACCAGTTCTCTCACGATATTGCCAAGCTCAACCCCATCATCTGCCACACACGCTACAAGACCCAGTTCTGCCTCACGGTCATTAGATAGCGCTGCATTCTAAATTCCCAATCATGGCATCCTTGCTCTGTTCTAGGTGCATGCGTCAGAACAGTGGGTACTTACATGGTAGGTGTCTTTTTTTATTTACTTTCTAATATGACTTGTAATGCCCTATGTTTTTCTATTAGTATGATTTCATTCTAAAATTATGAATATCTTGAAGTTGTGGAAATTTTGAAATCCTATAGATTAGGTTACTAGGGCTTGCATCTGTGGCTAGGATTTTTGTATTTGTCTTTATGTTCAGATTTATGGGGTCTAATTCATGGAATCAACTACAATTCATTGATACCTTTTGTCTGCCATGGGATTGAAGAGGGAAAACTTCGGTTAGCGAAGCGAGCTGGATGTCCACAAATCAGCAACTGCGGCTACATCGACAAGAGCATTGGTACGATCGGAGTTTACTGCTTGAGCTTGTCGACATGAAGAGGAATGTGAGGAATCATATTCTTTGAAAATGGCAAGACAAATCTCCATAAACAGTGATGTAGCAAAGGTGTCCTAGGTCCCAGCCATTTAGAATTACGAAGTATAGTTATATATCATGTTGGTTGATGCTCATATGGAAGTGCGTCATTATAACAAAATTATATAAAAATTATGTGTCATTTTCATGAAGAGCTGATTGATAAGTTGAGACGCGCGTGCGCGTGCATGGCTACTAGTAGTAAATGGTAAAGAAACTCTCAAAGCTTTTAAGCGTATGCATACAGACATAAGCATAAATTGGAATGGATTATATAAGATTCTTAGGAAGAGTGTCATAAGATTATCTATATTAGTAATCTTGAGGCCAGTCTAATCCAATTTAAGTAAAAAGAGACAAACTAGAGAGCATGCAGATGATATAATTCTAGTTCAACTCTCATACAAGTGGATGATGAGAACCAATAGTTCATGAGCAATCAAGCATGAGCAGTACCTTGTGTATAGCTCAACTGGACTCAAGTCTCACTCATACCAGAACTCCCTGTAGGAACAACATGATCTCCCGTAACATGGGGAATATTCGAATGTCGGCCTAGTTTTCCCCACATATGCACCCATGCCACACTCGCACCCACCATTGATCTAGAATTATATCCACGGTATTACCAAATCATAAACAGTTTTGCTAACTCACAGTCGACTAATAATTAAGTTAGAGCTCAGTCGGACCCTCAGCCTTTGGATTCGAATCGTGATTCGTGCTAGAGGTGAGTTGCAACTGAAATTTTTCCAGTTGCAAAAATATATCTCACGCAGTACAAAATCATAGGATGACGTCACTTGACTGAGAATTAGATGCACCCAATCATAAAAACCACCACCAAATTGCAGTCTCGGTCCCACATCCAATGGAAGAGCTCGTATGATCTATAAAAATGTAGGAAACACTGGCTGCTACAGCACCATGGGAAATTGGGAAGCACATCATACAGGACAAATGTGTTATACAAACCGGATGGTACAGACATGCAGGCGACCTAGTGTGCACGCAAGAATCACGCGTTGCATCATAATTCATACGGTGCTTGATATGGTTAAGAATCAAAACTCGTTAGTCTTGATTTTTCACTAACCGGTGGTCATTTACATCTGGTTTATACAAAACAGCAATAGCAACATTTCCTACGGTCACGGACACACCCTAAATCAGCAAGCAGAATCACGCAGGAAGTGAGATGAAACGGCTCGTCCGAGTGTGGGCGTGCAGAGAGGTGTACCTTGTAGGTGCACAGGCGCGAGGGTGGGGTTGGTGACCTTCCAGTAGAGCGGCGGCCCCTGGGAGCAATCGCTGGACGGTTCCGCCGAGCAGAACCCCTCACCGGCGCCGGCGGCCGCCGCGCCTACGAGGGAAGCGAGCGGCACGAGCGCAAGCGCGAGCAGGAGGAGATGGTGGCCTGCGGGGAGCATCTCGCGCAGCGCGGGGTGGCGTGGAGTGAGGCCGCGAGGTTGTAGGAATGGGACTTGGGGAGAGGGAGGAGGGGACGGCGACGGCGGAGGAAGGCCCGTCGCGACTCGCGAGTGGAGTGGAGCGGGTGATGGGATGAGCCTCAGCGCTCAGCGCACCCGTGTGGCCGTGTGTTGGTTGGTGGTGGACTGTGGCTCATTCGCGGGCCCCACGGCGATGACTCGGATTCCACGAGACCTTTTTGCTTTCGTGCTCTACTATTGGGCCATCGAAAAACTTTTACATGGAGTTTGGGTAGTGTTTTTCAGACACACCAAAGAGAAAACTTTCTTTAAAAAACCCAAATAGATCACCTAATTATTATGATTTAGATTAAAGGGCCAATATGGCCCCCCAGTTTTAGAAATAGAAGTCAGCTATAAAACTACACCCATACATCCACACTGGCGTCGCCATTCAACGTCAACACACTTAACAGAGCGCAAAGCCCCTCTAACTATTTCAAGCTGAAATTGAGTTTATATAGCAATAAACAGTTCAACCTAACTAGAACCAGAGAATACAAGAAAATAAACTTGTATGGTTATAGTTTTGCTTTTAACATAAGCTATATCATGTATTTGCATCAACGAGCCATACTATTTTCTTTTTGTGGACGGTATACCTCTTATCTGATAATCTATAGAGCTATCCATAAAGGCCTTCGCTAAGAAAAGTTGCTAGGAAAGTTTACATCTGAACTCTCTAAATTATTAATATTTTACACATAGATTTTCATAATTACTTCTACATGTTGTTTTCTTGAACATGTCTTATTTCAGCGCACCTCTCCATATGCGGATTGTCAGAAGATCAAGTCTGTAACACTTGTGTGCACTCTCTATTTATTTGTCTCGTGCACAGCTTGATAAAATGGTGTTATGACTACAAAGGATAAATCTAGAGAAGAGAGCAACACGAGCTTGGTTACGTTGTTGAACCATACCTATCTCTCAATTAACAAACCTTTTATACTTTTGGTAAATAAGATTGTCAGGATTAGGTAGTTGAGGGAGGCTAAGTTATGAAAGAAGAGTGGAACTTATAAGTAGAGACAAGAAAAGTGAGTGCAACCTTTCGGTCTCAGGCTACATGTAGCCTGATTGTTTTTTTTTTTTTTAAAGGGATAGGGCATCTCAATCTAAAGTCCAAAGTAGTCAATGATGTATTTTACTAGTGTGCAAAATCTCAACGTACAGTACTTTGTATTCTAGCCTACGCAAAAAGAAAATGACAGAAGTTTGCATATGAGGGTAATGGACAGTGCACATTTTCAAACACCAATTTTTTTAGATTTTTTGCAGCATAAGGTGCAAAGGATTTCACGTTGAAATTTTGCACACGAAAAACAATGTACCTCAAGACGGATTATTTTTTTGATTAAGTCAATGTCTTCATGGTAACTTCGTAAATTTTGGTTCATTGTTCGTAGGCGTTACATGCGCATGTGGTGTTCAAGTAACAGTACAATGACATTGTACTTGGTGTTTCTAAACTAAATGAAGAAGACATATTTGACATGGGTGTGGACAAATGGAGCTCCATGGAACCTTTCTTTAAAAAAAGGTATTCTGAAGATTTTAAAATTCTAGCCTAGATGTAGATAATTATGTACTTTACCAAACTCGAAATACCTTATGTTTAGAGCTATGCAAAAATGTCAAAAGCTGTTATCTATAGTAATGAGCAACCCAAAATATTGAATCTCTTAAACTTTTCTGATTTTATCATTTTTTGTATCCTAAATATAAGGTATTTCAAGTTATTATTTTACGTGTTGGTAGACTATATATAGCATCGTCTACATGTAGAATTTTGTTTTAGATTTTTTTGGAACAGTTTCTAAATTTTGAAAGAAAACAGTCTTTATGAAGCTCAGTCTCCATTAGAGGTTCCCGTATTTTTTTATCCACCTGAGTACTATTGTTTGTCATTGTGTTATGTTGTATAGACGTCGTTTCTACACCTGCTGGAGCCCATATGGTGATAATTTAAACATAGAAAATAATCATCTCTGTCACGTCTGCTGTGATGACCCAGCATACCACTGCATGTGTAGTATGCAAGTCGTTGACATAACACCAATGAAACACCGTCTCACTAGTATTACATCGATCAGAGTAGTATAACAGAAACATCGCAGGTCCAAAGTATGTCTATAAGATTATAATTTCATCATACAGAAGATCTTCAGAACCTCCTCAACAGGTAGAGGTTTAGTCCTGACGACTACAAACAAGAAATAATATACTGAAGACTAAACTAGAGCTACAACTAATGCAGTTGGCTTACTACAGATTAGCCCTAGCTACTTAGGTTCTAGGATTAGGGAGTTGGATCCCTTCTATTCATATTCTAGTTTTCCTCCAATCTTGGTATAGTTGTTGACTCCATTGATGATTCTGACATTGGTAGAAGGCTTCATCTTCATCTTCAGTGTCTCGAGGTTACCTCCTTGTGTTGCCTCCAATCTAAGCAAGGGTTAAGAGGGAGTGGGATGAGTAACGAGCGTTACCCAGCAAGTTCATATAAGGGATAAGGTGTTTGATGCACTATCTACAGCCTTAGACCCAAGAGTCATTTGGCAATGCAAGTTTTTGTAAACATTTCTTCAAGAAGTTGCTTTTATTCAGAAAAACTATGTCCGTCAGCCTTCACAGGTTGATTAGAGCTTCGATGGGCTCCTTTCCTGCCGCGTTCGCAGCTCCTTCCCAGAATAGGGAGTATCCAGATACTTTCATACACTCTGCAGAGGTGGTCACTTGTACCCATGAGATCAAAGCCTTGCTGCACAACCGGGCGATCTTTCCCGTCCATACTTCCTTGGTATGGGGCCCAGTCGATGATCCAAGCCAATCACCGTTCTTCTCCGCGACCCCGCAGACCCACCCATTTGTAAGTCCATCCTCTCCTATACCACATATGTAGACTGATTGGTGCACTGGTCCTTCCCCTTTACACTATGGACGACCCCATAGGTAGACTAGCCCAGACCCTGGTGCCCGCTCCTATACAATATGGGTAGACTGACCCGGATGACCGTTACAATCCATCATAGATCAATTAGCAAGTCTGTCCCCCCTATACTATAGGTAGACTAGCAGGAACATATTTCCCCCCTTTACCTTATAGTAGCCTAGGCAAGACAACCGTTGTTACCGATCCGTTGGCATGCGAGAGGAAAAAGATACAGCTGACTTCTCCGTCCCATTTCAGATCTCATGGTTGACCGTAATTTACGGCGCTAGAATCACTAGCGACATTGGTTGTTAAGTCCTAGGGTTCACTTTCCCGAACAAATGGAACCTCCACCACAACAATCATACCATGGTTCCATTTGCCAGCCATCCTAGGTTACCACCACTCGGGTCGATAACCAGCTAATCATGTTAATTATGAAAAGAGAACCTTTTGCTTTTCAATGCAGTAACAATCATACCACCGGTATATTTGCAAGTAATTTGCTAAAACTAAACAAGAGATATGAGCAAGAGTGAACTTGCCTTTTTGACCGCAAGATTATGTGAGTCAAGGTCTTCGATACGATAGAAATCCCAATTCTGAAATTATGTTGTGGTTGGTCTAAGAGACATAGAGTTTTGGATATAGAGTTATGAGATCATGCGAACTTATCTCTCCCCGTCATACGGATAAGATACAAGCAAAGTCTCTATCTCTTTAAATATACATGAAGCTCTTAGAAAGTGCTGTGGGAGAATTGTGATAAGTTTGGTCCATGGAGAAGGCCAACGCACCATGGTTCTGCTATATTTATTTTTTGAACAAGGGAATGATCCCGAAGGGGTCCCGAAGCTGCTTTTATACGGTTGGAGTACAAATAACATAGAGGACCTCATAAAAAGATAAATTATAGTAGAGTCCTTAACTTTTACAAAAAAGGACCTCAAACAAATAATTAGAAAGTAATCAGGTCCTTCTCCACTGTCGAGCTTGCCCCTGCGTCTGCCTATGCCGTCGCTGGGGACAAAACCACTCGAACAACATGCAGCCGATGAGCGCCACAATGAAGTGATGAAGATCTTCCTAGTTGGTATTATACCATCCAGGTAGAAGAAGAGCTCAAGGTGAGCCAAGCACCAAAGCGAGGAGTGGCCTCTCCAGCCGAAGATAACAATGACTTCATGTCGCCTCTGTTTGGGAACTCCAGTGATTGTAGCTTCCAAAGTGTGTGAGCAAGCACACACTCCTCCTTCCCGAAGAGCTTATGGAACCAACCACGAAATCAACCCTCCCTCCTCCTTGTCACCACCACCATGACAATGTAGAAGAGGAAGAAAAGCCAGATCCCGTCGGTTCTGGAACTCCGCATGAACATCCCCCACCACAGGAGGGTAGAGCCACCATCGTGATGCAGATGTCGCATTGCTTCTCCACTCCCCTCACCTCCACTTCCGGCGGGCGAGAGAAGATGCAACACACAACACATCACATCGCTCTGCCTTTTCCCCCTCTCCTCCATGGCTGGCCGAGAAAATCTTCACCGCAACACTCCTTAACATCTTGAGGTAGTCGGCGACCAAGATTTCATTCGAGGATATGGTGGTCCTTCTCTCCACTCCTTGCCCCGGCTAGAGAAGCAACAATTCAAAGGAAGAAAAGCCCTAGAAATCCATGGATCTGGATGCCAAGATCCGAAGCTCCACTCCAATTACTAGACAAGAAGCCCCCCTACCGATAGACTACCACTACACCTACTACTACGAATGGCGGCACCTCCCCTCTGCCATCTCTGGTTGGTGTGCCACCCGAGATGCCTCAGGGAGGCGGGAGAGAGAGTAGTGGAGGGATTAGCATGTCCCTTTTTTCTTCCCATCAATGTGCTATTATTGCCTCTTTTGGCGGTGGGAAACAGAGGATTGGTAATACATAAAAACATAGGAATAGTTGCTTGGATGGAACACATGAAGAACATATGACTAAATATCTCGATTTTTATGTGACTGAGTCTTAGAAAGAGGTTACAATGGATTTTCAAATTAAAAGGTCTATGAAGAGACAAGAAGGGATATTTTTGTTGGTGTTCGAAATGGGTCAGCCCGTTGTAGATGCCGACTTTCAGATTAAGAGGCATAAGAATTGAGTAGAAATTTGGCTAGTAGTTGATCCAAATACAACTATAAGAAAGAACCACAAGAATTAGAATTAAAAGATCCAAAGAACATTTTACACAAAGAGGACCTAATACATAATACATTGACCACATGGTCAATAGCTGCTGATAGTGGGACATGCGCAAACTCTCAATACCTTCTCGTATATATACATTTAAGATGATCACAAAGCATCACAACCACCATCACTCCTTAGTTAACCACGGAAAGGGACCATCCTTCAAAATAAAAAAACAAATCTAGGCGAAGACCCGAACGAATACAAGAGAAAAGGAGAAAACAAGGCGATCCTCATGGAAGCTAGGGTTACCGTCCCCTCTATCGACGCCGCTGCCGATCTGCCCGCCTTCATTGACCTCTCAGGCCTTGGAGGACGGCGGACTGGCCCCTCGCTGGCGGGAGGGTTTCCGTTAAATGTTTTAGGTTCTTTTTGTGTCTTCTTCGGGATGGTGAGGCTGCAGTGACATCTCGAAGACAAAATACGATCCTCCCCGCCCTATCCTCGCTTCGGTGGTGCCCCTAGCACCGGGGGGTGGAGTCGTATGTCCGGCGGTTCTCTTGGATCCCATTCGTTTTCATGATCATTGGTGTGGTTTCAGGTCAGTCTCTTTCGATCTATGGCTGTCATCATTGATGATGGTTGTTGCCCTAGTGCGATGGTCCTTTGGGGCCTTAGCACAATAACTTCCCGTCTATCTATACAACAAACTCTACTAAGACTACCCGACCCTGGTGGTGGAGAGGCGAGGATAGCAGCGTGTCTTCAGCTCGCGCTAGTGTTTGTATTCGTCCCTAGGTGGTTAAATAACCTTTTTATAATTTTATTGTTTTCAGGACTCTTTATAGTGCTGCCAATGGTTATTAATAAATTAGTTGATTTTTCGCAAGAGAAACATTGGAGAGAGACCCATGGGACTAGAGAGACCAAGTGGCATGTCTACGTTAAAGAGATTAACTATATGAAATTTGAAGTCCATAGAAAGTCTCATTAATATTAATATTATTAGAGATATTGAACTCTCAGAGTCTTTGAATCTAAAGTTTGGAGATAGTAGTTGCCACATCACTGGATTATCCACGAGTTGATCTGTCGACTTCGCATTTAAAACCGAATAATCCACCTCTGGCCTCTCTCTGGCTAGGAAGTCTCCATCTCCGGTACTTGCTGGCCGTTGGCGTGACGTCCCAGTTGCCGCCGTCCGTAACCCACACGGCGCACCCACCCAGCCCGTTTACCCCGCCATTACACGGGTTTCCTTATTAGCCATCATTTTCTTTCAATCCCCAGCACGAGACACGCGAGCAACGGAAGGAGGCTGACGAGCCGCAGAAGCCAAGGAAACGTAACCGCCGGAGCCCGAGCCCGGAGCCCGGGCCCACGGCCCCATGCCCTTCCTCTCCACGCCGTCGTTCGACCTCTCCGCCGGCTCCGAGCCCACCCTCGGCCCGCGCCCTCCTCCTCCTCCCCCTGCCCCGCCCACCGCCGCCGCGGCCCCTCAACCGCAGCAGCCGCAGGTCTCCGAGGCGGCGGCGCGCCGGCTGCGGGAGGCGGAGGAGCGGCTGCGCGAGGCCATCCAGGAGCTCCACCAGCACCACGCCCGGGATGAGGAAGGCGGCGGGTGGGGCTGCTGCGTGCACCAGGGGGAGTCGTGCTTGGCGCACGCCGCCGGGAACCTCTGCCAGACCTTCCTGCTCTCCTACGGCGTCCGCGTCGGCATCGGGATCCTCCTGCGCGCCTTCAAGCTCGCCCGCCGCAGATCCTACGGCTCGCTACTCGATCTCAAGGTCCCAAGACCTTACCCACTCTCTTTTTTCCTGTTTGGTGGTGTGGATTGCTGCCTCGTGCTACCAAATCTAGATTGGGTTTAGGTGGAATTCGTTGCTAAAATGTGGATGCTGCTCATGTTACAGCTATCACTGTCTCTAGGATTGTTACTTACTACCTGAATAAGTGGCACTGAGCTGACTCTAGCGCAGGAGTAAAATACTCTAGCCAGCTGTTGTGTCTGTAGGACGGATAATAAGTACAGTACTACATGCTAGTGGTACTCAGCCAGATTGCTTTAACTCATGTGCTTACAGAATGTTTCCTGATATGCATTGAATAGGTATGCTTCCTCTTGTGGTTGCCCACAACCCTCTTCCGTTACCAATGCTCCTCTGTATGTAGGCCAATAATGCTCTATTACTGATGTTCTAACCTTATCACTGATTCATTATTTTTTGCCCTCTTCTGTTTTGCTCGATGGTGGAAACAGACAAATGTGATGTGCACCAGAATTTGCTTACTTCTCATACGAATCTTCTACTTGTTTACAGCAACTGGTCTCAGAAAAGGATCTAATAGTAAGGGAGGAAGCATGCCGGGTAGGGTTACTTTTTGGAGGATTCACAGGATCATATCATGCACTTCGATGTTTCCTCAGGAGATTTCGCAAAAAGGAAACACCATTCAATGCGTAAGTAAACTATGCCCTGCTGTCTTCATTCCTCTTTATTTGTTGGTTAGGACAGATGTGTAGATCTAATTATTGCTTGGACCTGGGAGGGAGAGTCCCTAAATACGTTCAAAATAGGATAATTTCTGCTATAAGTTTTTTTTTGTCAAAACCAAATTCATGACTCATCTGAAGGGCGTGATGGAGCAGAATATTCTCAGGTTCCGTGGCAGGCTTGGCGATACTTGCACTAGATGATTCAAGTAGGAGACGCACCCTTTCTCTCTATCTTCTAGCAAGGCTTGCTCAGGTCAGCAACAACTTAGCACTAGTCACATTTTTGTACGAACCCGCGCGTTCCTCATGCTGTACTACTTGATCATTGCAGTGTGCGTATAATTCTGCAAAGTCTAAGAATAGATTTCACTTTTGGGGAAGTCATTGGAGGCATGGAGACGCGTTACTTTTTTCTCTCGCATCTGCCCAGGTAACAAAATGAAACTGATGTCTCACTTAAATCTAATGAGGATTCTATCATGGAGGGAAGAAATGTGTAATCACCTGGTTTTGTCTTTCCAGATAATGTATGCTTTTGTAATGAGGCCTGAAAGCTTACCAAAATCATACCGAGACTTCATCCAAAAGACAGGACCAGTTGCGGAACCTGTCTACAAGGCTGTCAGAGATAGCTGCAGAGGTGGTCATGTGGATCTCATTGGCCTCTCAGCCTTTCTTGCAAACAAGAAGAATATGGATTTGATGAGATTAACGAAAAGTCCATCCATTATTCCGTGCTCCGTGATTCATCCTGGCAGAGCATCATGCTTGGCTCATAATGTTACTGTCACCTCATCAACATTCAAGAAAACATTCCCTCTGTACTTCTCATTGACATTTGTCCCCTTTGTTGTTCTCCGTCTTCAAAAGGTAACTCATTACCCACTATGTTTCACCTATATAGTATATCTGCTCATGTATATCCATCTTCTATGTTGATTAACTAATAGATAAAAATTCATCATCAAAATATTAGTTTTTAGAATCCCCAGCTGCAACTTGCTGGCGTGCTCTTGTGGGTGCGGTTCGCTCTACCACCTTTTTGTCTGCTTTTGTCACTCTCTTCCAGGTAATTATGAATAACTAGCATGCTCCTTTACACATAACTGGTTCATGATTTTAATACCTTTTTTTTTCCATGATTGGTAGTCTGCCATCTGTTTGCACCGTAAAGTTGCAAGCAAAGACCATAAACTTGTGTATTGGTTTGGTGGATTAATTTCTGGTCTCTCGATTCTCTTGGAGAACAAAGCTAGAAGAGCGGAGTTAGCTCTCTATGTACTCCCCCGTGCTGGAGAATCCCTATGGTACATATTGATCAACCGTCACCTCCTCCCAAATATAAAAAATGCTGAGGTAAGCGTTTTGTTGCTATTTTCCCATTTGACCCCAGCCCTTCAAGAGAAACTATTCGAAGTTTGCTTGTAGTCTCTCCTTTAGTTAGTCTTTAATTAATGTAACCTAAGTGAAAGAGAGTGTTAACTGAAATTTTTCTTTACCCAAGAATTCCAGCGTTTTATGGCTGTAGCACGGTGTGCTGTTTGCCATGACCACTGGAAGGGATCCTTGAGTACACAGGCTATGTTTGGAGATATTATAGTGCACTATGTGCAGTATCCTTACATGCAAATTATAGCGAAAGATGCCTTTTGAAGAATCAGTGTCATAACTTTAGATAGTTAAAGGATAGCAACATGGGTTGTGATTGGGGCTTGACTTCTAGATGCTGGATTAATTCCAACAATAAGGGCATTGTAAGTGGCTAGTAGAGTTGCCAGTCAGCTAGTCGTCTGTCATCTGAACAACATGGTCAAGTTTGCGTAATGTCTAGAGAAATTGACAGTTTGGTGTCTTTGGTTTGTGCTCAAATCTAGCACATGTAAACCAAACCAAATTTTGGCGTCACTAAAACCCAGGTGGTCATGCTGGCCATCAGGCGTTGGCCAAGTTTTGTTTAGAAAAGTGAGCATAAACCACACCTAAGTGTTGGCATCAAAACCAAGTGTGGTAGCAGAAACTTTGGTTCTCAAGGTTATGAACCCAAACAGCCACAGTAACCACAAATAAAATCTTCTAGACTTATCTGGGGTGCAGTGCAGAATCTGCAGTTGACATTGTTGTAGTGTCTGCTGTCGATACTTGAAGTACGAGAACTAGTAGCTACTTTTTCCGCTGCATTTTCTTTGTATGATTTATTGCTCTCAGCCTTTTAGACTCACTGTTCCAAAGATCAGCCAAAATTCATACTTGGCAGATTCTGTAAAAGTAACACTGGAAAAATTGCAGGTGGCACTTTTCTGCATGTGCATGGGAGGAATCATGTACTTTCTGGAGTACGAGCCAGACACCATGGCTCCATTCCTCAGAGGCCTCATCCGCCGTTTCCTGGCGAGCAAGATAACCAACCCAAGCCCACCTCCTCGCAACGCCTCCTACTCCTACCTTCAGACGCTGAATGTATTGGAGCAGCCAAAGGTACAGCCTGGCCTGGAGAATGGCCTACCTACATCAGAGACATACACCCTTGAATCAATTCCTGGACTGTAAGAGTTAGAGTTAGACATCACACTCGTGGTAGTCTTTTAGTCTTTGATCTTACACATGGAAATAAACAAATCCTGACCGAAGACATCTATATGGGATGTGCCATCCTTAATCCTTATGTTTGGGGTTCAAATTTACGCAATGACTCAGGGTAGGTAACTAGGTATTAGCACCCCCTTAAAGAAATAAATAGGGGTGACAAGTATCTATCGGAGAGTGGAGCATTCTAAGGCGATTCTCTTATTCTTATATTTGTGACACATGTGTAAAGACTATATCCGTGTTCAAGAGTTGTCTATGTTGAAGGACTTGCAAGACCATGTAGCTGTTAACAGCAGCCAACCGTTTGATCCCTGGATTCTGTAACATCGATGTATTTCTCTTTCTATCTTTACACATGGTCCAAATAATAAATGATGTCCTTGTCAAGTTCTACCGATGTTGTTGATATTGTAAACTTCAAAGGAAAATTATCTAGATACTGTAGCTATTGTCTCTTATCTCCTGTGACGATAGCAACAAAGCTGCCGTGTCAACTGATCCTTGTTTTTGGAAGAAAAAAAAGTATGGTATTTGATACGCTTGTCTTGTCGGTAGCAAAGAAATCATTCTGAGGAAATGCTAAGCTTGGGCAGGAATTGCATTGTACTCCTAGGTGTCATACCCACCGATGGCCTGGCCCACACGAATGTTTTTTTTTTGACAGAATGTAGCATTTTATTGATCAATCAACATTATTACAGAGTTCATTCCGAATAAGTTCCGAAATCACACTAACAGAAATATTACAAACCAGAGGCTCAGCAGAACGAGCCAACTTATATGCTACTACATTCAAAACACGACTATGGAATTTAAACGAACACGACTCGAAGTCTGCCGTTAAGGACTTGATATCAGCTATGATCGCCCCCAGAGTAGAGCGATCCATCCTGGGAGAAAGTTAGGTAGTCGGAAACCAAGACTGCCTTGGTGACACCATGATCCTTCGCCACCATTAGCCCCCGTCGAACAGCTATAGCCTCGGCCATCTCCGGCGCTGGCAAGCCACCGAAGCCTTCGCTCATCGATAAGATGAAACCGCCCTCGTGGTTCCTCAAAACAATGCCACAGCCCATTCGGCGCTCCGCCGGGAATAGGGCCGCGTTCACGTTGATACAGACCGTGCCAACAGGAAGGGAGATCCATCGCTGTCGAACCGATTCAGCCGTCGCCCTTCTTGTTTCACGCGCACGACACATATACTTCAAGATCATCTCCACATAAGCTAGGGTTTTGGAAACCACTCTTGATATGTTAGCCTGACCTTCAGTGTTGCGCACATCATTACGTGCATCCCATATGTGCCATACCGTGACTGCAAGCACCGTAGCGCTCGTGCTGGATTCTCTTCTCAAGAAATCAAAGATCCATTGCCTTGCATTGCACATCTGATTCCGGCGCAGATGGAGAGGGAAAGCTTCCTTCACCTTATCCCACACACCCCTCGCAAAAGGGCACATTAGAAATAGGTGTTCCACCCGCTCCTGCTGCCCACAGAAGAAACATCGGTCGTTAGCTGGAATGTGACGCCGAACCAGTTGGTGCCCGTCGGTAAGCAATCATGAATCATCCGCCAAAGCACGATCTTCATCTTACTAGGCGCATTAATGGACCAGACGGCCTTCCAGTCCTTCTCCTCCTTTGACCTATCCGAGCTAGAGCCTTTCCCCATAAAATTCTGAACAAAGAAGAAGCTTGTTGTCCGGGCCAAGTTATAAGCGGATCGCACAAAATATTGCCCAAATTTATCATGCGGCCAGGACACAAAATCCTCACCACCATGTCTGCTAATTGGCACTTGTAAAATCACCTCGGCCAATTCCCCGTGAAAAAAGGCTCGAACAGTTTCCTCCTCCCAGCCGGTATCACGCTCATCCATCAAATAACAGACTTTTGTTGTAGTTGGGATTGGAGAAAGTGGCTTAATGGTACCCTGTTGGTAGCCGGGAATCCAGTTATCTCGCATAATGCTAACTTTATCACCATTACCAATGCCCCATCGTAGCCCTGCCTTGAGAAACTCACGTCAATGCAGGATGGAACGCCAAGTGAAAGAGGTTGATCTCGGTTTCCCAGCTGATAGAAAATCCGAGTTGGGGAAGTATCGTCCCTTGAGCACCCTAGCACACAGAGACTCAGAGTTTGTCCGTATCCGCCAGCACTGCTTGCTAAGCATGGCCTGGTTGAATAGACCAAAGTCTCGAAACCCAAGACCACCGAGCGATTTAGGGGTTGAAAGCCAGGACCAAGACCTCCAGTGCATTTTCTTACGTCCATCCTCGAATCCCCACCAATGATCAGCAATACTCCCGACCATCTTATCACAAATCAACACAGGAACTTGGAAGCAACTCATGATGTAGTTCGGAATAGCTTGAACCACACTCTTACGCCATGCCTCCTTCCCTGCACATGATAGCGGCCTCCCAGAGCTACTGGTAGCACTACGCCATACTCTTTCCGCAAGGAATTTGAAGGACGCAGTAGCAGCTCGGCCAATTTCTGTCAGCATACCAAGGTAAGAATCTTGAATAATTTCATTCGACACCTCCAGTGTCGCCTTCACTTTGTTCTTGATATCATCCGGACAATGATTGCCAAAAAATATAGAGGACTTTTGTAGATTTATTTTCTGACCAGAAGCCTCACAATATGTATGGAGAACTTGTTTGAGAGCCTCACAGTTTCTCTCATCCATCGCAGAAGCAGCAAGCCTGTGATGCGGGCAGGATGACCACCTAGTTGGAAACCCCAAGAGGAAGGTATGATGAGTACAGTAGCAAATTTTCCCTCAGTAAGAAACCAAGGTTTGCCAGTCTAGGAAAAAGCCAAACTTAAGAAGATGATGCTTGCTAGCTTCACGACAGCTCCGGACAATTTATAAGGCGCCTCGTCCAGGGCTTTGCTTTGCACCAGCAATAACGTGGAACCTTCACACAACACAACCAAGTACTTTGCTCCCAACTTACGATGAGGTTGTCAATCTCACCGGTTTGCTGTAAACAAAGGTATGAGCATATCGACTGGAAAACAGTAGTAGTATGCGAGAAAGTAAACAGTGTGAGTAATAGTAAAACGGTGTAACAATGTAAAGGAAATTGGACCAGGGTCCATAGTTCACTAGTGGTGTCTCTCCATAAAATAAATAAGAACATGCTGGGTAAACAAATTATAGTTGGGCAATTGATAGAATAAAGATAACGTGCATATGCCGTGAGGATCACTATGAAATTTACTCTGGGCATTACAACAAGATACATAGATCGCCATCCAACTGCATCTACGACTAATAATCCACTCATGGGGATATCGTCCGAACACCCCATGAGTATTAAGTTGCGAACAACAGATAACTGCATTAAGCAAAGTGTGTAATGTAAACAAAACGAATGTCCTTGGACACAAGAATGTTGTTTTCTCCATAGTTGCAACATCACATCTACAACCTTAGAGGTTTCTGTCACTCCCCCAGATTAAATAGAGGCATGAACCCAACTATCGAGCATAAATACCCCATCTTGGAGTCACTAGTATCTACTTGGCCAAGATAGCTACTAACAACGGAGAGCATGCAAGATCATAAACAACATAGAGATAACATAAGATATATGATTCAGCACATCAACTCAACATAACACCAATATTCATCGGATCCCAACAAACACAACATGTAGAATTACATAACGGTGATCTCGATCATGTAGGGCAGTTCACGAGATCTAAACATGAAGCACATGGTGGAGAAGACAACCATCTAGCTACTGCTATGGACCCATAGTCCAAGGTAGACTACTCACTCATCGCGCCGGAGGCAAGCATGGTGATGAAGAAGACCTCCGATGGCGATTCCCCTCTCCGGCAGGGTGCCGGGAAGAGCTTCTGGACCCTCCGGATCTCGGGTCGACGATAGCGGCGGATCGTTATGTGTTTCTAGAAAATTGATTGGGTCTTTAGGTTTTTCCCGTCGGGGGTCTTTATAGGCGAAGGGGCAGCATCAGAAGTGGACCAGGGCGGTCACACACACAGGGGGTGCGGTCAGGGGCTGGGCCGTGCCACCCTGTTGTGTGGCCGGCCCGTGGCCCCTCTCTGTCTCCTCTTCGGACTTCTGGAAGCTTCGGTAAATTTCTGGATGTTCGGATTTTGTTTCGTCCAATTCCGAGAATATTTCCTATGTAACTTTTCTGAAACACAAAAACAGCAGAAAACAGGGAACTGGCACTGTGGCATCTTGTTAATAGGTTAGTTCCGAAAAATGCATAAAAACACCACGAAGTGTAACGAAACACTAAGCAAATGGTGTAAAAACAAGCATGGAGCATCAAAAATTATAGATACGTTTGGGACGTATCAGCATCCCCAAGCTTAACTCCTGCTCGTCCTCGAGTAGGTAAGTGATAATAAAAGAAATAATTTTTGAGACATGCACCTACACAATCTTGATCATCTATGTAAAGCATTGAGTGCTGGGATCAAAAGACTTAAAACATGGGCATGAAAGACATAATCTTGATAGAAGAAACTTAGCAACCATGTTATAATATGAAAAAGAACACAAACGAAAGATCATGAAAATGAAACAATGAAAGTCAAACGTATGTTCAAATCATATGGAAAAAACTTACAAATGGTTTTCAGTTTGTCCTTCATGAGAGAGCAAAACATAAATGCATAGGACACCTTCAAGTTTAAGAGGGCGACTAGATACAAGTAATTTAAGAACAAGTGAAACCAAAATCATGAATCAATCAATGATAAACTTTGGGACTATGTACATTATACTCAGAATGACAACTATGCTCTCTTAGACGGTGCATAAAGATAGAAGGTGGTGACTCAACATAAAATTAAAAAGAAAGGCCCTTCGCAGAGGGAAGCAGTGATCGCAAGTTTTATAAACCTTCAAAAATTATGGTACTTACTAGCTTTGAGCTCTCATTGCCCCCATCATAGGCATCTTGAATGGTTAAAGTTAATGCGAGTACAATTATGATGCATATGCTTGACAAATCATAAGTTGAAAACCTTGTGTCACATGAAGTACGAATACCCAAACCTCATGCTACTCGACATAGAGTCCCAATCAAGCTCTTGTCATTGTAAGTATACACGTATCATCGAGAACCGCCAATGGGGTACCTCCGTGCCCGATGACATGGAACAAGCCCACATCAAAATGATAGGACAAACAGACAATGAACACCTCGGCATCTCTTTTATTACCATTGGTATAGCTTTTTATTTTGAGATGCGTCGTCGAATGTTCACTATGGGCATGTTGTAAATTTACACCATGAATTATGCATGGCTTAGATTAGCGGCTCAGGCGTTTCTCTAACACGTATACAAACTCCATGATCCCGCAAGATTCCCAAATTATATCACATCGCGAGTATCCATAAACAAAAGATCACGATATCAACTCAAATAAGAAGTGCAATGTTGAAAGCTTGCCCCATGATGGCATGGCTGGGCTAATTTACAACTTACAACTTGCAAGCATAACAACTCAACATAAGAGAGCGACAATGCCAAATTTTTAAGAACGAGAAAATTAAAGTGTGCCATCAGTTTTGTGAGAGCTTTACTGACCAATTTTCGCATAACACCAAAAGAGTTTAATTTGACGGATAGATAAAAGCAAGTCAAATGTACTTTGGAATAGCAAATTGCTAATAGGTATGTATGGTGGACACATTGGAACAACTTGGTTTTTGGGAGTTGGATGCACGAGTAGAGCTCATACTCAGTACAAAACAAGGGCTAGCGAAAGACTGAGAGCGACCAACTAAGAGAGCAAGAACGGCCATAATCATCCATAGCGACAAAACATCATTAAGAGAAGCATAAGATGGCATCAAAAGTCAAAAACTAAATGATCATAGAGGCTTATGGAGACTTTGTATGAGTCAAACATGTGTGAGCATGCGCCAAGTCAACCCAAATAAAGCATCAAGGAGAAAACCAAATTAATGCTTCCAAATAATAAAAACAACGCATGATTTTTTTCAAAGGCTCATTAAGAAATCTCAGTCATTTGAGACAAGTCATGCTACAGCAAAAATCACAAAGCATACTATCAAAACGATATCAAGCACGACATGCAAAAGCCTAAGCCGCAGTCTAAACAAGCTCCTTTTTGTACCACTTTTTTGCATGAATTTTTTTCTCTTTTCCAACACCATTCGAACCTTTTTGAAACAACTCTTTTGATGAAAACCAACATGGACCAGAGATCAAAATGCACCTTGATATAAATATATAAGAAGATCTGAACAAAAATCAAGGCAAAAAATGAAAGCTAAACGCAGTTCTAGAAAAAGAGAACACTCGTTGAACGATAAGAGTGAAAAACGGAGTGTTCTTGGCAAATGAAAAGCAAGGCAACTTCTTCAAAAGAAATTTGTTGGGGTCCAACTATTTATTGCAGCAAACAAAACAAAACAAAACTGAAAACTAAAGACAAGACGCTCCAAGAAAAATGCATAATGCATGAAGCAATAAAAATATAGTGTGTTGAAAGGTGACCTGATTTTTGCCGATGAAGAAGGGGTGCCTCGGGGGCATCCCCAAGCTTTGACGCTTGTACTTCTTGGATATTTTTTGGGGTTACGTGGGCATACCCAAGCTTGACCTTTTGTCCATTCTTCAACTCATCTCATCATTCTCCAATCCCTACACTTGAAAACTTCCTTCATACAAAACTAAACACAATTCTATTAGCAACATTAGTGTAAGCATAATAATGAATCAACCCTTTTTTGCTTCAGATTTCAACTCAAAACCACCAAATATAAAGCATATACTACTGTAGCAACTTCCCCAAAAGTTCCGTGATCAAAAGAACTCAAAAAGAAAGTGATAAAGAGGCAAACACAAATAGTGGCAGAAATCTGTCAAAACAGAACAGCTGACAAAGGTCGATTTTTTCGAGGGTTTTCTGTTGCTCAAATAGAAATGTGTGTAACTAATGAAAGTTTGGATATAACCTGGGGCATATGCAGAAGAAATCTCAGGTCAAAAATATATTCTGAGAATTTTCACGAATTTTTACGGTGCAGCACCAAAATCTGTTTCAGGACAGCAACATCCCCAAATCTTATCTCACTCAAATTAGAGGCTTCTTTTGGCACAACAACGAAATAAAAAGGATAAGGAGAGGTTATTACAGTAGTAATAACTTCCAAGACTCAAATAAAAGTAAAAGTACTGAAAGTAAAACAATGGGTTATCTCCTAAGAGTGCTTTTCTTTAACGCCTTTGAGCTAGGCGCAGAAAGTGCGAAACAAGTAATATCAAGTGATGAAGCATCAAGTTCATAATTTGCTCTAAGAATAGAGTCAAAAAGTAATTTATTTCTATTTCTAGGGAAGTGTTCCTTACCTTTCTTGAGTGGGAATTGATATTTGATGGTGCCTTCCCTCATATCAATGATGGCACCTACAGTTCGAAGAAAGGGTCTTCATCTTTCTAGCCATCTCATCTTCTCTTTCCCACCTGGCATGCAATTCTGCTAGCATCCTAACATTTTCATCAATTCTAACTTGGATAGCATTAGCAGTGGCAAAAGTATTGTTCTCTTTCACCTCATTAGGCAACACTTTTAGTTTCAGAAGTTCAGCATCAAGAGCAAGGCTATCAACTTTAGAAGCAAGAATATCAATTTTGCCTAACTTTTCCTCAACAGACTTATTAAAAGTAGTTTGCTTACCGATGAATTCCTTGAGCATGACTTCAAGCTCAGAGGGCGCAGCCCTAGTGTTGTTGGAAGAATTACCATAATCATTACCATTGGTAGAAGGATACAACCTATAATTGTTACTAGCAAAATTGTTCCTATAAGCATTGTTGTTAAATTTATTATTTCTAATGAAGTTTACATCAACATGTTCTTCTTGAGCAACCAAAGAGGCCAAAGGAACATTATTAGGATCAACATGAGCTCTATCATTAGAAAGCATAAGCATTATAGCATCAATCTTATCACTCAAGGAAGAGGTTTTCTCAACAAAATTTACCTTCTTACCTTGTGGAGCTCTCTCGGTGTGCCATTCCAAATAATTACCATCATGTTGTCAAGAAGCTTGGTTGCGGCGCCCAAGGTAAGGGACATAAAAGTGCCTCCAGTAGCTGAATCCAATAGGTTCCTTGAAGAAAAATTCAGTCCTGCATAAAAAGTTTGGACAATCATCCAAGTAGTCAGTCCATGAGTAGGGCAATTCTTTATCATAGATTTCATTCTTTCCCAAGCCTGAGCAACATGTTCATTATCAAACTGGCTAAACTTCATAATATTGCTACGCAAAGCTATAATCTTAGCAGGAGGATAGTATCTGCCAATAAAAGGATCCTTACACTTAGCCCATGAATCAATACTATTTTTAGGCAAAGACAGCAACCAATCCTTAGATTTTCCTCTCAAAGAAAAAGGAAACAACTTAAGCTTAATAATATCACTCTCTACATCCTTATATTTCTGCATCTCACATAGCTCAACAAAATTGTTGAGATGAGCTGCAGCATCATCAGTACTAGCACCAGAAAATTGCTCTTTCATAACAAGGTTCAATAAAGCAGGTTTAATCTCATAAAAATCAGCAGCGGGAGCAGGTGGCGCAATAGGAGTGCAGATAAAATCACTATTATTAGTGCTAGTAAAATCACACAACTTGGTGTTCTGATGAGTACCCATTCTACCAAAGCTAAAAGCAGACAAGTAAAAACAACTAATAGGAAACTATTTTTTTTGTATTTTTGGTAAAATGATGCAAGCAAAAATAAAGTAAAAGCAAAACTAAAACAAAGTAAAGGATGTGCGTGCGAAACTCCCCTTGCAGAAGTCTTCTTTTTTCCCGGCAATGGCGCTAGAACATTAGCTTGATGCGGGCAGGATGACCACCCAGTTGGGAACCCCAAGAAAAAGGTATGATGAGTACAGTAGAAAATTTTCCCTCGGTAAGAAACCAAGGTTTGTCAGTCCAGAAAAAGCCAAACTTTAGAAGGTGATGCTTGCTAGCTTCGCGACAGCTCCGGACAATTTATAAGGCGCCTCGTCCAGGGCTTTGCTTTGCACCAGCAACAACGTGGAACCTGCACACAACACAACCAAGTACTTTGCTCCCAACTTACGATGAGGTTGTCAATCTCACCGGTTTGCTGTAAACAAAGGTATGAGCGTATCGAGTGGAAAACAGTAGTAGTATGCGAGAAAGTAAACAGTGCGAGTAATAGTAAAACGGTATAACAATGTAAAGGAAACTAGACCGGGGTCCACAGTTCACTAGTGGTGTCTCTCCATAAAATAAATAACAACATGCTGGGTAAACAAATTACAGTTGGGCAATTGATAGAATAAAGATAACGTGCATATGTCGCGAGGATCACTATGAGATTTACTCTGGGCATTACAACAACATACATAGACCGCCATCCAACTGCATCTATGACTAATAATCCACTCACGGAGATATCGTCCGAACACCCCATGAGTATTAAGTTGCGAACAATAGATAACTGCATTAAGCAAAGTGTGTAATGTAAACAAAATGAATGTCCTTGGACACAAGAATGTTGTTTTCTCCCTAGTGGCAACAACACATCTACAACCTTAGAGGTTTCTGTCACTCCCCCAGATTAAATAGAGGCATGAACCCAACTATCGAGCATAAATACCCCCTCTTGGAGTCACTAGTATCTACTTGGCCAAGATAGCTACTAACAACGGAGAGCATGCAAGATCATAAACAACATAGAGATAACATAAGATATATGATTCAGCACATCAACTCAACATAACACCAATACTCATCGGATCATAACAAACACAACATGTAGAATTACATAACGGTGATCTCGATCATGTAGGGCAGCTCACGAGATCTAAACATGAAGCACATGGTGGAGAAGACAACCATCTAGCTACTGCTATGGACCCACAGTCCAAGGTAGACTACTCACTCATCGCGCTGGAGGCCAGCATGGCGATGAAGAAGACCTCCGGTGGCGATTCTCCTCTCCGGCAGGGTGCCGGGAAGAGCTTCTGGACCCTCCCGATCTTGGGTCGACGACTGCGGCGGATCGCGATGTGTTTCTGGAAAATTGATCGGGTCTTTAGGTTTTTCCCGTCGGGGGGTCTTTATAGGCGAAGGGGCAACGTCAGAAGTGGACCAGGGTGGTCACACACATAGGGGGCGCGGCCAGGGGCTGGGCCGCGCCGCCCTGTTGTGTGGCCAGCCTGTGGCCCCTCTCCGTCTCCTCTTCGGATTTCTGGAAGCTTTGGTAAATTTATGGATGTTCGGCTTTTGTTTTGTCCAATTCCGAGAATATTTCTTGTGTAACTTTTCTGAAACACAAAAATAGCAGAAAACTGGGAACTGGCACTCTGGCATCTTGTTATTAGGTTAGTTTCGGAAAATGCATAAAAATGCCACGAAGTGTAACGAAACACTAAGCAAATGGTATAAAAACAAGCATGGAGCATCAAAAATTATAGATACATTTGGGACGTATCAGCCTGCTGATTATTCGTGAATGCCGACCTGGGATCAGGCGACTGAGGGGATGATCCACACCGGCTCCACCTTGATGGAGTGCCCGCCCGTGATGACCACCACCATCGTCTCTCGGTCTCCCATCGAGTACACGCAGTAGCGGACCCAGGTTGAACCGAGTGGGGGCCTAGGCCCCCACTCAAATTTTTGAATTCACTTAGTATTTGTGCATATTATGAAAGAAAAATGTTTAAATTCTGCAATTTCATAGAAGGAAGGTCCCCAGTCAAATGTTCTGCCCCCAGTCAGATTTTTCTCTGGGTCCGCCCCTGGTACACGCCGATGGCGTGCGGCACTAGCATGTCCACGTTCCACCGCGCGAAATAGACGCAGTTCTCCCGGACCCCCGGCAGTGCCGCTGTCGCCATTACCACCACCAACGCGACCGCCCCCACGAACACCGCGCTCCCAGCAGGAAACTCTACCTTTTTGGTTTGACAATTTCCCCTGCTATTGGTTCTACTTTTATGGTTCTCCATTGAGTCCATAATCCACGGAAGGTGAACGATTCCCCTTGCATAGCATATCCTATGACAATGTCTTTGTAGATGGGAGGAAGTTAGCACAACACTGGTGGCGCGGTATTGAATAGTGCCAGAGAACTTGTTGGCGTGTAGTTGATGAAGTAGATGACCGACCAGTTGGAAACCCCAAGAGAAGGTTTGATGAATATAGCAGCAAGTTTTCCCTCAGTTATGAAACCAAGGTTTAATCGTCTAGTAGGAAAAAGGCAAACTCAAGAAGGTGATGCTTGCTAGCCTAGTGACACTCCAACAAGGGTGCCGTTAACGATATCTTGTTAGCGCGTCTTCAACTAGTAGCAACATGGAACCTGCACACAACACAACCAAATACTTTGTTCCCAACTTACGATGAGGTTGTCAATCTCACCGGTTTGCTGTAAACAAAGGAATGAGCGTATCAAGTAGAAAGCAATAGTAGTATGCGAGTAAAGTAAACAGTGCAAGTAAAGTAAACAGGTGATAGCAATATAATGGAAATAGGACCGGGGTCCACAGTTCACTAGTGGTGTCTCTCCATAAGATAAAATAATACATGGTGGGTAAACAAATTACAGTTGGGCAATTGATAGAATAAAGATAACGTGATATGTCGAGAGGATCACTATGAGATTTACTCTGGGCATTACAACAAGATACATAGACCGCCATCCAACTGCATCTATGACTAATAATCCACTTGTGGCGAATCAATCCGAGAACACCACAAGTATTAAGTTGCGAACAACAGATAACTGCATTAAGCAAAGTGTGTAATGTAAACAAAGCATATGCCCTTGGATATAAGAATGTTGTTTTCTCCCTAGTGGCAACAGCACATCTACAACCTTAGAGGTTTCTGTCACTCCCCTAGATTAAATAGAGGCATGAACCCAACTATCGAGCATAAATACCCCCTCTTGGAGTCACTAGTATCTACTTGGCCAAGATAGCTACTAACAACGGAGAGCATGCAAGATCATAAACAACATAGAGATAACATAAGATAATATTCAGCACATCAACTCAATCATAACACCAATATTCATTGGATCCCAACAAACACAACATGTAGAATTACATAATGGTGATCTCGATCAGGTAAAGCAGCTCACGAGATCTAAACATGAAGCACATGGTGGAGATGACAACCAACTAGCTACTGCCATGGACCCATGGTCCAAGGAAGACTACTCATTCATCGCGCCAGAGGCAAGCATGGCGATGAAGAAGACCTCTGGTGGCGATTCCCCTCTCCGGCAGGGTGTCGGGAAGAGCTTCTGGACCCTCCCGATCTCGGGTCGACGACGGCGGCGGATCGCGATGTGTTTCTAGAAAAGTGATCGGGTGTTTAGGTTTTTCCCATCGAGGGGTCTTTATAGGCGAAGGGGCAGCATCCGAAGTGGACCAGGGCGGTCACACATATAGGGGGCGCGGCCAGGGGCTGGGCCGTGCCGCCCTGTTGTGTAGCCGGCCCGTGGCCCCTCTCTGTCTCCTCTTTGGACTTCTGGAAGCTTCGGTAAATTTATGGACGTTTGGCTTTTGTTTCGTCCAATTCCGAGAATATTTCCTGTGTAACTTTTCAGAAACACAAAAACAGCAGAAAACAGGGAACTGGCACTGTGGCATCTTGTTAATAGGTTAGTTCCGGAAAATGCATAAAAATGCCACGAAGTGTAACGAAACACTAAGCAAATGGTGTTAAAACAAGCATGGAGCATCAAAAATTATAGATACGTTTGAGACGTATCAAACACCCCATCTATCGCAAAAACATTTGTCATCCAGTAGACCAAGTCGGTGAGGCACCCATGAATCCTATCATGGTTGTCGTACGACCTTTAAGCAGATGTTCTCTTCCAACTTAATTGAAAGGAACTTTGTCCATAAACCCATACTTCATAATTCTGGCTTGAGATGCCAAGAGCGCTTCAAGTTCAACAACCATCAGACATGAGTTGGTGTTTGAAGAACGCTCGCACGATTCAGACTTTGTGGTATGAAGCACGGTGCAATAGACTTTTATAAAATTGTCACCGCGATCACGATAATCACTATTATCATTCCCGATCAGAAAAACCCCTGATGCGTCTCCCAATGGTTATTATATCACAAAAAGCTAGTCATTACTTTTTAGGACAATCCTCATGCGCTAGTATAAAAGATAAACTTTGACCCGACAATTTTAAGTCTTCTTTATGCATAAAAGGACTAAAATGGATGTGGAATATTCATCTACACAAACTTGCAAAGATATTAAAACTAATTTCATAATACGAGTTCATTTGCTTATTTACTCAAATTAATGCAAACTAGGTGAACTCCTCATACGTCTCAAACGTATCTATAATTTTTGATGCTCCATGCTTGTTTATACACCATTTGCTTTGTGTTTTGTTACACTTCGTGGCGTTTTATGCGTTTTCCGGAATTAACCTACTAACGAGACGCCATAGTGCCAGTTCCCTATTTTTTTTGCTGTTTTTGTGTTTTAGAAAAGCTACACAGGAAATATTCTCGGAATTGGACGAAACAAAAGCCGAACCTCCTATTTTTACCGAAGCTTCTCGAAGACCGAAGATGAGACAGAGGGGGGCCACTGATACGTCTCAAACGTAGCTATAATTTTTGATGCTCCATGCTTGTTTTACACCATTTGCTTCATGTTTTGTTTACACTTCATGGCGTTTTTATGCGATTTCCGGAACTAACCTATTGACGAGATGCCACATTGCCAGTTCCCTGTTTTCTGCTATTTTTGTGTTTCAAAAAAGCTACACAGGAAATATTCTCAGAATTGGACGAAACAAAGACCGAAAGTCCTATTTTTCCCGAACGAAGGACGAGGACCGAACGAGAGCCGGAGGGGGGCCAAAGGGCAGCCACACACTAGGGTGGCATGCCCCTGGCCCGCGCGGCCCTATGGTGTGGTGGCACTGGCCTACCTCTGACGCCGCCTCTTCGCCTATATAAAGCCATCCAACGGAAAACCCTAAATCGATCGGTGTTTTTCGAGAAGAAGTCCTACAGCTCCGCCGCCGCCACCGACGAATTTCAGGGGACAGAAGTCTCTGTTCCGGCACCCTGCCGAGACGGGGAAGTGCCCCCGGAGCCATCTCCATCGACGTCGTCGCCTCCACCGCCGTCTCCATCGACTTCACCGTCATCTCCACCAGCGTTGTTGTCTCCTATGATGAGGAGGGAGTAGTTCTCCCCCAGGGCTGAGGGCTCTACCGGTAGCTATATGGTTCTTCTCTCTCTCCCATGATGTGATCTATATGTGATTGTGAGATTTGTATCTAGTTGAATTGGTAGATGCTATACTTCAGATGTTATGCTACTCCCGTGCTTTATTATTGTAATCTCCGGAGACACCTTGTATCATGATGTGAAGGTGATAGTGTGCGCATTGTGTGTGTCATTTTTGCTAGTGTCTTTATGATTGTTGGTGTTTGTTGGAACCATCTAGTGCATTCATGGTGATAGTGTGGGGCAATCTAGTTTGGGGACATGCGAACTTTGAGGAGTCCTTGGTAGCCCTATGCATGATTAGTGTTTGTTATCCATTGGAGAATAGTTTAGAGTGGCATAGTGACGTTAGTATCTATAGGTTCAATTATGTTATTTTGTTGAGAGTGACCAGTAGTGAAAGTATGAACCCTAGGCCTTGTTTCCAAGCATTGAACACCGTTTATATTCTGTTTTGTTACATGTTTGCTCGCAGTGATATTTATTTTAGATTACATTTACTACTTATAATCATCACTACTACTTGTATTTCACTATCTCTTCGCCGAACTAGTGCACCTATACATCTGACAAGTGTATTGGGTGTGTTGGGGACACAAGAGACTTTCTGCATCGTAATTGCAGGGTTGCTTGAGAGGGATAGCTTTGACCTCCTCCTCCCTGAGTTTGATAAACCTTGGGTGATCCACTTAAGGGAAACTTGCTACTGTTCTACGAACCTCTGCACTTGGAGGCCCAACCCTGTCTACAAGGATAGAAGCGTGGATAGACATCAAGCTCTTTTCTGGCACCGTTGCCGGGGAGGTAAGGTAAAAGGTACTCACATTCTCTGGTTACTAAGTCTTTTAGTTGCTGGTGAGTGCTCGAAGTTATTTCCTTTTGATTCTGCAATTATATCTTTTTGTTTCTTGTTTTTATTTTCACTAGTTAGGCTTAATGGAAAATAAAGAGTTTTATAGTATCTTTCCTGAGTTAAGACTTGAAGTGTTTGAAAAACCTTTGGAGCTTTATTTGCATAGCAATGTTATTTGTATAAATTCTTTGAATACCATTATTGCTAATGATATATAAAGGTCTAAGCTTGGGGAAGCTGGTTTTGTTAAGCATGATATTTTTAGTTCCCCAGCTTTAGTGTAGAAAATTCGCTCTGATGATATTTTATCTCCCATATGTGATGATTCTAATGATGTTTGTGATCCTCGTTCCTTTAAAATACCTATGAAAATTGTTGACCGTGCTTTGAATAGCTGCTATTTAGGAGATGGAACTGTCCATCCCGGTGATCATTTGCTCTTTATACATGAATTATGCGAGTTGTTCAAGTGTGCAGGTATTTCTATAGGTGAAGTTAAGAGGAAGTTATTTTCTTTATCACTAAAGGGCAGAGCTGCGGAATGGTATAAGACGCTGAAGGATGACCGATCTATTGGTTGGGAGAAAATTGTACCTCTCTTTTATTCTAAATTCTATCCTTCTAGTGAGGTTCATAAAGATAGGAATTATATTTATAATTTTCATCCTCATGATGGAGAAAGCATTGCCCAAGCGTGGGGAAGATTGAAGTCACTAATGCTCAAATGTCCTATTCATGAGCTTCCCCTAATATTGTTATTAATAATTTTTATGCAAGGCTTTCAGGATATTACAAGGACTATCTAGATGCATGCTTTGATGGGTCTTTCACAAGCAAGGAGGTTGACGCCAAGTGGGATCTGCTTGAAACAATTCAAAGTAATATTGAAGATTGGGATAGCAACAAAGATAATGGATCAGGAATAAATTATGAGTATGATTGCATTTAGTCTTTCGCTGAAACTACTGATTTTCAAGAGCTTAGTGCTAAATATGGTCTTGATCCTCAAATTATGGTTGATTGCTTTAGAGCCTTTGCTTCCCATATTAATGTTCCTAAGGGAAATGAGGACGTGTATCATGAACCTTTTAAAGACACTTGCATACAAAGTGATATTGTTATTGATGATTGCAATAAACATGCTCAAACTTCTAAAAGTACTATTTCTTATAAGCATGTTAATTTTTGTGGAGCACTTAGACCTTGTGAACAGAGTCACGACAAGGAAGATTATTGTATCCACCACAGGAATGAAGAAACCTGAATGTGGGACAAGGCTCTAGATGAGCTCGGTGAAAAGGTTTGTGCCCTTTATCCGTTTATTTGTGAACTTTGCCATGAAAAGGGTCATTTGAATTTTCAATGCTCAGGCCATAATAATGACCTTTCTAATCCAATGAGTACTGCAAGTTTGTATTGTGATGACAAGATCACTCTCAATTAGCATGATGAGCTTACTTTATTTTTGGGGTGTGAAGAGATATCTAGAAAAACTTCTTTGGTAGATATGAGTGCTTTTGATACTATTAGCATCCTGCGTGGTTGCCATCTTTATTGTGTTAAAGATTGTTGCGCAAATACTTTCATACAAAATGTTATAAAAGAGGATGCTTTACCAAATTATGACAGGTCTAATTTGTGTTTCCATCTTATTAATAAAAAGGAGGAATCTTCCAAAGTTTCTTCTGTCGTTTCTGTCAATAAACCAGATTATGTGGAGAAGCTTTGTCATGCCCCGAGACCCGGCCCGGAAGAATGACAGCCGCCGCGCGCCTATAGACCCGAAAGCCTATACACGTGCAAGGCTTAAAAACGCAGGCATAAACCAGCACAGTGGATCACAATCTATTCGTTAATTAATTTTACAAGTTTCTTTACAATTACAAAGAAACATAATGTTTTCTAAGTCACGTTCCACCCCGCTGATCACGCCTACTCCTTGGACGACACCATCTTCCTCACGATATTACGTTAGCAACGGCTGCATCTAAAAAAATAAGGGGAGCTGGGGTGAGTACGATAAATCATACTCAGCAAGTAGATACAACAAAAAGAACAGATGATCAATGGATTTTCTGGAATCAAAGTAGAATCAACATGGTATGAACTCAGACAAGGATAAATAAGGTAACAACAGAGCTGAATTCAAAGATGATAAATGGAAATGTATGGGTGTCACATATGACCGCAAGCTTCCCTACCCGGGAGTCACAGGGGTGAAATTCCACACTTTTACACTCTGCAGAGGGGTACTCCGACATCAACAGCCTCAACTAGAACCACGAAGGCTCTAGAAGAGCAAAGCTCTTTTGCCCGCCGAGACACGACAACTTGACTTACTAGCATGGGTCACTCCCAAGGATCCATCACCGGTGCCCTATTCGGACCAAGCGTCGCTCCCATTGGAGAACTCAGATAGTCCCATACCTAAGCCGTGACTGGTACAATACGATCGCAGTCCTGACACCAATACAGATAAATGAAGAGTTTATATAACCGAAGCCTAGAAATGATTTCCACGGCTCTACACGAGCCCATGCAAGATTGAGAGCGCCACAGTCTCTCTCCAATGATTAGGCATCACAGTGCCACAATATCCAATTGGATAATAAAAGTGCTGAGATTATTCATCCATAATACTACGATCAATGAAGAGATAGAATCAAAGGAATATCTCTTCCAAAATATTATGGCAAAGATAGAATCAACAATAATCCAGTGCATGTAGAATTACAAGCACGGCAACAAAGCAAGATCTACTTGCCTCGATAGAATATCCACAAACTATGTCAGCGATTCTTATTAGCCGATGAATCATGCCATCATATAAAATCAAGTAGCAATATAAGCGTCAATCAGTGGCTGGCTCGGTGACAAGGGGTTAACTCGACAAATGTCCTAGATGAAGGACTTAGGATCGGGGAGATAGGGCGTCGGATGAACTCAAAGGTAAAGTTAGTCGAAACAGGTGTATATCGAAAGTAAACTTGGGTGTTGAACCTTGCTTGCTTTCAATCTGTCCCACACTGTCCCCTCCTGGCCCCTATATATAGATGGCCAGGTCTCGAGGATCGGGTGGGATCCGATACAGATTACAATATCGACATACGGTAAGAACTCATATTTCGACTATTATTACAATTGGGCCTAGCTTAACGGGCCTCAGGGGTACTCAACTGACGGGCTCTATTATCTATACCCTTGTCAGTAGCCCCTGAGATTCTACCAGAATTGCAGATTCAGGTTGAATCTCTAATCTTCAAATCTTTGACTTGATCGATTCTTTCACTTCTTTATATCTTCAAATCTTCGACTTGGTCATTTGACTTATTTTCATGACAATATCTCGCAAGGGGTTTTGATGAACAAGCCTGACAACTCTGACGGATCAAGAGGTCAGTTAACTGTCGGAACAGATACTTGCCACCTACTTCAAATTCAATCCCCTTGGACTTGAATTCGGGAGACCGGTCAAACCCACTCTTTTGCCGCATTTAGGACTTACAAAGAATGAATCCCAGTAATTCTTAGGGTACCCAGTGCGTCCACAAGGATTTTCTTCACATCGTAGACACAGATACATACCAGCAGAGCGCATCCATGTGCGTATACCAGGCCACACAGGACGGATCCCGGGGTCTTACCTTCGTGATGAATCACGGCATTCGAGTTTCGTTGCGATAACGCAACTCGAGAATCACATGTCGCAGTCTTATTTGACTGATGTAATATCCAAAATCTTTTGAATTTATATTAACTTCTCATGAGTAGCTCCCGATGGGAGTAACCGCTCTATATTTCGTCGAAGTTTCATTATTGTCAAAATATTGGCGACTCTTACCGTATCCACTAATTCCTTAACCGTAGCTTCTTCATCTTTATTGCTGCTTCTCTATTTTCTATCGGGTGCGCGCTCAGCGCTCCCGATGGGAGTAGCCCCCGAGGCTATAGCCGAGAAATTTTTCCCGGGTATAGGCTCAAAGGATATAAATTCTTCCTAGTACACTCATTACCTTTTCTTTTTCCCTTGAAGTCATAAGCCCCCGAGTCCAAGGAGAGGTTTCCCGTAGTTTCTTTGATATATTCTTCTTATTATCGTCTGCTATATGCAAAATTTACCTCCTTTGTAAATATTTTATGGGCCTTGTTTTCGCGGAGGCCTGTTAATATGTGCTTATAAATAAAGCACACTTGGCGAGGGTAAAAAAACCCTAAGCAGATTCCTCCTCCGCCACATCATCTTCTTCTTCATCTAGGGTTCCTTTTCTGCAATCTTGTCCCCATGGCTGATGCAGATGGGACCCGCCTGAACCTCGGCTTCCCAACGGCATCGCGGGGTCGCGGCCGCCCTCGTGGCAGCAAGAATAAGACAGCACCAGCTGCTGTAGGATCTTCGTCGTCCGTTCCAATGAAGCAGCGGCCGGGAGTAAGAATAAACCAAAGGTGCCTCGCGCTATCCCAGGTCCAAGCGCACCTCCTGGTAATACTTCTCCTTCTCAGCCGAGGATATATTCCTTTTTCTGTATTGCCGGCGCGCAGTGTCGTGAAATTCAACGGCTGCCGCTAAAGTTCACCAAGTTCATGGATGGGCGGGAGTTGCATGAAGCAATTCTTCGTGAACATTCTGGGGGAGGAACTCCCTACGAGGTGGAAGTCTGGTATGATGGCGCTGGCGAACAGTACTTCAAGGGCGGCTGGTCACAGTTTGTGGATGATCACGACATCTAGGGAGGTTTCTTCATGTCCTTCGACTTTCATATGGGCACATCAAAGTTTGACGTGAAGATCTTCAACGGTACTCAATGCCAGAAGGAGTACGAGGCTGAAGTACACTTCCACTAGAGTCTCCTTATGTAATCTCCTTTTCGAGTTGCCTTGTTGTCGTGCTAGCTGTAATAAATAATCGTATTTGGTTTTATGCTTTGTATTTAATAGACCATGGGAACAAATCGTTGTTCCGAGGTATGCTATATATATTATCGGGTTCCTTTGAACCAATTATATCGTTTGAAGAATATCGGGTTGTTTCACAACCTAGTAGTATGTCTTTAAAGATCTCCATATTGTATTGAACTTTCTTTCGTATGACCCGAGGGTTGAAGCCCCCGAGTGGAAAAGTAAAATATTTGTACAATTTGTCGAGTTAACCCAAGGAACCCGACCTGTGGCCTCATGTTCTGGGTTCAGAGGGTCAACTCGAAGTTACTGATGTCACTACATTTCTCCTATGCGTAAAAACGCCGTAGCTGCTCCGCATTCCACGGGTTGCTTTCATCTTTTCCCGTTTTCTTGTCTTGTAGTCGATAAGCTCCTCTTGGTATTACTTCTGTGATGATGTAAGGTCCCACCAAAGGGGACTCTAACTTGCCGTGGCTATCCTACTTGAGTCGTAAGACTAAATCTCCCACCACAAAGGATCGCGGACGAACTCGACTACTGTGGTAGTTCCGCAGGCTCTGTTGATACTGCATGGCTCTTTCCAGTGCTTTATCTCTTGCTTCATCCAGTGCATCGACGTCGTTTTGTAACGCTTCTGTTGAGGTTACTTCGTCGTATGCCGTCACTCTTGGAGCTTCATGTGTAATCTCGACTGGAAGCACGGCTTCTGCGCCGTGGACCAGAAAAAAGGGAGTTTCTTGAGTAGCTGCGTTAGGCGTAGTTCTTAGACTCCAAAGAACGGAAGGAAGTTCGTCTACCCAAGCGCTCTTGGCTTTCTTGAGAGGTGCTAAGAGCCTCTTTTTTATTCCGCTGCATATTAGGCCATTGGCTTTTTCGACTTGCCCGTTTGTCTTCGGGTGTGCTACGGATGCAAACTTGAGTTTGATTCCCAAACCTTCACAGTAATTCTTGAATTCCTTTGAAGTGAAGTTTGTCCCGTTGTCCGTGATGATGTTGTATGGTATGCCGAAGCGAAACACTATTGACTTAATGAAATTGATTGCTGCTGTCGAATCTTGAGTTGTTACCGGGGCCGCTTCCACCCACTTGGTAAATTTGTCGACTGCCACTAGCATGTAGACATGCCCTCCTGGCCAGGATTTGTGCAACTTCCCTACCATATCGAGGCCCCACTGTGCAAAGGGCCAAGACAATGGTATTGGCTGTAACTTTGCTGCTGGCGCGTGTGGTCGAGACGCGAATCTTTGACATGCTTCACACTTTCAAACTATATCTTTCGCGTCTTTGATGGCTGTTAGCCAATAGAATCCTGCTCGAAACGCTTTTGCCGCGATTGCCCTGCTGCTAGAATGATGGCCACATACTCCGGCGTGTATATCTTTTAATATTACTTGTCCTTGAGGCGTTACGCAACGCTGCAGGACGCCAGTTATGCTCTTTTTGTATAATTTCCTCTGTAACATGACAAATGCCTTCGATCGTCGAGTTATTCTTTTGGCTTCCACTGCATCTTCTGGTAACTTTTTATTTATCATGTATGCGAGATATGGCTACATCCAAGTTTCTTATATCATCATGACTTCTTCGGGTTCTGGTGTACTCTCATCATTTTTCGCACCAGCCCCCGAACCTACTGTAGTAGTCGAACTTTTGACGCTTTTTATCGATCTTTCCACTATTTCTTCCCAGAAGACTCCAGATGGCACGGGCAGGCACTGTGACCCGATATTTGCCAGATTGTCGGCTTCTTCATTGTTGTTTCTGCTGACATGCGAGACTTTGCACCCATCGAATGTTCCTTCGAGATAGTGATATAAGTTCTTGTAGGCCATCATGTTGTCATTGATTGTGTCGCATCTGTTCATAACTTGTTGGACGACGAGGTTTGAATCTCTGAATATTTTTAGTCGAGTTGCTCCACACGCCTTGGCCATCTTCATTCCATGCAGTAAAGCCTCATATTCTGCTTCATTATTAGAGGCCTGCGAAAAACTCATCCTTAAAACGTACTTTAGTTTGTCGTCGTGTGGTGATATCAAGACTAGTCATGCGCCTACGCCTTGGATTCTTTTAGAACCGTCGAAGTACATTGTCTAGACACTCGATAAATCTGGCGGTCCCGTGCTCTGTAACTCCAACCACTCTGCTGTGAAATCTGACAAGATTTGCGACTTGATTGCCTTTCTTTTTTCATACGTGATGTCCATGGGAGATAATTCGATTCCCCATAAAGAGACACGTCCTGTTGCTGAAGGATTGTTCAATATGTTCAATAGTGGTGCTTGATTGACCACTATGATTGGGTGCACCACAAAGTACTGTCGCAATTTTTGTGCTGTTGTAAAGACACTATATGCGAGTTTTTGATAGTGCAGATACCTCTGTTTTGTCGGAGAAAGTACTTCACTGATGAAATATACCAGTCTCTGGACGCCGTGGTCTTTTCCTTCTTCACTTCTTTTGACTACTAATACTGTACTCACCACCTGATGGGTTGCGACGATGTAGAGTAGTAGTGGCTCTTTTTCTTTTGGTGCGACCAGCACTGGTGGCGTGGAAAGCACTTTTTTCAGCTGCGCGAAAGCTGCATCTGCTTCTTCTGTCCATTCAAATTTATCATCTGATTTCTTCATGAGTGCATAGAAAGGGAGTGCTTTCTCTCCTAATCGAGCAACAAAACGACTTAGTGTCGCGACGCGTCCTGCGAGTTTCTATACGTCGTGTAGTTTCGTGGGTTTCCCCATTGTTAAATTTGCTTGGATCTTCTCTGGGTTCGCCTCTATTCCTCGTGCTGATACCAGGAACCCTAAGAGTTGTCCTGCCGATACGCTGAAGGAACACTTTGTTGGGTTAAGCTTAAGCTTGTACCTGTTTAGGTTGTCGAAGGTTTCTGCCAAGTCGCTGATTAGGGATTCCTCCTTTCTTGTGGTAATGACTACATCATTGATATAGACTTGGATGTTGCGCCCTATTTGGTTCCCAAGGCAGTTTTGCATCATCCGTTGATAAGTTGCTCCTGCGTTTTTTAGGCCGAAAGGCATCACTTGATAACAAAACACCCCATATGGCGTAATGAAAGCTGTCTTTTCTTCGTCTTCTTTCTTCAACTTGATCTGGTTGTAACCAGAATATGCGTCCAGAAAGGAAAGCCTTGCGCATCCCGCTGTTGAATCAATTATCTGATCAATGCGGGGTAGAGGGAAGGGATCCATTGGACAGTTGATACGTCTCAAACGTATCTATAATTTTTTATGCTCCATGCTTGTTTTTACACCATTTGCCTTGTGTTTCGTTACACTTCGTGGCGTTTTTATGCGATTTCCGGAACTAACCTATTGACAAGATGCCACAGTGTCAGTTCCATGTTTTCTACTATTTTTGTGTTTCAGAAAAGCTACACAGGAAATATTCTCGGAATTGGACGAAACAAGTTCCAGAAGTCTTATTTTCCCCGGAAGCTTCCAGAGAACCGAAGAGGAGGCGGAGTGGGGCCACGAGGGCCCCACACACTAGGGCGACGCGGCCCAGGCCCTGGCCGCGCCCCCTATGTGTGAGGAGGCCCTGGAAGCCCCCTGACGACGCCCCTTCGCCTATATAAAGCCTCGGGACGGAAAACCCTAGGAGGGTCGGCAATTTTCCAGAAAGAGTTCCGCAGCTCCACCGCCGCCGTCGACAAATTTTGGGGGACAGAAGTCTCTGTTCTGGCACCCTGCCGGGACGGGGAAGTGCCCCCGGAGCCATCTCCATCGGTCTCCATCGCCGTCTCTGCCATCTCCATCGACCTCACCGCCATGTCCATCAACCTTGCTGTCTCCTATGATGAGGAGGGAGTAGTTCTCCCCCGGGGCTGAGGGCTCTACCGATAGCTATGTGGTTCACCTTTCTCTCCCATGATGTGATCTTTATGTGATCGTGAGCTTTGTATCTAGTTGAATTGGTAGATGTTATTATTCAGATATTATGCTACTCCTATGCTTTATTATTGTACTCTCCGGAGATACCTCGTATCATGGTGTAAAGGTGACTAGTGTGTGCATCATGTGTATCTTTTTGGTTAATGTCTCTATGAATTGTTGGTGTTTGTTGGAACCATCTAGTGCGTTCACGGTGATAGTGTGGGACAATCTAGTTTGGGTACATACGGACTTTGAGGAGTGCTTCGTAGCCCTACACATGATTAGTGTATGTTTTCCATTGGAGAATTGTTTTGAGTTGCATATTGATGATAGCATCTATTGGTTCAATTATGTTATATTTGTTGGGAGTGTGTCCACTAGTGAAAGTATGATCCCTAGGCCTTGTTTCCAAGCTTTGCACACCGTTTACTTGCTGTTTTATTACTTGTTTGCTTGCTGCCATTTTTTATTCCAGATTGCATTTACTACTTATAATCATCTATACCACTTGTATTTCACTATCTCTTCGCCGAACTAGTGCACCTATACATCTGACAAGTGTATTGGGTGTGTTGGGGACACAAGAGACTTTCTGTATCGTAATTGCAGGGTTGCTTGAGAGGGATAGCTTTGACCTCTTCCTCCCTGAGTTCGATAATCCTTGGGTGATCCACTTAAGGGAAACTTGCTGCTGCTCTACAAACCTCTGCACTTGGAGGCCCAACACTGTCTACAAGAACAGACGCGTGCGTAGACATCAAGCTCTTTTCTGGCGCCGTTGCCGAGGAGGTAAGGTAAAAGGTACTCGCATCCTCCTGTGTGAGTGCTCAGAGTTATTTCCTTTAGATTCTGCAATTATATCTTTTTGTTTCTTGTTTTTATTTTCACTAGTTAGGCTTAATGGAAAATAAAGAGTTCTTTAGTCTTTTTCCTGAGTTTAGATTTGATGAGAAAATTGAAAATCCTTTGGAGCTTATTTCGCATAGCAATGTTATTAGTACGAATGCTTTGAATACCGTTAATGCTAATGCTATAGAAAAGTCTAAGCTTGGGGAAGCTGGTTTTGTTAAGCATGATATTTTTAGTCCCCCAGCTTTAGTGGAGAAAGTTTGCTCTGATGATATTTTATCTCTCATATGTGATGTTTTTAATGATGCTTGTGCTCCTCATCCTTTTAAAATACCTATGAAGATTGTCGAACGTGTTATGAATAACCGCTATTCAGGAGATGGAACAGTCCCTCCGGGTGATCATTTACTCTTTATACAAGAATTATGCGAGTTGTTCAAGTGTGCAAGTATTTCATCAAGCCAAGTTAAGAGGAAGCTATTCTCTTATTCACTGAAGGGCAGAGCCGAGGAATGGTATCGGCTGCTCCAAGATGGTCCATCTATTGAGTGGGAGGAAATTGACCTCTCTTTTATTCCAAGTTTTATCCTCCAAGTGAAATTCATAAAGATCGTAATCGGATATATAACTTTTGGCCTCATGAGGGAGAAAGCATTGCCCAAGCGTGGGGAATATTGAAGTTACTAATGCATAAATGTCCTATTCATGATCTTCCCCATAATATTGTTATTAATAATTTTTATGCAAGGCTTTCAGGATATTACAAGGACTATCTAGATGCATGCTTTGATGGGTCTTTCACAAGCAAGGATGTCGACACCAAGTGGGGTCTGCTTGAAACAATTCAAAACAATATTGAAGGTTGGGATAGCGACAAAGGTAAAGGATCAGGTATGAATTATGAGTTTGATTGCATTAAGTCTTTCCCTGAAACTGCTAATTTTCAAGAGCTTAGTGCTAAATATGGTCTTGATCCTCAAATTATGGTTGATTGCTTTAAAGCCTTTGCTTCCCATATGAATGTTCCTAAAGGAAATGGGGACGTGTATCATGAACCTTTTAAGGACACTTGCATAGAAAATGATATTGTTGTTGATGATTCCAATAAACATGATCAAACTTCTATAAGTCCTATTTCTTATAAGCATGTTAATTTTTGTGGAGTACATAGACCTTGTGAACAGAGTTACAACAAGGAAGATTATTGTGTCCACCATGCAAATGAAGAAACCCGAATGTGGTACAAGAATATAGGCGAGATCGGTAAAAAGGTTTGTAAGCTTTATCCTTTTCTTTGTAAACATTGCGATGACATAGGTCATTTTAATTTCCAATGCTCAAGCCCTAATAGTTACTCTTCTAGTACCTTAAGTTTGTATTGTGATGACAAGATTACTCTCAATCAGCATGATGAGCTCACTTTGTTCTTGGCGTGTGAAGAGATATCTAGAAAGATTGCTTTGATAGATATGAATGATGTTGATATTAATAGCACCCTTCGTGGTTGTCGTCTCTATTGTGCTAAAGATTGCCTTGCAAATACTTACATACAAAATCTTATAAAACTTGATATTTTGCCAGGCTATGACAGGACTGATAGATGTTTTTATCTTATTAATAGAGAGGAGGAATCCTCCAAAGTTTCTTCTGTTGTTTCTGTCAGCAAACCAGATTATGTGGAGAAGATGCCCTTCAAGTCTCTCCCTCCTAAAGGAGAGAGTAAGAAGAGTATGAAGAAGAAGAAGAGGAGTAAGAGGCGAGAGGACACGGTATCTTTCCTTAAGCGTTATGATCCTGCTGTAGATTATGATACTTCTGATTGGGATGATGTTCCTATGCCTGTTACCTATGTTAGTGATCATGATTGGGAAAAAGCACTCTACTTTTGATATTGAAAATCTTTTTGGTACCAATTCTAAGGTTAATAATTGTTGTACCATTAGTGCTATCCATGTTCCTTCTTATGATGATATGTTTGATGAATATGCTTTGCGACATAGTAGTTCTCTAGCTTGCGATGATACTAAACCTCTAGTTTATGATGGTTATGATGATGGGTATAATATTTTCAGTTCACCTACTTTTGAGGAGAAAATTAGTTATGATTACAATATGCCTCCTATTTTTGATGATTATGGTGATGAGAATAATTATTCTGTTGAATCTGCTCCTACTACAATTGTTCATGTGGGTAGTATTAATCCTTTTATGCATGTGGCTCATGATAGGGATGCTTTATGTGATAGTTATATTGTTAGTTCTATTCATGATGCTGCTGAAAGTTACTATGAGAGAGGGAAACATGGTTTGATGGATCTCAACAATATTGAGTTCCCCTCTTTATGTTGCAATTCTTGAAGTTGTACTTGTTTTGCCTTCCTATGCTTTTTGCTTTGCGCTTTCATGACTTGTCTCTTTACAAGACTATTTTTCATAGGAAGTGGTTTAGATTTAAATGTCTTTCACATTTGCTTTTTGATGCTCTCTATTGCTTTAAGTTCTTATATGGCGCCTTTGCCTCAAGCTCTTATATGATGCCCACATGAGCATCTTTGCAAATTACTGCGCCTAGCTCAAAGACGTTAAAGAAAAGCACTCTTGGGAGATAACCCATTGTTTTATTTTCAGTAATTTTTTTTATTTGATTCTTGGAAGTTATTACTACTGTAATGACCTCTCCTTATCCTTTTTATTTCGTTTTTGTGCCAAGATAAGCCTCTAATTTGAGCGAGGTAAGATTTGGGGATGTTGCTGTCCTGAAACAGTTTTCGGTGCTACACCGTAAAAATTCGTGAAAATTCTCTGTATATCGGTTGGACCTGCGATTTCTTGTGCATATGCCCCAGGTTATATCCAAACTTTCCTTAGTTGAACACTTTTTGATTTGAGCAACAGAAAACCCTCTAAAAAATCGACCTTTGTCAGCTGTTCTGTTTTGACAGATTTCTGCCAATATTTGTGTTTGCCGCTCGATCGCTTTCTTTTTGAGTTATTTTGATCATGGAACTTTTGGGGAAGTTGCTACAGTATTATATACTTTATATGTGGTGGTTTTGAGTTGAAACCTGAAGCAAAAAGGGTTGATTCATTACTATGCTTACACTAATGTTGCTAATAGATTTGTGTTTAGTTTTGTATGAAGGAAGTTTTCAAGTGTAGGGATTGGAGAATGATGAGATGAGATGAAGAATGGACAAAAGCTCAAGCTTGGTGATGCCCATGCATCACCCCAATAAATATCCAAGAAGTACAAGCGTCAAAGCTTGGGGATGCCCCCGAGGCACCCCTTCTTCATCGGCAAAAATCAGGTCACCTTTCAAGACACTATATTTTTATTGCTTCATGCACTATGCGTTTTTCTTGGAGCGTTTTTACTTTTGCTTTTAGTTTTCTTTTGTTTTGTTTTATTTAATAAATGGTTAGATCACATCATGTTTCTGTTGGAGGAGATGAACTCGCTTTTCATTTGCCAAGAACACTCTAGTTTTCACTCTTATCGTTCAATAAGTGTTCTCTTTTTCTGCTACTGCGTTAAGCTTACATTTTTCGCCTTGATTTCTGCTCAGATCTTGTTTTATCTTTGCATCAAGGTGTATTTGGACCTCTGGTATATGTTGGTTTTCCTCAAAAGAGTTTCCTCAAAAAGGTTTTAATGGTGTTGGAAAAGAGAAAAAGTTTCATGCAAAAAAGTGGTACAAGAAGGAGCTTGTGTAGACTGCGGCTAGACTTTTGCATGTCATGCTTGATGTCTTTTTGATAGTATGCTTAGTGGTTTTGCTATAGCATGACTTGTCTCAAATAACTGAGATTGCTTAATGAGCCTTTGAAAAAATCATGCGTTGTTTAAATTATTTGGAAGCATTATTTTGGTTTTCTCCTTGATGCTTTATTTGGGTTGACTTGGCGCATGCTCACACATGTTAGACTCATAAAAGTCGCCAATAGCCTCTATGATTATTTAGTTTTTGACTTTTGATGCCATCTTATGCTTCTTTTAATGTCGCTTTATCGCTTTGCATGATTATGGCCATTATTGCTCTCTTAGTTGGTCGCTCCCAGTCTTTTGCTAGCCCTCGCCTTGTACTGAGTATGAGCTCTACTCGTGCATCCAAGTCCTAAAAACCAAGTTTTCCAAAGTGTCCACCATACATACCTATTAGCAATTTGCTATTCCAAGTAAATTTGACTTGCTTTTATCTTCTCTTCAAATTAAACTCTTACCAGTGTTATGCGAAAATTGGTTAGTAAAGCTCTCGCGAACCGGAAGGCACACTTTACTTTTTCTTGTTCTTAAAAAATTTGACATTGTGGTCTCTTATGTTGAGTTGTTATGCTTGCAAGTTGTAAGTTGGAGACTAGCCCAACCATGCTGTCATGGGGCAAGCTTTCAATATTGCACTTCTTATCTGAGTTGATATCGTGATCTTTTGTTTATGGATGTCCACGGTGTGAAATGAATTGAGAATCTTGCGGGGATCATGGAGTTTGTATATGTGTTAGGGAAACGCCTGGGCCGCCAATCTAAGCCATGCATAATTCATGGTGGAAATTTGCAGCATACCCATAGTGGACATTCGACGACGCATCTCAAAATAAAAAGCTAAACAAATGGCAAATAAAAGAGATGTCGAGGTGTTCATTGTCTGCTTGTCCTGTCACTTTGATGTGGGCTTGTTCCATGTCATCGGGCACGGAGGTACCCCGTTGGCGGTTCTCGATGATACATATATACTTACAATGACAAGAGCCTTGTTTGGGACTCTAAGTAAAGTAGCATGAGGTTTGGGTACTCGTATTCACGGGACACGAGGTTTTCGACTTATGATTTGTCAAGCATATGCATCATAATTGTTCTCGTATTAACTTTAACCATTCAAGATGCTTATGATGGGGGCAATGAGAGCTCAAAGCCGGTAAGTACCATAATTTTTGAAGGTCTATAAAACTTGCAAACACTGCTTCCCTCCGCGAAGGGCCTTTCTTTTACTTTTATGTTGAGTCACCACCTTCTATCTTTATGCACCATTAAGAGAGCATAGTTGTCATTCTTAGTATAATGTGCATTGTCCCAAAGTTTTCATTGATTGATTCATATTGTTGGTTTCACTTGTTCTCAAATTATTTGTATCTAGTTGCCCTCTTAAACTTGAAGGTGTCCTATGCATTTATGTTTTGCTCTCCATGAAGGACAAGCTGAAAACCATTTGTATGTTTTTCCTTATGATTTGAACACACGTTTGACTTTCATTGTTTCATTTTTCATGATCTTTTGTTTGCGTTCATTTTCATGTTATAACATGGTTGCTAAGTTTCTATTATCAAGATTATGTCTTTCATGCCCATGTTTTAAGTTTTTTTATCCCAGCTCACAACGCTTACATATATGATCAAGATTGTGTAGGTGCATGTCACCTCAAAAATTATTTCTTTTGTTATCACTTACCTACTCGAGGACGAGCATGAGTTAAGCTTGGGGATGCTGATATGTCTCAAACGTATCTATAATTTTTGATGTTCCATGCTTGTTTTTACACCATTTGCGATTTCTGGAACTAACCTATTGACAAGATGCCACAGTGCCAGTTCCCTGTTTTCTACTGTTTTTGTGTTTCAGAAAAGCTACATAGGAAATATTCTCGAAATTGGACGAAACAAGTTCCAGAAGTCTTATTTTCCCCGGAAGCTTCCAGAGAACCGAAGAGGAGGCGGAGTGGGGCCACGAGGGCCCCACACACTAGGGCGGCGCGGCCCAGGCCCTGGCCGCACCCCCTATGTGTGAGGAGGCCCTGGCAGCCCCCTGACGATGCCCCTTTGCCTATATAAAGCCTCAGGACGGAAAACCCTAGGAGGGTCGGCAATTTTCCAGAAAGAGTTCCGCAGCTCCGCCGCCGCCGTCGACAAATTTCGGGGGATAGAAGTCTCTGTTCCGGCACCCTGCCGAGACGGGGAAGTGCCCCCAAAGCCATCTCCATCGGTCTCCATCACCATCTCCGCCGTCTCCATCGACCTCACCGCCATCTCCATCAACCTTGCTGTCTCCTATGATGAGGAGGGAGTAGTTCTCCCCCGGGGCTGAGGGCTCTACCGGTAGCTATGTGGTTCACCTCTCTCTCCCATGATGTGATCTTTATGTGATCGTGAGCTTTGTATCTAGTTGAATTGGTAGATGTTATTATTCAGATATTATGCTACTCCTATGCTTTATTATTGTACTCTCCGGAGATACCTCGTATCATGGTGTAAAGGTGACTAGTGTGTGCATCATGTGTATCTGAAGGGTTTCGCCGCATAGTAAATCAAAAAAATTCCTACGGATGCGAACAAGAAAGCCAAGATCTAATCTAGGAGATGTAATCAACGAGAGAGGTAGATGAGATCTTCATACCCTTGAAGAAATCGCACAGCGGAAACGTTCAACAGAACGTGGATGATGTAGTCGTACTAGCCGTCTCCTCCCCGCGATCCGATCCGATCCTACGCCGCAAGTGGCGGCGCCTCCGAGAGATGCACACGTACGGTGCAGCGCCATCTCCTCCTTCCTTGGTCCAGCAAGTATGGTGGAGAGATAGATTGGATCTGCAGCACGACGGCGTGGTGCTTATGGTGGAGAGTTTCTGCGGCAGGGCTTCGCTTACGCACAGTCGCGAGAGAGAGAGATTGGAGGGCAGCAGTTAGCCGGCGGCTAGGGTTTTCAGGTGGGAGGAGGCTGCGCCCCTGCCCCTCCTTATATGGGGGGGTGGCCGGCTGCCTTGGCCCCTCCTCCAAGCCCTAGGGCGGCGGCCCAAGGGGTGGAGTGGGGGGCAAGTCTTCCCCCTTCCCTTCTAGAACTTTCCCTTAGGGTTTCCCCTTTGGGCTGGCCGGCTGGGCCTTAGGGGCTTGGTGCACCTGGCCCAAAGTGGCCAGGACACTTCCCCTTAGGCCCATGCAGGCCTCCGTCAAGTGGGCCCATGTTGGCCCCACTCTGGAACCTTCTAGAACCTTCCGGTACAATACCGATAAACTCCGAAACAATTCCGGAATCCAAAAACTGCTTTCCTTTATATGAATCTTATTCTCCGGACCATTCCGGAACCTCTCGTGATGTCCTGGATCTCATCCGAGACTCCGAACAAAAACTCATTAACCAATTATCCATTCTATCCTAGCGTCGATGCACGTTAAGTGTGTGACCCTACGGGTTCGAGAATATGCAGACATGATCTTCTATCAATAATCAACAGCGGGATCTGGAAACCCATATTGACTCCCACATATTCATCGATGATCATATCGGATGAACCACGATGCCAGGATTCAATTAATCCTGTATATGTATTCCCTTCGTCTCGCGATATTTTACTTGCCCGAGATTCGATCGTCGGTATCGACATACCTAGTTCAATCTCGTTCACAGCAAGTACTTTACTCGTTCCGTAATCCAATATCACTTTGTGATTAACTCCTTAACCACGTGCTTGCAAGCGGTGTTGATATCGATTACCGAGTGGGCCCGAAGTATATCTCTCCGACTCGGGAGGGACAAATTCCATCTCGATACATACAACCCAACAAGTACTTTCCGATCACCCGAGAGACACCTTTATGATCACCCTCACATAGGATGACGTTTGATGACCTCAAAGCTTTCTTCCGATACCAGGGAGTTGTATTATCTCATGGTCTAAGGAATACAATACTTGACATAGGAAAAGCTTCGCAAAGATGAACACAATGACACGATCTAATTGCTGTGCTTTATTTGGGTCTGTCCATCACATCATTCTCCTAATGACATGACCTCATTATTAATCGACAACTCATGTCTATGGTTAGGAAACCTTAACCATCATTAATCAATGAGCTAGTCTAGTAGAGGCATACTAGGGACACGGTGTTGTTCATAAACCACACAAGTATTAATGTTTCCGCTTAATACAATTATAGCATGGAGTATAAACATTATCATGAACAAGAAATATGATAATAACAATATTATTATTGCCTCTAGGGCATATTTCCTTCAGTCTCCCACTTGCACTAGAGTCAATAATCTAGTCAATACTTGCACATTCAACACCTATGGCATTCCGGTGTTACTCATACGCGTTGCACGTGGTAAACCTTATCTACGGGTCTGACACTTTCAGGTCCGTTTGTATTTGCATATTCTTTTGCGTCAGCACACATTACTCATCTTGTATGAGATAGCATCGTATAAACTTGGTCTTCTGATGAGACCTTTGTTTCTTGGCCGAGACTATGTTGCCACTATTGTCATACAATAGGACTACATAGTACTAGCACACTTATAAAAATAGCGATATCCACCATGCGTCGAAATACTCATTGGTCCGCACACATCGGTATGTATGATTTCCAATAAGTTCGTTGCTCGCTCCATTATTCCGGAGAACGGGTTTTTTTGATCATCTTGCCCATGAGGCATGGCTTGCACGTGTCAAATGATTCAAAATCAAGAGACTCCAAAAGTCCATCAGAATGGAGTTTGTTCATGCGTTTAACGCCAATATGACCTAGACGACAGTGCCACAAAAAGTTGGATTATCACTATCTACTTTGCATCTTTTATGCCGCTTCTAAGGCGATTATATACTTAGCCCTCGTTGCAGTGTCCGCCACAATATTAACATTGGAACTCATCCAAGTCATCATGGAACTTTCTTCCATCTTATTATGCCACCTTCTAACTCAAAACAAATGGCTTAAAATTGAGATAAAATTTTACTTGTATGTGTGACAAAGCCAATGTAACTCATTGCAATGAACCATTTGTCACTTCTCCATACAGAACATATTCTTACTTCTTCGAAAGTGCATAAGAATATCTTTACTATTGTCCAACGATCATCATATGAATGCTATAACCTTTAGAGCATTGGACACATCTGGATCTACATATCATGGTATACAAAATTGATAAAATCATTCTTGTGGTTTCACTCATCAAGTGTCAAAACAATTGATTCTTGCTCCAACCTCTTCCATGCAACAAGAACCGTTCTTATTGTTTCCATATTGAACAAATTCAATATTTCATCTATGTACTCTGGCAAAACTATATTAGTGCCTCAATCTATTTGCATAGACATTGATGCTTAATATTCTGGTTTTACCTAAGTCTTTTATCAAAAACTAATTTTAATGAAAACTTAACAATATCAAGAAAAACACATAATTTCCAATGAACGATATGTTATCTACATAAAGCATTAGAAATATGTCTTAGCGCTCCCACTTAATTTCTTGTAAATACAAGCATCTTCAAATATCCTGATGAAATTAACACTTTAACATTTTCATCATTGAAGATTCTAACTTCGCTATGCTTACTTCTACCATAGAAGTTTGCATACATATCTAGCAACCTTTGAATCAACAAAACCCATTGGGTCGTGTCAGTTACACGTCCTTGGTGTGCATTCCGGTAGAGGAACGTTGTTTCATTTATTCAACTATCATATCTCAATATGTAATTGTTGCTAGAATAATTGATATGATGAAGTCAGGGCCCATTATCGCTTCTTTGTATATTGTTGGTTACTATTATCTAATAATATCTCGTCCTCAAATCTTACTATTTGATTACGACCAACTTGGTTAAATAGGAACTTCGATATCGTGACTACAACATATTGTAGACGCGTGAGCTATGAATGTAGTTGCCGCTTACAGAACATTTTCTGGTGTTGCGCTACTCTGATCATCTTGCTCAGATTCAACAACCTCATCAAGTTCTATCTTCCTCCCACTTAAACCTTTCACGAGAAATTCCTTCATAAGAAATTCACTTCTTTTAGTGACAATCACTATGTGTTTGGGTTCATAATAGAAGGAATACCCATCGACATTCTTTGGGATAACCTACAAAGACTTACTAATCCGATTTTGGTTGTAAACATTTTACACATATGCCTTGCATACCAAAATTCAAGAAAAGACAACTATAACTTGAATGGTGTCATTTCAGCAGATTATGATGGCACTCTATTCAGTGAAAAGCGGTAGTCTCTAAAGCATAATCCACAAATTATATTGGTAGTTTATTTCATCATTGATCTAACCATGTCAAACAAGGTTTGATTACATCCATCGAAAACTCCATACTCCTATGGTGTTTATCATGATGCAAGTTTGTGGAACAATTCCTCTAACTCTTAGATGTTTGCTAAACTTGTAACTCAAATATTCTTCTTTATGATCTAATCATACAACTTGAATATTCCTGTTACAACAATTTTCACTTCATAAATTGAACAATTTCATACTTCTATCTCATCAAGTAGATATACCGTACATCTATTCGAGTCATTGATGAAATAGAAAATACACCACGCTTGACTTCACATATGAACTACATACATCAACATGTACGATCTCCATGTAGTTAGTCGCTTGTTCTTTCTATGGCCCATGAACGGAGTTTAATCATCTTTAGGAAAAGTCTCACAAGCGTCAATCAATTCAAAATCAAATGACTCGAAAATCTATCAATATAGAATTTCTTTCATGTTTTGTTTCCAATATGACTTAAACGGCGGTGTCACATATAAGTGAAATTTGTTTTGTCTTGCGGCCTTTAGCATTAGTGTTATAAATGTCTATTTCACCAACAAGATAATAATAATCTATCCATCGATTATGGAAGACGGTAATAATTTGAACAACCATTGCTCTCATAATACTAGAACAAAATAACATTTATTAAGTTCTTAACATATCTAGAAGGCTAGGTTTTATGCCGACGAGAAGCACAATAACACTTTTATTTGTATCTCGACATGCATCATTACCATATTCTTTTACTAGTTACTCAGGCCATTGTACTTCTTGTATTGTGTTGCTTTGTATGACATTTCATACCAACAAATCAGTATCGAATACCCAAGAATTACATTGTTAACGAGCAAAAGAATTCATCTATAACATGTATATCATTTATATACCTGAGCTGGACAATTTCCAGTCTTTTCCTTTTTCTACCAAATAATTTTGCAGATCCTATTTAGCATTTCCTCTCTTTTTAGAAGAATCTATCGATATCAATAGTGGCATCAATCATCTGACACATAGTCCAAAGGATTTTTAGTCAAATACTAATAGCCTTGGATTTTGCACTTTGAAGTGGATCGCCATCATCATATGATTGGTATTCTTCCTGATTCCATTCTTTAGTATTCTTTTGGTATAGCAAAACAATTTAGCCGATACCTTTTCATTCGTCCTATCATGACATCTTTCATGATGAAACTACTATAGCTCTTAAGGACAGATGCAAGTATAATATTAGTTTCCCAAACTTTTGGGTGATCGGGATGCCTAGCATCTTCAATCTTCACATATATTCATACAATATGAGCATATGTTCTTTTACTAAATTATACTTAATCATTTTGCAAACAATCAAAGTTTTAGATATCAAATATCTTTCACTTCTTGTTAGTTTCTGAAACAATTCTTTCAGCTCCAAGATCACTTTGATTCTCAAACAATTTTGAAGATCAATTTCTCATGGAGGCAAACATGATCTTAGATGCTAAACTTGAATCATTGCTCTTAGATTAATACAATTTATTAAATCGCATGGAGCAAGCAAGGTTTGCTAAAGTTTGCAATAGGACTTAATCTTTAGTCTTGACATTCTAGCTAAACGGCACTAGACCGAAAAGTGATTATCCAGAATTCTATAGTTCTTTTAACTCAATTAAGCTAAGTGTCGGTGGGAAACGGTGCCAAAGACTACAACGACTTATGCAAATACAACAAGATTTAGTTCAAGATAATTAGTTTAAGTTAATCAAATTACTAATGAACTCCCACTAAATTCAACATCCCTCAAAGTTGTTTAGTGAAGCATGATCCAAATTCACTACACCGAGACCGATCATCACGTGAATGATGTAGTTTTAATGGTGAACATCAACATGTTGATCATATCATCCATATGACTCATGCTTGACCTTTCGGTCCGTGTGTTCCGAGGCCATGTCTGTACATGCTAGGCTCGTCAAGCCAAACCCAAGTATTTCCGCGTGTGCAAAACTGGCTTGCACCCGTTGTATGTGAACGTAGACTTTATAGCACCCGATCATCACGAGATGCTTCAAAATGACGAACTTTCGCAATGGTGCATACATGGGGAGAACACAATTTTATCTTGATCTTTAAGTGAGGAATCATCTTAAAATGCTACCGTCGCGATCTAAGCATAATAAGATACATAAAAGGATAAACATCACATGCATATAATTTTATGTGACATGGTATAGCCAATCTCCGCGCAATGATCTCCATCTTGTGCGCGCCGGCATGATCTCCATCACTCCACCATGATTGCCTCCACCACGAATAGCAACTACAACTATTGCTAACTACTTAGCGATAAAGTAAAGCTATTACATGGCGTATAAGAAGTTGACACGCAGGTCATACACAATTATAAAGACAACCATATGGCTCCTGCCGGTTGTGAACTCATCGACATGCAAGTCGTGAAAGATTACAAAACATGATCATTGCATGCATCACATATATCACATCACATCTTGTGGCCATACCATATCACAAAACACTCCCTGCAAAAACAAGTTAGACGCCTCTACTTTGTTGTTGCATGTTTTACGTGGCTTATGGGAGTAGCAAGTTAAGAACGATTCTTACCTACGAAAAGCCACAACGGTGATATTATGGTTGCTAACATCTGTTGTAAATCTCATGACTACTATAGTGAGAGAAACTGGCATCCACCAGCCGCATGTGTGGAACAAGCCACACGTCAAGTGCGGAGCCGGTCTCGCGAACATGGTCGCGTAAAGTTGGCCTGGACCGCTTCGATCTCACTATGCCATGCCATAAGAAATACAAAACAAAGAGGTTTGCAACAGAAAACATCAACGCCCGCAACAAGCATGTTGCGTTCTACTCGTGAAACACATCTACGCATAGATCTAGCTCTGATACCACTGAAGGGTTTCACAGCATAGTAAATCAAAAAAATTCCTACGGATGCGAACAAGAAAGCCAAGATCTAATCTAGGAGATGTAATCAACGAGAGAGGTAGATGAGATCTTCATACCCTTGAAGAAATCGCACAGCGGAAACGTTCAACAGAATGTGGATGATGTAGTCGTACTAGCCGTCTCCTCCCCGCGATCCGATCCGATCCTACGCCGCAAGTGGCGGCGCCTCCGAGAGATGCACACGTACGGTGCAGCGCCGTCTCCTCCTTCCTTGGTCCAGCAAGTATGGTGGAGAGATAGATTGGATCTGCAGCACGACGGCGTGGTGCTTATGGTGGAGAGTTTCTGCGGCAGGGCTTCGCCTACGCACAGTCGCGAGAGAGAGAGATTGGAGGGCAGCAGTTAGCCGGCGGCTAGGGTTTTCAGGTGGGGGGAGGCTGCGCCCCTGCCCCTCCTTATATGGGGGGGTGGCCGGCTGCCTTGGCCCCTCCTCCAAGCCCTAGGGCGGCGGACCAAGGGGTGGAGTGGGGGGCAAGTCTTCCCCCTTCCCTTCTAGAACTTTCCCTTAGGGTTTCCCCTTTGGGCTGGCCGGCTGGGCCTTAGGGGCTTGGTGCACCTGGCCCAAAGTGGCCAGGACACTTCCCTTTAGGCCCATGCAGGCCTCTGTCAAGTGGGCCCATGTTGGCCCCACTCTGGAACCTTCTAGAACCTTCTGGTACAATATCGATAAACTCCAAAACAATTCCGGAATCCAAAAACTGCTTTCCTTTATATGAATCTTATTCTCCGGACCATTCCAGAACCTCTCGTGATGTCCTGGATCTCATCCGAGACTCCGAACAAAAACTCATTAACCAATTATCCATTCTATCCTAGCGTCGATGCACGTTAAGTGTGTGACCCTACGGGTTCGAGAATATGCAGACATGATCTTCTATCAATAATCAACAGCGGGATCTAGAAACCCATATTGACTCCCACATATTCATCGATGATCATATCGGATGAACCACGATGCCAGGATTCAATTAATCCCGTATATGTATTCCCTTCGTCTCGCGATATTTTACTTGCCCGAGATTCGATCGTCGGTATCGACATACCTAGTTCAATCTCGTTCACAGCAAGTACTTTACTCGTTCTGTAATCCGATATCACTTTGTGATTAACTCCTTAACCACGTGCTTGCAAGCGGTGTTGATATCGATTACCGAGTGGGCCCGAAGTATATCTCTCCGACTCAGGAGGGACAAATTCCATCTCGATACATACAACCCAACAAGTACTTTCCGATCACCCGAGAGACACCTTTATGATCACCCTCACATAGGATGACGTTTGATGACCTCAAAGCTTTCTTCCGATACCAGGGAGTTGTATTATCTCATGGTCTAAGGAATACAATACTTGACATAGGAAAAGCTTCGCAAAGATGAACACAATGACACGATCTAATTGCTGTGCTTTATTTGGGTCTGTCCATCACATCATTCTCCTAATGACATGACCTCATTATTAATCGACAACTCATGTCTATGGTTAGGAAACCTTAACCATCATTAATCAATGAGCTAGTCTAGTAGAGGCATACTAGGGACACGGTGTTGTTCATAAACCACACAAGTTTTAATGTTTCCGCTTAATACAATTATAGCATGGAGTATAAACATTATCATGAACAAGAAATATGATAATAACAATATTATTATTGCCTCTAGGGCATATTTCCTTCAGTATCTTTTTGGTTAATGTCTCTATGAATTGTTGGTGTTTATTGAAACCATCTAGTGCGTTCACAGTGATAGTGTGGGACAATCTAGTTTGGGTACATATGGACTTTGAGGAGTGCTTCGTAGCCCTACGCATGATTAGTGTATGTTTTTCATTGGAGAATTATTTTGAGTTGCATATTGATGATAGCATCTATTGGTTCAATTATGTTATATTTGTTGGGACTGTGTCCACTAGTGAAAGTATGATCCCTAGGCCTTGTTTCCAAGCTTTGCACACCGTTTACTTGCTGTTTTATTACTTGTTTGCTTGCTGCCATTTTTTATTCCAGATTAAATTTACTACTTATAATCATCTATACCACTTGTATTTCACTATCTCTTCGCCGAACTAGTGCACCTATACATCTGACAAGTGTATTGGGTGTGTTGGGGACACAAGAGACTTTCTGTATCGTAATTGCAGGGTTGCTTGAGAGGGATAGCTTTGACCTCTTCCTCCCTGAGTTCGATAAACCTTGGGTGATCCACTTAAGGAAAACTTGCTGCTGCTCTACAAACCTTTGCACTTGGAGGCCCAACACTGTCTATAAGAACAGACGCGTGCGTAGACATCAACAGTGCTTATTGAGAGATGTGTAGTCGACACACACTCTTTGTACGTCTGTGTTTTTCTTGGGTACGATGACTGGGTTGGATACCCAACTCGAAGTTTTTATTTCTCTGATAAATTCGGCGTTTTCTAGCTTGTGCAATTCTGATGCGATCGCCTTCCTTTTGGGTTCATCAAATCGTCACAATGGTTGCTTGACTGGCTTTGCTTTAGGATCTACATTTAATGCATGCTCGATGAGTTCCCTGGGAACCACTGGCATGTCTGAAGGACACCCGGCGAAGATTTCCCAGCGCTCACGGAGGAACTCGACGAGCGTGCTTTCCTATGCAGGATCTAGGTTTACTGCAATCGATGTTGTTTTGTTCGGGTCCGTAGGGTGGACCTAAATTTTCTTCGAGTCCTGAGTTGTGTCGAAAGCCTGATCTGGCAGGGATCGTCCAACGTCGGGTAGCACATTATGATCGGTTTCTCCTTTCAGTCTCTCATATTCTGTTGTCATGCCAAATGTTTGCGCCATTCTATTGAATTCTTTGTCGCAAGTGTTGGCTACTTCGAAGCTCCCTTGTACTATAATCGTTCCTTTGACGAGGGGTTAACTCGACAAATGTCCTAGATGAAGGACTTAGGATCGGGGAGATAGGGCGTCAGATGAACTTGAAGGTAAAGTTAGTCGAAACATGTGTATATCGAAAGTAAACTTGGGTGTTGAACCTTGCTTGTTTCAATCTGTCCCACACCGTCCCCTCCTGGCCCCTATATATAGATGGCCATGTCTCGAGGATCAGGTGGGATCCGATAGAGATTACAATATCGACATACGGTAAGAACTCGTATTTCGACTATTATTACAATTGGGCCTAGCTTAACGGGCCTCAGGGGTACTCAACTGACGGGCTCTATTATCTATACCCTTGTCACTCGGCCCTCATGTTCATGGAGTCAACATCTTGCTCCGTAGATTGTATGATCATCGGCGTCTCTCCCTGTTATCTATCTTTCTCTCACTCTCGCTAGCCTCCATGTAACGGTTTGAAGTTGTACCATCAGTCACCGTATGAGAACTCCTATTTATACCATGCATGCTCCGTAGCAACACTAGCAAAATATCTAGCCCCTTGACCTTTGCCTCTTGACCCTTCGAGATGAACAGAAGTCGCTGGTCGTAGACGCTTCTAAAAGAAACCCGGTCCAAGTCCAACGTCCTGAAGGTTAGCAAAATCTTTACGTGCACATGCGTGGCCACCATGCATGCCTCCATGTAGAAAACTTGGATCAGCTAGTCTCTCTTATGCTGCCAACGTATCCATGCACATCCACGTAGCACCTTCACTCCTTCATGATTAAGCTTGCACTTTGTTTGCCTTGTAGTAGCTAGCTCCACCGATACATGCATGGTTCTACTAGTTAGTGATGACACCGGAGAAAAGTCAGGTTATCTTTTCATTTAGAGTATCTTCTCTAGTTTTGGTAGCATGCAAAGATTAATTTAAATAAACACTAGAGATTAGGAAAAATATCCAACTGATTGGAAGCTTATTTAGTTTAACTCAAATTAATTAAGACACTGAAAGTCCAGGTTATCACAAGCTTCCTTTCAAGCCTCTCCCTCCTAAATAAGTGAAGAAGAAGAAGAATAGGAGTAAAAGGAGAGAGGAAATGGTATCTTCCCCTAAGCATGTTGCTCCTATTATAGTTTTTGATGAGTCTGAACTTGATGATGTTCTTATGCCCATTACCTATATTAGTGATCATGATTGGGAAAAGCACTCTACTTTTGATATTGAAAATCTTTTTGGTACCGATTCTGAAAATTATGAGGTTAACAATTGCTGTACCATTAGTGCTATCCATGTTTCTTCCAATGATGATATATTTACAAGTGAACACATTTTGGAAGATAGTTATTCTATTGCTTATGATGATTACAATGATGAGTATAATATTTTTAGTTCACCTACCATTGAGGAGAAAGCAAGGTATGATTACAATACGCCTCCTATTTTTGATGATTATGGTGATGAGAATGGTTATGTTGGTGAATTTGCTCCTACTAGTTCATGTAGGGAGTATTAATTCTTTTATGCATGTGCCTCATGATAAGGATGTTTTATGTGATAGTTATATTGTTAATTCTATTCATGATGCTACTGAAAGTTATTATGAGAGAGGGAAACATGGTTTGATGGATCTCAACAATATTAAGTTTCCCCTCTTTTTGTTGGAATTCTTGAAGTTGTACTTATTTTGCCTTCCCATGCTTGTTACTATGTGCCTCATTGATTTATTTTCTTACAAGATTCCTATGCATAGGAAGTGGTTTAGATTTAAATGTGTTTCATATTTGCTTTTTGATGCTCTCTCTTACTTCAAGTTCTTTTATGGCGCCTTTGCTTAAGCTCTTTGTTGGCGCCAACATGAGCATCTTTTCAAATCACTGCGCCTAGCTTAAAGGCGTTAAAGAAAAGCACTCTTGGGAGATAACCCAATGTTTTACTTTCAGTACTTTTTCTTTTATTTGAGTCTTGGAAGTTATTACTACTGTAATGACCTCTCCTTATCATTTTTATTTCATTGTTGTGCCAAGAAGAACCTCTAATTTGAGGGAGGCAAGATTTGGGAAATTTGCTGTCCTGAAACAGATTTCTGTGCTGCACCATAAAAATTCGTGAAAATTCTCAGAATATGTTTTTGATCTGCGATTTCTTGTGCATATGTCCCAGGTTATATCCAAACTTTCATTAATTTTGCACTTTTCAGTTTGAGCAACATAAGGTCCTCAAAAAAATCGATCTTTGTCAACTATTCTATTTTGACAGATTCTGCCACTATTTGTGTTTGCCTCTCGATCGCTTTCTTTTTGAGTTCTTTTGATCGCGGAACTTTTGAGGAAGTTGCTACAGTAGCTTATGCTTTAATGGTTGGTATATTTGAGTTTGAAACTGAACCAAAAGGGGAGATTTATTATCATGTTTATGCTAATGTTGCTAATAGAATTGTGTGAAGTTTTGTATGAAGGAAGTTTTCAAGTGTAGGGAATGGAGAGTGATGAGATGAGATGAAGTATGGAAAAAAGCTCAAGCTTGGGGATGCCCATGTCACCCCAAGAAATATCCAAGAGGTACAAGCGTCAAAGCTTGGGGATGCCCCGAGGCATCCCTTCTTCATCGGCAAAAATCCGGTCACCTTTCAAGACACTATATTTTTATTGCTTCATATTCTATGTGTTTTCTTGGAGCGTCAGTTGTTTTCGCTTTCAGTTTTCTTTTGTTTTATTTTCTGCAATAAATGGTTGGATCAGATCATGTTTGTTTTGGAGAGAGCTATGCTCCGTTTTTCATTGCCAAGAACACTCTAGTTTTCACTCTTATCGTTCAACGAGTGTTCTCTTTTTCTAGTAGTGCGTTCAGCTTTCGTTTTTCGCCTTGATTTTTGTTCAGATCTTGTTTTATCTTTGCATCAAGGTGTATTTAGACCACTAGTCTATGTTGGTTTTCATCAAAAGAGTTGTCTCAAAAAGGTTTGAATGGTGTTGGAAAAGAGAAAAAGTTTCATGCAAAAAAGTGGTACAAAAAGGAGCTTGTTTAGACTACGGCTTAGGCTTTTGCATGCCATGCTTGATGTCATTTTGATAGTATGCTTAGTAGTTTTTGTTGTAGCATGACTTGTCTCAAATGACTGAGATTGCTTATTGAGCCTTTGAAAAAAATCATGCGTTATTTTTATTATATAGAAGCATTTTATTGTGGTTTTCTCCTTGATGCTTTATTTGGGTTAACTTGGCGCATGCTTACAACATGTTTGACTCTAACAAGTCGCCATAAGCCTCTATAATCATTTGGTTTTTGACTTGTGATACCACTTTATGCTTCGGTTAATGATGTTTTGTCGCTATGCATGATTATGGCCGTTATTGCTCTCCTAGTTGGTCGCTCCTAGTCTTTTGCTAGCCTTCATTTTGTACTAAGTATGAGCTCTACTCATGCATCCAACTCCCAAAAACCAAGTTATGCCAATGTGTCCACCATACATACCTATTAGCAATTTTCTATTCTAAGTACATTTGACTTGCTTCTATCTATCCTTCAAATTAAACTCTTTTTGGTGTTATGTGAAAATTAGTCAGTAAAGCTCTCACGAACCTGACGGCACACTTTACTTTTCTCGCTTTTAATAATTTTAACATTGTGGATCTCTTATGTTGATGTTATGCTTGCAAGTTGTAAGTTGGAAATTAGCCCAGCCATGCCGTCATGGGGCAAGCTTTCAACATTGCACTTTCTCTTATTTGAGTTGATATCGTGATCTTTTGTTTATGGATACTCGCGATGTGAAATAAGTTGGGATCTTGTGAGGTCATGGAGTTTGTATATGTGTTATAGAAATGCCTGGGCCGCTAATCTAAGCCATGCATCATTTATGGTGGAAATTTACAGCATGCCTATAGTGGACATTCGACGACGCATCTCACAATAAAAAGCTATACCAATGGTAAATAAAAGAGATGCTGAGGTGTTCATTGTCTGTTTGTCTTGTCATTTTGATGTGGGCTTGTTCCATGTCATCGGGCAAGAGGTACCCCATTGGTGGTTCTCGATGATACGTGTATGCTTACAATGACAAGAGCTTTCTTGGGACCTAAGTCGAGTAGCATGAGGTTTGGGTATTCATACTTCATGGGACACGAGGTTTTCAACTTATGATTTGTTAAGCATATGCTTCATAACTGTACTCGCATTTACCTTAACCATTCAAGATGCCTATGATGGGGGCAATGAGAGCTCAAAGCTAGTTAGTATCATAATTTTTGGAGGTTTATAAAACTTGCAATCACTGCTTTCCTCTGCGAATGGCCTTTCTTTTACTTTTATGTTGAGTCTCCACCTTCTACCTTTTTGCACCGTCTAAGAGAGCATAGTTGCCATTCTGAGTTTAATGTGCATAGTCCCAAAGTTTACCATTGATTGATTCATGATTTTGGTTTTGCTTGTTCTTAAATTATTTGTATCTAGTCGCCCTCTTAAACTTGAAGGTGTCCTATGCATTTATGTTTTGCTATTCCATGAAGGACAAGCTGAAAACCACTTTGCTATATTTTCTATATGATTTGAACACACACTTGACTTTCAATGGTTTATTACTCATGATCTTTTGTTTGTGTTACTTTTCATATTATAACATGGTTGCTAAGTTTTATTATCAACATTATGTCTCTTATGCCCATGTTTTAAGTACTTTGATCCCAGCACTCAATGCTTTACATCGTTGATCAAGATTGTAATGGTGCATGTTACCTAAAAAATTATTGTTTTGTTATCACTTACCTACTCGAGGACGAGCAGGATTTAAGCTTGGAGATGCTTGATACGTCTCAAACGTATCTATAATTTTTGATGCTCCATGCTTGTTTTACATCATTTGTTTCATGTTTTGTTTACACTTTGTGGCATTTTTATGCGATTTCTAGAGCTAACCTATTGACGAGATGCCACAGTGCTAGTTCCCTGTTTTCTGCTGTTTTTGTGTTTCAGAAAAGCTACACAGAAAATATTCTCGGAATTGGACGAAACAAAGACCGAAACTCCTATTTTTCCTGGACGAAGGACGAGGACCGAACGAGAGCCGGAGGGGGGCCAGAGGGCAGCCACACCCTAGGGTGGCGCGCCCCCTGGCCCGCGCAGCCTTATGGTGTGGTGGTCTTGGCCCACCTCTGACGCCGCCTCTTCGCCTATATAAAGCCATCCGACGGAAAACCTTAAATCGATTGGTGTTTTTCGAGAAGAAGTCCTGCAGCTCCGCTGCCGCCACCGATGAATTTCGGGGGACAGAAGTTTCTGTTCTGGCACCCTGCCATGACGGGGAAGTGCCCCCGGAGCCATCTCCATCAATGCCGTCGCCTCCATTGCCGTCTCCATCGACTTCACCGCCATCTCCACCAGCGTTGCTGTCTCCTATGATGAGGAGGGAGTAGTTCTCCCCCGGGGTGAGGGCTCTACCGGTAGCTATGTGGTTCTTCTATCTCTCCCATGATGTGATCTATATGTGATCGTGAGCTTTGTATCTAGTTGAATTGGTAGATTCTATACTTCAGATGTTATGCTACTCTCATGCTTTATTATTGTAATCTCCGAAGACACCTTGTATCATGATGTGAAGGTGATAGTGTGCGCATTGTGTATCTTTTTGGCTAGTGTCTCTATGATTGTTGGTGTTTGTTGGAACCATCTAGTGCGTTCACGGTGATAGTGTGGGGCAATCTAGTTTGGGGACATGCGAACTTTGAGGAGTGCTTCATAGCCCTACGCATGATTAGTGTTCGTTATCCATTGGAGAATAGTTTAGAGTGGCATAGTGAAGTTAGTATCTATGGGTTCAATTATGTTATTTTGTTGAGAGTGACCACTAGTGAAAGTATGATCCCTAGGCCTTGTTTCCAAGCATTGAACGCCGTTTACATTCAGTTTTGTTACATGTTTGCTCGCAGCGATATTTATTTCAGATTATATTTACTACTTATAATCATGACGACTACTTCTATTTCACTATCTCTTCACCGAACTAGTGCACCTATACATCTGACAAGTGTATTGGGTGTGTTGGGGACACAAGAGACTTTCTGTATCGTAATTGCAGGGTTGCTTGAGAGGGATAGCTTTGACCTCCTCCTCCCTGAGTTCGATAAACCTTGGGTGATCCACTTAAGGGAATCTTGCTGCTGTTCTACGAACCTCTACACTTGGAGGCCCAACACTGTCTACAAGGATAGAAGCGTCCGTAGACATCAGCCACAGGCCGGCCACTCCCTAGGGTGGCGCGGCCCTGGCCCTGGCAGCGCCACCAGGGGGTGAGACCGCCTGGTCGACCTCCTGACACCGCCCTTCCGCCTACATATTCCCCTCAACGGGAAAAACCTAAAACCCGATCAATTTTCCTCGAAACATACTGCAAGCCGCCGCCATCATCGACGCGAGATCGAGAGGATCTAGGAGCTCTTCCCGGCACCCTGCCGGAGAGGGGAATCCCTGCCGGAGGCCTTCTCCACCACCATGGTCGCCTCCGAAGTGATGTGTGAGTAGTCTACCTTGGACTACAGGTCCATTGCAGTAGCTAGATGGTCGTTGATACGTCTCAAACGTATCTATAATTTTTGATGCTCCATGCTTGTTTTTACACCATTTGCCTATTGTTTCGTTACACTTAGTGGCACTTTTATACATTTTCCGGAACTAACCTATTAACGAAGTGCCACAGTGCCAGTTTCCTGTTTTCTGCTGTTTTTGTGTTTCATAAGTGATACACAGGAAATATTCTCGGAATTGGACGAAACAAGTTCCTGAAGTCATATTTTACCCGGAAGCTTCCAGAGATCCGAAGAAGTGTCGGAGGGGGGCCACCAGGGCCCCACACAAGGGGGCGGCGCGGCCTGGCCCCTGGCCGCGCCACCCCTGTGTGAGAGCCCCTGGCTCCACCTCTGACATCGCCCCTTCACCTATAAGTACCCCCCGACGAGAAAAACCTAAGGGCCCGATCAGTTTTCCAGAATACATCGCGATCCGCCGCCGCCGTCGACCCGAAGATCGGGAGGGTCCAGAAGCTCTTCCGGCACCCTGCCGGAGAGGGGAATCGCCACCGGAGGTCTTCTTCATCGCCATGCTTGCCTCCGGAGTGATGAGTGAGTAGTCTACCTTGGACTATGGGTCCATAGCAGTAGCTAGATGGTTGTCTTCTCCACCATGTGCTTCATGTTTAGATCTCATGAGCTGCCCTACATGATTGAGATCACCGTTATGTAATTCTATGATGTTGGTTTGTTGGGATCCGATGAATATTGGTGTTTATGATTAAGTTGCTGTACTGAATTATATCTTTTGTTATCTCTATGTTGTTTATGATCTTGCATGCTCTCCGTTGTTAGTAGCTATCTTGGCCGAGTAGTTGCTAGTGACTCCAAGAGGGGGTATTTATGCTCGATAGTGGGTTCATGTCTCTATTTCACCTGGGGGAGTGACAGAAACCTCTAAGGTGGTAGATGTGCTGTTGCTACTAGGGAGAAAACAACATTCATATGCTCAAGGGCATATGCTTTGTTTACATTACACACTTTGCTTAATGCAATTATCTGTTGTTCGCAACTTAATACTTCTAGGGTGTTCGGATGATATCCCCGGGGGTGGATTATTAGTCATAGATGCAGTTGGATGGCGGTCTATGTATTTTGTTGTAATGCCTAGAGTAAATCTCATAGTGATCTTCTTGACATATCACGTTATCTTTATTCTATCAATTGCCCAACTGTAATTTGTTTACCCAGCATGTTATTTTATCTATGGAGAGACACCACTAGTGAACTGTGGACCCCGGTCCTATTTTAATCATATTGCTATCACCTGTTTACTTTTCCCGCACTGTTTACTTTACTCGCATATACTCTATTGTTTTCCACTCGATACACTCATAACCTTTGTTTCAAGCAAACCGGTGAGATTGACAACCTCATCGCAAGTTGGGGACAAAGTATTTGTTTGTGTGTGTGCAGGTTCCACAACACCTTCAGTCGTCATCGTCTCCCTTCTCCTGTTCGATAAACCTTGGTTTCTTAACTGAGGGAAAACTTGCCGCTACACTCATCATACCTTCCTCTTGGGGTTCCCAACGGGCTGGTCATCACCACGCACAAGGACTTACTGCTCCCACGTCAACTACACGCCACAGCTCTTTTCTGGCGTCATCATCACACGAGTAGCAGCACTTTTTCTGGCGCCGTTGCCGGGGAAGAGAGAAGACTTCTGCGAGGGGAGTTCTTCGCACACACATTCTTTGCTTTGTTATTTGTTTTGCTTTACTTTATTTTATTTTACCTGCATTGCTTTTTATATCAAAAACCCAAAAAAAATTAGAATCCTTGGTAGTTGTTATTTCTTTACTTTAGTTTATCATGTTGTTCCCAGAGTTCGTTCTGGAGGACCTCTCTGTAGGGAGTGGTTCGATTATTGGCAAAAGTAACATTGAGGAGTTCTTTAATCACATTAGTATGCACGATGAAGATGAGGAAAAGTCTTGGGTTGAGCTAGCTCCTAGCATTGAAGTTGCTTCTATTTATTTAATTGACATGTTAGAAACTAGGTTTGCTAGTCTTAATCCTTTTATGCAATATATGTTCCTTAAGCTTCATGAAATTGAGGATCCCGAAAAGAAGGCTTTTATCTTGGAAACCTTGCGCCTAGAATTTAAGGATGTTGTTATTGAAGCTAGAAAAGTTCTTAAACGTTTTAATAAACTCGGTTCACCTATAAAGGTTATTGATACTAATGATGAAGGGGCCGAGATACCTATACCTTGCAAGCTTTTGGGATTGAATGATGCCTTCGAAAATAATTTTGCCTGGATTTGTCCTGAAAATCTTTTTGATGAGAATAGTGTACCAAAGCATGATCACAAAGGGTCTTCAAAAACTTATGTGGATGAAATACAATGCCTTATTGATAAGACCTCTTCTGTTGATCTTAATGCTTCATCACTTGATAATACTTGATTCGCAATTTTCTGCGCCTAGCTCAAAGGCGTTAAAGAAAAGCACTCTTGGGAGATAACCCATTGTTTACTTTTCAGTACTTTTTCTTTTATTTGAGTCTTGGAAGTCATTACTACTGTAATGACCGCTCCTTATCTTGTTTATTTCGTTTTTGTGCCAAGAGAAGCCTCTAATTTGAGTGAAGTAAAGATTTGGGGATGTTGCTGTCCTGAAACTGTTTTTGGTGCTGCACCGTAAAAATTCGTGAAAATTCTCTGTTTATCTTTTGGACCTGCGATTTCTTGTGCATATGCCCCAGGTTATATCCAAACTTTTCTTAGTTTAACACTTTTTGATTTGAGCAACGGAAAATCCCTCAAAAATTCGTCCTTTGTCAGCTGTCCAGTTTTGACAGATTTCTGCCAATATTTGTTTTTGCCACTTTATCGCTTTCTTTTGAGTTCTTTTTTATCATGGAACTCTTGTGGAAGTTGCTACAGTAGTATATACTTTATATGTGGTGGTTTTGGGTTGAAACCTGAAGCTAAAAGAGGTTGAATATATTTTATGCTTACACTAATGTTGCTAATAGAATTGTGTTTAGTTTTGTATGAAGGAAGTTTTCAAGTGTAGGGATTGGAGAATGATGAGATGAGTTGAAGAATGGACAAAAGCTCAAGCTTGGGGATGCCCATGCATCACCCCAAGAAATATCCAAGAAGTACAAGCGTCAAAGCTTGGGGATGCCCCCGAGGCACCCCTTCTTCATCGGCAAAAATCAGGTCACCTTTCAAAACACTATATTTTTATTGCTTCATGCACTATGTGTTTTTCTTGGAGCGTCAGTCATTTTAGTTTTCTTAGTTGGTTTAGTTTGTTTGTTTGCTGCAATAAATGGTTGGACCCCAACAAATTTCCTTTGGAGGAGATCTACTCGTTTTCATTTGCAAAGAACGCTCTAGTTTTCACTCTTACTAAAAATCGAGCGCTCTACTTTTTCTGCTACTGCTTTTGGTTTTCGTTTTCGCCTTGATTTGTGTTCAGATATTGTCATATCTTTTCATCAAGGTGTATTTTTTACTCTGATCTTTATTGGTTTTCATCAAAAGAGGTGTCTTAAAAAAAATTCAAATGGTGTTGGAAAAGAGAAAAAGCTTTGTGCAAAATAGTGGTACAAGAAGGAGCTTGTGTAGACTGCGGCTTAGGCTTTTTCATGTCATGCTTGATGTCTTTTTGATAGTATGCTTAGTGGTTTTGCTGTAGCATGACTTGTCTCAAATAACTGAGATTGCTTAATGAGCCTTTGAAAAAATCATGCGTTGTTTTTATTGTATGAAAGCATTATTTTGGTTTTCTCCTTGATGCTTTATTTGGGTTGACTTGGCGCATGCTCACACATGTTAGACTCTTACAAAGTCGCCATTAGCCTTCATGATCATTTATTTTTTGACTTTTGATGCCATCGTATGCTTCTTTTAATATCGCTTTGTCGCTTTGCATGATTATGGCCATTATTGCTCTCTTAGTTGGTCGCTCCCAGTCTTTTGCTAGCCCTCGCCTTATACTGAGTATGAGCTCTACTCGTGCATCCAACTCCTAAAAGCCAAAGTTTTCCAAAGTGTCCACCATACATACCTACTAGCAATTTGCTATTCCAAGTAAATTTGACTTGCTTTTATATTCTCTTCAAATTAAACTCTTACCAGTGTTATGCGAAACTCGGTTAGTAAAGCTCTCACGAACCGGAAGGCACACTTTACTTTTTCATGTTCTTAAAATTTTGACATTGTGGTCTTTTATGTTGAGTTGTTATGCTTGCAAGTTGTAAGTTGGATTCTAGCCCAGCCATGCTGTCATGGGGCAAGCTTTCAACATTGCACTTCTTTTTGAGTTGATATCGTGATCTTTTGTTTATGGATGCCCGCTGTGTGAAATGAATTGGGAATCTTGTAGGGATCATGGAGTTTGTATATGTGTTAGGGAAACACCGGGCCGCCAATCTAAGCCATGCATAATTCATGGTGGAAATTTGCAGCATACCCATGGTGAACATTCGACGACGCATCTCACAATAAAAAGCTAAACAATATAGCAAATAAAAGAGATGTCGAGGTGTTCATTGTCTGCTTGTCCTGTCATTTTGGTGTGGGCTTGTTCCATGTCATCGGGCACAGAGGTACCCCATTGGCGGTTCTCAATGATATGCATACACTTACAATGACAAGAGCCTTGCTTGGGACTCTAAGTAAATTAGCATGGTTTGGGTACTCGTATTCACGGGACACGAGGTTTTCAACTTATGATTTGTCAAGCATATGCATCATAATTGTTCTCGCATTAACTTTAACCATTCAAGATGCTTATGATGGGGGCAATGAGAGCTCAAAGCCGGTAAGTACCATAATTTTTTGAAGGTTATAAAACTTGCAATCACTGCTTCCCTCTGCGAAGGGCCTTTCTTTTACTTTTATGTTGAGTCACCACATTCTTTCTTTATGCACCATTAAGAGAGCATAGTTGTCATTCTTAGTGTGATATGCATTGTCCCAAAGTTCATTGATTGACTCATATTGTTGGTTTCACTTGTTCTTAAATTATTTGTATCTAGTCGCCCTCTTAAACTTTGAGGTGTCCTATGCATTTATGTTTTGCTCTCTTTGAAGGACAAGCTGAAAACCATTTGTATGTTTTTCCTTATGATTTGAACACACGTTTGACTTTCATTGTTTCATTTTCATGATCTTTTGTTTGTGTTCATTTGCATGTTTACAACATGGTTGCTAAGTTCTTATTGTCATGATTATATCTTTCATGCCCATGTTTTAAGTTCTATTGATCCCAGCTCACCAATGCTTACATATATGATCAAGATTGTGTAGGTGCATGTCACCTCAAAAATTATTCTTTGTTATCACTTACCTACTCGAGGACGAGCAGGAGTTAAGCTTGGGGATGCTTGATACGTCTCAAACGTATCTATAATTTTTGATGCTCCATGCTTGTTTTTACACCATTTGCCTATTGTTTCGTTACACTTAGTGGCACTTTTATACATTTTCTGGAACTAACCTATTAACGAAGTGCCACAGTGCCAGTTTCCTATTTTCTGCTGTTTTTGTGTTTCAGAAGTGATACACAGGAAATATTCTCGGAATTGGACGAAACAAGTTCCTGAAGTCATATTTTACCCGGAAGCTTCCAGAGATCCGAAGAAGTGTCGGAGGGGCCCCACCAGGGCCCCACACAAGGGGGCGGCGCGGCCTGGCCCCTGGCCGCGCCACCCCTATGTGAGAGCCCCTGGCTCCACCTCTGACATCGCCCCTTCGCCTATAAGTACCCCCCGACGAGAAAAACCTAAGGGCCCGATCAGTTTTCCAGAATACATCGCGATCCGCCGCCGCCGTCGACCCGAAGATCGGGAGGGTCCAGAAGCTCTTCCCGGCACCCTGCCGGAGAGGGGAATCGCCACCGGAGGTCTTCTTCATCGCCATGCTTGCCTCCGGAGCGATGAGTGAGTAGTCTACCTTGGACTATGGGTCCATAGCAGTAGCTAGATGGTTGTCTTCTCCACCATGTGCTTCATGTTTAGATCTCATGAGCTGCCCTACATGATTGAGATCACCGTTATGTAATTCTATGATGTTGGTTTGTTGGGATCCGATGAATATTGGTGTTTATGGTTAAGTTGTTGTACTGAATTATATCTTTTGTTATCTCTATGTTGTTTATGATCTTGCATGCTCTCCGTTGTTAGTAGCTATCTTGGCCGAGTAGTTGCTAGTGACTCCAAGAGGGGGTATTTATGCTCGATAGTGGGTTCATGTCTCTATTTCACCTGGGGGAGTGACAGAAACCTCTAAGGTGGTAGATGTGTTGTTGCTACTAGGGAGAAAACAACATTCATATGCTCAAGGGCATATGCTTTGTTTACATTACACACTTTGCTTAATGCAATTATCTGTTGGTCGCAACTTAATACTTCTAGGGTGTTCGGATGATATCCCCGGGGGTGGATTATTAGTCATAGATGCAGTTGGATGGCGGTCTATGTATTTTGTTGTAATGCCCAGAGTAAATCTCATAGTGATCTTCTTGACATATCACGTTATCTTTATTCTATCAATTGCCCAACTGTAATTTGTTTACCCAGCATGTTATTTTATCTATGGAGAGACACCACTAGTGAACTGTGGACCCCGGTCCTATTTTAATCATATTGCTATCACCTGTTTACTTTTCCCGCACTGTTTACTTTACTCGCATATACTCTATTGTTTTCCACTCGATACACTCATAACCTTTGTTTCAAGCAAACCGGTGAGATTGACAACCTCATCGAAAGTTGGGGACAAAGTATTTGTTTGTGTGTGTGCAGGTTCCACAACACCTTGAGTCGTCATCGTCTCCCTTCTCCTGTTCGATAAACCTTGGTTTCTTAACTGAGGGAAAACTTGCCGCTACACTCATCATACCTTCCTTTTGGGGTTCCCAACGGGCTGGTCATCACCACGCACAAGGACTTACTGCTCCCACGTCAACTACACGCCACAGCTCTTTTCTGGCGTCATCATCACACGAGTAGCAGCCGTCTCCTCCACCATGTGCTTCATGTTTAGATCTTGTGAGCTGCCCTACATGATCAAGATCATCTTTGTGTAATTCTACATGTTGTGTTTGTTGGGATCCAATGAGTAATGGTACTATGTCAAGTTGATGTGCTGAATTATTATCTTTATATTATCTCTATGTTGTTTATGATCTTGCATGCTGATGGCTGGCGTGTAGTTGATGATGATGATTATAACCAGTCGGTTGGGAACCCCAAGCGGAAGGTATGATGAGCACAGCAGCAAGCTTTTCCCTCAGTTAGAAACCAAGGTTTATTGATCGAAGAAGAAAAAGCCAATACGACTGAAGGTGATGCTTGCAAGCTTCGCGACAGCTCCGGACAATTTATATGGCGCCTCGTCCAAGCTTTGCTTTGCGAGCAGCAACGTGGAACTTGCACACAACACAACCAAGTACTTTGCTCCCAACTTACGATGAGGTTGTCAATCTCACTGGTTTGCTTGAAACAAAGGGTATGAGCGTATCGAGTGGAAAACAGTAGAAGTATGCGAGTAAAGTAAACAATGCGAGTAAAGTAAACAGGTGATAGCAATATGATGGAAATAGGACCGGGATCCACAGTTCACTAGTGGTGTCTCTCCATAAGATAAATAACACATGCTGGGTAACCAAATTACAGTTGGGCAATTGATAGAATAAAGATAACGTGATATGTCAAGAAGATCACTATGCGATTTACTCTGGGCATTACAACAAAATACATAGACCGCCATCCAACTGCATCTATGACTAATAATCCACTCATGGGGATATCATCCGAACACCCCATGAGTATTAATTTGCAAACAACAAATAATTGCATTAAGCAAAGTGTGTAATGTAAACAAAGCATATGCCCTCGAGCATATGAATGTTGTTTTCTCCCTAGTGACAACAACACATCTACAACCTTAGAGGTTTCTGTTACTCCCCCAGATTAAATAGAGGCATGAACCCAACTATCGAGCATAAATACCCCCTCTTGGAGTTACTAGCAACTACTTGGCCAAGATAGCTACTAACAACGGAGAGCATGCAAGATCATAAACAACATAGAGATAACATAAGATATATTTCAGTATAGCAACTCAATCATAACACCAATATTCATCGGATCCCAACAAACACAACATATAGAATTACATAACGGTGATCTCAATCATGTAGGGCAGCTCATGAGATCTAAACATGAAGCACATGGTGGAGAAGAAGACCTCCGGTGGTGATTCCCCTCTCCGGCAGGGTGCCGGGAAGAGCTTCTGGACCCTCCCGATCTCGGGTCGACGATGGCGGCGGATCGCGATGTGTTTCTGGAAAATTGATCGGGTCCTTAGGTTTTTCCCGTCGGGGGATCTTTATAGGCGAAGGGGCATCGTCAGAAGTGGACCGAGGCGGTCTCACACATAGGAGGCACGACCAGGGCCTGGGCCGCGCTGCCCTGGTGTGTGGCCATGTAACAACCCAAATTTTTGGAAAATAGAAATAAATAAAATTTATTAAAATACCAAATTTTGGACCCAACAAAAACTTTTATTTTAAATACAAGATTTATTTCTTGTCTTTCAACAATTGGGAATTTGAGCATTTTTGCTCCCATGCTTGAAATAAAAATAATAGGAGAAAGGTTTTAAATCAAATACTTTGAGCAAAAAGTTTCCAATCCCTTTCTTTTAAAGGAAAATAGTTGGAAAGAAAGTAAAACTTTATTTCAATAAATCCAGCTGCTTGTTTTAAAGTTGGAATAAAAATACCCCATTTTGAAAACCATTTTCATGCCTCCAACTAGTACTTCAAAAATGAGTTGAGTCACCTTTTTCAAAATCCACTACCGTAGGAATTTATTTGAAATAGTAATATTTTGAAAGCTTATTTTCAAAACCTTTGAAAACTCCCAAATGATTTCTTGGCCAAGTCTTTAAGTCCAAAAGAAACGTTTGTTTGTAAAATGATTTCTTTAAGTAAGATGGTTTTCTACATATTTAAATCTTGCATGGTTACATGCTAAAACCGTTGGTTAATTTTCAATCCAAATTAAGTTAAGCAATTATATGGAAAAAGAATAAAACAGAAAGAAACAAAACCCACATGGGATAAGACTACAAAAATGATCTAGAAAAAGTTAACAACTACCCTACTTTGGACACTTGGATTAAGAAATCTGTAAATCAATTAAGTGTGTGGTCAGTTGGTTGAGCTTGACCAGGCTACATACTTACTTGACTAAGAAGATTCAAACAAAAATTCAAACCAGAACCCCACTCAAACATCTGCCAAAGTTTGAATCTGAAACAGTGACCATACCCAAATTTTGAAATAAAATTTCTGCAAAACCTCATCTTTCTTCATAACAAAAATATATTTGGAAACCTTACTGAATATCTTGACAACCCACGGTGGAAGATTTCAAAAATTCGAATTTGAATTTCGTTCAGGCATTTCGTCGAACACCTGTGAGCCAGTTTTTAGAAAAGTTAAACTCACTGTAGATGACGCCGCCGCCGTACGCCCTCGCACGCGTAGGTGTACCCGGCGACCTCCCAGCTCTCCCCGCTGTCGATCTTTCACTGGAGCGAGCCGGACCCCGGTCGTGGACGGTGGAAAAGCTCCCTCTCTCTGCCTCCCTGTCACCCGACCAGAGAGCATGCGAGGAGACCGTCGCCGAGGTCAGCAAGCGGTGCCAGCCCGCCAGCAGAGGAGCCGCGTCACCCACGACCCATCCCCGCGACCTAACGTCACCGCCAGAGCCGCCGCGCCCGGAATTTTTCCCGCCAGACCACCTTCGGAAACCCTAGCTCCCGCTCTCTCCCGCGCCTATAAAAAGGCCCCCTCGACGCCACAGAACACCACACCACCGGAGCACCACTCCCCAGTCCTTCTCTCTTCCTCTCTCCCTCGGAAACGTCAGAGTTCTGCAAGCTTGGGCCGCCGCGTTCTGGAAGATCCCGGCCGCCGTTGGAGCTGCTGCTGGTGCGAGGTGGAGGAGCCAAGCAGCCGCTGTCGATCTGCATCCTCTTCGTCGAGTTCTTCTTCCCCTGCGACGAGTTTCGCCATCGAGCCGTACACCTGCCATCGCCGGTGAGTTCCTGGCCGAGCCCGAGGAAGACGATGCCCGAGCGCCGTTGGATTCTAATCTAACGGCAGCATACTGATTCGGTATCAGTAAGTGACCTGACGGGTAGGGTCCACTAGTCAGGTTTAAAATCGGAAAAACCTCCCGCCCGGCGAAATGGTATTGGGCCGGCCTGTTTGGGAATTCCCCGGTGCGGCCCAGCTTCCATTAGAATTTGACCCGATTAGATTTTTATTTTTCCCGCCGTTTCGAAATTAGTTTCAGATATGATTTTTGAATTTAAATTCCAAGAGTTTTAGAAATCCGTTTTTAACAAATAAATACTCGTTGGAAAGCTTAGGAAATTATCTAGCCCCTGGAATCATTCTTAATCCAATTTGAGTTAGTTATTTAATTTAATAAGAATACTTTTACCGTAGCCTTATTAATCTTAGGAAAATTTTAGAAACTTGTTTAAACCTTCTAAAATTTTGAAACTTAGTTTATGAACACGCTAATCAACTTTTCTACTAGTTATTACAACCCTTACAATTTAAAACCTTGTTAGTACCATCAATTAACTCCTAATCAAATCTTAGAGTGTAGCATAAAATGATAGATTTCATTATACACTTAGTTGGATAATTACCCCCACTACCAATTTACTTAATTAATCCCTCTCCTCTTGAACTAGCCCTAATACCCTTGGTTTCGTACCAATACTAAGAAAGTGATCAACACATGGCACATGGTAGAAAATTCAACTTGCACACTTAATTGAACCTTGAAAGAAAACTTGCAAATCAACTCAATGAAATTAAAACTTGTTTGTATGGTTTGAAAAACAGTGTGTATGCTTGGTGTGTTGTTGGTATTACTTAGTGATTGTGTGTATTTTGTTTATCATTATTAGACGCTAGTGTTGCTGAAGAGGATATTGAGGGGGGATTTTATCAAGAAGAAGAAGACTATTCAGGACACTTTGCCAACCAAGGCAAGCCATCTTTTGAATCATACTCCAAATGCCTAGTTTTCCTGTTGCATTCTACCTGTTTTTAAGTAAATTACATGATTGAATTGCTACTTTAGAATGATAGTTGTGTAGTGATATCTTGCTTAGCAAGAGTACCAAGCTGAGTTTATCCTACACTATTCAGTGGTATCATCACTCAATGTAGTTGCTTAGTCGCTAATAAAATTGAGGCCATCTATAAGGGGAACCCTACTTACATTGGTGACTTGAACTTGAAAACTTGAAATGGAGACTTCTCCTACATGATGGTTTTATGAAGAAAAAATAATCTTGACTAAGGACTACGGAATGTATTTCTAAATGATAATAAGTGATGTACCATGTGAGCCAACCATTATCGTACGACCACATTACCCCTAAATGGGAAGGGGCTTAGTCTGTAGCTTATTTATTCTAGTATGGGAGACCTTTTACCATCCTTTATAGAAGTACGCCATGCGTGGGTACTTCCGAACCGAGTGGAAATTTCCATTCATGCAGCACTCTGCAGCGGGCAAAACTATGAGTGCCAGAATTGACTCTTAGGGAAGGATCCTATACTAGAGTAGACAAGTGAAAGAGTTTGTTTGATTATCTGAAACTCACATACTTGGTGTATGACGATCCGTGGATTTCTCCCGGCAGATTTATCGAATCTTGTGGGTAAAGTATACCCCTCTGCAGAGGTTTCAAAACTATTCGAATAGCCGTGTCTGCGGTCATGGACAGTTGGCAAGCTGTACTTGACTTTTGTCAAGAATGATAACAACTTACGGTGAACTTGGTGAATGATTTGACTTGAACAGTGAAGGTGACCAACACTTGAAGTTCCTCTTTAGTTCCAATGTAGAGAATTAAATTTTCTTCTCTTTTAATGAACTCTCTTGGGAAATAAAGCTAGCATTTTGCAAATAAACTTAGAGCTATAGTCCACTATATGAGCCATGCATTTCCCTTTTCATTTATTTATGGTTTGCGAGTGCATTCAATGTACTCATGGCTCTGTCCCTGGCTATTAACTTGGCCAGACTTGAAAGAGCAAGATCAAGAAGGAAGGACTCATTAACGACTTTGCGAATTAGGCTCGTTTCCTACTGTCCGCTTTGCCCGTGCGGTTGAAGCTTGACAATATGGACCCAAAGTGTTATTCCGCTGCATGTTGATATAATGTAAGGTTTGGTCTGTGCGACCACCTATGTAATCCCCTTTATTTACTATTAATGGCTATGACTGTGATATCAACTACGTTATGTAAATCACAATAATGATTCTGGGATTGTGATGGATTACGTAACGGGCACTTCAAATTTGTTATAAATTCGTGGGTGTTACAGGCCACCTCGTGGCCCTACTCCGTCTCCTCTTCGGTTCTCTGGAAGCTTCGGTGAAATTCTGGATGTTTGGCTTTTGTTTCGTCCAATTCCGAGAATATTTTCTGTGTAACTTTTCTGAAACACAAAAATAGCAGAAAACAGGGAACTGGCACTGTGGCAACTTGTTAATAGGTTAGTTCCGGAAAATGCATAAAAGTGCCACGAAGTGTAACGAAACATTAGGCAAATGGTGTAAAAACAAGCATGGAGCATCAAAAATTATAGATACGTTGGAGACGTATCAAGCATCCCCAAGCTTAACTCCTGCTCGTCCTCGAGTAGGTAAGTGATAACAAAAGAAATAATTTTTGAGGTGACATGCATCTACACAATCTTGATTATATATGTAAGCATTTGTGAGCTGGGATCAAAAGAACTTAAAACATGGGCATGAAAGATATAATCTTGACAATAAAAACTTAGTAACCATGTTATAACATGAAAAAGAACACAAACAAAAGATCATGAAAATGAAACAATGAAAGTCAAACGCATGTTCAAATCATAAGGAAAAACATACAAATGGTTTTCAGCTTGTCCTTCATGGAGAGCAAAACATAAATGCATAGGACACCTTCAAGTTTAAGAGGGCGACTAGATACAAATAATTTGAGAATAAGTGAAACCAACAATATGAATCAATCAATGAAAACTTTGGGACAATGCACATTATACTAAGAATGACAACTATGCTCTCTTAATGGTGCATAAAGATAGAATGTGGTGACTCAACATAAAAGTAAAAGAAAAGGCCTTCGCGGAGGGAAGCAGTGTTTGCAAGTTTTATAACCTTCAAAAAATTATGGTAGTTACCGGCTTTGAGCTCTCATTGCCCCCATCATAAGCATCTTGAATGGTTAAAGTTAATGCAAGAACAATTATGATGCATATGCTTGACAAATCATAAGTTGAAAACCTTGTGTCCCGTGAATACGAGTACCCAAACCTCATGCTACTTTACTTAGAGTCCCAAGCAAGGCTCTTGTCATTGTAAGTATACACGTATCATCGAGAAACGCCAACGGGGTACCTCCGTGCCCGATGACATGGAACAAGCCCACATCAAAATGACAAGACAAGCAGACAATGAACACCTCAACATCTCTTTTATTTACCATTTGTTTAGCTTTTTATTTTGAGATGCGTCATTGAATGTCCACTATGGCTATGCTGCAAATTTCCACCATGAATTGTGCATGGCTTAGATTGGCGGCCCAGGCGTTTCCCTAACACATATACAAACTCCACGATCCCTGCAAGATTCCCAATTCATTTCACACCGCGTGCATCCATAAACAAAAGATCACAATATCAACTCAAACAAGAAGTGCAATGTTGAAAGCTTGCCCCATGACAACATGGTTGGGCTAGTCTCCAACTTACAACTTGCAAGCATAACAACTCAACATAAGAGACCACAATGTCAAATTTTTAAGAACAAGAAAAAGTAAAGTGTGCCTTCCGGTTCATGAGAGCTTTACTGACCAATTTTCGTATAACACTGGTAAGAGTTTAATTTGAAGAGAAAATAAAAGCAAGTCAAATTTACTTGGAATAGCAAATTGCCAATAGGTATGTATGGTGGACACTTTGGCAAACTTGGTTTTTAGGAGTTGGATGCACGAGTAGAGCTCATACTTAGTACAAGGCGAGGGCTAGCAAAAGACTGGGAGCGACCAACTAAGAGAGCAATAATGGCCATAATCATGCAAAGCGACAAAGCAACATTAAAAAAAGCATAAGATGGCATCAAAAGTCAAAAACTAAATGATCATAGAGGCTATTGGCGACTTTGTAAGAGTCTAACATGTGTGAGCATGCGCCAAGTCAACCCAAATAAAGCATCAAGGAGAAAACCAAAATAATGCTTCCAAATAATTAAAACAACGCATGATTTTTTCAAAGGCTCATTAAGCAATCTCAGTTATTTGAGACAAGTCATGCTACAGCAAAACCACTAAGCATACTATCAAAAATACATCAGGCATGACATGAAAAAGTCTAGCCGCAGTCTACACAAGCTCCTTCTTGTACCACTTTTTTGCATAAAGCTTTTTCTCTTTTCCAACACCATTCGAACTTTTTTAATCCAACTCTTTTAAGGAAAACCAACATGGTCTAGAGGCAAAAAAATATACCTTGATAAATAAATATAACAAGATCTGAACGCAAATCAAGGCAAAAACGAAAACCAAAAGCAGTAGCAGAAAAAGAAGAACACTCGGTTTTTGATAAGAGTGAAAACTAGAGCGTTCTTGGCAAATGAAAAGCAAGGCAACTTCTCCAAAAGAAATTTCTTGGGGTCCAACCATTTATTGAAGCAAACAAAACAAAACTAATAATGAAAACTAAAACAACTGGCGCTCCAAAAAAAACGCATAGTGCATGAAGCAATAAAAATATAGTGTCTTGAAAGGTGACCTGATTTTCGCCGATGAAGAAGGGGTGCCTCGGGGGCATCCCCAAGCTTTGAAGCTTGTACTTCTTGGATATTTCTTGGGGTGATGCATGGGAATCCCCAAGCTTGAGCTTTTGTCCATCCTTCAAATCATCTCATCATTCTCCAATCCCTACACTTGAAAACTTCCTTCATACAAAACTAAACACAAATCTATTAGCAACAATAGTGTAAGCATAACATATAATCAACCTCTTTTGCTTCAGGTTTCAACCCAAAACCACCACATATAAAGTATATACTACTGTAGCAACTTCCCCAAAAGTTCTGTGATCAAAAGAACTCGAAAAGAAAGCGATAAAGCGGCAAAAACGAATAGTGGCAGAAATCTGTCAAAACAGAACAGCTGATAAAGGCCGATTTTTTAAGGGGTTTTCTGTTGCTCAAATCAAAAAGTGTTCAACTAATGAAAGTTTGGATATAACCTGGGGCATATGCACAAGAAATCTCAGGTCCAAAATATATACAGAGAATTTTCACGAATTTTTACGGTGCAGCACCGAAAACAGTTTCAGGACAGCAACATCCCCAAATCTTTACCTCACTCAAATTAGAGGCTTCTCTTGGCACAACAATAAAATAAAATGATAAGGAGAGGTCATTAAAGTAGTAATGACTTCCAAGACTCAAATAAAAGAAAAAGTACTGAAAATAAAACATTGGGTTATCTCCCAAGAGTACTTTTCTTTAACGCCTTTGAGCTAGGCGCAGAAAATTGCGAATCAAGTAATTATGAAAGAAGCATTAGGATCCACAATAGGAGTCTTTTCAACAATGAAGGGAATTGTGTCCAAATGAGTTTTTGAAGATCCTTTATGATCACGCTTTGGTACACTACTTTCATCTAAAGGGTTTTCAGGACAAATCCAACTAGAATTATTTTCCCAAACATCATGAATTCCTGAAAGTTTATAAGGTATTGGCACTCTAAAATCTTTATTGGGTGTACCCACAACCGCTACAGGTGAGCCAAGCTTATTAAATTTCTTAAAAACTTTTCTAGCCTCATTGGCAACATCTTTAAATTCTAAGCGCAAAGTTTCCAAAATGAAAGCTTTCTTTTCAGGATCTTCAATTTCATGAAGCTTAAGGAACATGTATTGCAAAAAGGGATTAAGGTTAGCAAACCTAGCTTCTAACATGTGAACTAAATAAGCGGAAGCAACTTCATAACTAGGAGCTAGCTCAACCAAAGACTTTTCCTCAACTTCTTTATGCATACTAATGTGATTAAAGAACTCCTCAATGTTATCTTTCCCAATAATTGAACCACTACCTACTGAGAGGTCCTCCAAAACATACTTAGGGAACAACATGACGAACTAAAAGCAAGTAGATAAAAGCAACTATAAAGTAAACTAATTTTTTTGTGTTTTTGATATAAAACAATGCAAGTAAAAATAAAGTAAAGCAAAACTTAAAACAAAGTAAAGGATATGCGTGCGAAAAACTCCCCTTGCAGAAGTCTTCTTTTTCTTCCCTGGCAACGGCGCCAGAAAAGGGCTTGATGGCTGGCGTGTAGTTGATGATGATGATTATAACCAGTCGGTTGGGAACCCTGATACGTCCATTTTGCATCACTATTTTGTATCATAATTTACTGTTATTCATTGTTATATTTCATATTTAGATATGATACTTATGTTATTTCCTTTGTTTTCACATGTTTGATGATCATTGGAGGATTTGCTGCCGGAGTCAGGATTCTGCTGGAAAAAGGACCATCAAGGGACCATATTTTGAAGATCAGGAAAATTCCAGAAAAATACCAGGAAATTATATTTTCCCAGAAGACTCAGGAAGCCAAAAGGAGGAGTCGAGAGGAGCCAGGAGGGGCCCTCATGCCAGGGTGGCGCGGCCTGCCCCCTGGCCGCGACAGCCCTGTGTGAGGCCGCCCTGGCCCACTTCTGGTCTCGTCCCTCTGCGTACTTCATCGGCCTCGAAAACCTAAGTCAAGGGGGGGCTCAGAGTTAGACACCGCCGCCTCTGCGGGGCGGAGAACACCAGAGAGAGAAAAGCTCTCCGGCAGGGAGAAATCTATCGGGGAAATTCCTTCCCGGAGAGGGGAGATCGTCACCATCGTCATCACCATCGCACCAGACTTCATCGGGATCATCATCATCATCTCCATCACCAGCACCTTCATCTCCACCATCACCACGCCATCCCGCTGTAACATCTTGAGTTGGATCTTGTTATATTCATAGGGGAAACTTTCCCGGTGTTGATTACTCTTGTAGTTGATGCTATTGAGTGGAACCGTTGAATTAAGGTTTATGTTCAGATTGTTATTTACCATTATTTCACCTCTGATCATGATCCATATGATGTCTTGTGAGTAGTTCGTTTAGTTCTTGAGGACATGGGAGAAGTCAAGATGTTAGTAGTGAATTATTGTTGAGAAATATTTAATGGTTTGATATTGTTGTGGTGCTATTTCACTAGTGGTGTCATGTGAACGTCGACTACATGATACTTCACCATTTATGGGCCTAGTGAGATGCATTGTGTATTTGGCTACCAATTGTGGGGTTGCTGGAGTGACAGAAACCTAAACCTCCGTTGGGAAACTATTGCACCAGGGAGCGTAGGATCTTAGAGTTTAAGGCTATGGTTAGATTTATCTTAATTACTTTCTTGTATTTGCGGATGCTTGCAAGGGGTATAATCACAAGTGTGTATTTATCCTAGTAAGGGTAGTGCGCTAGCACAGGTTCACCCCCATAACACCTATCAAACCAATAAAGACTATTGGCTCTATGAAGTGAAAGCTCTTGACAGAAACTCCCGTGTGTCCTCGAGAACGTTTGGTTATTACACAACCGGCTTGTCCTTTGCTGAAGAAAGGATTGGGCCACTTGCTGCAATTGTTACTATTGTCTTTTATTTACTCGCACTTTATTTACTCGTATTACCAAATACCCCTAAAAACCTGTTTGCTAGTATTTACAGTGATTCCTTGATCAAAACTGCTCATCAACACCTTCTGCTCCTCGTTGGGTTCGACACTCTTATTTACCGAAAGTACTACGATACACCCCCTATACTTGTGGGTCATCAAACCCCAAGTGGAAGGTATGATGAGCACAGCAGCAAGCTTTTCCCTCAGTTAGAAACCAAGGTTTATCGATCGAAGAAGAAAAAGCCAATATGACTGAAGGTGATGCTTGCAAGCTTCGCGACAGCTCCGGACAATTTATATGGCGCCTCGTCCAAGCTTTGCTTTGCGAGCAGCAACGTGGAACCTGTACACAACACAACCAAGTACTTTGTTCCCAACTTACGATGAGGTTGTCAATCTCACCGGTTTGCTTGAAACAAAGGGTATGAGCGTATCGAGTGGAAAACAGTAGAAGTATGCGAGTAAAGTAAACAGTGCGAGTAAAGTAAACAGGTGATAGCAATATGATGGAAATAGGACCGGGATCCACAGTTCACTAGTGGTGTCTCTCCATAAGATAAATAACACATACTGGGTAAACAAATTACAGTTGGGCAATTGATAGAATAAAGATAACGTGATATGTCAAGAAGATCACTATGCGATTTACTCTGGGCATTACAACAAAATACATAGACCGCCATCCAACTGCATCTATGACTAATAGTCCACTCACGGGGATATCATCCGAACACCCCATGAGTATTAAGTTGCGAACAACAGATAATTGCATTAAGCAAAGTGTGTAATGTAAACAAAGCATATGCCCTCGAGCATATGAATGTTGTTTTCTCCCTAGTGGCAATAGCACATCTACAACCTTAGAGGTTTCTGTCACTCCCCCAGATTAAATAGAGGCATGAACCCAACTATCGAGCATAAATACCCCCTCTTGGAGTTACTAGCAACTACTCGGCCAAGATAGCTACTAACAACGGAGAGCATGCAAGATCATAAACAACATAGAGATAACATAAGATATATTTTAGTATAGCAACTCAATCATAACACCAATATTCATCGGATCCCAACAAACACAACATGTAGAATTACATAACGGTGATCTCAATCATGTAGGGCAGCTCATGAGATCTAAACATGAAGCACATGGTGGAGAAGACAACCATCTAGCTACTGCTATGGACCCATAGTCCAAGGTAGACTACTCACTCATCGCTCCGGAGGCAAGCATGGCGATGAAGAAGACCTCCGGTGGTGATTACCCTCTCCGGCAGGGTGCCGGGAAGAGCTTCTGGACCCTCCTGATCTCGGGTCGACGACGGCGGCGGATCACGATGTGTTTTTGGAAAATTGATCGGGTCCTTAGGTTTTTCCCATCGGGGGGTCTTTATAGGCGAAGGGGCATCGTCAGAAGTGGACCGAGGCGGTCTCACACATAGGGGGCGCGGCCAGGGCCTGGGCCGCGCTGCCCTGGTGTGTGGCCACCTCGTGGCCCCACTCCATCTCCTCTTCGATTCTCTGGAAGCTTCGGTGAAATTCTGGATGTTTGACTTTTGTTTCGTCCAATTCCGAGAATATTTCCTGTGTAACTTTTCTGAAACACAAAAACAGCAGAAAACAGGGAACTGACACTGTGGCAACTTGTTAATAGGTTAGTTTCGGAAAATGCATAAAAGTGCCACGAAGTGTAATGAAACATTAGGCAAATGGTGTAAAAACAAGCATGGAGCATCAAAAATTATAGATACGTTGAAGACGTATCACATGCTCTCCATTGCTAGTAGATATCTTGGCCGTGTAGATGCTAGTGACTCCAAGAGGGAGTATTTATGCTCGATAGTTGGGTTCATGCCTCTAGTAATCTGGGGGAGTGACAGAAACCTCTAAGGTTGTAGATGTGCTGTTGCCACCAGGGAGAAAACAACATTCTTGTGTTCAAGGACATTTGCATTGTTTACATTACGCACTTTGCTTAAGGCGATAATCTGTTGTTCGCAACTTAATACCCGATGGTTGCTCAGACGACATCCGGAGGGTGGATTATTAGTCATAGATGTAGTTGGATTACGATCTATGTATTTTGTCGTAATGTCTAGAGTGAATCTCATAGTGATCCTCATGACATATGTACGTTATCTTTATTCTATCAATTGCCCAACTGTAATTTGTTTACCCAGCATGTTGTTATTTATCTTATGGAGAGACACCACTAGTGAACTGTGGACCCCGGTCCAATTTCCTTTACATTGCTATTACCGTTTTACTTTTACTCGCACTGTTTACTTTCTTGCATACTGTTACCTTTTACCACTCGATACGCTCAATCCTTTGTTTACAGCAAACCGGTGAGATTGACAACCTCATCGTAGGTTGGGGCAAAGTACTTGGTTGTGTTGTGTGTATGTTCCACGTTGCTGCTAGTGAAAAGCCACGCACCAGCATTTATCTGGCGCCATTGCTGGAGTGTCGCAAAGCTAGCGGGCATCAACCTTTGGAAGTGTGGTTCTTTCTCCTACTGGTTTGATAACCTTGGTTTCACAACTGAGGGAAAACTTTCTGTTGTGCTCATCATACCTTCCTCTTGGGATTCCCAACGGGGTGTAATCTACACGCCATCAACTCCCACTTAAACTAACATCCCTCAAAGTTGTTTAGTGATTACACAATCCTAATTCACTACACCACCCCGATCGTCACGGCCGATGGTATAGCTGCAAACGTAGACAGGGTGTTTTCAATCACAATCAACATGTGACTCGTGCTTAACCTTTTGGCCATCCGTGTTTTTGAGGCCATGTCTGCACATGCTAGTGCTCGCCAACACAACCTTAGTGTATGCGCGACACATATATGACTTGTACCCATGCCTTATTTGAACTTCGATATGCTTGCCCCCGATCATCACGGCTGGCTTCATAACTAAGAACTATGGTGGCGATTGCTCCACTAAGGGGAAACACTTCTGTTGGATTTTTTCATTGGAGGGATCATCTTAAAATTGCTACCGTCGTTATATTGATTAATATAAGCAAATTTTAAGATTACTTTTCCCTTTTTGCAAATTTTAAGTTAGACCCTTCTACTTAACCTTTGCAAATTTTATGCGGCTGCTAGGGCTATGCAAGGAAAAATGCTTCTTAACCTATGAGCATGCAACCACAACGGTGATTTGCTAATTGTTTCTTCAACCCCCGCTAAGGGCCCTCCATTGCAAAACCCATGTCCACTAAAGAGGAGAAACTGGCACCCGCCAAGCCACTTGTACGATGTAAGTCGTATGTTAGTTGTGGAACCAGTCTCGCGTAAGGTTACGCGTAAGGTCGGGCGCGGGCCTCTTGCAACCCAACAATGCCACAGACATGAACATATGCAAATAAAAGGGTAACAATAAGAAAACCAATGCCCGCATCCATGATGCGTTCTAACCGTACCAGTACAACTATGCATAGATTGGCTCTGATACCATTGTTGGGTTTTGAAGCAGAAAACAAAAAAAATTCTCTACACCCATAGCGCATGATCTATCTACGTAGTTGAATAGTAACAAAATAGCGACAATATTCATACCCTTGAAGATTGAGTGCGCGGGAACGTTCCCGCACGACCGTTGTCAATGAAGACAACCGAAGTCGACCTCAAGGTCGTGTAGACATACTTGTCGAAGAAGAACAACACCACACGAGCGGCGCCTCCAAAGGATTACACACGTACGGTGTATAGACGTCGTCCGGGCTCCGGTCCAGCAGAGCAGCGGAAGAAGGTGGATTTAGGCTAGAAATCTGGCAGCGCGACAACGTCCGGCATATGAGGTTTCCTTCAACCCGCTGACACAACTCCAAATGTGGGAGCCAAGTCAGGAGGAAGAGAGGAAGATGAGGGAATGAATGAGCCAAGGGGTCCTAGGGGGCCTTTGTATAGGCGGAGGGGCTAGGTAGCACCTCCCTGGGGTGAGCCTCCCCTAGGGTGGCGCCCAAACCCTAGCCGTCGGCCCGTAGGGTAAACCCTAGGGCACCCTTGGCCTAGGCTTGGCCGGCCACCCTAATGGGCCAAGCCCATTAGGGATTTCCCCTTTTTCTTTTCTTTTATTAATTAATTCTTTCTCTTTTAATATTTAATTACTTCAATTAAATACTAAACTCATTAATTAGTCAATACCTTGGCATAATTTTCACCGATACAACTTCAATAAAGTCCAGAACATTTCTGGTGTCTTTGGAACCTTTCCGATATTACCTGGAACTTTTCCGGTTACCTCCCCGTGACTTTCGATAATTCCAAATCCACCCCTAAGCGTCATATACCCTTAAGTGTGACACCCTACGGGTCGAGGAACACGCCAGACATGATCGAGACCACTCTTTGATCAATGACCAACAATCGGTTCTGGAAAACCGTGCTGATCTCTGTGCATTCCACAAAACTCTTCGTTGATTTGTAAACGCCGGATCCCATCCCCTTTGTCACGTGATACTAGATCTTGTCCGAGGTCAGATCACAGATATCACTATATCGTGTTCACCCTTGTCTGACAAGTCTTTTAACTCCCCTATGACATTGCATCCTCCGTGACCTAGTCACACGCTTGCAAGCTTCGTAGATGCAATTGTCACCGAGTGAGCCTAGAGTATCGATCTGTCACGTGGATGGACAAATCCCGCTCTTGGTGCACACGCCTCAACCTACTCCTTTGGCATACCCAAGAGACATCTTTTTCAGTCACCCGGTTACGCGATGACGGTTGATGCAATTAAAGCAGCCTCCAGATGTAGTGATTATGTTGTGACCTCATGGTCTAAGGAATAGATTACTTTGTTTCTTAGTTAGATGCAATGTTGAACTTGTGACTGATCTAATTGCATTTAACAGTGCTTTGGGTGTGTGTCCATCATGTCAAAACATGACCTCAATATTCATTGACGTATTTGCCCATGATCAAGAAACCTTGATCATCAGATGACACATGAGCTGGTTAACCTAGTGATAACCAGGGACCTGTTTACTTATATGCCACACATGTACTAATATTTCCGCTTCATACAGTTATAGCATGACATATAATATTATGAACAAATGAGATATGACAACAAAAATACACTTTATTATTTGTCTCTAGGGCATATCTCCTTCAATATGAATTTACTGGCTTACCTTACTTAAGGCTGCAGCCTGGCTATCAAAGTTAAGATCACTAGGTCATATAAGTTATCGACGGGTTCATACTCGAAATTCAGATATGTAAAAGCAATGGCGTACATAAAACAAGTGCTTCCATAAAACAGAGAATATTAATGCAACATCATAGTTAATTAACATTTCCCTACTAGTTCAGTTTAGATAACTATAACATAACATTCATGCTAGTTAACACAAAATTCAGACCACCATAGCAGAAGATAGACAGACAGTACGATCAAACGAAGGGCACAAAGTACATCGCATCTCCTCTTACTTAGAGACAATATGATCCTAGAACTCATGGATCTTGGCTCTGAGCATGTCATTTTCCTTCTTAACAGCCTAGAGCAAAGCGGACACTTTGCGAGTGCTCCCGGTCATCAGTTTGAAGTAATCTCTGCACTTGTCTCTACCCTCAGAGGCTACCAAGTTCCTCTCGCCCTGTTTGATCTGCTCTTGGAGGTCCTTGGTGATTTCCACATGAAGGTTGCTACACGTGCCCTTGAACGTCAAATTGTCCTTCTCCAGCGTCTTGATGGTCAACATATCCTTGTCCTGTATATTTTCATCTTCTCTCGCATTTTCACAAGGTTGTCAATAAGCCCCGTCAGCATGCCTTCCACAACCGTAAGTTTGTCAACCTCATGCGCCAAAGTTTGTGATTTCTCCTTCTCCTGATCCAAATATGAGCGTAGGCTAGCACAGTCCAGTTGGAGGGAATGTGTTTCAGCCAGTTGGATGCGTATCTTGGCATTGAGTACAGCCACATCTGCCTCGATTTTCTCCTTCGTTTCCTAAAATGATATTTAGGCCATAAAATAAAATAGATCAATGCTAATACTGACTCTGTTCACAAATATAATACATTTTAGATGTTTCAAAGTAGACTAGCTATAGTTCAAAATGAGTGAATCTATACAATGAAATTAGGCTACATACAGACCAAAATAAGTGAATCTACAGAGTGGGTAGCACAGATCTTCATGCATGGCATGGAATGCTTAGATGAACAGGAAAAACACCTAACCATGTGTAAACGGGCTTAATCAGGAAGTAGACTAGATGATATGCGATTACCTTGCTTAGCCGAGGAACGAGCTTGATCAGAAAGTCCAGTGGCGGATCCAAGGCCTTCATGTGCAGCTTCTTATCAGTGGATTTTGAGGGTCTAAAAAAAATTCAAATAGATTACCAAGTTGGAACAAAACAACAAACGGAAAAACAGGGCGATGTTAACCCACTCGGAGGATCCAACGTCTCCAACATCTACAAGTGTGGTTTTGCTGAGAGAGAGGACGACTTGGGCCTGACTAAGTAGGCTGCTTGCATGGAGATCTGCCTGCCGGCGGGTTAACTCCTTCTTCTCCACGGCCCTAGTAGAGACCCCATTATTCTGCACCATGCACCGGGGCCGCTTCTTGGAAGGCATGGCTTCATCGTTGAATGGAGGGAGGGGGAAGGTAGGAGGCAGAAGAAGAGGAAGTGGGATTCTGCCGAATAGTGCGAGCCGATCACAGACTAGCTTGGACCAGCTTCATCTGACCACCGTGTCCTGGGCACCATCGCAAGCGATCTTGACCGTGTCGTCTGGCTCGTCGGGGGAGAACTCATCGATGGGGTAGGCCTCCCACGGTTGGTACTCGCCATGGAAGGTCGACTGGCGGCGGGCGACGTGCTCCCTGGCGAGAAAGTCATACCAGAACCCAGTTCTGGTACTTGCGGTCGTAACGCAACGCCTCAGGGAGGTTCTGGATGCTAGTCGGTGGGGAGGGAGTCATCGGGGTGGTCGATGCCCTCGTTGTCCCGCCACCGCTACTCGTACTCCTCGAGCGGCACGTAGCGGCAGTTACGCTACCACCTGTTGGGCGCAACGACGCTCACCAGCCACGTCAGGTAATCCTCCGGCGGGGCGCCGGAGAAAGTTGGCGCAGGAGCGCCGCCGGTGGCAGGGACGGAGGCCTGCGGCGGCGGCGCACAGACGAGCTTGAGCTCGCCTCGGCGTCGTTCTTTGTCTTATTGAGCCAAGACAGCATCTTCATGGTAGGGGCTGTGGGGGATTTGTGGTGGTGTGTGCGACACCGACGGCTGTGCACGCCAGCTAATAAAGCCCTGGGCGGCCACCGCCCGCGTAGGGCCTAGCGCCTTCGCCATCAATGCCGGTGCAGACGTCGTCACATTACACAACGGCCAATGCCTGAGGTCCTGAGCTTCTGCACCGACATTGATGCCCGTGCTGCCGCTTCTAGCCACTGCAGGTGCTGCATCTAATCTCATCGCTGTCATGCGGGCCCATGGGAAGACACATATACTGTCTGTTCATGTCCACGTCGACGTATTGGTGATCCAAATTTGATGGTTAGATGCGTCGGCCCGCTAGATACCCTAATAAAATTAGAATCTGGCAAACTGACCGTTTCTTTGATGGTTAGATGTGTCGGCCTGCTAGATGCCCTAATAAAACTAGCTGAATACCCGTGCGTTGCAACGGGTATTACGTTATCACTGTCTCCTTTATCTGCTACCATAGCTCGGCCGCTTGGTAACCGTGTGTCTACACTATTAAAGGCATACACTGCTATTACCATCTCATGCAATTCCGATATGACCTTTGCCTCCCTTGAATCAGATAAATTGTCAGGGAAGAAGTGATGATAGGGATGCACATGTCGTTTTAATCATCTGCTCCCTCTTAACATATCGGTGACACCTTTTGATTTGACACAATCTTTTATCTATATCTGATAATATTAAAGGGAGCAATGTTTTTGGTTCGATTTGATCTCATTCATCGCAGCCCCTCGATTTCCTGTCGTTCATGTTTACTGACCGTTTCTATTTTCCGTCCGTTCCATTCATCGGAAAAAGTAAACCAAAAGTCCAAAATGCGCTTCAAAAAAAAAAAGTCCAAAATGCTCTCTCTTTCGAAATGAAGAACAAACCCCCACACCACCTCATCCCGCCCACACCACCGCCCCCAAATCCCTAAACCCTCGCCGCCGGTGGTCGCGACGGCGACCATGTCGCGCTGGAAAGAGAACCTTTCACCTGCGCCGCCCCACTCCGGTGGATCCAACCCCTCCTCACTCCTCCCCTGCAAGCGTCCGTTGCAATCTCCATGCCCGCCGCCCCGCCGGGCGCTCACGGACGTCACCGGCAACGCCCTGCAGCAGCGCGCCTCCGGAGCCGGAGGCGTATGCGGCGGGGAGGGGATCGATTACGGATACATGACCCCTCTCCCGAAGGCGCCCAAGTCTTGCGGGTTCCTTGTAGAGGACGACGACATGGACGAGGCGTTCTTGCTGGAGGTGGACGCCATCTGCGAGGAGCACTCGAGATCCATGGCCGGGAAGGATAAGGTTAGGAAGTTGGATTCCACGGTGGAGCGAGGGCCGGTCGTTGTAGCGGAAGCAATCGACCCGGGACCAGAGTGCTTAACGGTATACCTTTGGTCTCTTCTAATCTAAGTTGTTTCGAAGGAAATAGGGAGAGCCCTGCCAAGGCATTGCGGAAGCGGTTGTTTGTAGAAATGTCATTACCTTGGGGGTAGATAAGAAGTTGGGTAAAGGAAATGCTAACCCATTTAGAGGATAACCTGCTCTTTATGTGCAATTCTTACCGTTTAGGACTGCACTGGCCGTAATTCTAATAAGGCGCTCACTTCATTATTCTCTCTCTTGGAGGGACTTTAGCTTGATGATGCATTCTGGAAGGAGGCGAATGCCATTTTTGAGGAGTGTAATGCACAGACTGCTGCCAAGAGCCATGATGAGGAGCTGAATGAATTGGAGGAAGAGGAAAGCTTGGTGCTGTCGTGTGGTGACGACTCGCTTTTGCCAGCTATTTCCATCGCAGATGATGGCGTTAAGGTATGATTCTATCCATGGGGTATGTTTGTTTTTGCTTTTGATCTGTGGAAGAAACTTTGGTAAATTCTACAAAGTGCTATGGTACTGTTAATTTGGGGGAACCCGGTTCCTTCAAATTGGAGAGCATGTGTAACCTCCTTCAAGTCATGTTTTCCCCTACCAAACACTACGAATTAAATTTATCGAAATTGTGAAATTAGAAGTGAACTAGCGACATCTGTGAAGCACCACAGTGTTTATGTATATTTCCCTGTGACGCCACTGATGCCTGATGTTAAGCTAAGCTGAGTATCTGAATGTTGACCATGGTAACATATTGTTTCTTTGATACACTATCTGATATGGATGAAGTTCCTAATGCTTCAACTTTCAAGACATCAGCTTGATAGGTGGTAAGTTGGAAAGGAACTTATCATGTATTTCTTTTGAGAGGAATTCAGTTGGAGGATGCTTTCTGGGAAGTCAATGCCATCAGCAAGGAGCATAATGCCACGTCTTCTGCGAAGAACCAGGAGGAAGTAAATGAGGTGGACCTGGAAGATAGCTCAGTAGCATTATGTGTTGATTTCCCTCCAGTAATTTCAATTGCAGAGGTGGGAGGAGAGGTATAAGCATAACTTTGTTTCTTAACTGTAGAAGAGGGAACGTTTTATAGTGGTTCCTGAGCCTTGGGAGGAAAATTAGAAGTTGAATTGAGTAGGTTTGGTTCGTTAAACCAATTTATTTGATTCCTCTTCTCTTGGAGATATTTAGGTTGTTGATGCATTCTTGGGGGAGGTTGACGCCATCTGCGAGGGGCAGGCTGCCATTTCTGCGGCTGAGGACAAGGAAGAGCCCGGAGAGATGGGACTTGAAATGGAGGAAGATGACGGGTGTGCTCCAAGGAAGTACTATGAGTATTTGCACTCCCTAAACGACAGGCAGAGGGAGGCAGCATGTAGTGATGTTGCTGTTCCATTAATGATCGTTGCTGGTCCAGGAAGTGGAAAGGTACATTTATTTTCTTAATTTTGACAAATATGTTTCCTGTGTTTTGGATGTAGTGTCTTAGTCCTTGATGCTGTGTATATTTGTAATGTGATCAAATCTTGTCACAAACTAATTTCCAAACTTTGATATGCAAAAATTCAACCAAGACTAATACATTTATGTTGCTTGTTTCCATGGAGACCTAGACCAACTAAAATTGTCTAACAAGAATAAGTTTATAGTGTCTGTTCTGTTCGATATTTTTTCGAGAATGTTATAGCTGGTATTTTAATACAGTTCATTTTTTATTCCAAATGAAATCAGAAGTTCAGAACTAACATGGTCTGCATGATTACGACAGAAATCCTACCTTCAAAGTAAAATATATCCCATTGATATTATTTTTCCTGAATATGCATCTAATTTTAGATGTGCACCATTTGTATTAGAAAAAATCTGTGCAAAGGATCCAGTTATTCCCAGATGAATAGTCTATATCCTTCCGAACTGTTGTAGAAGAACCAAAAGCAATCTAATTGTCTGTGTCTCTCTCTTATTTGTTTATTTAAGTAGCTTTGTATCACATTCACAACCTTCTTCTGGTGTACTAATGCAGTGTTGAAGAAAATGATGCAAATGCAACCCTTTGATTGTCATTTTTAAATCGATTTAATTTGTGTCTTTCATCTACATGCAATTGCATAAGTTCGTCATTAAATATAATAATGTGCAATATTTAACTGAGCTCCGTTGACTCTTATCTCGTGATCACTTCCAGACTTTTGTTTGTATTAACTTTTATTTTGTAACTGGCATGACTCAAGACTTCCACAATGGTGGGCAGGGTTCTTACGTTGCTCAAAGAGGTAGGGTTCACTCTTTCATATGATCACATAAAATTAGTATGTAATGATATTTGAAGGTCACATAGTCACATTTCTCCGTTTATTGTATGACTAGGGAATTCCACCATCAAATATTCTTGCTATGACGTTCACAACTGCTGCTGCCTCAGAAATGAGGGACAGGATAGGGGCAGTGGTCGGGAAGGCAGTTGCCAAGCAGATCATAATAAGCACATTTCACTCCTTCTGCTTGCAGCTTTGCAGGGCCCATGCTGAAAAGTATGTATTGTCTGTTGTCAGATAATGAACTACTCCGTTCTGAAAGGCACGGCATAAAAATTTAGTCAAAAGTCGATTCTTTTTAAGCTCGACCAAGTATATATTCAAATATATGATCTACAATACTAAATCAATATTAATCGATCCACCATATAATATATTTTTATAGTGTATTTATTTAATATTACAGTTGTTAATATTCCCATCTATATGGTTATACTCTATAAAGTTTGACTTTGACTAAACCCAGAACGCAGGGTAAACAAAAACAGAGGGAGTATCTGGTCAAAATTAGTAAACATTGACTTTTGACTAAATTTATACTCCATGTATTAAGGGACGGAGGGAATATTAAGTAATTGAATGGAATAGAGCATGTACATGAAACACATACATTATACTCTATTTTACTTATGATGACTCTTTCAACTGTAACAACTATCAACCAGATATCAGACATCATTAAATTTCTCTTACAATCATCTCTACCTGTAGTTTAATGTCTCACAAAGTTGTTGATGGACAAGTATGCGCAATGCTATATCATAGTTGCTAGTACAATCATCTCTAACTGTGTGTTTCATGTTCACCTTTCAATACACTTTCTCTTTATGCAGTTTATCAAGTGTACGGATTGCTGTGAACTTATAGATACTTGGTCTTGGCTTATTTGGTCATTTGTTTGGAAGTTTGATATTTTTCTCAAATTTCCTTTGAAGGCTAGGACGCACACCTGAATTCGTAATATATGGCCATGGACAACAGAGGAGGGCGATTATTGAGGCGGAACGCCTATTGGAACATGCCAAGAGTGATGGTTTAGGAGATGCAGTTAAACAGGATGATGGGGAAATAAAAAATTCTTTTAAAGACAAAGCTAAGAAGTGGCTGAAGTTTGTTACACAGGTGACTTTTTACTTTTGAAGAGTCATCACTAACATTTTTCAGCTTCTGTTTCCTTTTGTTTTGGCGCACTTCAAGCTCTATGAAGGGATTGGCCACCGCTACAGCATTTTTCTCTGGCAAAATTATCGTAAAGCCACATGATAAGTTTGAGTCTACCCAAAGTGTGTCCAGATTCTCTTTACATATTGGTTTTGCTAATTACCACCTTCTGCAAAAATGCGCAGTTCATAATGTTGAAGGAACTGCTTCAGCGTGGTGTGCAGATATTTGTTCTTGCTGAGACACATGGTGTAATTCAAGATAAAGTATATGAATGTCTGCATATAGTAGAAAACAAAACTACAAAGGTGCTGTATAATACACTTGATATATACATAATTAGTTGTGAACAATCACTTTGGAAGTAATCAATTAGGACACAATAACAAATGCCTTATTAATATTTTGACAATTATTAGATCCCAAAAATGATGTAGAAACTGTGTATTGGACAGTAACTACGATACTGGTTGGATATGGCTCGCAAAAACCATAGGTATGACCACATGCTAAATTCTGGATCATATTTAGGTTCACTATGAATGGATATGTCTCAGTTCACGTGCTAGAATGGTAGTTATGGGCTCATAGCTATGGATTTTGTTTTCCCAAGGCTATTGATGCACATAATTATTGACCTTAGTACTAAAGTGTCCTATCATATATTCATATTTGTACTAGATCGGAAGTGTGAGTGTCTGAGCGAGGCAGTGATCTGAAGAAATCTTTCTGGAAAATACTTATGTATCAGTAGCATGGGTTGTTGTGTTACCAAGCAGATCTTTCAGTTAATTGAATTTTATAATTACTAGTACTTACCAAAACGTTGCATCTTCCTTTACAGGCAAAATCTTCAGGGAAAACTCCTGAAGAGTATGAAAAGAAGGGTGATTTGGCAGGAGTAAGCAGCTCTCTTCTGAGTATAAATTATTGGTCTTCACTTTGTTATGCAACCACATTGACCCATACTTCGTAATAATTTGAGCAGGCTTCGATTCTTCGGCACTATAATGAAATACTAGTGTCTTGTAATGCTCTTGATTACCATGATTTCATTAACTCATCCATAACTCTGCTGACGAAGTTTCCTGAAGGTAGTTTCAGTTCTGATCTCACAGCATCACCTGCTTCTCCTAAAAAAAGCATCACTTGCTTTGATGAGCTCTTGCTTAAGATATCCGTTCCGTTGCCTATGCAGTTTATAAAGAGTGCCAGCAGACATGGCAGGCAATAGTAGTTGATGAGTTTCAGGATACCAGTTCGATGCAATATTTTCTTCTGAAGCTTCTAGCTTCCCACAATCATATAACTATTGTTGGTGATGAAGATCAGGTATGCAAATTTTGATCCACATCTGTCATCCAAGAATTTTAGAATATTTGGTTTCTAAATGTCCATTAGTGCCTTCAGCTGCCATTCATATACTCTTTTCCACATCTTTTGCTCTTGTGACAGTCCATCTTCAGTTTCAATGGTGCTGATGTTTCTGGCTTTGATTCATTCCGTAGAGACTTTCCAAACCACAAAGAGGTAATTGTGGTGTCTTTGTGAGAACTTTCTAACTGCCTTAGGTGCTAGATTCTCTTGATGCTTGTTAAGTAGCTTGCCTTGCCGATGACTGCAGGTCAGGTTGAACAAGAACTACCGTTCTACACGGGCAATTGTCGAAGCAGCTACAGCTCTTATTCACAACAACACTAAACGAGGTCATCATAAACTTGTTGAGACAGACAACCCTTCTGGGAGTAAGGTATCTTTACGGATAGCCCAAGTCAACCGCTTCGCTTTATCTTCCATCCTGTCAGTTACTTACTGAATTAATATTGCTTAGATCACTGTTAAGGAGTGCCATAGTGAAGATTCACAATGTTCATTTGTTATCGACAAAATCATTGAAACTACATCTAGCTCAGCTGAAGGCTGCAACTTTGGCAAAGTAGCTGTCCTATATCGACGTCAGGTTGAGAAATCTGGAACCCTATGCATTGTTCAAAATCATATTATGGTCATGCTTGTAGCCTAACTTTCTTATACACAGATAACTGGGAAAGCGTTCCAAGTGTCGTTCCGCAACAGGAAAATACCATTTAATGTTCATGGCGTGGCTTTCTACAGGAAAAAGGTAGGTCGATTTAGTTCAATCTTGAAACACATTGCAAAGTACACCCTCCGTCACTAAATCATCGACAACTAATATGGAACAGAGGGAGTAGCAAAGTTCTCATTATCTCCGGCTTTTCTTCTTCATGGTTAATTTTATAGGCATTAGCGTAGCCTCGGCGCAGTGGTAAAAGCTGTCGCCTTGTGACCAGGAGGTCATGGGTTCAAGTCGTGGAAACAGCCTCTTAAAAAAATTGCAGGGAAAGGCTGCGTACAAAGACCCTAAGTGGTCCGACCCTTCTCCGGACCCCGCGCAAGCGGGAGCTTCATGCACCGGGGCTGCCCTTTTAGTTGCGTAGCATTTTGAAGCTTAAAAATGTCTTATGGGCACCAAATTAAGCTATTGTTGGTTTTTCCATGGAATGTGCCAGTAGGGAAGGAGTCATAAGCTATTTTTATATGTTGAAGCTATCATGCTGACAACATTATTTGGTTTTTATGTACTTATATTTTATAGATATATGAGTTTCAGCTCAAAATAAATAAATAGATATATGTGTTTTGTTAACATCAGACATACCTATTGTATAGACTGTTCGAGAAATCAGTTGTGAGATACTTTTTTGTGCATTACCAAAATTTTCATAACTTTGTCCACCTTATACTAATTGAATAACTATACTTCTTACTTTGTTTGTGCGTTCATAATTTAGATAGGATAACAAGTGAAAAACCATCTACATTCTCTCAGTTGCTTCAATCCTTACGTGCTTTTCAATGCAACTATTACAGGTTATCAAAGCTATTATGGCAATACTCAGGACCACATTACCTGGTTGTGACGATGGCCCATGGCGTCAGGCCTTCAAGACCCTTTTGCCTGGTGACAAGGAAGAGAAAAAGAAGGTTTAAGCATTTACCTGACTCTTTTTTTTATGTACGTATATCTTTTTCATGTATTTGATAATTTGTTGCAATCTTAAATTGCAGATTATAGATCATGTTGAAAAGATTTCGCTGGCTAGAAAGTGTAGCTTCATATCATCTGCTACTGACATCTTCAGGGCAAAGGTCTCCGGTACCTTCAAAAGGTTGTTATATCCTTTCTCTTAACTTGCTGCTCTTGCAGGTCCTGTTATGTTTCTGGTACTGTTTATTTGCAGGCAGTTTGCAGCTTGTTATAATTGAGTTGTAGAATGACTAAAGCTTGCTAAAGTGCTTGACAGTTAGGGTAAGAATGTGCACTACAAGGAGTCAATTATCCACTTGACCATTTTACATGTGGATTTTATAAGAATCCGATTGTCTTCATTTCACTCTTAAATTAGACATGTTCTTTTGGAAGACAACCTTTTAATGACAGAAATCATGTGTCAAGGTGATGCATTCCAGGATTTGTTAGCTTTATTAACAAGGCTGCGTTTGTATTCGTGGTCGGAACCATGAATTGGTATTCAGATCACCCGAATTCAGGTGTTTGGGTGGCCTCGGTATTGCTCGCTGGAAACTTTCGTGAATACCAAGGTTTCTGTTGCCCACCTACGCTAGCCCGTCCTCGATATCGAGCCCTGCTGTTTTGTATTAATGGCAAATTGCCCAAAAAATGCTTTTAGCTCCTGGGCTACCTGAAGCCCTCTTTTGGAAACTTCGAAAAATTCAAATTTCAAAGTTTAAAAAAATTCAAAAAAATACCTAGAGGTAGCCAAATGTATACACTACGATCTTGCAAATTTTCAATACGAAATACCTTATTGTGTAGACTCAGGAAAAAAGACAAATTGGACAAATTTTGGAAGGAAAAAAGCGACACTGTTCATGCTCCCAGATCTGTTTCTTTGTTATTTTTGTCGAGGACAGAATACAAGATATTTCGTATTGCAATTTTGCACGATGGTAGTGTATACTGTTGGCTCCATCCAGGTATTTTTCCGGTTTTCTTTGAAACATTTAAATTTGATTTTTTTAAAGTTAAAAAAAGGGCTCCATGGAACCCATGTGCCAAAACGACGCACTCCAAATTGCCCCACTTCCCCCTCATTTACTGGTTCGTTCTTCAATAAATAAGCTCCCTTTGCGGGAAGGGAAGAGAAGGAGGCTTCCACCAAGGTGTGTTTCTCCGGCCATCTCTGGCGGTCTTTCCGGCCTTCTTCCTACGTGCTATCGTATGATTTCTCTGTCTAACTGTGACACCGATCTGTTTGTTTCGCACTTCCCTTCAACATCCGACAACTCTGATGGCCGCCTGCAGACCTTTGGCATGGGGCATGGCGTGGCAGGCTGGCGGCCTGGGCTCTACCACTCTCCCGTCGCTGTTGGGCGAGCTAGAAGCACCGGCGACCTCCGGCCGTACTAGAACGCCGCCTCTTCTCCTCACTCTATACCTCCTCCCTTGCCTAGGGCTTCTGACAGAGGAAATTTGTAATTCAATACTCTAAGCAAAAATAAGAATTGGTTGCTCTCCTCAGATTCCTACCTCCCAATACACGTACAACCAAACAAAAACTCTTGAATTGCAGTCCATTTAAGTACCTTTCTTGATTTGGCATCACGGCCCAATTCAATGTTATAGGCTGGTGTAGCACCAATGTTGCATGTGCTTTGAGCTACACAACTGCCGCCCATTTGTAACAGTAATTGTTCCATTTCCATTTTAGTCTTAGTTTTGAAACTTTCATTTGTCAGTGAATGTACTTGTTATTCCATGCTGATGAATCTACAAAAATGTTCCTTTGTTCTGAGTGTCTTGTTTGTTGATTGCAGGGCCCAGATCACTCAAGGGCGTAAGGTTTTATCTACATTGTATAGCCTATCAAAATTCGTTGAGAGGGTACAGAACAAATGTTTCACTCCCCCATTTTGTAGTGTACATTTCTTCGTATCAAAAGACATATCTCGTTTTACAATATATCTATAATGCTCCACATCTTCGGAATCTTTTGTAAAAGGAATAGCTGATCCATAAAAAAAGTACATCTATGGAAAATTAACACACCTAACCAACTTCAGAACTTAGTTCTTGCACATCACCCATAATCTAGTAAAATTACATCATTAGCACAATGTTTGCTTTCTGTATTGATAGTCAGCCGTTAATTACCGTCTAGAGTGAATAATTATTGGGAGCAATTCAGCAATGGTACATTTAACTTGTCTTTTAGTTAGTTCCTCATACTCTAAAACTGACTCCCAATGCAGCATTATGCTAAGCCTGATCTCCTCTAAAACCATCTTGAGCTTAATCACGATTATTAACCCTGAGATCATAAATTGATAAGAGGTACTCCCTCCGATCGGAAATAACTGTCGGCAATTTTGTACTAGCTTAGTACAAAGTTTGTACTAAGTGCCTGACAGTTATTTCCGATCGGAGGGAGTAACAGATACTTCTTGGAAAAAAGAAAACATAAGTCTATCTATGAAAGTAAATGTACTGTTTCGTGAAAGATACCTTTGCATGTGCTTTTATGCTCTGGAAATATTTTGGTCCTCTTCATGAAAGATACTCCCTCCGATCCATATAAAGTGTCGGCTGATTTAGTACAACATAGTACAAAGTTCTACTAACTCACTGACACTTATTATGGATTGGAGGGATTACCTTTGTACGTTTTTTCATATTCTGATAAACTTTTGATTCTTTTCATACATACATGTTAACAGTAGAAGAAAACATCACTCAGTAAACTTGCAACACAGGCTTGCTGATAACCAGTTCGTCTTCATTTTTGTGGCTCAGGAGCAATCAGTTTCAGCTGTGATTTCTTCTGCGGGAAATATGCTACCTCAGGTCAGTTGACTTGTAAAACTGCATCCGATAAGATTTCTCTCTGTTTTGGTGTTCAATCATTATTTTTACAAGGTTCTAAGTAACTAGCTATAGCTGTGCTATAACTTTTTGGACCCCAAACGCTAAGCAACAGGCCAATGTTCCACTATACTAGGGACTAGCTCCATAGATCGAAATAGCTCTGCTATTTGCCATATATATATCTCTTCGGCGATAACTATGATATGATGACATATCAAGAGACTTCACTTTTCTCCTTTTCAATACTCGAACATTTATATTTCATAGTCAAAAAGTACGTGATATGATGACAACCATGTCATGGTCTGCATTTATACTTTTTCCAACTATAATTGCCTTGTAAGACTTATCTTGTATGCATATTCATTGTTTTTAAATTCTGATGTTAAAATGCTATTGGCAATGGAGCGATAGTTTCCACTTTCCAGTAGCCTTTTAGGGACTTGCCGCTAAACAATGAAACCACAATTTTAAACTGTGATTTATTATATTGCCTGAGTAGGAATAGAAAAGGTGCCTTTGAAACAAAAGTGTTACTCCATGTTGTTGTGAATTTGTACATGCTGTTAGTTCATGACTTCATGTGATTCTATCATCTTATGGAATCGTAAACTGTATGCTCTCACCTGTTGATCATCTTGAGTTCTTATGGTTTAGTGCACATTTCATGGTACACAATAGCGAGAGTACTCGCAACCTCATTATCCAAGGTTATTTAGAGGAGGAAACAGCCAGCTGGAAAAGTGGCATGTGCTTGTCATTGTAGACACAAACATCGTTTATCCTGTGTTGTTTGACACATATTCTAAGATCAAATCATACTTGGTACCTGTTGCAAATTAATACCACAGTACAAAGATGTGAAATTCATACATGATTTGGGCATGCATTAATTAATATATATGTTTTTACCAAACCTTGAGGCAGCTTTTGGTTTTCCCTAGATCCCTAGCCCCATACTGATCTTTAAATATTTTACATATTTCATTTCTTTCGTGATAGTTGTTTTTCCTCTCTGGCAGCAATATCTCCTTGAAAAGCGTGCAGTTATTGACAATGATGGTGGTAAATTGTTAAATGAAGATAATGACATCAGATCTGTAAGTCCATACTCCTTGACATCAGATCAAGTTGACACCATTAATGTTTTATGTGTTGATTATCCAGACTTATATTTCTGTGGTGTGCACCGAGATGAAAATCTGTTTGAATCATTCTAGCTTTAGCATTAGCATATACAGGAACATGCACAGACTATGGAGATTGAGCTCTTAAAAGAAACAAGAATAAAGAGATACAGTTCCTCATTAAGAATTGCCAAAACTAGTAAGAAAATTCATAACGGTATGCTTGAGAACCATGTGTAGTAGCAAATTTGTGCAAAATTTTTACGCAAATAAAGCTGAGATTTTCTCCCTTGGTCCTGGTCTTCCATGTGGTGCACAAACATTTGCAAGTGCACATGGCACTACAAGTGTATGAGTAATTTTTTTAGTTCTAAATTGCAAACACACATTAACACGTTATAGAGGGTATAGTAAACCAGCGCCAAATTGCTGCACCCACACCCATGTGAGCTATAGTAAATGTAGATAGCATATAGGTCCACCAGCCTAGGTAAGACTTGTATCTCCCTCTGCAGTCTGTACTTGATTCCCTATTTTGTATTTTGATTGTTGAATAGACATATTTAATATTATGTCTTTAATGATGTATCATTATCTATCATTCCAAATATACAGGTGATATTGACATTCTACTGTATCAATTTTGCAGGTACTTCAATTTTTAATGGATGATGTGTCTGACTTCTTATCAACCCATTTTTCTAGTTCAGGGGATGCAAGCCAGACTGAGGAGAAAGGCTGCGTTTCCACGCTTAAAGCCTTTATTGATTATATTTCTTTGAGAGAAACAGAAAATTTTCGATCCCGAAAGGAGGAAAATAAGAACTCTATCACATTAACAACTATTCACCAGGTTATTTTTCTCTCTCTAAAATGCAAGTAATTTATCTTGTTTTGGCATTTGGTAGTTGTGTGGTACTATTAATCTGAATATCTCTCCTTTTCTTTTGCAGTCAAAAGGTCTAGAATGGGATGTTGTGTTTATTGTGCAGGTATTTTTTCAATATTCAGAAAGTGGTCACATAAAACAAAAAATTCATCTTTACATGTCATGTTAGTCACTAAAACCATGATATTATTTTTAGGAACTAAATCGATTAAGGGTAGATTTTCTATGCAATGCACATTCTTAAGAAATATAGAACCCGAAGTTACTGAAAATTTGCCAGTTAAGGTAACCCGAACATCTGATATCTGAATAATTTGTAACATTTCCACCAAGTTGTGGAGTGCTCTCGGCACATGTCAGATCCTTTTCAATAACTAACTGAATATCGTTAATGTATGGTCATGAGACATACCAACGTCATCAATCATTAATCTTTATTTTTTTTGCTGGTTTTACTGCAAACGTGAAAAATGATGATGCCTATTTTGTTGAAATGATATTGACAAAGACCTAAGATATCAGCTTGAGTATAATACTAAAAGCATTGGTTTTCTTGTGGAACCTCCCTCATTACATGTTTTTGTTATATTTAAGTCCACTGATGACTCTAAATACAAGATTTTTGTCCCAAGCAAGTTGGGGTAGGCTAGAGATGAAACCCAGCAAAAACCTGTGGAAACCAAAGAGTGAAGAGAGATAAAAACAGTGTACAAGAAAAGTAAATACTGCACTACGATATTTTATTTCTTGTTTCTGTTTAATGTATTCTACAATTATTTATCAGTAACTCTATTAAATTTTGTCAAGTGAACATTTTCATGCCAATCCTTGCATTTGTTCAGGCGAACGATTCAGAGATCCCGTTGCTGCATGAATACAATGGCACTGTGAAAGAAGCTGGAAGCACGTTGGAGGTTTGTTGAATAATAATTATTTGTTCATGATATGTTCTTTTGTATGTTGTCACCAACTTGGCTATAATTACAGGAGGAGAGGAGGTTATTCTATGTTGCAATGACACGAGCTCGGAAGAAATTATACATCTTGCATGTCACAGTTGACTCTTATCGCCAGGTAGCTGATACCTATTCTTAATCCTTATCTTCATATGCCATCTAGATTTTTCTGACTTAACTGTTGGTTTCTAGCTGCTTCCGCCTTCACGTTTCCTTAGAGAGATTCCAGTTCACCTTCTCGACATGCAGGTCAGCATCAGATCATTTTCCTGAAGGCCTACTTTTATCTCTGGCTTGAAGTTAAATATTAGCTCATTGTACTACATTGAACCTTGCAATCTTCTAGAGCAGCATAGATTAAAGTTTCAATGGCTTTATACCATCTCAGGAAGCTTGTCCTGTCTTGCTCAGTTATTTTATCAGCATTTGCATTGTATATAGCCTATTTTCTTATTTCTCGCAATTCCATTACTTGTAGGGTGACGGGGCTGCAACAAAAAAACATGAACAGCCTTCTGGAGACATTTCGTTTGATCACCCTGAAGGAGAGACACCAATTGAAAAGCTTAGGCCTATTGCAGAACAGAATGAAACTTCACTGTACCCAGAACTGATCCAGACATGCCTTGCTAATGATTTCTTGAAGAGGTATATAACATTGCATTTTGAGTTGCCATTTCTTGTTAAGTTTTTTTGTCGTTGTTTCTAATGGTGAATGCTACGCTATTTTTTCTACTATTTAAAACAAGCATATCAATGTATTTGTAACATACTTTGCTGCTCCATATCTGCTTATATTTGGTCTCTAGCTTCATTGAATCCATTCTCTTTACAGGTTCGAAATTGATGATAGAGCAATAGTCTCACATATATTCCATCAGTGGGCGAAGAAGCAGGCATTTCAAATTCCAAAGAGGTTACTTGATAAGGTACTGAGTTCTTCAATATACATAAGAAATGCATCACATCAGCGAATCACATGTCAATTGTTGACAAAAGTAATATTCCCTAGAAGCAATGGCATAATCTGCATAGATCTTGTTTATTCTCTTCAGAAGGAAGATAAGATATATAAAACCAACTCTATTTTGGGAAGTAAATGCTATCAGCTGGCTTAATTGTTGTAATGTCTTCCATTATGGCAGTTCGGCTATTGAAAATTGGGACATGCTCATTCTGAACCTTTTCATTGTCACTATCACCCTTTCAGATCAAATTTGTCATTGATGAACGTCTGCGAGGTAAAGGATACAAGCGCAAGGTGACTTAAATACTCTATTATTTTCATGTTGGGTTCTTTCAATCATTACCTATAGTAGTGCTACATAGTTAATAAATGACATTTTCTTACACATTTATTACTTTTTGCTGAGAGCTTTAAGCTTTTACACTAAAAAATTGACCTGCAAGTTCCTCTTCAGGATGTCTTGTGCAAGCTGAAGTCATTGTTAAGCGAAGATGAAGCGCTTGGTTACGCAGAATATGTGAGTGGAGTCAATGTTTGATTTATTGGCACCGTGCCTAGCCCACAGCAAACTCTTAATTGTTTTCTTAGATAAATTTCAGACCTAATTTCTGTGGCTCAGGTTATCAAGTGGGAACAAATACCAATCGACAAGCGAAGCCATTTGATGAGAGAGAGACAGGCAAGTTCCCACATCATCACAAATAACTTGGATTTTCCTTTCATTACAAAAAAGCTTTGTGAATCAGCTGCTGGTTCTCTGAACATTCAGATCGGGCTAGCTGTTCTATGCCCTTGAGAAGCTGCTTACTTTTATGGTTTTCTTTCAGGAACATTTCCAGAAGCAGAGGATAGAAAATTCGATGGGTTCCTCAGAGCCTACACCTAAGCAGGTCAATCCGATATGCCTTTGGCTACTTTCTAGTTCATGAGAGAATGGCATTGCCATGTATTTGTGGTCACTCGGTAGTCTCCTGTTGCTTTCAATCTTCTCAATCTGAATGGGGGTGATATCCTTTTGCAGATAGCCTACCTCAGGAACCTGGGGTGCACCATAACACCCACGTCTCGCCTCCATGCGTCGAATCTTATTGAGAAGTATAAATCACTGTGACCTGTTTAAGATCTGACGAGTGGAAGTGGCAAAGGAAGGCTTGTAGAGTTCTTTTCGGATTATTGTAGCTTAGTTTTGTCATTTGTGTCATTATTTCGACACTCTTCTCATATGGTCAAGAAATGAAGCTGTAATTGGCTGAGCTTCATGCAGCAGCACATGCCGCTGTTGACGACATGATTCTTTGTGGCTCATGTACATGATGTACATAATATATATGTGAGATTGAGTATTGGAAATTGATTGTGCATCAGACACATTAAAGTTGCATATACTTGTATCTAAATGGCTGGTACTCGTATGTATGTATGTATTTTTTTTAATGAAAAGCTGCAGATTACTGTTTCCATTTATAAAGGAGAACGTAAATACAGATTTACTTGAATAATCATATAAAGGAGACTGAGCATTATTTTTGTGTACTTTCAAAGTTATATTGTGATAAAGCAAGACGGGTTACAACACAATAGAAGTGCCCCATTTTTTCACTCTGAGGGCATGTCTATATATAAGAAGGCAGCTCATGCTTTGACAAGTTATGGTGCCGGTTTGGATGACCTAAAGATGCTGTGTGGCCTAAGATTCTTGCTTGAACTTTGTTTCGGAGTAAGCTGTGTGCGCCTTTGTTAACGGCCCCCGTTTCTACTTGAAAATAGATTACTGTAAAAACTCACTGATTTTGGTCGTAGAATTCATAATTATTCAACGCAAAATTCTAATAAAGTTTTTTAGGGATGTAAGTATTTAGTGTTCTGCATATGTTAACATCACAAGCTGCACCATACAAGGATCTTAAAAAACATAAAAACTCTTTATTAATATAGAATAATCCATTACATAAGAACTACAAAATGTATTAATGAATAACAAAACCGTGTACTAGCACGGACTAGACCTAATGCTTAAGCTAGCAAATATATGAACCACAAGACTGCAACAAATTTTTTTTTTGAAAGAATGCAATGCAATGCAAGAAACAAATAGATGGGAGAAAATATTTCATAAAAAAACAAATAAATGAAAAACTATGTTATACAAGAAAACAAAAAATCGATTGAGAAGATGGCATGTAATTCAAGAAACGAATCCATCAAGAAATGCCAGAAAAATCAAACAAACGACCAACTATGCAAGAAACGATGAGAAAATTTATGCTTTTTTGAAGAAGAAGATGCAGTTTTTTTTTTTTGAAGATGCAATTTTTTTGTAGAAGATGCAATGCAAGTAAGAAATCCAGGCGACAATGAAACACCTTTTTTTTTCTTTCCAAAAACGTAAATCCAAATCCCAAATGAAAAAACTAGCTGACGATTAAACAAATTTGCAAGAACGTAACTACAAATCCTAAGTATAGGATACCAAAGAGCGAAGTAATCCGAAAACCTGCAACAAAGGAAGCCGTACGATTGCAAGAGGGAAATTGGTCAAACGAAATCAAGAAATCGATGCCATAAAGAAATCGAATAACCCAAGAAACAAATCGATCAACAAGATGCAATGCAAGAAAGAACCGAATTGATCAACAAGATGCAATGAAGAAAAGAAAGAACTCAACTCCGAAACCCTAACTAAGATGCGACGGCGGGCGGCAGCTGGCATCCGCATGCTCGCACGCGGCGAGGCTTCTCCTCTTCCCGGTCTGCGGCCGTCTCCGCTTTCCTCTTCTTGGAGGATTCACAGCTTGCAGAGCTCTCGGGTGCCTTCGGGCCGCGTTCCATGACCCTGAAGAAGCGCTGGAAGTCTTCGTCCCCGATGAACAGGCGGTAGTCGATGACCCGCAGGAAGAGTAATTCGAGCCGGCACATCTCGCTCGCCCGGATCGACTTGTCGGAGCAGATCTGGAAGGACTCTACGCGCCTCTTGAAGTATCTAGGGCTAGCGAACTTGGCGCCGAGCAGGACGGCGACGGAGACGAGGCGGTGCGCCGTGGCCGGCTCGACCAGGATCCCGGCGTCGCGCGCGGCGCGGGTGCGCATGAAGCGGGCGAGGTACGCCCCCGCTAGGACGTACACGGAGCCGCCGAACAAGTGGTTGCACCGCTGGATGCGCTCGAGGAACTTGGCGATCGGGACGGCCGGGGTCGCGCCGCCGCGGAAAGCTCGGACGAGGTCGTTCTCGGCGGGCTTAGAGGCGGCGTCGGCGAAGTACTGGGACTCGAACTCCACAAGCGCCGCGAGAAGGCGGAGCGTCCTGGGGTTGCCATTGGCGTCGAGGCGGAGGACGGCCGCCGCCGAAGCCATGGCGATCGATCGAGGAGCTTGAGCTACGTATGCAAGGGGGGTTTCGCGCGAGGATTTTAGGGTTTGGTTGTTTTCGGGCGAGAGACGAGAGCGGTTGTAGCGGGCGGGTGGAGATACGTACGTAGGTATTTGTGTACAGGGAGAAGTCGCGTTCAAGCAACGCTACGCGTATTGCCTGTTTTCTGTACAGCGAGATCGTATACGATACGGACTGCAGGTTAGGACGAGGATTTCTTTCCAGCTTTTCGGTTCAGACGAGTCCAGTACAAAATATATCAGGTTTACACGACGCTGGCCGCATGCGCCATGGTTACACTACACGTAGGCCTCTGCGCCGTGGTATTCTCCTATATGGCGGAAGGATATGTATGGCGCCGAGACCCATGGTTTCAAAAATATCCTTGCACTTTCAACTCCAATTTCCAGGGTTTTCAAAAATATGAATCACGCAACCAAAATTGAAGATCCTAATTGGACAAAGGCTACGGAACACAGTAAAATAGCATGGATAACTAGAGAGATCCGTGGGCCTATTACCAGTTTTTGCATGTTAGTAGTTTTGGTTATAGTGTTAGCCATTTTAAGATTATCAAATGAACTGTGGTGACCCAGCATACCACTGCATGTGTAGTATGCAAGTCGTTGACATAACATCAATGAAACACCATCTCACTAGTATTACATCGATCAGAGTGGTACAACAGAAACATCGCAGGTCTAAGGTATGTGCATAGGATTATAATTTTCACCATACAGAAGATCTTCAGAACCTCCTCAACAGGTAGAGGTTTAGTCCTGGCGATTACAAGCGAGAAAGAACAACGAGAAGTATAAACTAAGCTACAACTAATGCAGTTGGCTTGCTTCAGAAACTATAGAACTACCCTAGCTACTTAGGTTCTAGGACTTAGGGAATTGGGTCCCTTCTATTCCTGTTCTAGTTTTCCACCAAACTTGACGTAGTCATTGACTTCATTGATAATTCTGACATTGGTAGAAGGCTTCATCTTCATCTTCAGTGTCTCGAGGTTGCCTCCAATCTAAGCAAGGGTTACGAGGGAGTGGGGTGAGTAACGAGCGTTACCCAACAAGTTCATATAAGGAATAAGGTGTTTTATACACTAGCTACAGCCTTAGACTCAAGAGTCGTTTGGCAATGCAGGTTTTCGTAAACATGTCTTCAAGAGGTTGCTTTTATTCAGAAGAACTATGTCCTTCAGCCTTCGCAGGTTGATTAGAGCTTCGATGGGCTCCTTTCCTGTCGTGTTCGCAGCTCCTTCCCGGAACAGGGAGTATCCAAATACTTTCTTACACTCTGCGGAGGTGGTCACTTGTACCCATAGGAGATCAACGCCTTGCTGCACATCCGAGTAGCTTGCTCGTCCACACTCCTTGTGTGTGGGGCCCAGTCGATGATCCGAGCCAATCATTGTTCCTTCCCGCGACCTTGCATACCCACCCTTTTGCAGCTCCAACTTCGGTTCGCTACCCACGCCGGTCTACTCTTTGGTAGTTGCCGACCTCGGTATACTTGTCCTCGACAATAAGTTACCCCCGCCGGTCATCTTACACTTATGATAATATCTGACCTCGGTAATCTACCCCCGTTGTTGCCGCAATCCATCATAGACCGCCAGAACCGTGGAATCATTAGGGGGATTCCACCCATCCCGAAGCTCCTCGCAGGGAGATAACTGCTACGGAATGGCGCGTCCATTGATATGCAAGAGGGAAAATATACAGCTGACCCTTCCGTCCCATTCCAGATCCTATGGTTGACCGTATTTTATGGCACAAGAATCACTGGCGATATTGGTTATTAGTCCTAGGTGAACATTCCAGTTGCAGTGGGACCTCCACCATCATGCATACCATAGTCCCACTGCCCACCTTCCTAGGTCGACAACCACCGTGGTTGCTAACCACTAGTCATATTAATTGAGAAACCAGAACCTTTGCTTTTGAATGGAATAATAATAATACCACCGGTATATTTGCAAGTAATTTGCTAAAGATAAACAAGAGATATGAGCAAGAGTGAACTTGCCTTTTTGACTGCAAGATTATGCAAGTCAAGGTCTTCGATACGATAGAAATCCCAATTCTGAAATAGCAATCATCATCCGGTAGGGATGATGTTAGAAATCTGCAGCATGATATGCATAAGATATGATATGCATCACTCTAAGCGTAACCTAACCCCGATGATTTGTTATCATTGAGTTATGGTGATTTCTTTATGTTGTGTTGCACTTTTAAATTCAGTTGCACACAATGTTGTTAAGGATCTTAGCTTCACTTATAACAACATACAAGTGAGAGAATAAAGCTTAAAACATTATTAATGTGTGTAGGGTTTTAGCAACATTTCTTGCTACAAGATAGGAATGATTAATGGTGAAGGCATGGAAGTAACAGTTTTAAGTGGCATCTTATAATTATCAAACAATTGGTTGATCATGGATATGCAAGTTTGAAGTAAGCATATTACATAACATCATCCATTAGTTCAGGGTTGACAACAATCTTAATATAACTTAGGGTTTTAATTTATAACTAAAAGGAATTGATTTAATACTTGTTTTAAAGGCATCTTAAAAGAATAACTTTTGAAGAACACATTCTTTAAAAGGGTAATTAGTATTTAACTCCTTTTAAGTGATCACAATTATTCTTAGGAATTTAGGTTAATTAATAGAACATGATTCTTCTTATTATAAGTTTCTAGGTCTTAACTTATAATGTTAAAGTAATTGAGTTAATTATTTATCATGGTTGAATTGAGCACTTAGAGCTAACTACTTATTTACTGAATGAAAGTTGAGAAATAACCTTAAATACAAGTTACTATTTATTTGTTGATGTTCTCCATAATTTTAGTAATTTTAAAATTATCTATAAAAATAACTCTAGTGCTTTAAGTGCTAATGGCAAAGTTGAATTTAAGATCCTATAATAATGAAGTAGTAACTACAATAAGATTTTTTTAGTGTAAGAATATTTACTACATTCTTAGAGAAATGATTTGATTCCTAAATTTGATTCAAATTCATATTCAAAATAGTACTTAAACATGTTTTTAATTGCATTCAAAATTACTCCACACAAGTATATAATTTTATAGTATAAACAGATAGGTCTTATTTTTCTGAACATTTTGATATATAATTCATATTTTTCTGACTAGAAATGAAACAGATATGAATTTTCTAAGTTGTGTTATTTTTCTGGAATTCTAAATTAATCAGACATATACTTTTTTCACTCAGCTTACCCTAGCTACTGAGGCAGACGCATGGGGCCAAAGTCCAGGTCAGAGGCCACGCAGGCTTGACCGCGTCAGTTGGTTGACTGGGCGCAATATTACTTTTTGTACCGAGACTAGTACCAGCTGCAGAGAATGACATGTGGGGCCAGGTCTAGTTAGCTGCCACGAGGTCAAGAACCAAGTCAACATGTGTTGACTAGCTTGGCTCACCGCCGGCGATCGCCGGAGTTGGCATCTCAGACCTCCCCGGGATGCGCGGCTAGGTGCGTTCGAAGCAGAGGATGACCACGAACCAAATAGGGGTGGCGCCGCCCGGGAAAGGTCACCGGAGTATCGCCAGAGACGATGGTCTGTGGCAGTGCATGGCGGTTGTATTCAAAAATGAGCTACGGTGTATGCTAAGATGCAAAAATAGGTTCTAACGATGCGTAGACTCACCAGGAATCCGTTGATATGATCTGCGAGGTCTATGGTGACCGGAGATGAACACACGGTCATGAATTCCGACCATCACTTTCGAAAAGGAACAATCAAATACTCCTGATTTAGGCCTCCCCTTGATGATTGAATCATCACAGATCATTAATGCGGGAAGGAGAACCACCAAGTTGGGAACCCCAAGAGGAAGGTATGATGAGCACAGTAGCAAGTTTTCCCTCAGTAAGAAACCGAGGTTTATCGATCCAGTAGGAAAAAGCCAAACTTGAGAAGGTGATGCGTGCTACCTTCGTGACACTCCAGCAAGGGCGCCGTTTACGATTCTTGTTGGTGCGTCTTCAACTAGTAGCAACGCGGAACCTGCACACAACACAACCAAGTACTTTGCTCCCAACTTACGATGAGGTTGTCAATCTCACCGGTTTGCTGTAAACAAAGGTATGAGCATATCGAGTGGAAAATAGTAGTAGTATGCGAGAAAGTAAACAGTGCGAGTAGTAGTAAAACGGTGTAACAATGTAAAGCAAATTGGAACGGGGTCCACAGTTCACTAGTGGTGTCTCTCCATAAGATAAATAACAACATGCTGGGTAAACAAATTATAGTTGGGCAATTGATAGAATAAATATAATGTGCATACATCACGAGGATCACTATTATATTTACTCTGGGCATTACAACAAAATACATAGACCGCCATCCAACTGCATCTATGACTAATAATCTACTCACGGGGATATCGTCCGAACACCCCATGAGTATTAAGTTGCGAACAACAGATAACTGCATTAAGCAAAGTGTGTAATGTAAACAAAATGAATGTCCTTGGACACAAGAATGTTGTTTTCTCCCTAGTGGCAACATCATATCTACAACCTTAGACGTTTCTGTCACTCCCCCAGATTAAATAGAGGCATGAACCCAACTATCGAGCATAAATACCCCCTCTTGGAGTCACTAGTATCTACTTCGCCAAGATAACTACTAAAAACGGAGAGCACGCAAGATCATAAACAACATAGAGATAACAAAACGGTATGCATAGTCCAAGGTAGCAATATAAAGGAAATAGTCCAAGGTAGACAACCATCTAGCTACTGCTGTGTAAAAGTGGTTTCACGCAAGATCTCAATCATGTAAGGCAGCTCATGAGATCTAAACATGAAGCACATGGTGGAGAAGACAACCATCTAGCTACTGCTATGGACCCATAGTCCAAGGTAGACTACTCACTCATCGCGCTGGAGGCAAGCATGGCGATGAAGAAGACCTCCGGTGGCAATTCCCCTCTCCGGCAGGGTGCCGGGAAGAGCTTCTGGACCCACCCGATCTTGGGTCGACAACGGCGGTGGATCGCGATGTGATTCTAGAAAATTGATCGGGTCTTTAGGTTTTTCCCGTCGGGGGGTCTTTATAGGCGAAGGGGCGGTGCCAGAGGTAGGCCAGGGGGCCCTCACCACAGGGCGGCGCGGGCCAGGGGCAGGCCGCGCCCCCTGGTGGTGTGGCCGCCCTGTGGCCCCCCTCCGTCTCCTCTTCGGACTTCTGGAAGCTTCGGTAAATATCTGGATGTTCGGCTTTTGTTTCGTCCAATTCCGAGAATATTTCCTGTGTAACTTTTCTGAAATACAAAAACAGCAGAAAACAGGGAACCGGCACTATGGCATCTTGTTAATAGGTTAGTTCCGAAAAATGCATAAAAATACCACGAAGTGTAAAAAACACTAAGCAAATGGTGTAAGAACAAGCATGGAGCATCAAAAATTATAGATACGTTTGAGACGTATTGATGCGGCACGGTGTTGATAATGTATAGCACCATCCAGTTGGGAACCCCAAGAGGAAGGTATGATGAATATAGCAGCAAGGTTTTCCCTCAGTAAGAAACCGAGGTTTATCGATCAGGAGAGGAAGAAGCCAATACGACTGAAGGTGATGCTTGCTAGTCTAGTGACACTCCAACAAGGGCGCCGTTTACGATCAAACGAGTTAGCGCGTCTTCAACTAGTAGCAACGTGGAACCTGCACACAACACAACCAAATACTTTGCTCCCAACTTACGATGAGGTTGTCTATCTCACCGGTTTGCTGTAAACAAAGGAATGAGCGTATCGAGTGGAAAATAGTAATAGTATGCGAGTAAAGTAAACAGTGCGAGTAAAGTAAACATGTGATAGCAATATAAAGGAAATAGGACCGGGGTCCACAGTTCACTAGTTGTGTCTCTCCATAAGATAAAATAACACATGCTGGGTAAACAAATTATAGTTGGGCAATTGATAGAATAAAGACAACGTGATATGTCAAGAGGATCACTATGAGATTTACTCTGGGCATTACAACAAGATACATAGACCGCCATCCAACTGCATCTATGACTAATAATCCACTTGTGGTGAATCAATCCGAGAACTCCACAAGTATTAAGTTGCGAACAACAGATAATTGCATTAAGCAAAGTCTGTAATGTAAACAAAGCATATGCCCCCGAGCATATGAATGTTGTTTTCCCCCTAGTAGCAATAGCACATCTACAACCTTAGAGGTTTCTGTCACTCCCCCAGATTAAATAGAGGCATGAACCCACTATCGAGCATAAATACCCCCTCTTGGAGTCACTAGCAACTACTCGGCCAAGATAGCTACTAACAACGGAGAGCATGCAAGATCATAAACAATATAGAGATAACATAAGATAAAATTCAGTACATCAACTCAATCATAACACCAATATTCATCGGATCCCAATAAACACAACATGTAGAATTACATAACGGTGATCTCGATCATGTAAAGCAGCTCACGAGATCTAAACATGAAGCACATGGTGGAGAAGACAACCAACTAGCTACTGCTATGGACCCATAGTCCAAGGTAGACTACTCACTCATCGCACCGGAGGCAAGCATGGCGATGAAGAAGACCTCCGGTGGCGATTCCCCTCTCCGGCAGGGTGCCGGGAGGAGCTTCTGGACCCTCCCGATCTTCGGGTCGACGGCGGCGGCGGATCGCGATGTGTTCTGGAAAAGTGATCGGGTCTTTAGGTTTTTCCCATCGGGGGGTCTTTATAGGCGAAGAGGCGGCGTCTGAAGTGGACCAGGGGGCCCACACCACAGGCCAACGCGGGCCAGGGGTGGGCCGCGCCCCTGGTGGTGTGGCCACCCTTTGGTCCAGCTCCGTCTCCTCTTCGGTGTTCTGGAAGCTCTGTGAAATATCTGGATGACTGGCTTTGGTTTCGTCCAATTCCGAGAATATTTCCTATGTAACTTTTCTGAAACATAAAAAATAGCAGAAAATAGGGAACTGGCACTCTGGCATCTCGTTAATAGGTTAGTTCCGGAAAATGCATAAAAATGCCACGAAGTGTAACGAAACACTAATCAAATGGTGTAAAAACAAGCATGGAGCATAAAAAATTATGGATACGTTGGAGACGTATCAGCATCCCCAAGCTTAACTCCTGATCGTCCTCGAGTAGGTAAGCGATAACAAAAAAAATAATTTTTGAGGTGACATGCACCTACACAGTCTTGATCAAATATGTAAGCGTTGTGCGCTGGGATCAAAAAAACTTAAAACATGGGCATGAAAGATATAATCTTGATAGGAGAAACTTAGCAACCATGTTATAACATGAAAATGAACACAAACAAAAGATCATGAAAATGAAACAATGAAAGTCAAACGTGTGTTCAAATCATAAGGAAAAACATACAAATGGTTTTCGGCTTGTCCCTCATGGAGAGCAAAACATAAATGCATAGGACACCTTCAAGTTTAAGAGGGCGACTAGATACAAGTAATTTAAAAACAAGTGAAACCAACAATATGAATCAATCAATGAAAACTTTGGGACAATGCACATTATACTCAGAATGACAACTATGCTCTCTTAATGGTGCATAAAGATAGAAGGTGGTGACTCAAAATAAAAGTAAAAGAAAGGCCCTTCGCGGAGGGAAGCAGTGATTAAACATGTGCTAGAGCTTTTCATTTGTAAAACAGAGATAAAAATTGGGTTTTGAGAGGTGGTTGTTTCATGTCAATGAATAGCAATGGGGTCTTACTACCTTCCATAATAAACAAGCGAGAGCGGTTCCGAGTTCTTTGAAAATTTGGCACATTGGTGCTCTTTTATAAAGCTTTGGCACTCCTCCCCACCTTTTTCCTTTCTCAAACCATGGCTAACCGATTCCATCGGGTGCCCACCAACATTCACATACCATGGAGGATTGCCTTTTTTCTTTTCTTTTAAAATTAGATTGCAATGGTCTGACCAGCTCTCATGCAAAATTAATGATGAGCAGATGAAGCTGCCTAGTCGAGGGGTACTTAATTTAATATGGAAGATAGCAATTCCGACCACTACGTCCCCATGAGCTAAAAACAGTGGCACAAAACGAGAAGTAGTTGAAAGTTTTGAAAGGTAGCACATGAAAATTTACTTTGGAATGGCTAATTGCTAATAGGTATGTATGGTGGACACAATGGAACAACTTGGTTTTTAGGAGTTGGATGCACGATTAGAGCTCATACTCAGTACAAAATGAGGGCTAGCAAAAGACTGGGAGCGACCAACTAAGAGAGCAATAACGGCCATAATCATGCATAGCGATAAAGCGACATTAAAAGAAGCATAAGATGGCATCAAAAGTCAAAAACTAAATGATCATTGAGGCAATGGCGACTTTGTATGAGTCAAACATGTGTGAGCATGCGCCAAGTCAACCCAAATAAAGCATCAAGGAGAAAACCAAAATAATGCTTCCAAATAATAAAAACAACGCATGATTTTTTCAAAGGCTCATTAAGCAATCTTAGTCATTTGAGACAAGTCATGCTACAGAAAAACCACTAAGCATACTATCAAAAAGAGATCAAGCACGACATGCAAAAGCCTAGGCCGCAGTCTAAACATGCTCCTTCTTATACCACTTTTTTGCATAAAGCTTTTTCTCTTTTCCAACACCATTCAAACTTTTTATAACCAACTCTTTTGATGAAAAACAATATGGTCCAGAGGCAAAAATACACCTTGATGAAAAGATATAACAAAATCTGAACAAAAATCAAGGCGAAAATTGAAAGCTAAATGCAGTTCTAGAAAAAGAGAACACTCGTTGAAACGATAAGAGTGAAAAACGGAGTGTTCTTGGCAAATGAAAAGCAAGGCAACTTCTCCAAAAGGAATTTGTTGGGGTCCAACCATTTATTGCAGCAACAAAACTAAACAAAACTGAAAACTAAAAACAACTGATGCTCCAAGAAAAACGCATAATGCATGAAGCAATAAAAATATAGTGCGTTGAAAGGTGACCTGATTTTTGCCGATGAAGAAGGGGTGCCTCGGGGGCATCCCCAAGCTTTGACGCTTGTACCTCTTGGATATTTCTTGGGGTGAAATGGGCGTCCCCAAGCTTGAGCTTTTGTCCATTCTTCAACTCATCTCATCATTCTCCAATCCCTACACTTGAAAACTTCCTTCATACAAAACTAAACACAAATCTATTAGCAACATTAGTGTAAGCATAATAATGAATCAACCCTTTTTGCTTCAGATTTCAACTCAAAACCACCACATATAAAGCATATACAACTGTAGCAACTTCCCCAAAAGTTCCGTGATCAAAAGAACTCAAAAAGAAAGCGATAAAGCGACAAACACAAATATTGGCAGAAATCTGTCAAAACAGAACAGCTGACAAAGGTCGAATTTTTCGAGGGTTTTCTGTTGCTCAAATCAAAAAGTGTAAAACTAATGAAAGTTTGGATATAACCTGGGGCATATGCACAAGAAATCGCAGGTCAAAAAGATATTCTGGGAATTGTCACGAATTTTTACGGTGCAGCACCGAAATCTGTTTCAGGACAGCAACATCCCCAAATCTTACCTCACTCAAATTAGAGGTTTCTCTTGGGACAACAACGAAATAAAAAGGATAAGGAGCAGTTATTACAGTAGTAATAACTTCCAAGACTCAAATAAAAGAAAAAGAACTGAAAGTAAAACAATGGGTTATCTCCCAAGAGTGCTTTTCTTTAACGCCTTTGAGCTAGGTGCAGAAAGTGCAAATCAAGTAATATCAAGCGATGAAGCATTAGGGTCAACGGGTGCCTTACGCCTTCCTCTCTTACCATTGCTCTTAACTTTAGGGAACACATGATTATTGCAAGGTGGAGAGATGAATCTTATGGTGCCTTTTCCCACATCTATAATGGCGCCTAGGAGCTTTAGTAGAGACCTTCCAAGCGTGATTTGTCCTTTTCCTACACATTCAATAAACAAATAATCAGTAGATACCATTTTTCCTAGGACTTTTGTATAAACTCCTTCAGCTATTCCAACGGGAAATATAGTGGCATTATTAGTAAGAGAAATTTCTTCTCCCCCCTCAGAAAGTTTCCAAAGACTCAAAGATTCATAAACATCCTTTGGCATAAGACAAAATTCAGACATAATATCACAACGAGCATGAAAAGTTTCACCACTAATGGTGATTTTTACCATAGGGTACCAACTCGATGGTTCAGAATTTATTGGCACATACTCAAAATACTGGCGCAAAGTACTATAGCAATTACCTAAACGAGTAGTGCTAGTTTCAAGAGTATTAAGTCTATTAAAAATGCTCACAAGAGAGGAATCAAAATCAGTTGGCATGCTATAAATTGTAATCAACTTTTTTATAATAATGAAAGCTTGATCTCCATCACAATGAAGGAAATCTCCTTCTGCTGTAGTATCCAAAGCATATCTATAACGAAGAGCAAGTCCAAAGTAAAAACTACTAAGAAGCAAACTCAAAGTCATTTTCGGTTCAGTTTTTCCATGCCAATCATAAATTCTAGACCAAGCTTCTTTGAAACTTTCCTCACTCTTTTGTTTGAAAGTGAAGATCATTTCCTCGGGCGACATAGTAGTAGCAACTAAACTAGACATAATAAACAACTATAAAGGAAACTAATATTTTTGTACTTTTGATAAAAACGATGCAAGTAAAAATAAAGTAAAGCAAAACAAAAACAAAGTAAAGGATGTGCGTGCGAAACTCCCTTGCAAAAGTCTTCTTTTTCCCCGGCAACAGCGCCAGAAAATTAGCTTGATGCGGGCAGGATAACCACCCAGTTGGGAACCCCAAGAGGAAGGTATGATGAGCACAGTAGCAAGTTTTACCTCAGGAAGAAACCGAGGTTTATCGATCCAGTAGGAAAAAGCCAAACTTGAGAAGGTGATGCTTGCTAGCTTCGTGACACTCCAGCAAGGGCGCCGTTTATGATTCTCGTTGGTGTGTCTTCAACTAGTAGCAATGCGGAACCTGCACACAATACAACCAAGTACTTTGCTCCCAACTTACGATGAGGTTGTCAATCTCACCGGTTTGCTGTAAACAAAGGTATGAGCATATCGAGTGGAAAACAGTAGTAGTATGCGAGAAAGTAAACAGTGCGAGTAATAGTAAAATGGTATAACAATGCAAAGGAAATTGGACCGGGGTCCACAGTTCACTAGTGGTGTCTCTCCATAAGATAAATAACAACATGCTGGGTAAACAAATTACAGTTGGGCAATTGATAGAATAAAGATAACATGCATACGTCACGAGGATCACTATGAGATTTACTCTAGGCATTACAACAAAATACATAAACCGCCATCCAACTGCATCTATGACTAATAATCCACTCACGGGGATATCGTCCGAACACCCCATGAGTATTAAGTAGCGAACAACAGATAACTGCATTTAGCAAAGTGTGTAATGTAAACAAAATGAATGTCCTTGGACACAAGAATGTTTTTTTCTCCCTAGTGGCAACAGCACATCTACAACCTTAGAGGTTTCTGTCACTCCCCCAGATTAAATAGAGGCATGAACGCAACTATCGAGCATAAATACCCCCTCTTGGAGTCACTAGTATCTACTTCGCCAAGATAGCTACTAACAACGGAGAGCATGCAAGATCATAAACAACATAGAGATAACATAAGATAATATTCAGCACATCAACTTAACATAACACCAATATTCATCGGATCCCAACAAACATAACATGTAGAATTACACAAAGATGATCTCAATCATGTAAGGCAGCTCATGAGATCTAAACATGAAGCACATGGTGGAGAAGACAACCATCTAGCTACTGCTATGGACCCATAGTCCAAGGTAGACTACTCACTCATCGCACCGGAGGCAAGCATGGCGATGAAGAAGACCTCCGGTGGAGATTCCCCTCTCCGGCAGGGTGCCGGGAAGAACTTCTAGACCCTCCCGATCTCGGGTCGACAACGGCGGTGGATCGCGATGTGTTTCTGGAAAATTGATCGGGTCTTTAGGTTTTTCCCGTCGGGGGGTCTTTATAGGCAAAGGGGCGGCGCCAGAGGTGGGCCAGGGGGCCCTCACCACAGGGCGGCGCGGGCCAGGGGCAGGCTGCGCCCCCTAGTGGTGTGGCCGCCCTGTGGCCCTCCTCCGTCTCCTCTTCGGACTTCTGACAATATTTCCTATGTAACTTTTTTGAAACACAAAAACTGCAGAAAACAGGGAACCGGCACTGTGGCATCTTGTTAATAGGTTAGTTCCGGAAAATGCATAAAAATGCCACGAAGTGTAACAAAACACTAAGCAAATGGTGTAAGAACAAGCATGGAGCATCAAAAATTGTAGATACGTTTGAGACATATCAATCATCTACAAGGCAAGGCGCTTCTCCCAGACTGCTGGTAGAGCTTGGGGTGGCCCCAATCGATGACTCACCGGAGCACTATCAACGGCGACTTCGGATGATTGCGAGGAACATAGAGATTGAGAGAGGGATTGAGAGGGCATAGGGGCTCTAGGGTTTCAATGCGACTTAGCTCGAAGCTTTATAGATCGAGACGAGGGTGCTACTGTAACTTAACCGCCGGTGATGGTCAAGATGTGGCGGCGGTGTAGTCGCGTGATTCGGGCGTGAATCTCCTCGTGAACTTGCCAGTAGACACTGGAGAGGATTGGGACAACGAGCTGGAGTCAACAGAGATAGACGATGGTCCACAACGGCGGCCGGGCGACGTGGCCCTCGCCGGTGTGCTGTCGACCAACAGCGAGAGGAAGAAGAAGACTTCTTCTTCTTTTTCTCCCGAAACGGTATCTGGGCCGGCTGGATCCTCGGCCGAGCTGGTAGGCCATCGCCAGGTAAGCGCTTCTCCCTTTTTTCTGTTATGTTTTCTTTTTCTTGTTTTCTGTTTTTGAGATTCTTATTTGAATTTGATTCTGTTTTGCAGGTTTTCATTTATTTGAACCTTGTCCAATATTTTGATAGGTTATTTAATCTTATGTCATGGTGTATTAGATAATGTTTAGGTGCTTAGCATAGAACTATAATTTATATATTATTTGATTTTAGATAGGGATTTTAATAGGAATGAATTCAAACACTATTATTAGAATGTTCAAAACTTTGAGCAAGTCTTAGAAAATTACTAGTAATATGCAACAGCATTAATTTGTAGGGATTTCTATTTTCGTGCCCTCGGGTCCTTAGTTGTACTCAGTTTTCCCCAGCTCCTTAGTTTTTTCTCATTTTTGTCCAAGCCCTTGTCTGAAACCCTAACAAGTGCTGGAACGGCCGGTTGCCCGATGGTTCAACAACTTTGACCGTTATCTGCTGACTAGTGGGGCCACGTAGAGCCCGCAAAGACACGTCAGAGCATCCATCTTTGTTTGACCGTAAGCATCGCCATATCCCTGACAAAAACGTGGATGAGTGGGGCTTCGGTATATCGAATGACAAGTGGGGCCATGACGCTGATACAAGGGGCAATACACGGGTAGGATTAGATTTTTAAACGGAGCTCTACAACGATGGCACGGAGGAGGTGGCCTGCGGGGTGCCGAGATGAGATCAACATCCATAAAGAACTGCATGAGGCGAGACCAGACACATTAGATAGATATGAACTAGATGCGTTTAACCATGCATAGAAGAGAAGAAATGGTCGAGGACATCGATGATGACCTCAACACTTTGACTGACGGTGTCGGACACGAACACGAGCAATGTAGAGAAAACTAGTGTCTCTCCTGTGTGGCGTGTATAGATGGGTGCTAGGGGAGTGTGGTGGCGAAGGGAAAGACCTAGCGGTGGTCTGTGGCGTCCAACATAGCGGGGCGGCGTGGCCGTGCCCACATCGGCGTGCATGTTCGGCATTGGCATGAGCATGTACGTTCATCATTGGCCTCGGCGGTATCTCTGGTGTGTCAGTGATCGAATGAGGGGAGGGGATTGAGGGTGCATCCCAACGGTGACCTAGCAGTGGCGGCGAGCATGCATAGCCGTTCTGACCATGCCGATATCGGCATCGACATCGTTTGGAGGCTGTGGTGCTCGAATCATGGTGGAAATTGCGATTCCCTATTATTTTTACATGCATAATATATAGAAAATAGCTAGATCTCTAAATCGATGCATATGAAGCTACATATATATTCTTGGTCATAATCCCCTTATCTAAAAGGGATGGATGCATGGCTTCACGTCGTCGTCGCTTTCATTGTCAGTATCTTCGTCGTCCGTGTAGTAGTACTTCCTGCACATTGTTACGTCGAACACCTTCACTGTGAGCACATCATCGCCTTCATATTTGAAGTGTAGGATGTAGCCGAAATCCACACCGTGCGCGATGGCGAAATTCTCCCAGCCCTTGTCGAGGTACATCCGGCCTTGTCCATCAAATAGGACCTCCACGGTCCAGAGACGAGGACCGTAGTCAGCTGCTCGCAGATACACCTTAGCGGGCTCCTGGCCGTCAAGATAGTCCGCAAACTTTTTTGGGAGTGCCTGCAAAGAAATCGAGTGCCGATCATTTAAAATTAAAGGTTTTTTAGAACATGCACATAATTAATCACATGCATCATATATGTGGGAAAGCGTACATACCTTCTTGATGATTAAGAACTCCTCTATGATCAATGGCAGTGTTGACAGTGGTGGTGGCAATGATGATGATCCAACACCCAGGCCGCCCCTTCCCCTTCCCCTTCTGGTCGGCGTCCGAGACATGGAAGCCATGGCAATGGATCAAGTGTATGTGAACGAAGAAGAGAGAGGCAGAACCTATTGACATGAGGGATGGTCGTTGTGGGGGTTTATAAGGGAGAGATGACCGTTGTGGGGTTTACAACATAAATTAAGGTAGAGATGACTGTTGTGGGGTTTACACAATAAATTAAGGAGGAGATGACCGTTGTGGGGGTTTATATCTCAACAAAAAAGTAATGCCTAAAAGAAATGGAAATTCGTGATAGTTTATTATTTTACCGTGAAAAGTAATGCCTAAAGGAAATTCATGATAGTTTATCATTTTACCGTGAAAAGTAATGCCTAAGAGAAATGGAAATTCGTGATAGTTTATCATTTTACCGTGAAAAGTAATGCCTACAAGAAATTCGTGATTACCAAACTTGTTGAATCCAGTGGCAAACTCGAGCATACATAGAGGGGTAGTAGTTTGCCACCGACAGATAGAGAGAGGGTGGCCATGATGAGAGAGAAAGAGGGGTTATCCTGCCCGTTAGATCATAGGATCGACGGTAGGTGGGCACGATCCGTGTGACAACAGCTCGACCAATCAGGCCAAGTTTGGGCTTCTGTGAGAAGGGAGAGGGTAAAACTGAGTAGTATCAAGGATCCAAGGGCAAGTAAATAGTAAACATGCTAAGGAATTCAAATAAGAGATTTAGAAAAATAAAAACACATGTTTTGTACAATGAAACCCAGGTTGGCCTACCTCAAAGTATTAGCAATTCAAATATACATGAGTGTGAAAATTATGGCCTCATTTAGACAAACTATGTTTTGGGTATAGATGTTTTGAGAAGGGGTTTGAGTGGAAAGCCATGAACCTTCATAGCTACTAGTGATTTGAGAAGTGGCCATTTGTGTTAAAACTTGATTTATATATGATTGTTATGATTTCCTACATGGCAGGTCGCGTAACAAGACTCCATGAGTAGGAGGCACTATGATTTTTTTTTGAATTTTTTTGCGCATGAAATGACTCAATTAGATGGCTTAATCCTAGTTGTTGACTCTCTGTTGACCAGCCACTTGAGGGTAAAACTGAGTATATTGCACTAGCCAGTATTATTACTCGAGGGGAAAACTGAGTACAGATATTTTTCCAGCATAAGACTCGAGGGTAGAACTGAGTACACATAATGGTGCAGACGTGCAGTACCACGGACGCGTGTTGAGACCAAACTGCTGAGACGAAACGTCACTTTGCCAGTACAGAGCCCCTCTCTCCCTCCCTCTGCACACAGTCTCATTATAACTCACGCACACAACCACGCCTCTCACATCCCATCACCTTCTCCAAATCAAAAAAACCCCAACCGCCCTACGCGCGCTCCTCTGCCGGCGATGGAGAAGAAGATTGTGCCAGCGGCCGTCGCCCCAGAGCCCGTCGCCTCCGAGCCCGTCGCCTCCGAGCCCATCGCCTCCGAGCCCATCGCATCTGAGCCCATCGCCGTCGAGCCCGTCGCATCCGAGGCCGTCGCCGCCGAGCCCATCGCCTCTGAGGGCGGCGCATCCAAGCGCGGCGCCTCCATGAACTGGGCCTCTCTTAAGGGTGATGGACCACTTCACAAGATCAGCGACTGCTTACTGGCGAACGAGGAGTACATGGACACCTACTCTGCTTTGAGGCAAGTTTGTACAAATTGACGCTCAGATTTACCTGAGCCCGACGTGCACCTGCACGAATGGATCATGGTAGAACACGCCCTTCCACGCGCTGCTGAGTTCTCCTTCGTTAACCTCCGCACATCCCGCTACATCACCATCGATCTAACGGAAGTTCATGCAAGGTTCAAATTCCTCCATATCTATAGAGTTAATCTATTTTTATTTTCAATCGTAAACATCTTAGTGCTGAATGTTATCTTCATCAATATATTTTAGATACTACTTCATCGGCTTTTACCGTGGCGTCATCGTGATTGCCCAGAAGAACCAGCCACACAAGATACGGCTTCTGAACCCACTCACAAAGACATTGAACACTACGTTTGAGGCGCAGATGCCATCTATTATTGTGGAGTCAATCGCTGTAATGAAGTCCCCGACTATGGTCTTCGTTTGCACAGGTTACCCCATGGAAATTGCTTGGGCTGATGAGAGCACTCCAACTAAGGATATAGATGAAGAAAATTGGGGAGAAGGAAGATTTTCAATCGAGGAACATCCTCTGTGTTACATTACCCCGTTCAATAGTGAATTGTATGCAATAGCTGTGAATGAGTTCGGAACATTAGTGTGCACCAACAATGTCCAGCTGGAGTAGCGCGCGAGCACTGTCAACATGGAGACACTATTTTCATTTCCAGAACTTGGAAATGATTCCAAGTTCTACCTTGTAAAGTCGGATGGTGATCTGCTGCTTGTGTTGTTGGGCGGCAGCATTGACAACAACAGGCATTTGGAGGAAGGTCAACCATTGGTGTACCGTGTGGACACTGAGAGCCGCTCTCTCCATGCCATCAGTAACATTGGCAGTCGTGCCTTCTTCGTCAATTATATCCGGTGTATCTCTGTCGACACCAGAGTGCACCTGACAGTTCGACCTGGCTGCATCTACTACATGGATTTGGGTTATATCAGAGAGTACTTTGATGATAGAAAGGCTTGGGATGAGTGGCCACGACGTGTGGATAGATTAGGATACTACAGTCTGAGAAATGAACAAAGGCCATACCGTTTGGAGGATGTATTGGCTGCACACTGCAGACGGAAGGAGTTCAGTGAATATTTCCTTCATCTCATGGAATGTAGCGACGACAAAATATATGAGGAATGAAGAACAGATTCATTCATCCTGGGGTATCCTAATCTTCATGTTGGCCATACATTGCGTCTTGTATTATTTTCAGCTTAGTTTGTCATGAACATTAACATCGTTATTGGCTGCTTTTGGCTGTTGTATGCAGTTTATGTATTATACTTAGTTTTCTGGATTTATTATGCTGCTGTGAATTTATCCTATACTAGCTTCTAGATTTGCTACTGGATTTGTTACCATATTGTGCAAAAAACGAGGGCCAAAAGGCAACAATCATTGAAGAAAGACAGAAATAGAAGCTTCTCTAGATTTGATACTAATTTGGTGAAAAGAGAGAGAACTATTACAGAGAGAGGGGAAAAAGGCGCTATGAAAAGGCGCTCTAAAAAATACCAATTTGGGCCGAGAGAGACAGAACCGAGCTCTCACGTACAACCAAACGCGGTCTCATCCTGTCCCACACGGTCCCTTTCTACCAGCCCCACATGACGCGGCCCCACACGTCAGCACGGAACGGTCAACTAAACGGGAATTCTCCTATCCGAGCTCCTTCTGAGGGTTTCAGACAAGGGCTTGGGGAAAACTGAGGAAAAACTAACGAGCTGGGGAAAACTGAGTACAACTAAGGACCCGAGGGCACAAAAATAGAAATCCCTAATTTGTAATGATATGGTAAGATAATACTATTAAAGTCTAATAGTAATGTTGGATTTCAATTTTAGGTGTATGCCCTATATAACATGATTTTATGTCTCTCATGATTTCTTAATAACATGAAAATGCCCCATGGGCCATTCCAAGGAACTAGTGGTCCCTTGATTCTTTGCTTTGACTTATTAAGTGTGTTTCTCATGTCCTTCTTATTAAAGAAGATTTGAGTTAAGGATTATGATACACCTATTTGCAAGTGAGTTGATCAATAAAACATGGATTTAGATTGGACTTATATGAAGTGTTGTTTAGACACAATTAGTAGACTTAAAATTAGGTCTTAGAATGAGAAACTTCCTTGTGATCATCAAAGGATGCATACGTAATAGTTAGGTTTATAAAGTAGAGTTTCAAATGGATAGATAAAAAGGAATGGGTTTGATTGGATTGTGGTCCTCTCTTTAAAAGAATAGTGCTTACTCCTAAGATATGGTTAGTGCTAAATAGGTTCTAACAAAACTTAGGGTTTAAGTTGTGATCACCTCCAACTATAACAAGTACTTCTCCTAATAGGAAACTTGTGTCTAAGTCAAGGTTTCCCACAAAGCTTCCATAAAAATGCTCCCCCCTTGACATAACTAGGTTTTCTAAACTATCCTACCCTTACCTTATGATGGATGATATCTGCTTATCAAACTAGGTTTCATGGATAATCTATTATCTTTATCCAACCAATATAATCATGTACTATACATGATCCTCTGATTTACTTCATCAACTCCCATGAGGATTTATTTTATTTCCTTGATCAACTCTTATTCTAAATCTATCATTTGAGCTTGACATTAAAGCTCTTACATAATCTTATTAGGAATAACCTTTGTATTACTTCTGATCCTAAGGTTATTCAACTCACTCCCTTTGAGTGGTTAACTGAACATCCTTCTTACTTCTTCTCAAGGTTTTATGATTAGGCTCATCATCAACACTTGCCCTTGAGATCTAGTTAATCCAATCAGTGCATTACCCTAGATGTTGACTTCTAGGGACAAGATACTATACTACTAATAATCCACACTTTACCTTGTGGTTGCTTCTCTTCTTAAATTTACTCCCCGTGTCTAGGCATCCATATTTGATGGTATCTACCTCTAGAGATTAAGAATATAATCTCCACCATTGTGGTATTTCCATATAGGGTCTATCTCCCACCACATAAATACTACTTCTCTTGTATCAACCTTCTATGTACCATAATCTGGTTAGCTTTGATCCATTGACTTCACATATGTCACTCTTCCTCTTCATGCAACATGATAATGATCCTTTTGATCCATTGATCACATAGCTTAGGTTTTTACTTGGTTAATCATGTATTCCACAATCAATGCGATATCAAGATGATCATTACAATCCTTTGATCATATGGCTTGGTTTCCATTTGGCTAATCAAGGTCCATGGTTAACTGGTGCTAAACTATTCTCTTAGAACATCCATATAGCTAAGAGAATTTAATATCACTTCTTAACTCCAAGATACTACACACTTGATATCTTCCTAGTAATGGTTCTAATCTTATTGTGGCATACACTTCACCTATAGTTGAGATAATTCCTCTACTCAACTTGTAAGTAGGTTAGTCTCCCTACTTCTAAGTTTATGAATTAGCTCCTAAAGTTCCATCTCAAGAGATGAGAATGGTACTGAAGTGGATATAGACTCTCTCTTCTTATTGTTCCTAAGATGAACAGATTTAGATGTGAAAGAATAGGATAGATCAATATATGATGACAAGATAGATCAAGATTCAAGGGTAAGACTGGTGTTGTTTTCCTTTATGCTAGACATGGCCTCAATGATTAAGGTTCAAGAAATACCATGGTGGTCATGGTAGAAATAGACATTGGATCATATAATTAGGTGCTAGCTTATTACTCCTACCTCACATTCATCTCTTTTGGTTGTTGTAATTATCTCTACCGAAAACTAGGTTGTTAACAAAGGTCATGTTGAAGTTTATCGCGCTCCAATTGATGAGCTACTTCAGTTCCATCAACTCAAGAGAAGCTTCAATCACTTTGACAAGTTTTTTTTAAAGCGCGAAAATTTCCCAGATTTTCTATGCATGAATGCAATGCACACTTCGGTTTCCTATTTATTTCTAGTCTCACATCCTGGGATGTTACAGACTCTCCGCCTTAAAATAAACTTCGTCCTGAAGTTTGGGCTCTCGTACGTTGTGGGATGAACTTGTTGTTGCTATCATCTAGCTTACAATTCCATTTCCAACAAACTTGGATATATATGATATCTCGTTCTTCAGGTTATCTCGTAAATTCTCTTTGTTTGATTCTGAACAATTGTCCGTGAAATCAATCCTACGCTGTCTTCCAACCCTCTTGGTGAATCCAATACTTTTCAGTCTCGTAGCATACTTAGTTTTGCCAGCTATCTTGGTGAGGTTCCCATAGTAGGATTTTCAACTTTCTATTATAGCATAATTATTGTCTATAAAATGAGGTTTCACGGAGCTCATAATGATACTTAAGAGGTCCGCTAAGGCATAGGTATTCCTAAAGATTTAGTTTCGAGGAATGGATTAGAATCATTTAGCCTATCCAACCTAGGGTTTTGGCTTACTTTCATAAGTTTAATCTTGGTCCTCTATGCTTGAAAAGTTACCCAGTGTGGTTCATACTAATGGTGGTTCATGGCCAACATCTTCTAACTCCTTAGCTGCTCTCCTAATGGAGCTACGATGAATCTTAGGGAAGTGTCGTTCAAATATACTTCATCCAACTTCCAACATCTTTGGTTCCTCCCCAATTTCTGCTTCTTAAAAGCATCAATTACTCCTTTTGGTCAAGTCAGGGTCTAGTTGTTGCTTCATGAGGTATAAACCTCAACTTCCATTCTGATGAGCTTCCGAGGCAAGTATCATTACAGTACCTCGACATCACCTTATGGAAATAAGGCTAATCTCATCTAAATATAGACCTTCTTACTCCCACTGATTTGGTCTAGTTCTTCCAACTTGTGGCTTACTCTCCCCCTTAGGCTTTCCTAAAGGTCTCTCGAAGAAATTTGCGGTGTACCCACACAATTGTGGATATCCGGTATGAATCCTTCGATTATGTGTTTAGGTAGGTCTTCTATTCCACTTATGGAGGTATGAACTTACCAAAAATTTCTAAATGTTGATGAGAATTGGGTTTTCCCACCGTGATCTATCCAAATTTGAATGGTAGGGTATATACAATGCCACGGGAGAAATCCGGCAGAGTTTCTCTTGTACCGGAGGACATCCACGACAGACAGTTGTACAAGTTGAACATAATATGAACTAACAGGGCTATAAATGAACCAATGGCTTTGACAGATCATTGTTAACATGAAGACCTTCGAAAACCTCACAAGTCTTGGTCCGTAGACAAAGACTACAACTTGAAGATAAGGAAAAGTATTGTTAACGTCTTACCACCAATCTACAATTCAATATTTTTGGGACTAGGGATCAATGTTATACAGAAATGTTATGTGTCTTAGTCATGCTAGCAACGAGGTTTACTGGGGTTACCACTCCCAAGCTGAGTAAAGCAGCAAACAATACCGGAATGGAGCATCGGTACTACAACACCTCAATCGACCCGTGATGTACTAAGCATAACCAAGGCTGCATAACAACGAGCTCAAAAATACCTCAAACTCAACTGTAGCTAACCTAATTAGTGGTTCTACTAACCATATTTATTTCTTTCTTCAAATCCTGATTGGCAAGAAATTCGCCAATTTTCGGTGTCTTATCATGCATTCCCTTCTTATTTGGCCTCCTTCTTCTTATGATTTCTTCGTCTTTGTCTTGACTGCCTTAGGAATTCGTCTCTCCCTCACACGAATCCGTTAACCCTCTAGATCAATTCCATGAAGTAAGAACTTGATAGTGCAACATGCATTTGTGTATCAGAGTTAAACTTCATGTATGGATTTAGTCAATCCAGAAAAATCCAAGAGAAGTCCAAATGTGTGCTGGCAACATACATCATCATAAGCCCATTGAGTAAAACATCTCTAAAGTTTAGGCTTAGACGTGTACTTTATAGCACCAAATAATACAGGTTTATATCGTGCTATATTGCACATAGTGGTGGACTACTACTCTTTGTCTCAATATTTACTCTAATTGCTCAAATGCAATCAAATAAATTGGAGCAAAAAGGGGTTTGGGAGTTTTTATGACTGATCTAAATGTGCATCCCTCTTATTCTATAACTTACCTTACGTTCTATTGAATACTATCCTCACATGTTCTCTCAAACTTCTAGCATAGCTATTCTAAGCACCTACTTCACTAAGCATGGTTCACACAACTTCATGACTTTTATGTGGTTTCCCTACTATGCTTCGATGAATCTTCTCCGACTAGGACTATTGTCCTACCATTCTTGACTTAGGTACCCTGGTTTGGAACACTTCATTCACCCTTCTACCTGAGAACCTTCCTCCTCAGTGTGATATTACTGGTTTCACTATAAGGGTTCCACTCCATCACGTAAAGATTCTCTGATGAATCTAACATGATCCTATTTTTTTTACACTGTGGGTACTACTTACTTGTATGTGGCATTCTTGAGTATCCACATACATGGCGTAACATGGGGTCCTACTACCTCATATAGCTTCACTTTATCACTCAATATCATCCTACTACAGTTTCAGATGAATCAAGTTTAACATAATGACCTTGGTATACCTCTTCCAATAGGATAGTTCCCATTCCGGTTGTATCCTCTCTTTGGACTACCATGTATTGTATACCAAGTGTAATCTACTTTCCTCCTTTGTGTAAGGTTATAATAATGGCATAACTACTTGGTATTGAACAATACATCTACCTTCACTTAAGAATAACAGGTAAGATAATTTGACTTGAGTATGTCAGGAGTATCCTTTTGTTGAATATCCATCCCAAGTCATAAGAAGAATTGGTTTAGATAAGATGGCTTCCTATAGTCACTGCCGAACCTACAAGTCTCCTATTAAAGGGTTTTAATCCTAGGGTCAAAGTGTTTGCTCTGATACCAAATGTGGTGACCCAGCATACCACTGCATGTGTAGTATGCAAGTCATTGACATAACACCAATGAAACACCCTCTCACTAATATTACATCGATCAGAGTGGTACAACAGAAACATCGCAGGTCCAAGGTAGGTGCATAGGATTACAATTTTCATCATACAGAAGATCTTCAGAACCTCCTCAACAGGTAGAGGTTTAGTCCTGGCGATTACAAGCGAGAAAGAACAACGAGAAGTCTAAACTAAGCTACAACTAATGCAGTTGGCTTGCTTCAGAAACTATAGAACTACCCAAGCTACTTAGGTTCTAGGAGTTAGGGAATTGGGTCCCTTCTATTCCTGTTCTAGTTTTCCACCAAGCTTGACGTAGTCATTGACTTCGTTGATAGTTCTGACATTGGTAGAAGGTTTCATATTCATCTTCAGTGTCTCGAGGTTGCCTCCTTGTGTTGCCTCCAATCTAAGCAAGGGTTACGAGGGAGTGGGGTGAGTAACGAGCATTACCCAGCAAGTTCATATAAGGAATAAGGTGTTTTAGGCACTAGCTACAGCCTTAGACTCAAGAGTCGTTTGGCAATGCAGGTTTTCGTAAACATTTCTTCAAGAGGTTGCTTTTATTCAGAAGAACTATGTCCTTCAGCCTTCGCAGGTTGATTAGAGCTTCAATAGGCTCCTTTCCTGTCGTGTTCGCAGCTCCTTTCCGGAACATGGAGTATCCAGATACTTTCTTACACTCTGCAGAGGTGGTCACTTGTACCCATAGGAGATCAACGCCTTGTTGCACATCCGAGTAGCTTGCTCGTCCACACTCCTTGTGTGTGGGGCCCAGTCGATGATCCAAGCCAATCACTGTTCCTTCCCACGACCTTGCATCCCCACCCTTTTGCAGCTCCAACTTCGGTTTGCTACCCACGCCGGTCTACTCTTTGGTAGTTGCCGACCTCGGTATACTTGTCCTTGACAATAAGTTACCCCCGTTGGTCATCTTACACTTATGGTAATATCCGACCTCGGTAATCTACCCCCGTTGTTGCCGCAATCCATCATAGATTGCCAGAACTGTGGAATCATTAGGGGGATTCCACCCATCCCGAAGCTCCTCGCAGGGAGACAACTGCTACGGAACGATGATATCCCACAAGTATAGGGGATCATGTGTAGCCTTTTCGATAAGTAAGAGTGTCGAACCGAACAAGGAGCTAAAGGTAGGATAAATGTTCTCTCAAGTTCTATCAACCGCTGATACAACTCTACGCACACTAAATGTTTGCATCATCTAGGAAATAAAACTAGAGCAACAATACGAGTATGAGAGATAGCTTTGCGAGATAATAAATACAAGAAAGTAATTGTTAGTGCTGCAGCAATAAAATATACTAAGTAACCATAAACTAACAGTACCATGAGTGTGGAAAAGTGGTGGTAATAGTGGTGGCTTTGTCTAAGTTCAATTAGGAATAAATCGGGTTCATTGTCTTCGATGCAGTTTTCTATGTGGGAGAGGCTAAATATACATGCACTTCACTACTTGGAATTACAAGTACTATATGATTGGATTGTTAGCAAGCATCCGCAAATACTAACAATGCATTAATGTTTCCCCAACCATAGCCTTAAGTTAATGGTCCTCTTACTCCCATACGTGCAACGTTCCGGTTCATGTCCTCAGGTTTCTATCATTCCGGCAGAACTACCCCCTTCCTTTTGCACATACTACTAACCCTAAGATGTTTAATCCATGCGGCATAAATATAATGGACACCAAAGAACAGTACCATATCAACATACAACTCTAATAAAGCAAAGACATTCAACAAATCAATCTAAGAACAAATAAACTATGCAAACATGACAGATCATAGGATAAATATTATAGCATCAAACACCATGTTTACATAGGACGGTACAGAGGTGTGTGGGAGGATGAACCACTGCATAATAGGAGTAGTTGGTGATGGAGATAGCGGTGAATATGGCGGAGATGAGCAGCGAGGGGCGTGGCCGGCAGCGCCGGCGCGGGGGACTCCCCCGCCGCCGGCATCATGGGGGAGCGTCGCCCCTTGGCCCCCTTCCTTCATGGCTTCATGGAAGCCCTCCCCATGGAGATGGGATCTATGGGGGAGGCGAAAACGTGGCTCTGGTGGCTGCAAATTCGTGGGTGGAGGTGTCTCCCACGAGTTAGGTTTTCTCCCCTTATATAGCTTCTTGGATTTCCGTCTCCCCTCTTGGACCGCACTAGATCGGGCCTAACTCGACCGTCTGGACTCGTAATCATACGAATTTTGTGTCCAGAACGTTTGCCGTGAAATTCCCTACAACTTTGTAGTTGAAGAGTTTTCCATTTGAAGCCGTCTTCGACCCGTAACGTGGCCATCTTCGAAAAGAGTTCTGCCACAGATTCCCAATTTGACTCCAACAAGGTTTCCACTTGTATTCTTGGTAATTCCTACACATCAAAGTGTAAAATAAGAACATTGTGCACTTTTGCAACTATTAGTAGGTTAGTCCAAATAAATCATAAAAGTGCCACAAAGTGTAGATAAAATATATAGCAATTGGTGTAAAACAAGCATGGAGCATCAAAAATTATAGATATGTTTGCAACATATCAACATCCCCAAGCTTAACTCCTGCTTGTCCTCGAGTAGGTAAGTGACAAACAAAATAATAATTTTTGAGGTGACATGCACCATCACAATCTTGATCATCTATGTAAGCATTGTGTGCTGGGATCAAAGAATTTGAACATGGGCATAAGAGACATAATCTTGACAATAAAAACTTAGCAACCATGTTGTAACATGAAAAAGAAACACAAACAAAAGATCATGAACAATGAAACAATGAAAGTCAAACGTGTGTTCAAATCATATGGAAAAACATAGCAAATGGTTTTCAGCTTGTCCTTTATAGAATAGCAAAACATAAATGCATAGGACACCTTCAAGTTTAAGAGGACGACTAGATACATAATTTAAGAACACGTGAAACCATAATCATGAATCAATCAATGAAAAACTTTAGGACTATGCACATTAAACTCAGAATGGCAACTATGCTCTCTTAGACGATGCATAAAGGTAGAAGGTGGTGACTCAACATAAAAATAAAAGAAAGGCCCTTCGCAGAGGGAAGCAGTGATTAAACATGTGCTAGAGCTTTTCATTTGTAAAATAGAGAGATAAAAATTGGGTTTTGAGAGGTGGTTGTCTTTGTCAACGACTGACAATGGGGTTCTTACTATCTTCTATACAAAAATAAGCAAGTTTTTGAGAGACAGAGATTGGCACTTTGGTTCTTTTTTATAAAGCTTGGCACTCCTCTCCACCTTTTTTCCTTTCACAAACCATGGCTAACCGATTCCATCGGGTGCCCACCAACATTCGCATACCATGGAGGAGTGCCTTTTTTTCTTTTTGGAATAGAACAATATGGAAGATAGCAAATCCGACCACTACGTCCCCATGAGCTGAAAACAGTGTCACAAAATGAGAAGTATTTTGAAGGTTTTTTTGAAAGGTAGCACATGAAAATTTACTTGGAATGGCTTGCAAATACCATGCATAGGAATTTATAGTGGACACATTGGAATAACATGGTTTTTGGGAGTTGGATGCACGAGTAAAGCTCATACTCAGTACAGAATGAGGGCTAGCAAAAGACTGGGAGCGACCAACTAAGAGAGCAATAACGGCCATAATCATGCATAGCGACAAAACATCATAAAAGAAGCATAAAATGGTATCACAAGTCAAAAAACTAATGATCATAAAGGCTTATGGCGACTTTGTAAGACTCAAACATGCTTTAAGCATGCTCCAAGTCAACCCAAATAAAGCATCAAGGAAAAAACTAAATAAATGCTTCCATATAATAAAAACAATGCATGATTTTTTCAAAGGCTCATTAAGCAATCTCAGTCATTTGAGACAAGTCATGCTACAGCAAAAACTAGTACGCATACTATCAAAATGACATCAAGCATGGCATGAAAAAGTCTAAGCTGCAGTCTAAACAAGCTCCTTTTTGTACCACTTTTTTGCATAAAACTTTTTCTCTTTTCCAACACCATTTAAACCTTTTTGAGACAACTCTTTTGATGAAAACCAACATAGACCAGTGGTCTAATATACCTTGATGCAAAGATAAAACAAGATCTGAACAAAAATCAAGGCAAAAAACGAAAGCCAAACGCAGTTCTAGAAAAAGAGAACACTCGTTGAACGATAAGAGTGAAAAATAGAGTGTTCTTGGCAATGAAAAACAAGGTACATCTCCTCCAAAAGATATTTGTTGGGGTCCAACCATTTATTGCAGCAAACAAAACAAAAGAAAACTGAAAGCAAAAGTAAAGACGCTCCAAGAAAAACGCATAGAATATGAAGCAATAAAAATAGGGATTTCTATTTTCGTGCCCTCGGGTCCTTAGTTGTACTCAGTTTTCCCCAGCTCCTTAGTTTTCCCTCAGTTTTGTCCAAGCCCTTGTCTGAAACCCTAACAAGTACTGGAACGGCCGATTGCCCGATGGGTCAACAACTTTGACCATTATCTGCTGACTAGTGGGGCCATGTAGAGCCTGCAAAGACACGTCAGAGCATCCATCTTTGTTTGACCGTAAGCATCGCCATATCCCTGACAAAAACGCGGATGAGTGGGCTTCGGTATATCGAATGACAAGTGGGGCCATGACGCTGATACAAGGGGTAATACACGGGTAGGATTAGATTTTTAAATGGAGCTCTAAAGCGATGGCACGGAGGAGGTGGCCTGCGGGGTGTCGAGATGAGATCGACGTCCACAAAGAACTGCATGAGGCGAGACCAGATGCATTAGATAGATATGAACTAGACGCGTGTAACCATGCATAGAAGAGAAGAAATGGTCGAGGACATCGACGACGACCTCAACACTTTGACTGACGGTGTCGGACACGAACGCGAGCAATGTAGAGAAAACTAGTGTCTCTCCTTTCTGGCGTGTATAGATGGGTGCTAGGGGAGTGTGGTGGCGAAAGGAAAGACCTAGCGGTGGTCTGTGGTGTCCAGCATAGCGGGGTGGCGTGGCCATGCCCACAACGGCGTGCATGTTCGGCATTGGCATCAGCATGTACGTTCGTCATTGGCCTCGGCGGTATCGCTGGTGTGTTAGTGATCAAATGAGGGGACGGGATTTAGGGTGCATCCTGACGGTGACCTAGCAGTGGCGGCGAGCATGCATAGCCGTTCTGACCATGCCGATATCGGCATCGGCATCGTTTGGAGGCTGTGGTGCTCGAATCATGGTGGAAATTGCGATTCCCTATTATTTTTACATGCATAATATATAGAAAATAGCTAGATCTCTAAATCGATGCATATGAAGCTACATATATATTCTTGGTCATAATCCCCTTATCTAAAGGGGATGGATGCATGGCTTCACGTCATCGTCGCTTTCATCGTCAGTATCTTCATCGTCCGTGTAGTAGTACTTCCTGCACATGATTACGTCGAACACCTTCACTGTGAGCACATCATCGCCTTCATATTTGAAGTGTAGGATGTAGCCGAAATCCACACCGTGCGCGATGGCGAAATTCTCCCAGCCCTTGTTGAGGTACATCCGGCCTTGTCCGTCAAATAGGACCTCCACGGTCCAGAGACGAGGACCGCGGTCAGCTGCTCGCAGATACACCTTAGCGGGCTCCTGGCCGTCAAGATAGTCCGCAAACTTTTTTGGGAGTGCCTGCAAAGAGATCGAGCGCCGATCGTTTGAAATTAAAGGTTTTTTAGAATATGCACATAATTAATCACATGCATCATATATGTGGGAAAGCGTACGTACCGTCTTGGCCAAAGGGTCTTCATAGATGACGATTAAGAACTCCTCTATGATCAATGGCAGTGTTGACGGTGGTGGTGGCAATGATGATGATCCACCACCCAGGCCGCCCCTTCCCCTTCCCCTTCCGGTCGGTATCCGAGACGTGGAAGCCATGGCAATGGATCAAGTGTATGTGAACGAAGAAGAGAGAGGTAGAACCTATTGACATGAGGGATGGCCGTTGTGAGGGTTTATAAGGGAGAGATGACCGTTGTGGGGTTTACACCATAAATTAAGATAGAGATGACCGTTGTGGGGTTTACACAATAAATTAAGGAGGAGATGACCGTTGTGGGGGTTTATATCTCAACAAAAAAGTAATGCCTAAAAGAAATGGAAATTCGTGATAGTTTATTATTTTACCGTGAAAAGTAATGCCTAAAGGAAATTCGTGATAGTTTATCATTTTACCGTGAAAAGTAATGCCTATAAGAAATTCGTGATTACCAAACTTGTTGAATCCGGTGGCAAACTCATTATTTAGCATACATAGAGGGGTAGTAGTTTGCCACCGACAGATAGAGGGTGGCCATGATGAGAGAGAAAGAGGGGTTATCCTGCCCGTTAGATCATAGGATCGACGATAGGTGGGCACGATCCGTGTGACAACAGCTCGACCAATCAGGCCAAGTTTGGGCTTCTGTGAGAAGGGAGAGGGTAAAACTGAGTAGTATCAAGAATCCAAGGGCAAGTAAATAGTAAACAGGCTAAGGAATTCAAATAAGAGATTTAGAAAAAGAAAAACACATGTTTTGTACAATGAAACCCAGGTTGGCCTACCTCAAAGTATTAGAAATTCAAATATACATGAGTGTGAAAATTATGGCCTCATTCAGACAAACTATGTTTTGGGTATAGATGTTTTGAGAAGGGGTTTGAGTGGAAAGCCATGAACCTTCATAGCTACTAGTGATTTGAGAAGTGGCAATTTGTGTTAAAACTTGATTTATATATGATTGTTATGATTTCCTACGTGGCAGGTCGCGTAACAAGACTCCATGAGTAGGAGGCACTATGATTTTATTTTTTTGAATTTTTTTACGCATGAAATGACTCAATTAGATGGCTTAATCCCATTTGTTGACTCTCTGTTGACCAGCCACTTGAGGGTAAAACTGAGTATATTGCACTAGCCAGTATTAGTACTCGAGGGGAAAACTGAGTACATATATTTTTCCAGTGTAAGACTCGAGGGTAGAACTGAGTACACGTAACGGTGCAGACGTGCAGTACCACGGACGCGTGTTGAGACCAAACTGCTGAGACGAACCGTCACTTTGCCAGTACAGAGCTTCTCTCTCCCTCCCTCTGCACACAGTCTCATTATAACTCACGCACGCAACCACGCCTCTCACATCCCATCACCTTCTCCAAATCGAAAAAACCTCAACCGCCCTACGCGCGCTCCCCTGCCGGCGATGGAGAAGAAGAATGTACCGACGGCCATCGCCCCCGAGCCCGTCGCCTTCGAGCCTGTCACCTCTGAGCCCATCGCCTCCGAGCCCGTCGCATCCGAGCCCATCGCCGCCAAGCCCGTCACATCCGAGGCCGTCGCCGCCGAGCCCGTCGCCTCCGAGGGCGGCGCATCCAAGCGCGGCGCCTCCGTGAACTGGGCCTCTCTTAAGGGTGACGGACCACTTCACAAGATTGGCGACTGCTTACTGGCGAACGAGGAGTACGTGGTAACCTACTATGCTTTGAGGCAAGTTTGTACAAATTGGTGCTCAGATTTACCTGAGCCCGACGTGCACCTGCACGAATGGATCATGGTAGAACACGCCCTTCCACACGCCGCTGAGTTCTCCTTCCTCAACCTCCGCACATCCCGCTACGTCACCATTGATCTAACAGAAGTTCATGCAAGGTTCAAATTCCTCCATATCTATAGAGTTAATCTATTTTTATTTTCAATCGTAAACATCTTAGCGCTGAATATTATCTTCATCAATATATTTTAGATACTACTTCGTCGGATTTTACCGTGGCGTCATCGTGATTGCCCTGAAGAACCAGCCGCACAAGATACGGCTTCTAAACCCACTCACAAAGACATTGAACACTACGTTTGAGGTGCAGATGCCATCTATTATTGTGGAGTCAATCGCTGTAATGAAGTCCCCGACTATGGTCTTCGTTTGCACAGGTTACCCCATGGAAATTGCTTGGGCCGAGGAGAGCACTCCAACTAAGGATATAGATGAAGAAGATTGGGGAGAAGGAAGATTTTTGATCGAGGACCATTCTCTGCGTTGCATTACCCCGTTCAATGGTGAATTATATGCAATAGCTGTGAATAAGTTCGGAACATTAGTGTGCACCAACAATATCCAGGTGGAGCAGCGCGCGAGCACTGTCAGCATGGAGACACTATTTTCATTTCCAGAACTTGGAAATGATTCCAAGTTCTACCTTGTGAAGTCGGATGGTGATCTGCTGCTTGTGTTGTTGGGCGGCAGCATTGACAACAACAGGCATTTGGAGGAAGGTCAACCATTGGTGTACCGTGTGGACACTGAGAGCCGCTCTCTCCATGCCGTCAGTAACATTGGCAGTCGTGCCTTCTTCGTCAATTATATCCGGTGTATCTCCGTCGACACCAGAGTGCACCCGACAGTTCGACCTGGCTGCATCTACTACGTGGATTTGGGTTATATAAGAGAGTACTTTGATGATAGAAAGGCCTGGGATGAGTGGCCACGACGTGTGGATATATTAGGATACTACGGTCTAAGAAATGAACAAATGCCATACCGTTTGGAGGATGTATTGGCTGCACACTACAGACGGAAGGAGTTCAGTGAATATTTCCTTCATCTCATGGAATGTAGCGATGACGAAATATATGAGGAATGGAGAACAGATTCATTCATCCTGGGGTATCCTAATCATCATGTTGGCCATACATTGCGTCTTGTATTATTTTCAGCTTAGTTTGTCATGAACATTAACATCGTTATTGGCTGCTTTTGGCTGCTGTATGCAGTTTATGTATTATACTTAGTTTTCTAGATTTATTATGGTGCTGTGAATTTATCCTATACTAGCTTCTAGATTTGCTACTAGATTTGTTACCATATTGGGCAAAAAAACGAGGGTCAAAAGGCAACAATTATTGAAGAAAGACAGAAATAGAAGCTTCTCTAGATTTGATACTAATTTGGTGAAAAGAGAGAGAACTGTTACATAGAGAGAGGGGAAAAAAGCGCTCTGAAAAGGCGCTCTGAAAAATGCCAATTTGGGTCGAGAGAGATAGAACCGAGCTCTCACGTACAACCAAACGTGGTCTCGTCCTGTCCCACACGGTCCCTTTCTACCAGCCCCACGCGACGCGGCCCCACACGACGCGGCCCCACACGTCAGCACGGAACGGTCAACTAAACGGGAATCCTCCCGTCCGAGCTCCTTCTGAGGGTTTCAGACAAGGGCTTGCGGAAAATTGAGGAAAAACTAACGAGCTGGGGAAAACTGAGTACAACTAAGGACCCGAGGGCACGAAAATAGAAATCCCTAATTTGTAATGATATGGTAAGATAATACTATTAAAGACTAATAGTAATGTTGGATTTCAATTTTAGGTGTATGCCCTATATAACATGATTTTATGTCTCTCATGATTTCGTAATAACATGAAAATGCCCCATGGGCCATTCCAAGGAACTAGTGGTCCCTTGATTCTTTGCTTTGACTTATTAAGTGTGTTTCTCATGTCCTTCTTATTAAAGAAGATTTGAGTTAAAGAGAAGGTCAAATTTTTTGAGGACCTTCTGTTGCTCAAATCGAAAAGTGCAAAACTAATGAAAGTTTGGATATAACCTGGGGCATATGGTCAACAAATTTCAGATCAAAAAGATATTCTGAGAATTTTCATGAATTTTTACAGTGCAGCGCAGAAATCTGTTTCAGGACAGCAATTTCCCCAAATCTTACCTCCCTCAAATTAGAGGTTCTTCTTGGCACAAAAACGAAAGAAGAATTATAAGGAGAGGTCATTACAGTAGTAGTAACTTCCAAGACTCAAATAAAAGAAAAATTACTGAAAGAAAACATGGGTTATCTCCCAAGAGTACTTTTCTTTAACGCCTTTGAGCTAGGCACAAAATAGAGAACCAAACAAAGAAGGAAAAGAAAAGGAACTATTTTTGTTGTTTTCAAATTATAAGTGAAAGTAAAGAAGAAATAATAACAAAATAAAGAGCCTAATAAAACTAAAAAAGATAAAACGAAGACATATAAAAACAACTATAATACAAGTTAACACAATACATATCATGTGGACGGGTAATATAGAGTATGAAGGAGACAACCTCATGTTAGTTGATGAATAGGGGGATGACTCGGGCATCCCCAAGCTTAGATGATTCTATCTTCTTGAATATATTATTTGGATGCACCTAAACATCCCCAAGCTTAAGCTCTTGTGTCTTCTTGTTCATCTCATATCACCATATTGATTAGAACTTATAAGCTACATCCACATAAAACTTCACAAAACTAATTAGTAGGGTTAGTACTTATTAAATAAAATCCACTAATGTTCAAGCATTGACAAGTTTCATAATCTATACTCAACATTAGCCACTGTATATACTAAGGTATTCATGATTTCCATTGTCCGTCGAAAAACCAATAAAACTAATAACACCAAGTACAATATCCAATAAACTAAGAAATCTGTCAAAACTGAATAGTCTGTAAAGATGAGACTCAACGAGATAGTTAGATAGCTCAAATCGTAAAAATCAAAACTAATGAAAGACAGATCATAATCTTAGGTTTATGCACAAAAAATTTCAGATCAAAACACTATTCTGAGATTTTTCATGATTTTTTACAGTGAAGCACAGGAATCTGTCTAAACTGAACAGTCGGTGAAGATCGAATTTTTCAAGACAGCTACGTAACTCAAATAAGAAAAAGTTAGTTTAATGAAAGAAATATAATAAGCATTACTTTGCACTCAAGAAATTTCAGGTCAATATCACGTTTTGGTGATTTTAAACATTTTATACGGTGAAGCATAGAAAATCTGTTTTTGGACAGCAAAGCAAAACTATCAACTTCCAAGTAACTAGGAACTACAATTATCACTTTACTTTTATGGTACAGAGGAATATGTACAATATATATAACATGTACAAGTTTTTAACTGAAAAGCTTTCATGGAAAGATTTGTTTGGTTTCATAGGCATGAACACAAGTGTTCAAGGTCGACCCCCACTTAACCATTACTCGTCTTTCCAATCACTTTCCTTTTTGAAAACGTTTTTAGGTAACAAGTACAACTAATTTTTTTTGTAATTCGCATTCCCTATCCATACTAAGATAGAGAACAACTTAAAACTGGAAGTGAAAACTACTTAGAGATAAAGCAAACAAGTGCACACAAGAATATTTACCCACACGCTATTGCTCCCCGACAACGGCGCCAGAAAAGGTCTTGATATCCCACAAGTATAGGGGATCGTGTGTAGCCTTTTCGATAAGTAAGAGTGTCGAACCCAACAAGGAGCTAAAGGCAGGATAAATGTTCTCTCAAGTTCTATCAACCGCTGATACAACTCTACGCACACTAAACGTTTGCATCATCTAGGAAATAAAACTAGAGCAACAATACGGGTATGAGAGATAGCTTTGCAAGATAATAAATACAAGAAAGTAATTGTTAGTGCTGCAGCAATAAAATATACTAAGTAACCATAAACTAACAGTACCATGAGTGTGGAAAAGTGGTGGTAATAGTGGTGGCTTTGTCTAAGTTCAATTAGTGAATAAATCAGGTTCATTGTCTTCGATGCAGTTTTCTATGTGGGAGAGGCTAAATATACATGCACTTCACTACTTGGAATTACAAGTACTATATGATTGGATTGTTAGCAAGCATCCACAAATACTAACAATGCATTAAGGTTTCCCCAACCATAGCCTTAAGTTAATGGTCCTCTTACTCCCATACGTGCAACGTTCCGGTTCGCGTCCTCAGGTTTCTGTCATTCCGGCAGAACTACCCCCTTCCTTTTACACATACTACTAACCCTAAGATGTTTAATCCATGCGCGCATAAATATAATGGACACCAAAGGACAGTACCATATCAACATACAACTCTAATGAACCAAAGACATTCAACAAATCAATCTAAGAACAAATAAATTATGCAAATATGGCATAGATCATAGGATAAATATTATAGCATCAAACATCATGTTTACATAGGACGGTACAGAGGTGTGTGGGAGGATGAACCACTGCATAATAGGAGAAGTTGCTGATGGAGATAGCGGTGAATATGGCGGAGATGAGTAGCGAGGGGCGCGGCCGGCGGCGCCGGCGCTGGCGCCAGCGTGGGAGACTCCCCCGCCGCCGGCATCATGGGGGAGCGCTGCCCCTTGGCCCCCTTCCTTCATGCCTTCATGGGAGCCCTCCCCCATGGAGATGGGATCCATTGGGGAGGCGAAAACGTGGCTCTGGTGGCTGCAAATTCGTGGGTGGAGGTGTCTCCCACGAGTTAGGTTTCCTCCCCTTATATAGCTCCTCGGATTTCTGTCTCCCCATCTTGGGCCACACTAGATTGGGCCTAACTCAGCCGTCCGGACTTGAAATCAGGCGAATTTTATGTCTAGAACGTTTGCCATGAAATTCCCTACAACTTTGTAATTGAAGAGTTTTTCGTTTGATGCTGTCTTCAACCCGTAACGTGACCATCTTCGAAAAGAGTTCTAACACAGATTTCAGGAAAGTCCCAATTTGACTCAAACAAGGTTTCCACTTGTATTCTTGGTAATTCCTACACATGAAAGTGTAAAACAAGAACATTGTGCACTTTTACAACTATTAGTAGGTTAGTCCAAATAAATCATAAAAGTGCCACAAAGTGTAGATAAAAGATATAACAATTGGTGTAAAACAAGCATGGAGTATCAAAAATTATAGATACGTTTGCAACGTATCAAACGACACATCCGTTGATATGCAAGAGGAAAAAGATACAGAAGATCTTCAGAACCTCCTCAACATGTAGAGGTTTAGTCCTGGCAATTACAAGCGAGAAAGAACAACGAGAAGTCTAAACTAAGCTACAACTAATGCAGTTGGCTTGCTTCAGAAACTATAGAACTAACCTAGCTACTTAGGTTCTAGGACTTAGGGAATTGGGTCCCTTCTATTCATGTTCTAGTTTTCCACCAAACTTGACGTAGTCATTGACTTCATTGATAGTTCTAACATTGGTAGAATGCTTCATCTTTATCTTCAGTGTCTCGAGGTTGCCTCCTTGTGTTGCCTCCAATCTAAGCAAGGGTTATGAGGGAGTGGGGTGAGTAACGAGCGTTACCCAGCAAGTTCATATAAGGAATAAGGTGTTTTATACACTAGCTACAGCCTTAGACTCAAGAGTCATTTGGCAATGCAGGTTTTCGTAAACATTTCTTCAAGAGGTTGCTTTTATTCAGAAGAACTATGTCCGTCAGCCTTCGCAGGTTGATTAGAGCTTCGATGGGCTCCTTTCCTGCCGTGTTCGCAGCTCCTTCCTAGAACAGGGAGTATCCAGATACTTTCTTACACTCTGCGGAGGTGGTCACTTGTACCCATAGGAGATCAACGCCGTGCTGCACAACCGAGTAGCTTGCTCGTCCACACTCCTTGTGTGTGGGGCCCAGTCGATGATCCGAGCCAATCACTGTTCCTTCCCGCGACCTTGCATACCCACCCTTTTGCAGCTCCAACTTCGGTTCGCTACCCACGCTGGTCTACTCTTTAGTAGTTGCCGACCTCGGTATACTTGTCCTCGACAATAAGTTACCCCCGCCGGTCATCTTACACTTATGATAATATCTGACCTCGGTAATCTACCCCCGTTGTTGCCGCAATCCATCATAGACCGCCAGAACCGTGGAATCATTAGGGGGATTCCACCCATCCCGAAGCTCCTCGCAGGGAGACAACTGCTACGGAACGGCACGTCCGTTGATATGCAAGAGGGAAAATATACAGCTGACCCTTCCGTCCTATTCCAGATCCTATGGTTGATCGTATTTTACGGCACAAGAATCACTGGCGACATTGGTTATTAGTCCTAGGTGAACATTCCAGTTGCAGTGGGACCTCCACCATCATGCATACCATAGTCCCACTGCCCACCTTCCTAGGTCGACAACCACCGTGGTTGCTAACCACTAGTCATATCAATTGAGAAACCAGAACCTTTGCTTTTGAATGGAATAATAATAATATCACCGGTATATTTGCAAGTAATTTGCTAAAGATAAACAAGAGATATGAGCAAGAGTGAACTTGCCTTTTTGACTGCAAGATTATGCAAGTCAAGGTCTTCGATACGATAGAAATCCCAATTCTGAAATAGCAATCATCATCCGGTAGGGATGATGTTAGAAATCTGCAGCATGATATGCATAAGATATGATATGCATCACTCTAAGCGTAACCTAACCCCGATGATTTGTTATCATTGAGTTATGGTGATTTCTTTATGTTGTGTTGCACTTTTAAATTCAGTTGCACACAATGTTGTTAAGGATCTTAGCTTCACTTATAACAACATACAAGTGAGAGAATAAAGCTTAAAACATTATTAATGTGTGTAGGGTTTTAGCAACATTTCTTGGTACAAGATAGGAATGATTAATGGTGAAGGCATGGAAGTAACAGTTTTAAGTGGCATCTTATAATTAGCAAACGATTGGTTGATCATGGATATGCAAGTTTGAAGTAAGCATATTACATAACATCATCCATTAGTTCAGGGTTGACAACAATCTTAATATAACTTAGGGTTTTAATTTATAACTAAAAGGAATTGATTTAATACTTGTTTTAAAGGCATCTTAAAAGAATAACTTTTGAAGAACACATTCTTTAAAAGGGTAATTAGTATTTAACTCCTTTTAAGTGATCACAATTATTCTTAGGAATTTGGGTTAATTAATAGAACATGATTCTTCTTATTATAAGTTTCTAGGTCTTAACTTATAATGTTAAAGTAATTGAGTTAATTATTTATCATGGTTGAATTGAGCACTTAGAGCTAACTACTTATTTACTGAATGAAAGTTGAGAAATAACCTTAAATATAAGTTACTATTTATTTGTTGATGTTCTCCATAATTTTAGTACTTTTAAAATTATCTATAAAAAATAACTCTAGTGCTTTAAGTGCTAATGGCAAAGTTGAATTTAAGATCCTATAATAATGAAGTAGTAACTACAATAAGATTTTTTTAGTGTAAGAATATTTACTACATTCTTAGAGAAGTGTTTTGATTCCTAAATTTGATTCAAATTCATATTCAAAATAGTACTTAAACATGTTTTTAATTGCATTCAAAATTACTCCACACAAGTATATAATTTTATAGTATAAACAGATATGTCTTATTTTTCTGAACATTTTGATATATAATTCATATTTTTCTGACTAGAAATGAAACAGATATGAATTTTCTAAGTTGTGTTATTTTTCTGGAATTCTAAATTAATCAGACGGATACTTTTTTCACTCAGCTTAACCTAGCTACTGAGGCTGACGCGTGGGGCCAAAGTCCAGGTCAGAGGCCACATAGGCTTGACCGAGTCAGTTGGTTGACTGGGCGCAATATTACTTTTTGTACCGAGACTAGTAGCAGCTGCAGGGAATGACATGTGGGGCCAGGTCCAGTCAGCTGCCACGAGGGCAAGAACCAAGTCAACATGTGTTGACTGGCTTGGCTCACCGCCGGCGATCGCCAGAGTTGGCATCTCAGACCTCCCCGGGATGCGCGGCTAGGTGCGTTCGAAGCAGAGGATGACCACGAACCAAATAGGGGTGGCGCCGCCCGGGAAAGGTCACCGGAGTATCGCCGGAGAAGATGGTCTGCGGCGGTGCATGGTGGTTGTATTCGAAAATGAGCTACGGTCTATGCTAAGATGCGAAAATAGGTTCTAACGATGCGTAGACTCACCAGGAATCCATTGATATGATCTGCGAGGTCTATGTTGACCGGAGATGAACACACGGTCACGAATTCTGACCATCACTGTCGAAAAGGAACAATCAAATACTCCTGATTTAGGCCTCCCCTTGATGATTGAATCATCACAGATCATCTACAAGGCAAGGCGCTTCTGCCAGACTGCCTCATAGAGCTTGGGATGGCCTCAATCGATGGCTCACCAGAGCACTGTCGGTGGCGACTTCGGATGATTGCGAGGAACATAGAGACTGAGAGAGGGATTGAGAGGGTGTAGGGGCTCTAGGGTTTCAATGCGACTCAGCTCGAAGCTTTATAGATCGAGACAAGGGTGCTACTGTAACTTCACCGCCGGTGATGGTCAAGATGTGGCGGCGGTGTAGTCGCGTGATTCGGGTGTGAATCTCCTCGTGAACTTGCCAGTAGACACTGGAGAGGATTGGGACAATGAGCTGGAGTCAATGGAGATCGATGACGGTCCCCAACGGCGGCCAGGCGACGTGGCCCTCGCCGGTGTGCTGTCGACCAACGGCGAGAGGAAGAAGACTTCTTCTTCTTTTTCTCCCGAAATGGTATCTGGGCCAGCTGGATCCTGGGCCGAGCTGGTAGGCCATCGCCAGGTAAGCGATTCTCCTTTTTTTCTGTTATGTTTTCTTTTTCTTTTTCTTGTTTTCTATTTTTGAGATTCTTATTTGAATTTGATTCTGTTTTGCAGGTTTTCATTTATTTGAACCTTGTCCAATATTTTGATAGGTTATTTATGTTAAGGTTCATGCACTAGCCACTTGAACCAAAAGTCCGAACTGATGGAAAGGGCTAGTACAATCTACTTATACACTTCAACACCCCCTCTCACGTGTGACGGGAGACGAGAAGACAAGTCAACACGTGTAGAGAGGCAAAGAGGCAGCGGGAGGCCGGGCGCGGCAGGAGCTCGCCAGAGGCGAGGAAGAGGCAGCGGCGGCGGCCGGGCGCGTCGGCAGGAGACCGAGGCGGGCGGCGGCGGTGGCTGCGAGGCTGCGGAGAGCTCGCCAGAGGCGAGGAAGAATTTAGAATAAATTGTGAAAGCCAGGATTTGAACTCGAGACCTGGGGCTCTGATACCATGTTAAGGTTCATGCACTAGCCACTTGAACCAAAAGTCCGAACTGATGGAAATGGCTAGTACAATCTACTTATACACTTCAACAATTTAATCTTATGTCATGGTGTATTAGATAATGTTTAGGTGCTTAGTGATACGTCCAAAACGTATCTACTTTCCCAAACACTTCTGCTATTATTTCTCCTCTAATTTGTGTGTTTTGAATGCAACTAACACGGACTAACGCTGTTTTCAGCAAAATTGCCCTGGTGTCTTGTTTTTGTGCAGAATTCCAACTTTCTTCTTCTGCTAAGTTTGAAAATGCTACTGATAGTTTTGATGATGCTTCTACTGTGCTTGATGAGAGTGGTTCGTTAGGTTCCTTTTTAGATGCTACAATTGCTAGGACTAAGCAATTGGGGAACACTACTATTACGCCTGCTAGTTCACCTGAGTCTAGGGAATACCCTAGTGACGATCTTGATGATGCTTATGTTGAGTTAGATGATGATTTTATTTATGAATCTCATACTACTAGTGATGCTGATGCTATTAGAGATCTTTATGTAAGACGTGTTGTTAGATACAAGTTATCTCCTGATGCTAAGTTTGCTGCTTCTCCCATACATATTAGTGATAAGGACTATGATTTCTCTTTGGATTTATCTTACATATCTATTATTGAGAAAGAACCTTTTTGTGGTACTAAAAGTAAGAGTGCTATGGAGCACATGAATGAGCTTTCTTCTTTGAGTAAGTTGTTTTCTGATGATACTAAGCCGCGTATGTACTTTGTTGCAAAGATTTTCCCCTTTTCATTGAAAGGTGCAGCTAAAGCTTGGTTTAATAATTTGTCTCCCGGATCTATCGATAGTCCTATTGCTTTGGTTAAAACTTTCTTTCAGAAATATTTTCCTGCTAGTGCTCAACATGCTGCTTTGCAGAAAATCTTTGACTTTGAGCAGGTAAAAGGAGAGAAACTACCGGAATCATGGGGAAGGTTTTGCTCTTTAATTAGAGTACTGCCTGGAGAGCCATTGCCTAAAAATGAACTCCTTGATATATTTTATAATGGACTAACTGTTGAATCTAAGACATACTTGGATAGTTGTGCTGGTGGTGTTTTCAGGAAAAAGACTCCAGCCGAAGCTGAAGAATTAATGGCTAAAATAAGCCGAAATTATGATGATTGGACTATGGCTGAGTCAACACCAACGCCAACACCAACACCAACACCAACACCAACACCAACACCAACACCAACACCAGCACCAATGCCAGCGCCAACACCAAAGAAGAGAGGGATGATTGAATTAAATGATGAAGTGATGAGAGAAGCCAAGAAATCTCTTAAGGAGAAGGGTATTAAATCCGAAGATGTGAAGAATCTACCACCTATAGAAGAACTATGTAAGTCAATCCCTCGCTCATCTACTATTGAGGTACACTCTCTCCAACGCTTTGATAATAGAGATATTCCTTATTCTAAACCTCCTGATCAATGCTTAGATGAGTTTGATAATTTTATTGTTAAGCAAGATAATTTTAACAAGAGAGTGCAGAATCATTTGTTGAAAAATTCTAGAGCCATTAACAAGTTGCAGGATAATGTGGAGAGAACCTCCAATGATGTGAAGATGCTTGTTAAACATTTTCAAATGGTTCAGACTCAAATTGATAAGCTTACCAAGGTGCAAAAGAACTTGCTAGTTAATGCCGCAAGAGAAAAACAAGCGTGTGAAATACGCACTAGAGGTGGTGCTACTACTCAAGATCCCTTATATCCTGAAGGGCATCCTAAGAGAATCGAGCAGGATTCTCAACGTGCTATAAGTGATGGTAATCCTTCCAAGAAGAAGAAGAAGAAGAAGCACAAAACAGTTGCAGAATCTTCTGAAACGGGTAAGGATCCTAACAGTGTTTCTATTTCTGATGCTGAAACCAAAAGTGTTAGTGCTTCCGATAAAGAAGAAATGGAAGAGGACCGGAAAAGCTTGCTAAGAATGCAATGTACACTAAGGAAGACTTCATTGCCAACAAGCATGATAATGAGAGAGAACCTTGGGTGCAGAAACCAATGCCTTTTCCTGGTAAGAAACACAAATCCAAGGAAGAAGAACACTACAACAGGTTTTGTGAATGGATGAGACCTTTATTTTTGCAAATTCCTTTGACTGATGCTATTAAAATGCCTCCTTATTCAAAGTATATGAAAGATATTGTTACTAACAAAAGGAAGATTCCTAGTGAGGAAATTTCCACTTTACTTGCTAATTACTCTTTTGATGGTAAAGTTCTGGAAAAGCTTGGAGATCCAGGTATACCAACTATTCCTTTCTCTATTAAAAATAACTATGTTAGAACTGCTTTATGTGATTTGGGAGCTGGAGTTAGTGTGATGCCTTTTTCTCTCTACAAGAGACTTGATTTAGAAAAGTTGATATCGACTGATATATCTTTGCAAATGGCTGATAAGTCTACTACTATTCCTATTGGTATATGTGAGAATGTTGTCGTTCAAGTTGCTAATAATTGTTTGATATTGACTAACTTTGTTGTGTTGGAAATGCCCGAAGATGACAATATGTCTATTATTCTTGGGAGACCTTTTCTAAACACTGCAGGTGCTGTTAAAGATTGCAACCAAGGGAAAGTAACTTTTAATGTCAATGATAAAGAGCACACGGTTTATTTTCCCAAGAAGATTGATAGAAAATATGCTCTAAATTCAATCAAGAATATTGAGACCATCAGAGTTGGTCAAATTATTTGTTCAAGGCCAAAGCCCAAAGAAGAATATCAAATTGTTATGGTTGGGACTATGCCTATCAAGGTCGAGGTAACATAATCATTTAGTGAAATGCAAAGTTTTGTTTCAATAGAAAAGTGGTTTGGTGACAAGACTTGATCAACCTTGTTAACAAAGCAGTTTTCAAATAAACAAAACTATGTTTTCACCATATTTACTTTTGTTTCCACCTAGTTCATTTTTGTCTCCACTATCTAGTTTCATATTAGAATATCGTAGAGCTGCTGCAAGTTTGGTTTGGATTTGCTTTCTATCGTTCCACCTTTGTTTCCACGAGTTTTATTCTCTTATCAATTTCTGAAAAATCCTTGAAAATAAAGTTTCTCGAAAAATTCTAGAAAAATCTTTTTAAATATTTATGTCAAAAATGGGGCAGAGAGGCACCTGGGAGACATCAGGGGGACCCACCATGCCACCTCACCACATGGTGGCGCGGCCAGGCTTGGGCCGCACCGTGGCATGGTGAGGGGGCCCCCTGGCCCTCCACTTACCTCTCCACCCTCACTTCCTTCTCTCTCCCGAAATATCTCCACACCCCAGATCAAACCCGTGTTCTTGCTGCTCTTCATCGCGATTTTTCGATCACCTTGCTCAGCCCATGTTTGCTGCTAAGATTTGGAGCATTTGTTCTCCGGTATGTGACTCCTTCGATTGTCCAATTAGAAGTTTGTTTAGTAGAGTATTTCTTGAGTATTTTAGCTCAATAGGTGACAGGTGAAATGAGTTTGCATGCTTGTTCTATTGCTTAGAAATATTATTTTTATGCATGTTAGCCCTCTTGTAACTCCCTATAGTAGTTTCCTACATTTGTTTGTCTCAAAATCATTTTTTATGAGGTTTGCCTAAAAATTTCAGAAATGGAGGAGAGTGCATACCAACTCTTTCAACATGAACTTGAGGTGCATGAGGTCATGAGAGTTCACCGTGAAGAGAGGGTCTTTCCCTTAATCTATCCATGCTTGCAGTTCATGAATGCTGTTGAAATCCTGCAGGACTTCCAAACTCTAATCTCTAATGCAGGATTGGAACATTTTATTGATGGTGAACCTCCCCAATATGTTAAACTAACAATGTCTGTGGTGCAGGATTTTAGATTCAGTTGGTCCACATCTAACCCCATGGTTCATTATAAAATTTACAATAAATCTGTGGACTTGCCCTTTGATGTTTTCTGTGCAGCAATTAGAGTGCCACAATGGGGATCGCGTGAAAAGATGAAGGAGCAGCCCAGGCCATTGATGGACCTGTATGAGGAGATTTGTCAAGGAAGAAGCTTCTCAGGAGAGAGAGGTAAAATTCGAAGTATTCATTTCCCATCCATTCGATATTTTGCTTACTTTATTACTAAATGTGTTCTTGCTAGGAAAGTTGCAAATAAGTTATCCTCCTTTGATCTAGCTTTTATTGCTGCTGCTCTGAGATGTGATAGGACTTACAATTTGGGTGCTTTAATAGCTTTCTGTTTTGATGCTAACCGTGAGAAAGGGGGAGTCTGTGGAGGTCTTATTGCTTCACGCTTATTAGCTTTGCATGGTGTAGTGCCTCATGTTTTAGACCTTCAGTTCCCCCTAGAGAGGCTTGATTTTAATTCTATGTTACATCATAAGTTTGTTTCTCCTCATGCTTGTTTGGATAACTTGTCGTTTGAGATAACCTTTTTCAAGAAATCAACTTGGAAGGTAGTGAAGGCTGATCGATTAGTCCATTTGCTTGCGCCTCTTTTGTTTAACCTTGATCACAGGAATGGATGGTCACTCATAGAGGATGAGCTCGATGCGTACATAGAGGAGCACCCTCCGCCCATGCATGATGGGGAGGCGACCAAGGAGTCAGGCCAGCCCTCCAACATTGCGGAGTTTCTGTACCAGCAGCCTTATTATGATTATGCACCATCTGCTTCATCTTCACGAGGGCCAGGCTATGACTATGCCAATGATGACCCACCAGCTTGGGGCAATTACCGGAGATGGGGTTGATCTCCACTTAGTCCAAAAGCCTAAGCTTGGGGGGAGGTACGCCGATGATACACTCATCTACATATCATATTTTGTCGGTACTTTGTATATCCATGTTTCGCTTTCTTTGTTGTTCTTGTTCTTATTGCTACTTTCCAAAACACAAAAAGACCAAAAAAATTCTGTTGTTTCTCATTGTTTGCCTTTTAGTTTTCTAGCTTTGGTATGCTTTACTTCCTATTTTTGGTTTGATATTTGAAAAATCCAAAAATATTTTGCTTTGTTTGCTGCTTCCTTCCGTTCTTGTGTCACAATTTGAAAACCCAAAAATATTTGTTGTTCTTCTTTGGTTTTGTAAAGTTTGTTGCAGAGTTCAGTCTCCCGTGAGTCCATTGGAGCTTGGTATTCACTTCATATTATTCAAGCCACACAAGTGAAAGGCAATAATGACGGCATATGACAATTCGAGATGTGGTAAGAGGCTGGTATGAACTCTATTTGTTTTCATTTTTGTACATATACTCATCTATGTGGGCATGCTTAGTCTGTTCATATAAGGTATATGTTATCTAATGGATGCTTTGTAGTTCTTGCTCTCATATGATTAGTTTCAATTTACTAATAGTTTGTAGCATGACATGTAGACGCTTGCTTGCATTCTTTTATTCATAATATGGTATGACATTGTGGCATCCTCCTCTGAAAGTTTCATTTGAATCGACTTGGCACATGCTCAAGCATGCATATGACTGAACAAAAAGTCAATTAAGCCTTGATGATTTACTTTGCCTCAGAGTTCTTGTATCATTTGTATGCCTATATTAATTTTGTTTTGTCGCAAGCATGATGATGACAATTATTGCTCTCTCGATTGTCACTTCCTAGTCTTTTGCTAGCCTTCACTTGTACTGAGAGGGAATACTTCTCGTGCATCCAACTCCCGAAAACCAAGTAACCCCAAAGAGTCCACTATAAATTCCTATCCATGGTATTTCAAAGCCATTCCAAGTAAATTTTCATGTGCTACCTTTCAAAACTTTCAAATACTTCTCATTTTGTGCCACTGTTTTTAGCTCATGAGGACGTAGTGGTCGGAATTGCTATCTTCCATATTAAATTTAGTACCCCTCGACTAGGCAGCTTCATCTGCTTGTCATTAATTTTGCAAGGGAGCTGGTCAGACCATTGTAATCTAAATCTTTAAAAAAATGCACTCCTCCATGGTATGTGAAAGTTGGTGGGCACCCGATGGAATCGGTTAGCCATGGTTTGAGAAAGGAAAAGGTGGGGAGGAATGCCAAAGCTTTATAAAAGAGCACCAATGTGCCATATTTTCAAAGAACTCGGAACCGCTCTCACTTTTTTAGTATGGAAGATAGCAAGTCCCCATTGCCAGTCGTTGACATGAAACAACCACCTCTCAAAATAAATTTTATCTCTATTTTACAAATGACAAGCTCTATCACATGTTAAAATCACTGCTTCCCTCTGCGAATGGCCTTTCTTTTACTTTTATGTTGGGTCTTCATCTTCTAACTTTAAGCACCTTCTTCAGAGCATAGCTGTTATTCTTAGTGTAATGTGCTTGTCCCAGAACACGGTTAATTGTGGTATAACTTTGATACTTGTATCCTTGATATTTTTACTTCTAGTCTTCCCTTGGACTTTAGAGGTGCCTCAGCATTTATGTTTTGCTCCACAAATAAAGGCAAGCGGGATACCACTCTTCCATATCATTTTATGAACATTACAATCTTGTAGCTTCTTATGTTCATGTTGCTTGTTATTAGTACATTGGCACTCTTTCATAGCTTGCTTGACTATGAGGTAACATTAGTTGCATATTTCTTATTATGAATTGCCGGAGTACTTGATCATATAGTGAGAATATGTACATCTTATGAAGCAAATGTGTTCGTGAAAGTTTCTTTTATCGCTCTCAGTTGTTAACTGAATTGCTTGAGGACAAGCAAATAGCTAAGCTTGGGGGGAGTTGATACGTCCAAAACGTATCTACTTTCCCGAACACTTTTGCTATTGTTTCTCCTCTAATTTGTGTGTTTTGAATGCAACTAACACGGACTAACGTTGTTTTCAGCAGAATTGCCCTAGTGTCTTGTTTTTGTGCAGAAATCCAACTTTTAGGAAAAATCTTGGAAAATACTGTAAAATTCCTATTTTACCAGAAGACCCACGGAGCCAGAAGACGAGACGGAGAGGGGCTGGGAGCCAGGCTCACCACCTGGTGGCGCGGCCTAGGCCTGGCCGCGCCAGGGGGTGGTGAGGCCACCCCAACCGCCTCCTTGAGCCCTTCTTTCGCCTACATATACCCTTCGACCTAAAACTATCGGGGGTTCGACATTTTTTCCCAGATAGATTTCCGCTGCGTTGCCACCATCAGAAACCGCGATTTGGAACCAGAAACTCCATTCTGGCACCCTACCGGGATGGCGATTTGGAGGAGATCTTCATCACCATCATCACCGACGTCTCTCCATCAACCATCCATGACTCCCCCATCCATGTGTGAGTAATTCCCGCTGTAGGCGAAGGGGATGGTAGGGATTGGATGAGATCATTCATGTAATTTGCTATGAGATTGTTAGGGCATGGTGCCTAGTATCTATTATTAGTGCTTATGACATTGTTGCAACTTGTTGTGCTTAATGCTTATCACTTTGGGCCCGAGTGCCATGATCTCAGATCTGAACTTGTTATTGTTTTATGATGATACTTGTTGTTTATGATCTTACCTGCAAGTTTTATACACATATCATTGTCTGGAACCCGAGGCCCCAAAGTGACAGCAATTGGGATAACCGGAGGGGATGGCTATGATGTGAGGATCACATGTGTTCACCGAGTGTTAATGCTTTGCTCTAGTACTTTATTAAAAAGAGTACCTTAATTACCAGTAGATTCCCTTGAGGCCCTGCTGCAAACAGGCTGGTAGGACAGAAGATGTCGTGCAAGTTTCTCATTGCGAGCACGTACGACTATATACGGAACACATGCCAATGGTTGTTTAGTACTAGGATGCTCTATCATTATTTATCTGCAATTGCCCATGTCTTGTTGATTTCATGAATTATCTTATCCATGCAACGCCCGTACATCTATCCCTATGCCTACGGTATTTAATCCTACTGTTTACTATTGCTACTATTACTGTCTTTACTTTATTATTGTTGCTACTATTTTACTACTATCACCACTATAAAACTGTTGCTACTGATAAACCGCTGCGAGCAAGTATGTTTCTTGGTGCAGCTGAATTGACAACTCATCTGTTAAGGCTTATAAATATTCTTTGGCTCCCCTTGTGTCAAATCAATAAATTTGGGTTTTACTTCCCTCGAAGACTGTTGCGATCCCCTATACTTGTGGGTCATCACTTAGCACAGAACCATAAGTTATATATTATTTGAGTTTAGATAGGGATTTTAATAGGAATGAATTCAAACACTATTATTAGAATGTTCAAAACTTTGAGCAAGTCTTGGAAAATTACTAGTAATATGCAGAAGCATTAATTTGTAATGATATGGTAAGATAATACTATTACAGACTAATTGTAATGTTGGATTTCAATTTTAGTTGTATGCCCTATACAACATGATTTTATGTCTCTCATGATTTCTTAATAACATGAAAATGCCCCATGGGCCATTCCAAGGAACTAGTGGTCCCTTGATTCTTTGCTTTGATTTATTAAGTGTGTTTCTCATCTCCTTCTTATTAAAGAAGATTTGAGTTAAGGATTATGATACACCTATTTGCAAGTGAGTTGATCACTAAAAGATGGATTTAGCTTGGACTGATGAGAAGTGTTGTTTAGACACAATTAGTAGACGTAAATTTAGGTCTTAGAATGAGAAACTTCCTTGTGATCATCAAAGGATGCATAAGTAATAGTTAGGTTTATAAAGTAGAGTTTCAAATGGATAGATAAAAAGGAATGGGTTTGATTGGATTGTGGTCCTCTATTTAAAAGAATAGTGCTTACTCCTAAGATATGGTTAGTGCTAGATAGGTTCTAACAAAACTTAGGGTTTAAGTTGTGATCACCTCCAACTATAACAAGTACTTCTCCTAATAGGAAACTTGTGTCTAAGTCAAGGTTTCCCACAAAGCTTCCATAATAATGCTTCCCCCTTGACATAACTAGGTTTTCTAAACTATCCTACCCTTACCTTATGATGAATGATATCTGCTTATCAAACTAGGTTTCATGGATAACCTATTATCTTTATCCAACCAATATAATCATGTACTATACATGATCCTCTGATTTCCTTCATCAACTCCAATGAGGATTTATTTTATTTCCTTGATCAACTCTTATTCTAAATCCATGTTTTGAGCTTGACATTAAAGCTCTTACATAATCTTATTAGGAATAACCTTTGTATTACTTCTGATCCTAAGGTTATTCAACTCACTCCCTTTGAGTGGTTAACTGAACATCCTTCTTACTTCTTCTCAGGGTTTTATGATTAGTCTCATCATCAACACTCGCCCTTGAGATCTAGTTAATCCAATCAATGCATTACCCTAGATGTTGACTTCTAGGGACAAGATACTATACTACTAACAATCCACACTTTACCTTATGGTTGCTTGTCCTCTTAAATTTACTCCTTGTGTCTAGGCATCAATATTTGATGGTATCTACCTCCAGAGATTAAGAATATAATGTCCACCATTGTGGTATTCCCATATAGGGTCTATCTCCCACCACATAAATACTACTTCTCTTGTATCAACCTTCTATGTACCATAATCTAGTTAGCTTTGATCTATTGACTTCACATATGTCACTCTCCCTCTTCATGTAACATGATAATGATCCTTTTGATCCATTGATCACATAGCTTAGGTTTCTACTTGGTTAATCATGTATTCCACAATCAATGTGATATCAAGATAATCATTACAATCCTTTGATCATATGGCTTGGTTTCCATTTGGCTAATCAAGGTCCATGGTTAACTGGTGCTAAACTATTCTCTTAGAACATCCATATAGCTAAGAGAATTTAATATCACTTCTTAACTCCAAGATACTACACACTTGATATCTTCCTAGTAATGGTTCTAATCTTCTTGTGGCATACACTTCACCTGTAGTTGAGATGATTCCTCTACTCAACTTGTTAGTAAGGTAGTCTCCCTACTTCTAAGTTTATGAATCGGCTCCTAAAGTTCCATCTCAAGAGATGAGAATGGTACTGAAGTGGATATAGACTCTCTCTTCTTATTGTTCCTAAGATGAACAGATTTAGATGTGAAAGAATAGGATAGATCAATATATGATGACAAGCTAGATCAAGATTCAAGGGTAAGACTGGTGTTGTCTTCCTTTATGCTAGACATGGCCTCAATGATTAAGGTTCAAGAAATACCATGGTGATCATGGTAGAAATAGACATTGGATCATATAATTAGGTGCTAGCTTATTACTCCTACCTCACATTCATCTCTTTTGGTTGTTGTAATTATCTCTACCCAAAACAAGGTTGTTAACAAATGTCATGTTGAAGTTTATCGCGCTCCAGTTGATGAGCTACTCCAGTTCCATCAACTCAAGAGAAGCTTCAATCACTTTGACAAGTTTTTTTTTTAAAGCGCGAAAATTTCCCAGATTTTCTATGCATGAATGCTATGCACACTTCGGTTTCCTATTTATATCTAGTCTCACATCCTAGGATGTTACATGAACATGTTTTGCATGGAGTCGATAAAGGCAGTAAACAAAACGAGGGAGATTAGAGCATCTCCACTCGCCCCCTAAAGCCCCCTAAACGTCGTATGAGGGCGTCGGCGTAGAAAATCTCGCCCAGTCGCGCTACTCAAATTTATTTTTTAACCCGACAACGATTTGTTTCATCTGGCGCACCTAGTCAAAACCCAACCCACCGGGGGGGTGCTGGCTAGACGGGTAACACATCGCATGCTCACATGTCAGTGACACCACTAACGATTCATCGTCTCCACCTCATCTCCCGCGCCAAATAATGGCGCTATACTGGCTGCAGCCTTGCAGCGGCACAGTGAGCCATCGCGTCGGTGCACGGGTCGCCGTAAATGCGCGCCACGCATCCTGCACCGCCCCTTCCTGCCCTTTCTCTCCTGCTCCACCTCTGTTTCCCGCACACCTCCGGCTATAAAGCTTGGTGTCTCACCGTTGCTGGTTCACAGACTCACCTGCTGGGAGAAAAAAATGTCACGCCGCCCCACCACGAACGCTATGCTACCTAGCGGTGGAAACGGTGCACCACCACCGCCACCGCTGCAGGAGCCGACGCCGTAGGCGGGCAAGGAGGATGAGGAGGAGGACGAGGAGATCTTCACCGACTTGCCAGATGATGGCGAGGCCGAGGAGGTTGCCGTTGAGCAGAGGGCAATGCTCGCGTCGTTCGAGATGCAACATCTCGATGAGGCAGCTTGAAATTTCATGGTTGCTGAGAGGAGGGCGACAGCGGAAAAGGTGGCGGAGGCGCAGGCAGCTGCTCGCCGCGCAGCTCACCGTCGCAACATAGAGGCAACCAAGACGGCAATGGTGGAAACTAAACACAATGCCTCAACAAGCAGGATTGGAGGGGGGTGTTGGCGGCGGTGGTGGAGGCGCGACAACGCCGTGAAAGCCAGTACCACCTCCCCTGCTACCAACACTGTCAGGAGCATGAGAAGGACCATAGGGAGGAGCGGCAGCGCTGCCGCGAGCTCATTGACCAACGACGCCGGTCTGATGACAGTGCTGGCCCATCAAACGCTCCCTTGGGAGCCGACACCACCAGCGAGGACTTCGAGGATGACTTCCTCTTTTAAATTAGGGTTTCTGTTATGTAAAACCTATCAAGGTTGAATGAATTCGACCATTTTAGCTAAATTTCACCAAATTCAAAATTTGGGATGAGGGCGCAGCTGGGAAAACACCCCCATACAGAACAACGTCTGCGCCTCCCCATATGGCACAAAAAAGGCATGCACCGGACATCGTATGGGGGGTGGAGATGCTCTTACCTTAGAGGATGGAGGGAAGTCGAGATCCGCAAAGAAACTCCTCCGATTTGGAGGGATTTGAGGAAATGAAGTAGGAGGTGTATCTGAGAGAGGGTATGCTCGGGCTGGAGGAGGAACAAATGGGGATTCCGATGGGGCTGCCCACCCACTAGTATAGAACAGTGAAGGAGATATGCCCTAGAGGCAAATAATAAAGTGTATTTTTGTTGTCATATCTCATTTGTTCATAATATTATATGTCATGCTATAACTGTATTAAGCGGAAACATTAGTACACGTGTGGCATATAAGTAAACAGGTCCGTGGTTATCTCTAGTTAACCAGCTCATGTGTCATCTGATGATCAAGGTTTCCTGATCATGGGCAAATATGTCAATGAATATTGAGGTCATTTTTTGATATGATGGACACACACCCAAGCACCGTTATTGCAATTAGATCAGTCACAAGTTTAACATTGCAATTAACTAAGAAACAAAGTAACCTAATCCTAAGACCATGAGGTCACATCTAATTACTACATTCGGAGGCTACTTTGATTGCATAAACTGTCTCTGCCGTAAAAGGATTGACTGAAAAAGATGTCTCTTGGGTATGCCAATGGGGTAGGTTGAGGCGTGTGCACCAAGAGCGGGATTTGTCCATCTGCGTGACGGATAGATACTCTGGGCCCACTTGGTGACAGTTGCATCTATGTAGCTTGCAACGTGTGACTAGGTCACGGAGGATGCAATGTCATGAACGAGTTAAAAGATTTGTCGGACGAGGGTGAACATGATATAGGGATATCAGTGATCTGATCTCGGACAAGATCTAGTATCGTATGACAAAAGGAATGGGATATGATGTTTACGGATCAACAAAGAGCTTCGTGGAATGCATAGGGATCAGCACGATTTTCTAGAACCAATTGTTGGTCGTTGTTCGGAGAGGGCTGTTGATCATGTTTGGAGTGTTCCTCGACCCGTAGGGTGTCACATTTAAGGGTATACGACGCTTAGGGATAGATTTGGAATTATCGGAAGTCGCAGGGAGTTAACTGGAAAAGTCCCGGATGATATCGAAAAGGTTCTAGAGACATCGGAAATGTTCTGGACTTTATCGAAAATGTTCCGGACTTTATAAAAATGTTCCGGTGAAAGAATTATGCCAAGGTGTTGATTGATTAATGGGTTTAGTATTTAATTAAAGCAATTAAATATTAAAAAAGAATTAACTAATTAATTAAGAGAAGGAAAAATGGAAAAGGCAAATGGTCTTGGCCCATTGGAGGGCCGGCCTAGGCCACCAGGGCCGGGCGCCCTAGGGAAACCCTAGGGGGCTGGCGGTGGCTTGGTGGGGGCGGTGGCGCCCTAGGGTTTCCCATAGGGGCCGGCGGCCACCTACCCACTCTACCGCCTATATAAACCGCCCAGGGGTCCCTTGGCTCATTCATTCCCTCTCTCTTCCTCTCTTCTTCCTGACTTGGCTCCCACGTTTGGAGCTGTGTCAGCGAGTTGAAGGAAACTTCTTGTGCCGGACGCCGTCGCGCTATCAGATTTCAAGTCCAAATCCTTCTTCTTCCGCTGCTCTGCTAGACCGGAGCCCGGACGACGTCCATACACTGTACGTGTTTAATCCCTCGGAGGCGCCGCTTGCGCGGTGCTGGTCTTCTTTCACTGGTACGACTACACGATCTTGAGGTCGGCTTCGGTTATCTTCATCGATATCGTTCGTGCGGGAACGTTCCCGTGCACTCGGTCTTTAAGGCTATGAATACTGTTGCTGTTCTGTTACTGTTCAATTACGTAGATATATCATGGGCTATGGGTGTAGAGAATTTTTTTTGTTTTCTACTTCGAATCCCAACAGTGGTAACAGAGCCGATCTATGCATAGTTGTACTGGAATGGATAGAACGTATCGGGGATACGTGCATTGATTTTATTATTGTAACCCTTTTATTTGCATCTGTTCATGTCTGCAGCATTGTTGGACTGCAAGCTGAAGTGATGATGTGTTTGTGTTTGTGTGATCCAAATTTGTGTTGAACTTGGTTCTGAGGATTTGAACTATGCTATTTTAGTTGTGTTAAACTATGTCATAGATTTGAACTATGCTATTTTGATTGAGATGTGAAGTTTTTAGGGTCATTTATTGTTGATTTATTCGGGTTTATGTGATCTTGTTGATTGCATATTTTGTGTGTGATTCATGTTTGCGCCGGCGCCGCGCGCTGCAATTTGCAGCGCATGGTGGAGGGCTGTTTTCGGCCGCCATGTGCACGCTGCAAAATGCAGCATCCGATGGAGGTCACGTCGGTGCCGCCCGCTTCCACATGTTACAACACGCTGCAAATGGCATATACAGTGCCTGATTTTAGCATCACTGCTGGAGATGCTCTTAAGAAGTTGAAAAGAAGGGAGAAGAACTATATTTATGTAATTGTGTTCATAGCAATATGGTGAAACACTTAGTACATTTGATTAATACTATCACCATCCATTCTAATGAATAAGGCTCATATTTTTCTGAAAAGTCAAGCTACCTAAAGTTTGACCAAGTTTTTAGAGTAAATCATTAAATATTGTATATTATAAAATCTATATTATTAGATATAAAATGAAATATATTTTAATATGATATCCATATGGCATTCTAGTTATTGATAGTTTTTTCTTATAAATTTAATCAAACTTTACTTTACATGACTTTTCAAAATAAATGTAAGCCTTATTGTTTAAAACGAAGGTTGTAGGAGTGATACTTACGTACCTTGCTTGTTTTTTCGTAGCAACGACAAGCTAGTAGGTTATTAACACGTGTAATTGAGAAGACATGTGGTGGATCTCGGTGTCGGCGTTTAAGTGCATTGTGTTAATTCAATTCAATTGCTGTAATACGAGTTCCAAAAAAATTAATTCAATTGCTGTAATAGGAAAGTCTGACCTCAAACAACGTCCAGAGAGATCGAATGAAGGTGTTCACAATTTAGCTAGGTTCTCTTTTGATTAAAAAAGCGTGTGTAATTGAGTCGATGAATCCGTCAACTGTATCTTGAGTAAATTTAATTTCTAGGCGGAAAATACTTCGGGCTCTCGGGCATCAGTGCTATCTCTATTTAAAAAAATTAAAAATCAAAGTTTCAAGTTTTAAAAAATTATAAAAATAAATTAGAACATAGTCAGTGTTGTTGTCTATAAGTATGCAAAATTTTATTACTCCCTCCGACCCATAATAATCTTCGCTAATATAGATGTATCTAGACATATTTTAGTGGTAGATGCATCCGTATTAGCGAAGAGTAATATGAGTCGGAGAGAGTATGAAATTCTTTGTATTATGAGCTACACAAAAATAATAAAATCTGATAAAAATTTATAGATTTGAAATATACATACTCAGATATAGACGTTTATTATTTTTGTGTAGCTCAAACTACAAACTATTTGAACAAGATTTTTTGTACGTTGGTGGAATAAATATTTAGCTACATGCGAATATTATTTTCAGATTTTTTTGAAACTCAAAAATATGATTTTTAATTTTTTTTTAAAAACGAGATCACTAGTACCTATATGCACCAAATCTTTACTTATTTCTAGGCGATGTGATTGTTACTGGATATATAAAGTTGCAGTAGTGGCCTCTTTTTCTCTCTAAGAAAAAACACTCCATTTCTGGAACGAATATTTCTAGAACATACTTATCACCGCCCCATCCCATAAAAACCAGGGGAGCCCCTCCGTCTGTCTCACAGCTCTCAGCTCCTCTCTTTCCTCATCGCACCATCGATCGCCTCCGCCTTTTCCGCGTCTCTCTCCCCCAATCCGTGTCGCCATGGAGCAAACTTTCATCATGATCAAGCCCGACGGCGTCCAGAGAGGCCTGGTAATCTCATCTCCCGTTTCTCCAAAGAAGAATTGCTGAGGATTAATTATGTAAATTTGGTTATCGGTTTCTCCTTGTAAGGATTCCCTAGGTTTTGGATTTCTTATTTATGGATATTTTGTTGGAAATTTCTTTTCTGCAGATCGGAGATATCATCAGCCGATTTGAGAAGAAAGGGTTCTACTTGAAGGGTAAGGGGTGTTCTCAGTTTCTTCCTCAGTTTGATCGTAGCACCTTTTTTTTAAAATATCATTTATGTTCCTTGATCTGGTTTGGACAAAGAATTGTGCCACTTAGATCTGCTTTAGGGTCGTATTCTTCTAATAGAACATAGAGATGTGATGGCTTTAATTTTAAATTTACTGGAATGAATCTTTTCGATATATGCCGATAATTGATATTTTTAATAGAACAGCCGATGGTTCTAGTTATTTAAATTTTAGCTCATGTCTTGTGAACTTTGATCCTGTATTAGTTGAACAGGAACTGACTACAATGAAATCATAAGTGGTTAGTTATTAATAACTCAAAAATCAATTGCTCCTTTTTTGAGTAACTTACTGTGTGCTGTATATTTTTAAATAACCGACATGTTGAATTGGATTGATATAAAACCACCACATTTCGCCAGATGATACAAGTTGTCAGATTGGACTCTTTTTTCGTTGCTGAATGTGGTGAGTGGTGACAGTTTAAGTTTAAAGTCTGGTCAGCATGTCATTCTTTTTTTTCTTCACAATTATGTGGTCATGATGTAATACACTATTTCTTTACCTGGCTGGTTTTTTACCACAAATATTTGTAACAACCCATTGGAATGACAGTTATTCAAAACGTAAGCAGAACACCTTATGAAACTTGTTTTTGTTCAACTTTACCTTGATGATCCATACATCGAATGGCCCAACAAGTATCATTGGTTGAAGCATCCTGGAGCTTATGAATTGTTTTGAACTCTGATCATCCAGCGATGAAGTTTATGAATGTGGAGAGATCATTCGCGCAGCAGCACTACGCCGACCTCTCCGACAAGCCCTTCTTTCCTAAGTTGGTGGAGTACATCATTTCCGGCCCTGTTGTGGCCATGGTTTGGGAGGGGAAGGATGTTGTCTTGACCGGTCGCAGGATCATTGGGGCCACCAGGCCTTGGGAGGCATCTCCTGGCACCATCCGTGGTGACTATGCCGTGGAAGTTGGCAGGTGAGCAAATATTCTTTTTGCGCATTCTTCACTGAACTACCGTCCGATCTTTTTCTCTGGAGGGAGCAGAGGAGTATAGGGTATTTTCTGAATTTGGATTCAGCTGGAGTGCTGGATCAATGAATACGCTACAAATGTACTAAATCCATGTTTTTTAGTATGTGCGGATAGGGTAAACGCATGCTGGAATGTTTAAGCAGAGCTGCTCTAACATTCATTGGTCCCAGCTAAACAAAAAATATTCAGATATGAGTATTACTTGTATATTGGAAATTGTAGCCTGAGCTCTTCAACTTTGATTATATAGCTTTAGTCTAAATAAAATCATGCTATGGCTTCCCTGCTTGTCAAGCTCTTTTACTAAACCCATTGCCTGCTGTGTAGGAATGTCATCCATGGAAGTGATTCTGTGGAGAATGGGCAGAAGGAGATCGCTCTCTGGTTCCCTGGAGGCTTAGCCGAGTGGAGGAGCAACCTCCACCCCTGGATCTACGAGAACTGAGCTTCATCAGACATGAGCACCTGCCTTTTGATGACGTCTGTTGGTTTCTTCAGAATTTGCGATTGTCGCAGAGCTGTCAGCTAGCTCTGAAATCGAGTCAATAATTATAATCGTGATGTGTGATAATAATACATCCCAGTTGAATTTGCTGCCTGAACCTGAACCTGCAAGGCATTTGAGTTTTCTGCCTGGTTTGATGTATTGTTTACTGTAGAATAAAACGCTTTTGGAGACTCCTGGATGTCTGAATTTTTCATAATTTCAATTCATCTAAAATTGCATTAAAAAAATAAGAAATTTTGTAGTCTACCTGAGTGTGGACTGAGATTAGGATAGTGATGGAACGATGGTTGGTGGTTGGCCCAAAGACTTGTTACAAAGATATCTGAGATTTAGCGGTAGGTAACTTGGCAGTATAATTCAAAAATATTTACTTTGCTATGTAGGACATGGCAATGTTTGCATCTGCTGAACCTCATTGATGGGTTGATCCGTTGATCGTGAGCTGGAAATTATGATCTGTTCTCTTCATCTAAACTACTTATAAAAGAGCAAACATGAATTATTTTTTTCGAGAATACACCCAAGCGGGTGCATTAATCACATAGAAGAGACAACGCCGAAGAACGGCAAGATGCTGCCAACAAGAGGTGGCAGCTCCTCAAGAAGTAAAAACGGACTACTCTCCACTTATCCACGGCAACGGCTCCGGAAAGCCAAAGGAATCACTACGGAACAGCCTAGCTAGACGCCACCTACCGTACTCCTCTCTAATCTTCGCTAGGATGACCCCAAGCTCAGGCCGAGCCCCGTTGAAGACCACATCATTGCGGTGCCGCCAAATGCACCAGAAGACCAGGGTAATAGCCGTCCACAGGTCCCGCTGACTGGCCTTGGGGCAGGGCCTTGAAGTCCACCACTGAAGGAGATCCGAATCAGCCTCCGGAAGCCACTGTAATCGATCCCAGTGGTTTAGGGCCGCCGCCCACACCTCCCGGGCCACCACACAACCCAGCAACAAGTGTTGCAACGTCTCCGGCTCCTGGTCACAAAGCGGGCAAGCCGCGGGGTGCGGAAGTCCACGACGCTCTAGCCGGTCTGCCGTCCAACATCTGTCCTTGGAGACGAGCCAAGCGAAAAACCTACAGCCGCCGCTGCAGCTTGGCAACGACCCACAAAGAAAGCCTTGTAAGCTGACTTGGAGGAGTACGTCCCATCTGGCGACCAGGCCCAAATCAGCTCGTCCCCACGCTCTGGAAAGAGCTGAACCTCAGCGAGGATCTGCCAGAGAACAAAGAACTCCGCGAGCGCCTCGGCCGAGAGGTTGGGCCCGCAGTCCTGAAGCCAAAGGCCAGAAAGCCCCTCCTTAACCGAGCGGGCTTTGGCAATGCGAGGAGGGATCATCGCCGCTAGGTTGGGAGCCACGTCCTCCACACGAGCGCCATCCAACCAACGATCCAACCAGAACCGAGCACGTTCACCATTACCAAGACGAACTGTCGTGGCCGCCTCAAACAGGGCCAACGAAGCCCAGGGGAGTCGAAGATCAAACTCCGCCCAGGTCCTAGCAGGGTCAGTCCACAGCAGCCATGCCCACCGACAACGAAGCGCCAGGTTGATAAGGCGCAAGTTCGGCAAGCCCAGCCCGCCCACAGACTTGGGTGAGGTCACCTTGTCCCACGCCACCAGGCAATGGCCACCATTCACCTGTTGCCTGCCTTTCCACAGGAAGGCCCTACAGATCTTGGCGAAGGCCTCCAGGGTCTTCGGTGGGATATCCAGGGACATCAAGGCATGAACCAACATCGACGAGAGCGTGGTCTGGACGAGGATTGCCCGGCCGCCACGGTTCATGAGCTTGGCACACCACGGTTGCACCCTCCTCATCGCGTTGTCAACCACAGGCTGTAGCTGCGCCGCGGAGACCTTGCGGATACCCAATGGCAGTCCAAGGTATCGAAACGGAAGGGAGCCCACCTCGCAACCGAGAATGTCACGCGCAAGCGTAACCTGCTCCGGCGAACACCGAATAGGGTGAATGGAGCACTTAGCAAGGTTGGTGCACAATCCGGATGCCACGCCAAAGTCCTCAACAATGGCCGAACAGGTGAGGAGGTCCAACCGAGTAGGCCTCACGAAGGTAACCACATCATCGGCATACATCGAGGTGCGATGCCGCAACCCACGCTCGGCAAGAGCCGAGAGCAAGCCATCGCTAGCCGCCCTCTCGATCATCAGGTGTAGCACGTCCATCACCGAGTCGAACAGGAGGGGGGAAAGGGGGTCCCCTTGCCGCAAGCCACGCCTGTTGAAGATGAGATTACCCGCCACGCCATTAACCACCACGCGGGTGGAGGCCGACCCCAACAAGCCACAAATCATGGAGATCCAACGCCGGCCGAACCCCAGCTTAGCCAAGACATCAAGCAGAAAAGCCCAATCCACCGTGTCGAAGGCCTTAGTGATGTCGAGCTTAAGCAGAATGACCTCCTTTTTGAGGCGGTGCAGCTTTCTGGCGGTAGCCTGCACAAGCTGGAAGTTGTCGTGAAGACAACATCCACAGATGAAAGCACTCTGCTGGGGACCCACCAGGAGAGGCATGCTCGGCGCGAGGCGGACGGAGAGGACCTTGGCGATCAACTTAGCCACACTGTGAATGAGGCTGATCGGCCTGAAGTCCTTAACCTCGACGGCGTCCGCTTTTTTGGGCAAAAGCGAGATCAACGCCTGGTTGGCCACGTGAAGCCCCCTGCAGTCACCACTCCACAAGGCCTGAAAAGCCTCCATCATATCCTCCTTAATGATCGGCCAGCAAGACGCATAAAAGCGGCCCGTAAAACCATCTAGGCCGGGAGCTTTGTCCAACTCCTGCGATCGGATCACCCCCCACACCTCCTCCTCCGAGAAAGGCACCTCCAGGCCGGAGAGGTCATGAGTCTGCATGCCTAGAAAATCAAGGTCCAGGCCAAACCCACGCTCTGGGCACGATCCCAAGAGACGCTCGTAGAAGGCATCCACCGCCTTGGCCTTATCGTCTTGGTCCGAAATGAGGACCCCATCCACCTTGAGGTGAGCAATAAAGTTCTTCCGCCTACGATGGTTGGCATGCAGGTGGAAGAATCTCGTGCAAGCATCACCTTCGCTCAACCAGTGGATCCGAGAGCGGTGACGGGCAATAGTGCGCTCCAACGAGGCTAGCCCCAACAGCTTGCGCTTAAGGAGCCGCCGGAAATCCCGCTCATCCGCGGAAAGCGGACGAGAGTCCATCGCCACATCGAGCCTAAGGATCAGCTCATTCGCCACTAAGATCTGCAGCTTGTTATTGCCGATGAACTTGTCACTCCAACTAGAAAGCGCCTTGGCAGTAGCCGCGAGCTTGGCCGCGAGGCGCTTGAAGGGGTTGGCAATCTGCGGGGGCGAGGCCCAAGCCCCCTCCACAGTCTCCTGAAAGCCCACGGCCTTTGGCCAGAAGGACTCAAAGCGAAATCTCTTCCCTGAGCTGAACTGCAGGGCAAGGTTGAGCAGCAAAGGGCAATGATCGGAAGTCGAGGAGCTCATGGCGGAGAGGAAGGACGAGGGGAAGGCCACCTCCCAGTCCACGGTAGAGAACACCCTGTCCAATCGCTCAAGCGTGGCGCTCTCTCGCTCATTGGACCATGTGTACCGCCTCCCATTGAGGTAGAGCTCCTTCAACTCCAACTCCGCCAACAACTTCCGGAACTTGCCCATCATGCGCCGGTTGAGATTGGCGTTGTTCTTATCCACAGCATCCACGATGAGGTTGAAATCCCCCGCCACCGCCCACGGACCAGGGTGAAGGTCCCTAACATCTTTTAACTCTTGCAGGAAAAGGCACTTGTCCACATCAGTATGGGGGCCGTAGACCCCAGTGAACCACCAGCCGGCGGCGCCAGCGTCTCCAACTCTCACGGTGATTGCGTTGTTTGAGAGATGGGGGTTCGAGATCGTCACCACCTCAGATTTCCACGCAATAAGAATGCCACCCCGCGTACCCACGGCCGGGAGGTAGAAGAAGTTATCGAACTCTCTACCCAAGCATCGATCCACGATTGCTCGAGTAACCACCTCAAGTTTAGTTTCTTGAAAGCACACCACGCTCGCGCCCGAGAGCAAGACCAACTGAAAAATAGCATCACAACGAGCCGGAGAGTTCAACCCACGTACATTCCAAATGAGCCAAGAAAAGTTAGAGTCTGACATGGCGAAAAGACAGAGAACCACACAAACTGATCTCAACTCAAACTACAACATCCGCATCCACCTCCTCCACCAGAGGGTCAACCTCCGGGAGCCAACCAAAGAGGGCCAAACAAGCAGAGATGTGCTGCTGCGTCATGGGTTTGGAGAAGAGCTCGATGTAGGCTTGAAGAGCCGCGTCGTCAATGACCTCCCCTTCCCGGGCCAAGCCAAGCTGCAGCATGAGGGCCCTCTGCTGACGGCTGACCGGGGTCCCAGGAGCAAACCTCCCTGCCACACGACGGCTACGGCGCACCGTCGACGGAGGCACCCGCTTCTGGCGAGGGCGCTTGGGCAGCGGACGAGGGAGGAGAGCTGCCTTGCGCAGCCGACAGCGCTCTCTGAAAGTGGCCAGAGGCAGGGCAACCAGCATTTATGTACACGGAACAACCAGCACTCTCCGATTGAATCCACTAAACGAGATCTAAGAGCCAGCATTATTTCAACGGATCGAACGGGTCATGTTTAATGTTCTGCCGGGCGGACTCCCTCACGCACGTCGTCGCCCGTTCGATTGGCCCCAGCTCACGATTTCTGTTCCATAATTTGTGGCGTAAATTCTGACCGTTTTGTTTTTTCGGTGCTGCATGCAACAAAGCTCCATCGATTACACAGCTAGGCATGCAGATCTTTACCAAACATTGCGCACGGTTATATGCTCAGCTTAACTAGATTTGATTAATTTATTATGACGGCCGCAGGACTCGATGGTGCCATGACGCGTAAATGCCCAAGATTAACTGACGGCTCGCTCGATTCAGCTGCCGTCGGCTCGGACATGGATCGCCAGGGATATGTGCGTGCAAGCTATGATATAACAGCCGCCACCTACACCAGCATCTTTGCCACATTCTTCATCGAAGATTCATATGGAGTGCACGACGGTGACCACGATAGCTTTGGGGACGAAGCCTTAAACCTGCCATTGCCGATCATTTTATTTGATCTTTTTGTTAGGAAACCATACCATGTTTTTATTAACATGAGAGGGTCAGTAAGAATTATGGATCCTATGATTTATATCGTGATTTTTTTAAAATTAAGTGAAATGCATATTTGTCAAATTAATTTTAATTATGGGCGAGCTTGAGCAAGATAAAGAACCAGCAAGTCATAGTGTATGTTTGAGATGATTGTGAACTAAATATTGCATTGGTTTCTATTACATACGTGCGTTCATGCTAACTAGTCGTTTAAAAGAGTACGAGGTTCTGATGCTCCTGAAGCAATCAGAATTCAGGACTCGGAACTCTCTGAAACTATACCAGGACGCAAGGTTTCTGGCAGTGAAGTGGGGCGTGTCGACGTGTCCTTTGCCTGCTCTCTGAATCTCCTTCAGGGACGTGTGGCTCCAAATTCTCCAGCTCTGCGAGCCCGAGACCACCACGCTCGCCGCATCATATGGCGCCTGCTCCCGCAGCTAGCTCATGTCCAAGAAATGCTCGCCTTTGCCATGGCACCAGTGGTCGCCTCCGTGTACTCTCCTGCTCTTCACCCTTGCTCGTACTCTTCGTGTCCTCGCCGCCGCCGCCGTGATGCCATGAAGATCATCTCCTCCGCGTCGTCGACGTCGCCGGAGGAGACCAAGGGCGTCGTCATCGTTGGCGCGGGCATCGCGGGTCTGGCCACGGCGCTCTCCCTGCGGCGACTCGGCGTGGGCGCCACCGTGCTGGAGCAGGGCCCGTCCCTGCGCGCGGGCGGCACGTCGCTGACGCTGTTCAAGAACGGGTGGCGCGTGCTGGACTCCATCGGCGTCGCCGACGAGCTCCGGGCCAAGTACCTCCGCGTCCAGGGGTACATAGCTCTGCCCGCTCTCCTGTCAGTTCCATGGATCTTGGACCTTAAATCCCGAGGTTTTCAGCTGATCGCAGGATGAGGATGCGGTCGTCGGCGGGCGGGAGGGACCTGCGCGAATTCTCCTTCGAGGAAGAAGCCCCTGGGTGCGTAACAAACTTGCCTTCTTCTTCGCAATCTCTGCGGTTGGATTATTTTGCTCTGCTTCGACTGACGTACTTGAATCAGGCAGGAGGTGCGGGCGGTGGAGAGGCGGGTGCTCCTCGAGACGCTGGCCTCCAAGCTCCCGCCGGGCGCCATCTCCTTCTCGTCCAAGCTCAAATCGATCGCCGGGCAGGGAGACGATGGCACACTGCTGGAGCTCCAGGACGGCAGGCAGCTACGCTCGAAGGTGGTCGTCGGCTGCGACGGCGTGAACTCCCCGATCGCGAGGTGGATGGGGTTCTCGGAGCCCCGGTACGTGGGGCACATGGCGTTCCGTGGCCTCGCGGACTACGCCGGCGCCGGCGGGCAGCCGTTCGAGCCCAAGGTGAACTACATCTACGGCCGGGGCCTCCGCGCCGGTTTTGTGCCGGTCTCCCCGACCAAAGTGTACTGGTTCATCTGCTTCAATAGCCCAACCCCAGGTACCTCTATCTGACAAGTTAAGATCAGCTGGCACGAATTTCTTGGCATGTTGGTCATGGTAGTGGTGTTTGGCAATCGGCACTCGGCAGGGCCGAAGAACACCGACGCGGCGGCGCTAAAGAGGGAGGCCCTGGAGCTGGTACGAGGCTGGCCGGACGACCTCGTCGCCGTGATGCGGAGCACGCCGGACGACGCCGTGGTGAAGACGCCGCTCGTGGACCGGTGGCTGTGGCCGGGGATTGCGCCACCGGCGTCCAGGAGCGGCGTCGTGCTCGTGGGCGACGCGTGGCACCCCATGACGCCCAACCTCGGCCAAGGCGCGTGCTGCGCGCTCGAAGACTCGGTCGTCCTGGCGCGCCGCCTCGCGCCCGCTGTCCTCGCCGGCGCCCGCGGTGTGGGCGGCGATGTCGTCGGGGAGGCGTTGCGCGGGTACGAGAGGGAGAGGTGGGGGCGGGTGTTCCCGCTGACGGCGCGCGCGGGGCTCGTGGGCGCGCTGGTGCAGTGGGGCAACCCGGCGGTGTGCGCCGTGCGGGACGCCGTGGTGATCCCGAGGCTGGTCAGGCTGGGGCCCTTCCTCGAGCACACCAATTTCGAGTGTGGCCTGCTCGAGCCGGCGGCGCCGTCGCCATGATCGATAGATCACAGTTGGGAGCTTGGGATCAAAGTTTGTAGCTCTCTCAGTCTTTATGAATCAGAGAATTTCAAAACTACTGAACTGTTACATCGATCCGAAAATTTCAAAACTACTGAACCGTGAAGTTGTACTCCAATCTCTTGCTGTTCGAAACTGCAGGCGTTGCAAAACGATTTCGATGTGCCGGTCTTGCTGTTCGAACAAGAGAGAGGGAGCAGACAAGCATACTCACCACAAGATCCCATTCTAGAGAATTTGTTTGTGGCGTGAAATGCTAAAATCATACCCCGTACCACACTTCATTGTGTTGAATTTGAAGGTGGAGCTGATTTTTATCGAATGCGAAATACATAATATGTGAGGGCCGTATATAGTGTTGAAAAGAGAGGGTTCAGACTGAAATAGGTAAAAGCAACAAATCACATCAACGTTATACATTCACTAACCAAAATTACCCACTCCATTTCCAAAAATCAGACGTGTAAATTATAGTCAAAAGTCAACCTCTTCTAAGTTTAAAAGTTCATAACCAAAAAGATAAACACTATAATACCAAATCAATATCATTAGATACAACATTACACTTGATTGGTCAGACTCTGTTGTGGGTGTGGTAACATAGAAAGCCTATTTTACTACTATTTTGTTTCAAATTATAAAATATTTTAGCTTCTTCATAAACACATGTATCTACATGTGTTTCAGTGTGTAGATTCACTTATTTTAGCCCATGAAACACATCTAATCTTTACTATTAAAGCGAAAAGCGGTGTCCGGTGTCACACTTTTAGTTTCTGATTTTGCCCTCAAACAAAACACCAAATTACCCACCAATACCACTAATAAGTTAAAAACTATTCATCACACGCTTTTATCCCAAACCATACAATCTAATCCTCATCCTGCGCATGTCCCAAAAAGAAATTAACATACCGCCCTACTTTTTAGCTAAACCGTGTAACAAATGACTAACAAACATGCCTTATTTCAACAAGTAATTTAACAAACATGCCCAGCGGACGCGGCTTGGCTGTGCCTCGTGCACGCCCCCGGGCCGGCTTTTTCGTTGATAAAAATACTTACAGCTCCTGAAACACAGCTCCATGCCTCCGTATGTAATCATTCCTCGAACATTCGCTCGTGTCTTTTCTATAAAAAAAAACCCGTAAAAACCCAGCTCCTATGCCAATTCCTTTTCGTAAAATTTTCACAGCGTTAAAACTAAAACAAATTTGGAGAGAAATAATCACAATCGTGCGGGAACAGATCGACAAAATACACCGCTGCACATCAACATCTAATGAATCTGCTGCTAATCTTCTTTACTATTAAAGCAAAAGCGATGTTCGGTATCACACTATCGTTTTCTGATTTTGTCCTCTGACTAGACACCAAATTACCCACCAATGCCACTAATCTAGCTATTTACAGACATTGTGCCACCGTCAGCAATCACCTTAGGTACGTCCTTATCCCAAAAAATCCTAACAAACTCATCCAATGTTTCCTAAAAACGTGGCTTTGACAGTTAGGCAAACAAATCTCCACGACGCGGATTTGCCATGCTCCATCCTATCCCTTTCCGGAGTGATCGACCAGCCTGCTCGTCTGTGTGTACAATGACGGAAGGGAAAAGCACCGAGGCAGATAGAAGCTGGTTGTGGCTCAGTGATTTAGGGTCAAGGCTACGTTTCCGTCTTAATTAGATATAAGCGCACCAAGCCACCAGCCAATGAAGACAAGATGGTCAGGCTGCGGTACAAGATAACGATGATAGCAAACTGGGAACGCCATCTTACTGTTTGTTATTTCTCCTTAAGCTCATTGGTTGGTTCATAAAAATGATGAATTTATCACTTCTTAACATCATTGTTGAACTCTGCAAGTTTGATTGGTTTATTGATAATTTAGGTTTGGTGTACGGGTATAGATAGGAAACCTAACAGTCATGCATTCAAGGTTTGCTACGTGAGCGTGCCTTTGGATCCATGATTTTCAGGTACGCATGAAAAATTGATGTTTTTAGAGGATCGTTTTCTACTATTTATTTTTGTATTATACAGTGGATTTTTTTAATTAATTTGATACTTTGCTTCAAAATACTTTAATAGAAATGTGGGATGCATAGCAAGTAGGCTGGGAAGGAGATGCTAGCGTTCATGACGATGGAAGCATAAACGCCATGTTAATTTTCTTCTTCACTAAATGAACTTTTGATATGTCGTTCTTTTGAAAAGTGTTTTTTTAAGAAAACGGCAATTGTTATCCTATATGTACAAAGAGGACGAAAACAACATAAATAAAAATATTTTTAGTATATAGAGACAGAAGACTATCTAAAGAGAAAGAAGACTATCTAACTATCTGAAGACTGAAGTCAGCAATAATAATAAAAGAAGATTTTGAGAGTTTCTAACAAAATTATCCTTTGGTACCGGGGCTCATATGTCCTAGAGTTATGTCCATAGACTACTATATGTACAAAAGGTATGGAAAATATTTTTAATCTTTGTCCCCAAAATAAGCTTAGTGACTTAGTGTTCTCTAGATACGGATGTATCTAAATGCATGTTCAATATATAGATACATCCGTATCTAGAGAAAGTTGAGTCACTTATTTGGGACAAATAAAGCAAAAGATTCTAGAATGTTCCAAGACAGGTGATAAGAAATAATGAGAATCCATAGTTCAACTTGATATGCAATGACTACCTGCTGGGTTATAGAGGCTTAGCTAATTAAAATATTTGTTACGTACTAAATGTTTCATGTTGTGTTAGAAAAACAAATTTGTTATATCGCATGCGACAAATTCCAGTTCATTTCCTTCATGTGCAGAGACAAGGAGGAAGGAGAAATGAAGCCCAAGGCCGAAGAAGGGGGTGCCACGCTGAGCGTCGGCGAGTTGAATGGGGACACCGACAAGGCCAAGCCAGGTGAGACATGAAGCCGAGAAGACACAGGGCAGCAGCGCTGCCGGTGGAGGGGAGTCAGAGGTTAATGGGTTGGGTGCGGGGCTACGGGTTATAGAGTGATGGCCAGGGATAACGATGGCAGCATGGCGCGTAGCGAAGAGTGTTGTGCAACGCCGCCATCCCCAAGTGGCGGTAGCATGAGGTCTGGGTGCGTTGGAAGGAGTTACATCAGGGTTGCATGAGTTGGAGGAAAAAGACGATTAGGAGGGGGACAACGATCTACAAACTATTCAATGACATCCAATGGCCCACAAAGAGGTTAGTAAGATTTAAAAAATTCGCCAGTTCCACAAAGACGAGCTCCGACGGGTGTGAAACACTAATTTTTTTCGATAGAAGGAACATATTAATACCAAAAAGATATTAATTATACTTAGTCGTTGCAACAATAAAATTACTCAAGCAAGTCTATACATGAAGGATTGATGGTGCGTAGTAGGCACCCAGTTGGGAACCCCAAGAGGAAGGTATGATGAGCACAGCAGCAAGTTTCCCTCAGTTGTGAAACTAAGGTTTATCAGACCAGTAGGAGAAAGCCAAACTTCAGAAGGTGATGCTTGCTAGCTTCGCGATGGCTCTGGACAATTTATATGGCGCCTCGTCCAGGGCTTTGCTTTGCACTAGCAGCAACGTGGAACCTCCACACAACACAACCAAGAACTTTGCCCCAAATTACGATGAGGTTGTCAATCTCACCGGTTTGCTGTAAACAAAGGGTTGAGCGTATCGAGTGGTAAAAGGTAATAGTATGCGAGAATGTAAATAATGCGAGTAAACATAAAACGGTAATAGCAATGTAAAGGAAATTAGACCGGGGTCCATAGTTCACTAGTGGTGTCTCTCCATAAGATAAATAACAACATACTTGGTAAACAAATTACAGTTAGGCAATTGATAGAATAAAGATAACGTACATATGTCATGAGGATCACTATGAGATTCACTCTGGGCATTACGACAAAATACATAGACCATAATCCAACTGCATCTATGACTAATAATTCACCATTCGAATGTCGTCCGAGCAAACATTGGGTATTAAGTTGCGAACAACAGATTATTGCCTTAAGCAAAGTGCATAATGTAAACAAAGCAAATGCCCTTGGACACAAGAATGTTGTTTTCTCCCTAGTGGCAACAGCATATCTACAACCTTAGAGGTTTCTATCACTCCCCCAGATTACTAGAGGCATGAACCCAACTATCGAGCATAAATACTCCCTCTTGGAGTCACTAGCATCTACTCGGCCAAGATATCTACTAGCAACGGAGAGCATGCAAGATCATAAATAACATAGAGATAACATAAAGATAATATTTTAGCACATCAACTTAACATAGTACCAATAGTCATCGGATCCCAACAAACACAACATTTAGAATTACACAAAGATGATCTTGATCATGTAGGGCAGCTCATAAGATCTAAACATGAAGCACATGGTGGAGAAGACGACCATCTAGTTACTTCTATGGACCCGTAGTCCAAGGTAGACTACTCACACATCACTCCGGAGGCGACCATGATGGTGGAGAAGGCCTCCGGCAGGGATTCCCCTCTCCGGCAGGGTGACAGGAAGAGCTCCTGAATCCTCCCGATCTCGCGTCGACGACGGCGGCGGCTTGCAGTATGTTTCGAGGAAAATTGATTCGTCCCTTAGGTTTTTCCCATCGAGATGAATATATAGGCGAAAGGGGGGCATCAGGAGGTAGACCAGGCGGTCTCACCCCCTGGTGGCGTGGCCAGGGGCTGGGCCACGCCGCCCTAGGGTGAGCCTAGCCTCTGGCCCCCCTCCGTCTCATCTTCGGACTTCGTGACGCTCCGGGAAAAATAGAAGGTTTGGCTTTTGTTTTGTCCAATTCCAAGAATATTTCCTGTGTAGCTTTTTTGAAACACAAAAACAGCAGAAAACAGGGAACTGGCACTGTGGCATCTCGTTAGTAGGTTAGTTCCGGAAAATGCATAAAAATGCCACAAAGTGTAACAAAACACAAAGCAAATGGTGTATAAACAAGCATGGAGCATAAAAAATTATAGATACGTTTGAGACGTATCAAGCATCCCCAAGCTTAACTACTGCTCGTCCTCGAGTAGGTAAGTGATAACAAAAGAATAAATTTTGAGGTGACATGCACCATCACAATCTTGATCAACAATGTAAAGCATTGAGTGCTGGGATCAAAGAACTCAAAACATGGGCATAAGAGACATAATCTTGACAATAAAACTTAGCAACCATGTTATAATATGAAAAGAAACACAAACGAAAGATCATGAATAATGAAACAATGAAAGTCAAACGTGTGTTCAAATCATATGGAAAAACATATCAATGTGGTTTTCAGCGTGTCCTTCATGGAATAGCAAAACATAAATGCATAGGACACCTTCAAGTTTAAGAGGGCGACTAGATACAAATAATTTAAGAACAAGCAAAACCATAATCATGAATCAACCAATGATAAACTTTGGGACTATGCACATTAAACTCAGAATGGCAACTATGCTCTCTTAGACGGTGGATAAAGTTAGAAGGTGGAGACTCAATATAAAAGTAAAAGAAAGGCCCTTCGCAGAGGGAAGCAGGGATTAAACATGTGCTAGATCTTTTCATTTGTAAAACAGAGAGATAAAAATTGGTTTTGATAGGTGGTTGTCTTTGTCAACGACTAGCAATGGGGTTCTTACCATCTTCCATACAAAAAAGCAAGTTTTGAGAGAGAGATTGGCACTTTGGTGCTCTTTTATCAAGCTTGGCACTCCTCCCCACCTTTTCCTTTCACAAACCATGGATAACCGATTCCATCGGTGCCCACCAACTTTCACATACCATGGAGGAGTGCTTTTTTTCCTTTTTTCTTTTTGGAATAAAACAATATGGATGATAGCAAATCCGACCACTACGTCCCCATGAGCTAAAAATAGTGTCACACAACAAGAAGTATTTTGAAGGTTTTTTTTGAAAGGTAGCACATAAAAATTTACTTGGAATGGCTTGCAAATACCATGCATAGGAATTTATAGTGGACACAGTGGAATAACTTGGTTTTTGGGAGTTGGATGCACGAGTAGAGCTCATACTCGGTACAAAATGAAGGCTAGCAAAAGACTGGGAGCGACCAACTAAGAGAGCAATAACGGCCATAATCATGCATAGTGACAAAACATCATTAAAAGAAGCATAAAGTGGCATCACAAGTCAAAAACTAAATGATCATAGAGGCTTATGATGACTTGTTAGAGTCAAACATGTTGTAAGCATGCGCCAAATCAACCCAAATAAAGCATCAAGGAGAAAACCAAATAAAATGCTTCCATATAATAAAAACAACGCATGATTTTTTCAAAGGATCATTAAACAATCTCAGTCATTTGAGACAAGTCATGCTACAGCAAAAACTACTAAGCATACTATCAAAACGACATCAAGCATGGCATGCAAAAGTCTAAGCCGCAGTCTAAACAAGCTCATTTTTGTACCACTTTTTGCATGAATTTTTTTTCTTTTCCACCACCATTCAAACCTTTTTGAAACAATTCTTTTGATGAAAACCAACATAGACCAGAGGTCCAAATACACCTTGATGCAAAGATATAATAAGACCTGAACAAAAATCAAGGCAAAAAACGAAAGCTAAACGCAGTTCTAGAAAAAGAGAACACTCGTTGAATGATAAGAGTGAAAAATAGAGTGTTCTTGGCAAATGAAAAACGGAGTGCGTCTCTGATACGTCTCAAACGTATGTATAATTTTTGATGCTCCATGCTTGTTTTTACACCATTTGCTTAGTGTTTCGTTACACTTCGTAGCATTTTTATGCATTTTCCGGAACTAACCTATTAACGAGATGCCACAGTGCCAGTTCCCTGTTTTTTGCTGTTTTTGTGTTTCAGAAAAGTTACACAGGAAATATTCTCAGAATTGGACAAAACAAAAGCCAAACATCCAGTAATTCACCGAAGCTTCCAGAGAACCGAAGAGGAGACGGAGTGGGGCCACGAGGGGTCCACACAACAGGGCGGCGCGACCCAGGGCTAGGTCATGCCCCCTATGTGTGTGGCCACCTCGGTCCACTTCTGACGATGCCCCTTCGCCTATAAAGACCACCCGACGGGAAAAACCTAAACACCCGATCACTTTTCTAGAATACATCGCGATCCGCCGCCATCGTCGACCCGAGATCGGGAGGGTCTAGAAGCTCTTCCCGGCACCCTGCCGGAGAGGGGAATCACCACCGGAGGTCTTCTTCATCGCCATGCTTGCCTCCAGCGCGATGAGTGAGTAGTCTATCTTGGACTATGGGTCCATAGCAGTAGCTAGATGGTTGTCTTCTCCACCATGTGCTTCATGTTTAGATCTCGTGAGCTGCCTTACATGATCGAGATCACCGTTATGTAATTCTACATGTTGTGTTTGTTGGGATCCGATGAATATTGGTGTTATGATTGAGTTGATGTGCTGAATATTATCTTATATTATCTCTATGTTGTTTATGATCTTGCATGCTCTCCGTTGTTAGTAGCTATCTTGGCCGAGTAGATACTAGTGACTCCAAGAGGGGGTTTTTATGCTCGATAGTTGGGTTCATGCCTCTATTTAATCTGGGGGAGTGACAGAAACCTCTAAGGTTGTAGATTTGTTGTTGCCACTAGGGAGAAAACAACATTCATATGCTCAAGGGCATATGTTTTGTTTACATTACACACTTTGCTTAATGCAGTTATCTGTTGTTCGCAACTTAATACTTCTGGAGTTCTCGGATTGATTCGCCACAAGTGGATTATTAGTCATAGATGCTGTTGGATAGCGGTCTATGTATCTTGTTGTAATGCCCAGAGTAAATCTCATAGTGATCCTCTCGACATATCACGTTGTCTTTATTCTATCAATTGCCCAACTGTAATTTGTTTACCCAGCATGTGTTATTTTATATTATGGAGAGACACCACTAGTGAACTGTGGACCCCGGTCCTATTTCCTTTATATTGCTATCACCTGTTTACTTTACTCGCACTGTTTACTTTCTCGCATACTACTATTGTTTTCCACTCGATACACTCATACCTTTGTTTCCAGCAAACCGGTAAGATTGACAACCTCATCGTAAGTTGGGAACAAAGTATTTGGTTGTGTTGTGTGCAGGTTCCGTGTTGCAGCTGGCAAAGCAAAGCACTGGACGAGGCACCTTATAAATTGTCTGGAGCTATCGCGAAGCTAGCAAGCATCACCTTCTGGAGTATTGGCTTTTTCCTACTAGACGATTAAACCTTGGTTTCATAACTGAGGGAAAACTTGCTGCTATATTCATCAAACCTTCTCTTGAGGTTTCCAACTGGCCGGTCATTTACTTCATCAACTACACGCCAACAAGTTTTCTGGCACTATTCAATACCGCGCCATCAACAAGTTTTCTGGCACTGTTGCCGGGGAAAAAGAAGACTTCTGCAAGGGGAGTTTCGCACGCACATCCTTTACTTTGTTTTAAGTTTTGCTTTACCTTATTTTTACTTGCATCATTTTATCAAAAACACAAAAAAATTAGTTTCCTTTATAGTCGCTTTTATTTACTTGCTTTTAGTTTTGTTAGAATGAGTAATCCTGAAGTTGAAGTTCGTACTTTTAAGCAACAAGGGGGAGAGAGCTTGAAAGATGCTTGGTACTGTATTAGCAATTCTCATCATAGGTGTACGAAGAAGCATTCTACCATGATCCTCCCTAGAAATTTTTATGTTGGTATAACTAGTTGGAATAGTTACGTTCTTGATACTCTTGCAGGAGGTAATTTTCTGGGTACTCCCGCTCTTGAAGCATGCACTTTAATAGAAATTTCAGTGGGAGTACCACCTATTCATGTTGTTAAAACTGAGATCACTTTGGAGGAAGTTATAGAAAAAGTAGGCTCTTTAGAAAAAAGTTTGCCAAATATCCTTGATAACGCTAGCCGAGTTAATGAAGCGATAGAAAGTATCGGTAAGAGAATCACTGTTTTAGAAGCTAGCACTACTCTTGAAAGTCAAAACCTTAGGATTGGGAAACTAGAGGAATCCACGGAAACTTTAAGTTCAATTTTCTCTTCTCTTAAGTTTAAGAAGGAGAAAGCTTTTGTTAGAAAAGAGCAAATATTTATGTATGTTCCCAAGGTGTCTGTGCCTAAACCGCAGCATGTTTTTAAGATTGGTAAGACTTTGAGTTCAACTAAGAGTGACTTGCAGGTTGAATCATCTTTGGGAACCTCTAAAGTGCCTAGTGTGGTAAGTGGTGATCTTGAGAAAATAGTTGATCTTAATGCCTCTCTTGATATTACTTGATTCATATTTTCTGTGCCTAGCTCAAAGGCGTTAAAGAAAAGCACTCTTGGGAGATAACCCAATATTTTTACTTTCAGTTCTTTTTCTTTTATTTGAGTCTTGGAAGTTATTACTACTGTAATAACCTCTCCTTATCCTTTTTATTTTGTTTTTGTGCCAAGAGAAGCCTCTAATTTGAGTGAGGTAAGATTTGGGGATGTTGCTGTCCTGAAACAATTTTCGGTGCTCCACCTTAAAAATTTGTGAAAATTCTCAGAATATCTTTTTGACCTGAAATTTCTTGTGCATATGCCCAAGGTTATATCCAAACTTTCATTAGTTATACACTTTTTTATTTGAGCAACAAAAAACCCTCTAAAAATTCGACCTTTGTCAGCTGTTCTGTTTTGACAGATTTCTGCCAATATTTGTGTTTGCCGCTTTATCGCTTTCTTTTTGAGTTCTTTTGATCACGAAATTTTTGGGGAAGTTGCTACAGTAGTATATGCTTTATATGTGGTGGTTTTGAGTTGAAACCTGAAGCAAAAAGGGTTGATTCAATGTTATGCTTACACTAATGTTGCTAATAGAATTATGTTTAGTTTTGTATGAAGGAAGTTTTCAAGTGTAGGGATCGGAGAATGATGAGATGAGTTGAAGAATGGACAAAAGCTCAAGCTTGGGGATGCCCATGTCACCCCAAGAAATATCCAAGAAGTACAAGCGTCAAAGCTTGGGATGCCCCCGAGGCACCCCTTCTTCATCGGCAAAAATCAGGTCACCTTTCAACACACTATATTTTTATTGCTTCATGCATTATGCGTTTTTCTTGGAGCGTCAGTTGTTTTTAGTTTTCAGTTTGTTTAGTTTTGTTTGCTGCAATAAATGGTTGGACCCCAACAAATTTCTTTTGGAGAAGTTGCCTTGCTTTTTATTTGCCAAGAACACTCCGTTTTTCACTCTTATCGTTCAACGAGTGTTCTCTTTTTCTAGAACTGCGTTTAGCTTTCGTTTTTCACCTTGATTTTTGTTCAGATCTTGTTATATCTTTTTATGAAGGTGTATTTTAACCTCTGGTCCATGTTGGTTTTCATCAAAAGAGTTGTTTCAAAAAAGTTCGAATGGTGTTGGAAAAGAGAAAAAGCTTTATGCAAAAAAAGTGGTACAAAAAGGAGCTTGTGTAGACTGCGACCTAGGCTTTTGCATGTCATGCTTGATGTCTTTTTGATAGTATGCTTAGTGGTTTTGCTGTAGCATGACTTGTCTCAAATGACTGAGATTGCTTAATGAGCCTTTGAAAAAATCATGCGTTATTCTTATTATTTGGAAGCATTATTTTAGTTTTCTCCTTTGATGCTTTATTTGGGTTGACTTGGCGCATGCTCACACATGTTTGACTCATACAAAGTCGCCATTAGCCTCTATGATCATTTATTTTTTGACTTTTGATGCCATCTTATGCTTCTTTTAATGTCGCTTTGTCGCTCTGCATGATTATGGTCGTTATTGCTCTCTTAGTTGGTCGCTCCCAGTCTTTTGCTAGCCCTCGTTTTGTACTGAGTATGAGCTCTACTTGTGCATCCAACTCCTAAAAACCAAGTTTGCCATTGTGTCCACTATAAATTCCTATGCATGGTATTTGTAAGCCATTCCAAGTAAATTTTTATGTGCTACCTTTCAAAACTTTCAACTACTTCTCATTTTGTGCCACTGTTTTTAGCTCATGGGGACGTAGTGGTCGGAATTGCTATCTTCCATATTAAATTAAGTACCCCTTGACTAGGCAGCTTCATCTGCTCGTCATTAATTTTGTATGAGAGCTGGTCAGACCATTGCAATCTAATTCTAAAAAAAAGGCACTCCTCCATGGTATGTGAATGTTGGTGGGCACCCGATGGAATCGGTTAGCCATGATTTGAGAAAGGAAAAAAGGTGGGGAGGAGTGCCAAAGCATTATAAAAGAGCACCAATGTGCCAAATTTTCAAAGAACTCGGAACCGCTCTCACTTGTTTATTATGGAAGATAGTAATACCCCATTGCCAGTCGTTGACATGAAACAACCACCTCTTAAAACCCAATTTTTTATCTCTCTGTTTTACAAATGAAAAGCTCTAGCACATATTTAATCACTGCTTCCCTCCGCGAAGGGCCTTTCTTTTACTTTTTTGTTGAGCCACCACCTTCTACCTTTATGCACCGTCTAAGAGAGCATAGTTGTCATTCTGAGTATAATGTGTATTGTCCCAAAGTTTTCATTGATTGATTCATGATTTTGGTTTCACTTGTTCTTAAATTACTTGTATCTAGTCGCCCTCTTAAACTTGAAGGTGTCCTATGCATTTATGTTTTTCTCACTCATGAAGGACAAGCTGAAAACCATTTGTATGTTTTTCCATATGATTTGAACACACCTTTGACTTTCATTGTTTCATTTTCATCATCTTTCATTTGTGTTCTTTTTCATGTTATAACATGGTTGCTAAGTTGCTTCTATCAAGATTATGTCTTTCATGCCCATGTTTTAAGTTCTTTTGATCCCAGCGCACAACGCTTACATAGATGATCAAAATTGTGTAGGTGCATGTCACCTAAAAAATTATTTCTTTTGTTATCACTTACCTGCTCGAGGACGAGCAGGAGTTAAGCTTGGGGATGCTGATACGTCTCAAATGTATCTATAATTTTTGATGATCCATGCTTGTTTTTACACCATTTGCTTAGTGTTTCGTTACACTTTGTGGCGTTTTTATGCATTTTCTGAAACTAACCTATTAACGAGATGCCACAGTGCCAGTTCCCTGTTTTTTGCTATTTTTGTGTTTCAGAAAAGTTACACAGGAAATATTCTCAGAATTGGACGAAACAAAAGCCAAACATCCAGAAATTCACCGAAGCTTCCAGAGAACCGAAGAGGAGACGGAGTGGGGCCATGAGGGGCCCACACAACAGGGCGGCACAGCCTAGGGCTAGGCCGCGCCTCCTATGTGTGTGGCCACCTTGGTCCACTTCTGACGATGCCCCTTCGCCTATAAAGACCCCCCGACGGGAAAAACCTAAATACCCGATCACTTTTCCAGAATACATCGCGATCCGCCACCATCGTCGAACCGAGATCGGGAGGGTCCAGAAGCTCTTCCCGGCACCCTGCTGGAGAGGGGAATCGCCACCGAAGGTCTTCTTCATCGCCATGCTTGCCTCCGGCGCGATGAGTGAGTAGTCTACCTTGGACTATGGGTCCATAGCAGTAGCTAGATGGTTGTCTTCTCCACCATGTGCTTCATGTTTAGATCTCGTGAGCTGCCTTAGATGATCGAGATCACCGTTATGTAATTCTACATGTTGTGTTTGTTGGGATCCGATGAATATTGGTGTTATGATTGAGTTGATGTGCTGAATATTATCTTATGTTATCTCTATGTTGTTTATGATCTTGCATGCTCTCCGTTGTTAGTAGCTATCTTGGCCGAGTAGATACTAGTGACTCCAAGAGGGGATATTTATGCTCGATAGTTGGGTTCATGCCTCTATTTAATCTGGGAGAGTGACATAAACCTCTAAGGTTGTAGATGTGCTGTTGCCACTAGGGAGAAAACAATATTCATATGCTCAAGGGCATATGCTTTCTTTACATTACACACTTTGCTTAATGCAGTTATCTGTTGTTCGCAACTTAATACTTGTGGAGTTCTCGGATTGATTCACCACAAGTGGATTATTAGTCATAGATGCAGTTGGATGGCGGTCTATGTATCTTATTGTAATGCCCAGAGTAAATCTCATTGTCATCCTCTCGATATATCACGTTGTCTTTATTCTATCAATTGCCCAACTGTAATTTGTTTACCCGGCATGTGTTATTTTATCTTATGGAGAGACACCACTAGTGAACTGTGGACCCCGGTCCTATTTCCTTTATATTGCTATCACCTGTTTACTTTACTCGCACTGTTTACTTTCTCGCATACTACTATTGTTTTCCACTCGATACGCTCATACCTTTGTTTCAAGCAAACCGGTGAGATTGACAACCTCATCGTAAGTTGGGAACAAAGTATTTGGTTGTGTTGTGTGCAGGTTCCGCGTTGCAGCTGGCAAAGCAAAGCACTGGACGAGGCGCCCTATAAATTGTCCGGAGCTGTCGCGAAGCTAGCAAACATCACCTTCTAGAGTATTGGATTTTTCCTACTACACGATTAAACCTTGGTTTCATAACTGAGGAAAAACTTGCTGCTATATTCATCAAACCTTCTCTTGGGGTTTCCAACTGGCCGGTCATTTACTTCATCAACTACACGCCAACAAGTTTTCTGGCACTATTCAATACCGCCCCATCAGTCTCCTCCAAAAGAAATTTGTTGGGGTCCAACCATTTATTGCAGCAAACAAAACAAAAGAAAACTGAAAGTAAATGTAAAGACGCTCCAAGAAAAACGCATAGAATATGAAGCAATAAAAATATAGTGTGTTGAAAGGTGACCTGATTTTTGCCAATGAAGAAGGGGTGCCTCGGGGGCATCCCCAAGCTTTGATGCTTGTACCTCTTGGATATTTCTTAGGGTGACATGGGCATCCCCAAGCTTGACATTTTGTCCATACTTCATCTCATCTCATCTCATCACTCTCCATTCTCTACACTTGAAAACTTCCTTCATACAAAACTTCACACAATTCTATTAGCAATGTTAGCATAAACATAATAGTAGATCAACCCTTTTGGTTCATATTTAAACTCAAAAACACCACATCTAAAGCATATACTACTGTAGCAACTTCCTCAAAAGTTTCGTGACCAAAAGAACTAAAAAAGAAAGCGATCGAGAGGCAAACACAAATAGTGGCAGAAATCTGTGAAAACAGAACAGCTGACAAAGGTCGATTTTTTCAAAGACCTTCTGTTGCTCAAATCGAAAAGTGCAAAACTAAAGAAAGTTTGGATATAACCTGGGGAATATGCACAAGAAATCGTAGATCAAAAATAAATCCTGAGAATTTTCACGAATTTTTACGGTGCAGCGCAGAAATCTGTTTCAGGACAGCAACTTCCCCAAATCTTACCTCCCTCAAATTAGAGGTTCTTCTTGGCACAACAACGAAATAAAAATGATAAGGAGAGGTTATTACAGTAGTAATAACTTCCAAGACTCAAATAAAAGAAAAAGTATTGAAAAAAATATTGGGTTATCTCCCAAGAGTGCTTTTCTTTAACGCCTTTGAGCTAGGCGCAGAAAGTGGAAATCAAGTAATATTAAGCGATGAAGCATCAAGTTCATAATTTGCTCTAAGAATAGAGTCAAAAAGTAATTTCTTCCTCTTTCTAGGGAATTGTTCCATACCTTTCTTGAGTGGGAATTGATATTTAATGGTGCCTTCCTTCATATCAATGATGGCACCTACAGTTCGAAGAAAAGGTCTTCCCAAAATAATAGGACTTGAGCATTGCATTCAACATCCATAACAAGAAAATCAACGGGAACAAGGTTATTGTTAACCATAATAAGAACGTCATTAATCCTTTCCAAAGGTTTCTTCTTAGCAACATCAGCAAGAGGAACATCAAAATAACACTTTTCAAGCAGTGGTAAACCAAGCATGTCATAAATCTTCCTAGGCATAATAGAAATACTAGCACCTAGATCACATAAAGCATGGCAATCAAAACCATTAACATGCATATCAATGATGGGCTCCCAACCATCTTCTAACTTCTTGGGAATAGAAGCCTTTTGTTTCAACTTTTCTTCCCTAATTTTCATGAGAGCATTTGTAATATGCTTTGTAAAAGCAACATTCAAAGAACTAGCATTAGGACTCAAAGCAAGCTTTTGCAAGAACAAAATAACTTCATATATATTGCAGCCATCAACATCAAAATCATTAAAAGAAATAGAGCTATCATCTCCCATACTCCGAAAAATTTCAGCACTTTTTGTAGAAAAAGTTTTTGCAGTTTTGGGCTTTTTCGCACAAGGAGTAGGAGATTTCTCTACTCCAATCAAAGTAAGAGGATTGCTAGCATTTGGAACAACATCATTAGAGGTAGTAATAGTACATACCTTCATCTTTCTAGCCATCTCATCTTCTCTTTCCCACTTGGCATGCAATTCTGCTAACATCCTAATATTTTCATCAATTCTAACCTGGATGGCATTCAAAGTAGTGCTTTCTTTCTCATCATTAGGCAACACTTTTAGTTTCATAAGTTCAACATCAAGAGCAAGGCTATCAACTTTAGAAGCTAGAATATCAATTTTACCCAACTTTTCCTCAACAAATTTGTTAAAAGCAGTTTGCTTACCGATGAAGTCCTTGAGCATGACTTCAAGCTCAGAGGGCGCGCCCCTAGTGTTGTTGGAGGAATTACCATAAGAGTTACCATAACCATTACCATTGGTAGAAGGATACGGCCTATAATTGTTGCTAGCAAAATTGTTCCTATAAGCACTGTTGTTGAAATTATTATTTCTAATAAAGTTTACATCAACATGCTCTTCTTGAGCAACCAAAGAGGCCAAAGGAACAATATTAGGATTAACATGAGCTCTATCATTAGAAAGCATAAGCATAATAGCATCAATCTTATCACTCAAGGAAGAGGTTTCCTCAACAGAATTTACCTTCTTACCTTGTGGAGCTCTCTCGGTGTGCCACTCAGAATAATTTACCATCATGTTGTCAAGAAGCTTAGTTGTGGTGCCCAAGGTAAGGGACATAAAAGTGCCTCCAGCAGCTGAATCCAATAGATTTCTTGAAGAAAAATTCAGTCTTGCATAAAAGGTTTGGACAATCATCCAAGTAGTCAGTCTATGAGTGGGACAATTCTTTATCATAGATTTCATTCTTTCCCAAGCTTGAGCAACATGTTCATTATCAAACTGTCTAAACTTCAGAATATCACTATGCAAAGCTATAATCTTAGCAGGAGGGTAGTACTTTCTAATAAAAGCATCCTTACACTTATCCCAAGAATCAATACTATTTCTAGGCAAAGATAGCAACTAATCCTTAACTCCTCCTCTTAAAGAGAAAGGGAACAACTAAAGCTTAATAATATTACCATCTACATCCTTATACTTCTGCATCTCACATAGCTCAACAAAATTGTTGAGATGAGCTACAGCATCATTAGAACTGGCACCGAAAAATTGTTCTTTCATAACAAGATTCAACAAAGCAGGCTTGATCTCATAAAAATTTGCCTCAGGAGCAGGTGGTGCAATAGGAGTGCAGATAAAATCATTGTTTTTGGTGCTAGTAAAATCATACAACTTGGTGTTCTCAGGAGTACCCATTCTAGCAAAACTAAAAGCAATCAAGTAAAAGTAACAACTATAAAGGAACTAATTTTTGTGTGTGTTTTTGATAAAACGATGCAAGTAAAAATAAAATAAAGCAAAACAAATAACAAAGTAAAAGATTGAGCGTGAGAGACTCCCCTTGCAGAAATCTTCTTTCTCCCCGGCAACGGCGCCAGAAAAATGCTTGATGGTGCGTAGTAGGCACCTAGTTGGGAACCCCAAGAGGAAGGTATGATGAGCATAACAACAAGTTTCCCTCAGTTGTGAAACCAAGGTTTATCGGACCAGTAGGAGAAAGCCAAACTTCAGAAGGTGATGCTTGCTAGCTTCGCGACGGCTCCGAACAATTTATATGGCGCCTCGTCCAGGGCTTTGCTTTGCACCAGCAGCAACGTGGAACCTGCACACAACACAACTAAGAACTTTGTCCCAACTTACGATGAGGTTGTCAATCTCACCGGTTTGCTGTAAACAAAGGATTGAGCGTATCGAGTGGTAAAAGGTAATAGTATGCGAGAATGTAAATAATGCGAGTAAAAGTAAAACGGTAATAGCAATGTAAAGGAAATTGGACCGGGGTCCATAGTTCACTAGTGGTGTCTCTCCATAAGATAAATAACAACATGCTGGGTAAACAAATTACAGTTAGGCAATTGATAGAATAAAGATAACGTATATATGTCATGAGGATCACTATGAGATTCACTCTGGGCATTACGATAAAATACATAGACCGTAATCCAACTGCATCTATGACTAATAATCTACCCTCCGAATGTCGTTTGAGCAAATATTGGGTATTAAGTTACGAACAACAGATTATTGCCTTAAGCAAAGTGTGTAATGTAAACAAAGCAAATGTCCTTGGACACAAGAATGTTGTTTTCTCCCTAGTGGCAACAACACATCTACAACCTTAGAGGTTTCTGTTACTCCCCTAGATTACTACAGGCATGAACCTAACTATCGAGCATAAATACTCCCTCTTGGAGTCACTAGCATCTACTCGGCCAAGATATCTACTAGTAACGGAGAGCATGCAAGATCATAAATAACATAGAGATAACATAAAGATAATATTTTAGCACATCAACTTAACATAGTACCAATACTCATCGGATCCCAACAAACACAACATTTAGAATTACACAAAGATGATCTTGATCATATAGGGCGGCTCACAAGATCTAAACATGAAGCACATGGTGGAGAAGACGACCATCTAGCTACTGCTATGGACCCATAGTCCAAGGTAGACTACTCACACATCACTTCGGAGGCGACCATGGTGGTGGAGAAGGCCTCCGGCAGGGTGCCGGGAAGAACTCCTGGATCCTCCCGATCTCGCATCGATGATGGCGGCGGCTTGCAGTATGTTTCAAGGAAAAGCGATCCGTCCCTTAGGTTTTTCCCATCGAGGGGAATATTTAGGCAAAAGGAGGGCGTCAGGAGGTGGACCAGGCGGTCTCACCCCCTGGTGGCGTGGCCAGGGGCTGGGCCGCGCCGCCCTAGGGTGAGCCTAGCCTCTGGCCCCCCTCCGTCTCATCTTCGAACTTCGTGACGCTCCGGGAAAAATAGAAGGTTTGGCTTTTGTTTCGTCCAATTCCGAGAATAGTTCCTGTGTAGCTTTTCTGAAATACACAAACAGCAGAAAACAGGGAACTGACACTATGTCATCTCGTTAGTAGGCTAGTTCCGGAAAATACATAAAAATGCCACGAAGTGTAACAAAACACAAAGCAAATGGTGTATAAACAAGCATGGAGCATCAAAAATTATAGATACATTTGAGACGTATCAAGGATACACAAAGGCAAAAGAGTAAAAAAAAATACAAAAACTTTGTCGAAGCAAACCGAGCCTCACAATAGTAATAGCTCCACCAGTGGGAACACCTTAAGCAACCACCATGAGGCCCTCAAAATGAGTGCATTGGCAGCCAAATCATCGGCCAATGGTCTCCTCGTGTCATTTTTCTTGTTTTATCTTCATCTGTTTGTAAGTTTTTAAGAGGTTTTCTTTATTACTTTGTATCGGTTCAGTAATTTGGTTTTATTTATAAAGCGGGGTGAAAGTCTGTTTCGTGAGTGAGTCACGGAGATCTCCCGTGACAAACAATTAAATTGCGTTAACTTCAAGTTCTTTGTAGCGTTAGCCTCTCATGTGTGATTAGGTGCAGAAGTACGGTCCTCTCTGAATAGTTTTGCTGAACATGTCATACCTTGAGGAATGACATAAGTTTGCTGGCGTTCCTGCTTAGACATCAACTCATCCCGAAATATTAATTTTGTTTTAATTGGAGAAATAGATAATATGTAAATTGGTTTCATAAATGTAATACAAGGTGTAGACAAGTGTAAGAGGAAATTTGTCACCATGCAATAAAAAATCAGCACATCTTTATGTTTAATAATAATTGTATAAGATTACTTCAGATATGGCGACATATTTTTTTTTAATTTAGTGGCAACGCGCGGGCACTTAGCTAGTTTGGATAAAATAGTACTTTGTAGAGTCATCTAATCTTGGAAGGAGCTATGCGAACCATCTTTTCCCTTATTTAATAAAATGTAATTTATTGCATATTACCACCTATTTTACTTTCACTATGGATAATTATAATTATGAGGGTTTAGAATGTGATACTTGTCGGTTAAATATTTGTGGAAAGACGACAGTAGCAATAAAAAGTGTTGTTTGTACTCTCGATTGATATGAGATGTGGTTTAATTTTTTTATAGGCTTAGTCATACTTAATTCTTTTACAATGAACAAAAGTAGAATTTCAATTAATTTTGAAACGATGGTGTATGACAAGTCGACAATTGAACATGCATAACATCACACAAAAGTTTGCAAGGCGTCAAACAATCTCAAAACTATATACTCCCTCCTTGCGAAAATATATTGTATATAAGTTTTTTGAAAATTTAAGAGATTTAAACTCTGACCAATTATGTGAAAAATAGCAATATCCCAGTAAATTGAGAACCAACTTAGGGCTTAGTAAGATCTTCTACCGTAGATCAACGCGTCAAAGATTCATACAACCTTATCCCCGTCTCCACCTCCTTCCTGGCGAGGGGCGATTCGGAGCCGCCAACGAAGTTGGTGGAGGTAGCAAAGAAACCTAGGGGTGGCCGGGTGGGGGGGGGGGGGTCGGCATCGGAGAAGGTACGACCACTCACCGGAGTTAGAGGGATGGTTGGCGTGGTGCCGAACTAGCGGAGGGGGAGCTTATGGCAGGACGAGGTGTGTGACAACACGCTAGCTGCGGGCGGGGTGGATGGCAGTTCGGCCGACGGTGATTGCAGGGGTGCACGGAGGGGGACAACGCTTGCCAGAGGTGAAGAAGAAGATCGCTGACGCCAATGAGAATTAGCTTAGGGATCAGTAGAGCCCTAGAGATACCCTTATCATAATGTATATTTTTCATATGGTATACATTTGGTATTGTAGATATAGATATCTTTCTCAATTTTTTTAAATCAACTCTACATTATTTGACTTTTAAAAAATCTTACATGCACTACATTTTGGCTAAGGAGTATCATGTTCAAATGGTGGTTAAATCTTTTTTTTTTGCTATTAATAGTGGCAAAATCTGAAAACGCAGTAAGTTTGGCAATAAACCGTGTGAACTAGCGTGAGTGCGTGACTACAAAAGCCAAACATTTCCTCTGAAAAAAAAGAACGGAAAATTTGAGGCCTCGCTGTTCCCCGTACCTTCCATCTGTCCTGGTCAATAACCGTCAGATTCGGGCAGGCCGCGGAGGAGTCTAGCTCGATCTTCCCAGCCTCCAAGCCCCTTCCCGTCCCGCCCCGAAGCGAATTACTTCCTCGCGAGATTGGAGCACGCCACGGGACGATCCCGATCTCGCCATGAATCCCGAGTAGTAAGTCGCTTCCTTCCTCTCACCTCTCACCCTCTCGTTGAATTGGGTCCCGTGAGGTCCGGGATCTCGATGGATCTGAAGGGCACGGGCGTTTGCATATCTTGTATCTCTCTTGATCCAATCGTTCTGTTCGGATGCAACCCTTTGAGTTAGTTTACGTTGGGCGAATCGTGATGTGATCGCGATTCTTGTATTCTCGACGAGATTTTCGCTGATGCTGGTTGTGGGAGCGTTCCAATTGTTGATCTCTATTACGGCCTTAATTGATGTGTAGTAAGAACGATGCAGTTTTGGCTGCAATTTGCACGAAAAGGTCGCGCATATAATTCACTTCTACAGAGCGAATGGGGACTATAGGGTTGGAGTGCGGTTATTGTTGTTCTTCGTTAGAAGTATCTCTGCTCTCAACTTCTTGTTAAGAGGAAACTGTGTTGATAGGTTTAAGGCCGATCTGAGAACACTTATTATTGTATACTGTTATAAAAAATGCTGGTGGTTATAAACATGATTGGGTGCTCGCTTGTAGATGTTTTTGTACCTTGACGATCCTGGACTGTAAATGATTAAGAGACAACATGAGTATTGCGTGTTTGCAATCCTTTGGGTTTGAATGTATGGAATTATTGATCGATTTGTTCTCTTGGTTAGTGCTGTAATTTGTGTTCAGCTTCAATATTTCATCATAATGTATTGACATCTGAAACTATTCTAAAAAAAAAAGACATCTGAAACTTATCTATTTAAAGCTCTTTTATCTTTCAAGAGGACAATTCAACTTGTAATCTGCAGTAGTACTACTATAGAAGGGAGTTATTATCGAGCACAACTGAATAGGTTTTTCTTAATATTACGTACATGGAATATCAAAATATTGGTCTATGCATCGATACACAATTTTCTAAGCCTGAAGATACTGTTTATATCTGACATTAGTATAGTTATTATATGATCTTTGCATTGCCGCTCACTGATACAAGCCTGGAGACAACGACTATATCTCAATTTGCTATTGTTATCATAAAAATGTTCTTATTACTTGTTTATTTCCTATAGTACATTTGACCGAGACTAATATCCTGTTATTTGACATGGCAGTGACTATCTCTTTAAGCTTTTGCTTATTGGAGACTCAGGTGTTGGCAAGTCATGCCTTCTCTTAAGATTTGCTGTAAGAATCCCTATCTAAAGCATGATCTGCTCACAATCTTTTCCAGATCTTTCCTTTCTTTATATGCATTACACGCAAATTGTCCAATGGATATCATGGAATCTATCAATTTGCTTTTAGGGTCAGTAAACTGTATAATTTCCCACAATCTACCACAACTTAACGTGTATTATGAATGTGGAGTTTCATTGTTGGTACCCATTTTTTAGCAACATGGAGTAGATCCCTATATTTTACTACACCCTTGAGGGGTAAACTAGTATTGGTACTAGTTATTTTACTCTGCATTGAACGCTCTCTATCAAGTTCGTTAGCCTCTTTAATATTGATTCTGTTGGCAGGATGACTCATACCTGGAGAGTTATATCAGTACTATTGGTGTTGATTTTGTAAGTATATTTACTTTCTTGATCTGAATATTACTGTTGCGGCTACCTTAATTGACCTTGGGACCTTGTTTCCTTCCAATTCCGTTGATAGAAAATACGTACTGTGGAGCAAGATGGAAAGACTATGAAGCTGCAAATCGTGAGTCTATTCTTACTTGTGGTTATTTCTTCATATCTGTGGCCAATCATACCTTTTCTTTATGTCCTGTATATGCATGTAACATCGAATCCAGATTTTACAAATTAGAAGACTATACCAGGACATGTTTCATTTCATAATCCTGTTTTTATTTTGTGGAGATTGCTGTATTTTTCCCTTTCCATAATATAGCATGCTGTATTCTGTATTTATGTGGTTGTTAGTTGAGATCAGTGCACACGAAACTGAAACACCATTTTGCCTGAATATGTAGGCAGTCACACAACCATTTTTCCATACAACTTGCGGATCTTTTTAGTTCCATCCATTTAAATCATTTTATTCCACTAAATGTTTATACTAATTGTCTTCTTAAGCATGAAGAATCACACCTTCGGGACGTGTTTATATATTTGAACATCATATTTAGTAGTCTGATTGTAGGTCACTTATATATTTGGAAGGTAGCTAATGCTGCACCTACAGTTGGCATTTGGCGAATCTTCCTTTCATTTTTCTGACATTTACATTTGGTGACACAAGCTGTCCTTGATCCATTTCCTTATACCTCTCTTTGGCACCTTTCTTGTTATCAGTGGGACACTGCTGGGCAAGAACGTTTCAGGACTATTACTAGCAGCTACTATCGAGGGGCTCATGGTATCATTGTAAGTTTTTCTTATGAAAATCTTAATTTTATTTTCACATGGTGTTTTAATGCGTGTCAGTGTTCCACTTTCTGTATTGTGAATATATATACAAATGGCATTGCAGATTGTCTATGACGTGACAGACCAGGATAGCTTCAACAATGTGAAGCAGTGGTTGAACGAGATTGATCGCTATGCTAGTGATAATGTGAACAAGCTTCTTGTAGGGAACAAATGCGATCTGACTGACAAAAAAGTTGTATCATATGAGACAGCAAAGGTATCTTATGCAAACATATCCCAGCGGTGAAATTTTTCGGCTATTTGTGCTGACATTTTATGTATACAGGCATTTGCTGATGAGATTGGCATCCCATTCATGGAGACCAGTGCAAAGAATGCCTTGAATGTCGAGCAAGCTTTCATGGCGATGTCTGCTTCAATCAAAGACAGGTGTGTGTTCCCAGACAGTCCGATAACACGCAATCCATGTACTCTAATAATCACCATCATTTTGCACTTTCTGCTAATTAATGCTAGGATCCTAGCATCTTAACCAAAATGGCCCTACACTCCTTTACCTGTTGCTGTTAAATTTTTTCGAGAATACACCCTGGAAAGGTGTATTAATCATATAGGAGTGCCAAGTAGCACGAGCTACGCCGACGGTAAGTTGTACTCCTTGAGTCCAAAGCCTACTCTTCTACTTGTAACCAAAGAGGCAATGGCTCCGGAAAGCCAAACGCATCACTACGGAAAAGCCTCGCTAAGCGCCAACGCTCGTACTCCTCCTTGATCCTAGCCTTTATGGAGTCCACCGCCGGCTGCGCCCCATTGAAGAAAATGCCATTCTGGTGCCACCAGATGCACCATAACACCAGGATGATAGCTGTCCACAGGTCCCATTGTGTCGTCTTGTGACAAGGTCGAGACGATCACTATTATATACGATCTGTATCCTCCATGGGGAGCCTGTCCAGCTTATCCCATAGCTGGAGAGCCCACGCCCACACCTCACGGGTGACAACACAACCAATGAGCAGGTGCTGGATGGATTCTGGCTCTTGGTCACATAGAGGGCAGGCTGCAGGGTGTGGGAGGCGCCGCCTCAGCAGTCGGTCTGCAGTCCAGCAGTGGTCCCAAGAAGCCGTCCACATGAAAAACTTGCACCCATAGGGCGCTCTTGAACGCCATACCTGGGACGCTGTCGGCGCAGATGTCATGCCGGCGAAGAAGACATTGTACACTGATTTGGCTGAGAAGGTACCATCCTCGGACCACCTCCACACAAGAACATCGTCTTGCTCCGGAATGAGTTGGGCGTTGGCAAGCAAGCGCCAAAGGCCGAAGAACTCTGCCAATGCCTCCTCACCAAAGTCCGGCCCACAATCCTGTAGCCATGTACCTGAGAGGCCATCCTTGACACGAGTGTTAGCCTTGCGGGTCGGGACCCTCGCCATGAGATCTGTTGCTGTTAATTCTTTATATTATTCCACTTCCTTAGCTGCAACAATTTGCACAGAGTTTGATTTGTTGCCTGAACCCAAACTATTTCTTTTAGTTGTTTATATACAAGGTTTTGGTTACCAGGCCGGTTACTGCAGTTATCGCCTGGTAACCTGTTTTACCAGCCCCCACTGGTAAATGGGTGCCTCGGTAAAAACAATTTGGACCTTGTTGAATTTGTGCTGTCAGCGGGCCCAGCCAAAACCCTACCATCTAACTCTTCTCATCCTGTATTTGAATTCAAATTTCATTTAAAAAAAATTATTCTTGTACCTGGTAACCGTGGTAACCAAAAATACTGCCCCCCTCATCCCTGGTAAAAACCCAACCCGGTAGCCAAAACCTTGTTTATATAAAAGATCTCCCCATGTTATTCTCTAAACATCAGGTGAAGAGCATATAATGAATAAAATATCTTTGTTTCCAGGATGGCGAGCCAGCCAGCTGCAAATAACGCTCGCCCAGCTACGGTGCAGATCCGTGGGCAACCTGTTGAACAGAAGACGAGCTGCTGCTCTTCCTAGAAAAGCAACACAGCTGACACTCTTGGATGGAGATGCAAACTTGGCTGCTCTATCCTTCAGTCCATGTTTTTACATAGGTGTACGTCGTATCTTTATTCCATTCTTTCTAGTCTTCGCTCTCAAATTGCTGGACTTGTAACCACCGGAGTTTGGAGACAGTTTCTAATTCTGCAACTTGGATGGCTATATTACGTTTGCAGTTGCTTTGTTAAATTTGAGATGGTTTCTACTTAATGAAAATGACAATCGAGAAGTTCCTTGAAATGGTGCATCTCTGGGCAGCGATTGTTCATGATGTTGTATGATACATCATCTGGTAATATCCTTGAGTTGTGATGATCTGGTCCAAAACGTCCTTTGCCAGTATTATGCTTATCATGCGAGCGTATTGTTCATGCTACGATACAAGCAATAGGGGTTTCCTCAGGAAACTCCAAACATGAGGTATACTTGCTAACTGTTGGCGGCAGCATTATGTAATGTGATGTGAAGACTCCGACGACGCACAAAAGCTCGACTGCTGCAACCTTTGTTATCGTACTAATAATCTCTAGATCGTGTTCCTTAATCGTTTGTACATCACTTGGCTTCAATGGCTAGACTGCCGCTCTTTGCTAGCCAGCTCCCGATGGGAAGCAGATATAATGCAAGCACTTTCATAGTCCCTCCATCCAACTTTAATGATTAATTTGACTAACAGAATATAAGTACTACATAAATTGTATCGTTGAATTTGTATTCGAAAAATGTTTTGAATGATATAATTTTTATAACAAACATCTCTTATATTATTACATATTTGACTAACAGAATATAAGTACTACATAAATAGGGACGGATGGAGTACAAAAATGACAACATCATCGATAGTGATTCATAAAGGGTAACTGTAATCTGCACCTCATATGGCAAAGAACATAATTCATCACAGAATCTTGTCACAGATTAAAGTTTCATGAGAAGGGTTCAGGTAACAAATAGATAATTCAACTGAGGTATACAAACACTTGGATACATTGTTGCTTTGCATTTCCTCTAGCAATATATAAGCTGCTCCATAATCCATCACGCCATCACTCCTCCATGTAGCAGCTCAGTTGCAGGACAAGCACGAAACCTTAACAGTCTGTGTGGATCGGCTAAAGTTGAGTTCAAAATGGTTACAGGAAATCTCTGTACCCTCGGTGCTCACAAATAGTACTAAATTAAGGACCGAGCATCTGCATGCACGATTTTATTCAGGAAGATGGACTCCACCTTCTTCTTCCTCTTGCTCTGATGATTGCTCCGACGAGGACCACTGAAATTGAGGAAAGTAAGGAAGATGAATAAGAAACAAGTTTACAGAAGAAGCATGGGAATGGAAACGAGCTATTCTGTACCTCTTCCACCGACCACCGTCTCGGAATCCGAACCATTATCATTACTTGTACATGTTCTGGTAGATGAGAAGGGTAGGGCGGTTGGGATGGGCGTCCGCTGCGAGCCTCACGGCAGCGTCCGCTTCCTGAACCTCCTCAAGGCTGGCTTCTTTACACCAGAGGTCAACATCGACTCGCTCAAGGGAAGGGAGGTGCTCCATCTCCAAGTTCAGCTCAGCGTTCGTGATGGCCGATGCTCGGACTGTGATAGTCATGTTTCGAACCATTGGCATTGCTCCTCGTGGGAACATAGATGGCAGAACTTGAATATTGCGGAATATGCATTTTTTAATACACGGGAATGCATCACCGCTAACCAGGAAGCTCTCCTCCGGGGCCGAATCCACCAATAGGCCCCTGCGCACAATAATCCAGAGAAAACTAAGAGCGGGCAGCGACCCAATCGCGTGAAAGTCACCCTGCTGCAGTTCAACGACCGTTATACTCAGGCTTGAGAGAAGTGGGAGCGATGACGAGTTAATCCAAACTGGCAGTGCCGGGAAATCAATAAGCATTGCAGCAAATTTACGAAGCTGTGGAGAAGGCACCCAGCCATCCATTATGATCAGCCCACGCTTTCGAGTAAAACAGTTATTAATAGATAAAGATTGCAGTTTGCGCAGATTGCATAAGGACTCCACCATAATTTTTTCCAGGCTTCCATCACATTCTCCCCACACTACTTGGAGCACCCTCAGTTCACCAAGATACCCCAACTCTTTAGCAATGTCTTGGCTATTGCCCACGTGCAGACATGTCAGCTCTTGTAGAGAAATCAGTTTACCCATCCCAACAGGCATTTCTATCTCACATGCAATACGCAAGCCCAACAAATGACTGAGCATAATAACACTTGACGGATTCATGTATACCGGATCGTGATATGTCCAGCATTTGCAAATGTTGTAGCTTTCCAATATCCACTGGTAGCTCTTCAATAGATGAACAGTGTAGTCCTAGGTACCTCAGATGCAATAGGTCCCCGATATACTTTAGATTAATCTCGTACCAACTTTTTGGCATCTCACAACCTTCCAAGGCCAAGACACGTAAAACTCCAAAGCTCGAGAGGGATGGCATAACATTAGCAGCAGGTTGAAATAGAGTAACAGATCTCACTTGTGACATTCTCGTGGTAGCCAACTGAGAGAAGGAAGTATCTTCGATGCCATTTTGGAGAGATAATCTGCGAATCTTGATTTGAGAATTAGGCGTGCAATGCTGAATACCATCCAATATAGTAACAAAGTTTTGTTCATTTGACAGTAAACGGATGAGATCGAGCACCATGTCATGTACACGGCAAGCTTCTGCTCTACCTTCAGAGTCGATGTATAACGGCTGAATCATACTTCTGTTCACCAGCTCGTTGAAGTAACCTTCCCCGAGCTCAAACAAGCTAGTTCCTTGTCTGTCCGGTTGTACGAAACCTTCGGCTATCCACATCCAAATAAGCCGATATTTCCCTATCTCATAGTCTTCCGGGAATATACCCAGATATAACAAACAAGTCTTCAGATGCGAAGGCAGATCATAATAGCTAAATGACAAGATTTTTTGCATTTCCTCTAGACTATCACCTTCAGAAAGTCCACAACCAATAGAGTTGAGCAAAATGTACCATTGCTCCTTTGTTTTATTTGTTTGGTTACTAGCCAAAAGACTAGCTATAGTAATAATGGCTAATGGTACTCCACCACATTTCTCCAAGATACCTTTGGATACCTCCTCCAATTCATGAGGACATCCAGTCTGGCTTTTAAATACCCTACTGTAGAAGAGCCTTTGAGAGTCATCATCAGAAAGCGGTTTCATTCTATAAATTAAATCTTCAGTACTGGAAGAGCTACATGCTTCAGACACATTAACTTTGCGGGTAGTTGTGATTAGCCAACTACCAAGGCTGTTTCGAGAGAAAGCACACTTGATAAATCTCCATACTTGTTCATCCCATATGTCATCAATTACTATGAGATACCTATATCGATTTGAGAGTGTTAGTTAGTGACAAACCAAAGTATAACTATGGTTTCTACTTTTCTATAACAATGGACGAGTACATGCTATCTCCGAGAATTTACACCAACACTGCAATCCATTTCAAAAGTGGTGCTCACAAGGTGCAGGCAATACAGAACGAGATGAACAATATATTTGGGTTATTGGGACAGTTAAAATTTTAGAGTTGTTTTACGGTGCAATTTACTAGTCACATGGGCTAGTAGTATTGAGTAAACATGCACCGATAATTATAGGGGTATTGTGGGTAACAATTTAGTATTTCTGTTTTACTTTTATTTTTGAAATCAGGATGGAGATCTGATTTGATTTGTTCCTGCAGTCCCTGGAAGTGACTCCATGATGGTCTAGGTTTCTTTTCAGTCCACTTAGTGGAACGTTGAGTTCAAAATCGTGACAAAGCAAGAATGTACTTACCTTTTATAGCTCGATGGAAGACTGACTAGAAAAAAAAGAGTCTTGAGTACAGTGTCTTAATGAAAAACGAGTACTTCAGCCAATATTTATTTGCTCCATTTAGCTCACAGTTCGAAAAAATATAATTGTGTATAATAATTATGTATGATTTTAAAAGGAAAAACGAGTTGCAATATTCCCTCCGATCCATATTAAGTGTCCCTAATTTAGTAGATTTAGTACAACTTTGTACTAAATTGTGTCACTGATTTAGTAAATCTATTAAATGAGTGACACTTAATAAGGATCGGAGGGAGTAACATAAGTTCAATTTTTTTTGCACGTTTTAAGATCAAAAGTTTCAAAATTGAAAAATAGTGTCATATGTGGAGAGACGAGGGAACCACGCCTTGTACGTACTAAAATAAGGTTAGGACTACAAAAATGTCAAACCTTTGCAAATGTTAGCGCGGTGTTAAAGATTCATCGTTTTAAGAATTATTTGTTTTAAACCTTCTTACTACTTTCCATTTGTTAGAGATAAGAAAGCTTGTATTTGCAACCAATTTTTTATTGCATATCCATAACATGTTGTTGGAATGGTTTCTTAGCGCGCCTATTGTTTGTACTGTGACGCCTCGATCACCAGCTAGAACGCGCCGCCAGATCTAGGCAGCCAACCCCACCACACTGACGCGCCACTGACCTCCCGCTCTTCTGAACCACTCGCACGACAGGTCGCCCAGCTCTCGCTGTTCCTTGCCCTACGGCCACCACCGGAGCCCAGAGCTGCCGCCCTAGCATGGTTCGCCTCACCACGCTTGAAGACGATGCAGAGGTCGTTGATCTGGGCCTCCCAGCCCCACCTTCAGGAATAATGGTCCCGCCGCCGCATAGCCGGCGGCATGCGGTGACAAGGAGGAGGGGTCCGGGCGCCAGGGCGACGAGAGGGTCACTTCTTCCAGTTGCACTGATGCACATAGCTTATATTATTAAGAAAAGCCAGGTTTCTTAGCGCTCCTATTGTTTGTACTGTGAAACTAGTACATGATGAAAAGGTTAAAATAAGAAAGTTATTCTGAGAAAGGTTAGGAAATAGTTGTATTAGAAACGTCAACATATGGAGTATATTGAGGAGGAGAACGACAGGGAACCCTCGAGGCAGTTTTCTTATCGCCTACTGAACTGAAGTGATCATACTAAAACTGAACCGAATAGGCGCATAGAGACTGACATCCATAAATCAGACCCCACCTCCCTTTTCAATGGACCTGGTGACAGCGACCTGCTGATCAACCAGGAGAGCTCACGGGACAGGGAGCTTAGAGCTCTTAGCTTATAAGGAATGTTCCTGTATTAGATGGAAATAGCGACAATTTGTGCCGGGTTTTTTTTTACATCTACCCAATTTGCCCTTTGGTGAAAATATACTATACAAATTTAATCAACAAATATTGATAAATCTGGACTGTCCAATTCGTTGGCTGGACGGTAGGTATTCATCTGTCCCTATAGTAAAAAAGCCTAAAATTTTAAGTTACCTCTTGCTCTTGAGGAATTCGGCGAGTTCGTCGAGCAGCTGCTTTTCACCCCTTCCTGTATTATGAATTTCACCATACGTCTTCTTATCAAGTTCATAAAGCATATCCTTAAAAACTTTTTTCATATCAGGACTTTGGGACACCGAAACAAAAGCCCCACAATCAAATTGAACTTTTATCTTCTCATAAACTGCTTTGGCAAGAGTTGTCTTGCCTAATCCGCCAAACCCAACAACAGAGACTACCTTCAATTGCTGCTGCTTCCACTCGTCACCCCGTATCAACATCTGGACGAGCTCATCTCGCGTGTCATCGACGCCAACAAGCTCTGTCACATCTTTATACATAGCCACCAGCCGAGGGTCAATAGCAGCACCAACACTGTTATCGTGCATCTCAAGCCCGTACCTTTGGCGCAGCTCGGCCAACTGCTTAGCAAGGTCTTGAGCTTCTTCAATGGCGTCAGAGATCTGATGCAGATCCTTGCCCTTCCTGAATAATCTGGTACTCTTCTTGAGGAACTTCTTGAGTCTTGACCCTCTTCTTGATCGTGGGGGCTTCATCGTCGTTGTTCTCCTCAACGCGCACCACGAAAGCGTCAATGGCGTCCTCCATCTCGTATGACAGCTCTCTCACCTTTCCGGCCCAGATTCCGACCTGGTCGTCGAGCTGGTCTCGCGGTATGTCACCCACCTTACGGAGGGCGGCGTGCATCATCGTCAACTCAGTGGCGAGAGACTTGACACCTTTCTTCACCTTCTTATCAAGGCTGTATTCATCCAAGAGCAACTCACCGAGCTTGCTGAGGAGGGGGACCATGGCCCCCGTCCCGAGCTCCATTGCAGAGCGGTAGCCGTGGTAGTGTTGTGTTGTCTTGTGTGGAAGTAGGAAGAAGGAAGGAAGAAGTTGGATGTGGATACGAATGCTAGATCTGAGAACAGCCGGAGCCGGACATGGGAACCGGGAGAAGACTTGTTGTCAGTCACCGTGTGCCTGATTTGGTTCGGTTCGCCGCTCAGTTCCATGGTGATGGCGGAACCGGACTTGATGGCTTTTCTATTCTCCTGTCCAGGGTCTGTGTTGTCAAAATGAAGGACTTGTTTGTAATTTTTGGTTCTATCAGGGCACACGCGGGCGAGCGTGGGCAACTCAATAAGCCAGAAATAGCGCCTGCGGATGAATAACTCATAAAAGGATCTCGTGTCGATCGTCTTCCTCCTCTCCGTAGCCGCAGCCAGGAAAAAGTCGAGTCTTTCTTCGGCTGTGACGCCAAACCTCCAGCTCCAAGTGAATGAGCTGAGCATGCGGAACCGATTCTTCCGTGTTGGTAAGGTAAGGAAGCAAGCCCTTGTTCGTTCTCGTCAACTACGAGATCCCGCCCTTTTTTCTTTTCTTTGCTATGGACAACAACCAGACCCGTCTTGTTCAAAATCGGTTTAGTTCTTATCGATTCCTAGGTTATATATAAGGACCAACAATCGCCCCTGAAGGCTGCTAGTTGGCGGGCACCCATGGGCAATCTCGATTTTCCGGTGTCGTTGTCCTTTAGCTATCGGAACGCCGGAGAGGAATAGGAAGGAGAGAAAATTACCGCTGCCCCTGTACTCCGCAACTAGCACCACCCAAACCACTGGCCACCGCCACCTTGGCCGGCATCACTGCCGCGCCACTTTGCTAACCCGCCCTGCCAGAATCCCCTCCACCGCCTGCCGGTTGCCGCCTCGGTCATTCCTTTAAGCCTTGATACCCCTTTCTTCTCTGCCACCGGCACCCCGCACCCCAAACCTAAACCTTAAATTTATTCTTCGCCGGAATTAGGGTTATGACGGCGATCCTAGACTAAGCCGGAGACAAGGCCAATGTAGCCGCTTCAGCGCCGACTCCGGCGAGGTGGAGCTCTCCCTCTTTTGGTGGCCGAGGTAGTGGAAGGAAAGAAGAGAGAAATGGGAGAGAGAGGTGTTGAATACATAATTTGGCTACTAGGTATTTTATAGGCCAAATTAGTTTAAAGGATCTTGGTTAGATTATTGGCTGACATGCATATACATTTGGACTTGCTGTTCAGTTCAAATTGCAGGTTTTGTGAGAGGCTAGCGCAAATGTCCCGTCGGTGGATCAAGCGTGCTGAGTTATTTAACCAGGACATATATTTGTTGGTCTGCAATTTCGGAGGAAGTCTTGGGCAGATTCTGGGATGTGTTGAGCTCAAACGCAGCTGGGATGTGTTGAGCTTAAACGTAGGTACCTGGGACATATCCTACTAGGCTTCCAGGTAGGCTGAGGCATGTGGATTGTAAAGACCAGCAAAGCAATAAGGAAAGAATTCTATTGTTTGCCGATGGTTCAAGGATACGTATTAGATACAAGGCCGAATTAGCTAGGGATTAGGAATATTTAATTTGGCTTGCATGCCAAGGAAAGTTACGTGTCCTGCTTGTTTTGCCAAAGACCGGGCACCCTTTATATACGGGTACATGGCCGATCGGAAAGCCCCCATCCAATCGAATCTACAAACAAATCTATCGTTACTTTTCTATTACGTTCGTTCTTTTATCTTTTTCTCTGCCATGCCCTAGCAGCCCTAGGGTTTGGTCGATCTTTGCCGTTTTGTCCTAAAAAGCGGTCGGTTCTCCTCCACGAAAGCGAGGGGATCTTTGTTGCTTTGCTCGGAAAGCATCCGTTCGTCGTCACGAAAGCATGACAACTATCCTGGTGTTGCACGGCAGTTTTGCGTGCCAACACAATTGGCGACTCCGCTGGGGACGAAACATCGAGTGGTCTCCGGCCCGTTCCTGCTACGTAGAGAGCGTCATCGACAGGCTGCAGTCTACAACGGTAATATGAATTCTCAATCTTCTTTTGTCGATTCAAATAATTCTTATGCTGATGTTGCTAGATTCTTTGGTATGAGTACTGTATCGGCTAGCCCTAATTCTTGCTATGTGCAAACGCCGATACAAAATAATCTGCATCCTTCAACTTGTTATAATTTTAACAACTTGCAGCACGTTTATTCAAATTCTCATGCATCGGCAGCCCCAGAAGATCATATGCCGATGAACAACGTGATGAATTTAGTTAACCAATATGAAACACCTAATGTTACAAATTTTAATAACATACAAAATAATGTTTCACCCTTTTATTCATCGGCAAATAACTTGCAATTTTTTGCTTCACCTTCGCACATGCCGATGGGCAGCGCGACTTGCTATGATACTAGTAGCTATTTGGCCAATTATTCTGAACCATCATATGTTACACCTTATGTTACTAATTTTTTGGCACCATATGCAACTTTAGATATCCATAATTCGGCTACACACCTTCACAATACATACAGCCGAATAAGTGAAAATTTAATAGAAGCTCATGTGCCTTCTTCTAATACTGTAGCATATGATACACCCCCTAAGCAGTTGCAGAATTTCGGTAACACCCAAGTATCATTGCCGAAAATTATTGAGAGATCCGAGGAGCGATCATCAAAGGAGTGGGCTGAAGATCTTGTAGAAAAGGTTCTCGAAGCCATAGCTATACAGCGAAAAAATGGTGACTCAATTAGTACAGCTAATTGGGCTAAGGCCGTGTTAGAAAATACATGTGTCGGGTCAAATCAACAAGAAGAAAATATAGCCGAACCATCTTTGGTTGAAAAACATCAAAGTGAAGAGGCACAAGATACAGAAAAGGAGAAAGATAAGATATTGGAAGATCATCAAGAGGTGGAGCAAGATATTGTTCAGGTTGTGCAACGACCTTACTCTCTCAACATGATCGACTTTGAGAACAAGAAAATGCTTATTCGGTCAGATCAGACTGAGTCCGCAAGAGGGAAAAATGTTGTTATTGATGATAGTGCTCCTCCGAGGATTATCAGGCCAAAAAATGCAGAAGTAGGATTGCAGAAAGTCGATCAAAGAAAAAGAAAATCAAATCCAAGACCAAAGCCGACTGTTAAACAACTGTTATACAAATACACTTCGCACAAGGCCAACAACGTGTTTAGTCGGCTTGGAGGTGCTAAGCTTTCAAGGTCTCCTTCTCGACCTGGGGGGCATGAGCGCTGGCAAGGAAACTCATATGATCAGCAGCTTTATTTTCCGGTAGAGCCAACATGTTGGGGCTGCCCACCACCTATTTATCCACAGTTTTCCTTGCGGGATTTTAAGCATTGGGCGTCATACCGTACAAAGCCAACAGCTTATTTTCAACACGGATGTATTCCGTCGAGACCCATGTCCAGGACACACTTGCATGGAAAAAGAGATTGGTTTAATCAAGAGGTTAGGCCTATTGGTATTTGTGGCAATGATGAGAAGCTGACCTCTGAAAATTCAAATCAACGAAGAAGACAAAATGCAGATGGCATTGTTTATAGAGGTGGTCAGAAGTTTAAATGGGTTCCGATCAATCGTGAAAACCATGCAGAAGCGCATGATGAAACTGAGTGCGGCTACACCAAGACTAATGCAGAAAAGGGCACTAGCTTACGTATTGATTTAAAGCCTGATGTGCAGATGTCTCCAGAGAAGGCAGTTGTATCTGCTAGTAATAGTAAGTCGGCTCATGCATCATCTGGTGTATCCGTGGGAAGCAGCATGAAAGTTGGAGCCGGTGATAAAGCTGATCATCTATTGAAAATTGGTGAACACCAATCTTCTGAAGGTGTTGTTTGCAGTCTAGAAGTTGATGCGGTGAGGTGTGGTTTAGTTCACAAGAGAGTTGCTGACACCGAAAGGAAAGGTGTAGACAATACATATGTTGCATTCTCAAGTACAAGTGCGAGTAAGAAATCTGAATCGGCTAGCGTGCATGCCGTTTTAGCTAGTTTGCCCCCAATGGTTGTCAATTCTAGTACTAGCACGTCTACACGTTGGGATTCAAGGAATAGATGCAGCCAGAAAATTAAAGGTGGTAATGTATTTGATCGACAGAGAATGTTTTCGGCCAAGGCAAAAATATTTGCATCACGAAAACCACAGTACTGTATAGGCCGAGAAACTCGGGGGGCAATATCATTAAGTCTATCACACCAGAAATAAAGCCGCGACCTCAGTGGTGCCCGAAGGGACTCACACATACACAGAAATGACGGGTGCAACGACTGCGAGCATTGGAAATCAAAGAAGATATAACTTTGAAGAAGTGCGATGAATTGTTCAGGCGAGTTAGACCTACGGTGCCGCCGAACATGACTTGGAGGGAGAAGCGCATCACGACGGAGGAAAATATAAATGCGGATGACATGGTTGCTGATGGAATTTCAGAAATTTCAAGAGATACACTTATTTGATATGGATATTGATAAAGGCGGATAATATGTCCTGCATCACGTTGACAGAGGCATCGGTTGAGTTGCAGTACGGTGAGATACTATGTTTGACCGATGCTATTGATAAGTGGTTGCAAAGACGTGATGAAGAATATCGTTCCGGAAAGAGCGATATGCAGGAAAGAAGACGACGGGAAGGAGTACGTCATTGCATACTTAAATCGTCGTTTGCTCGACACCGAGGCTCGGTACGTGTGTCTTTATACATATACTAAATTTTGGCTTTATCTACTTTCTACTATATGTGTGAAAACTTGCCG